>JAWNNO010000625.1:0-671081 GCA_035044985.1 Lordiphosa fenestrarum
CTCGTTGGGAACTCTTCATCGAACAAAACGGCGCATATTTGACTTAAATCGCATTATTATAACCAATTTTATGAACAATTGAAAATTCAATAAAAATACCGCAAGACTTTTTTGACAATATATTCTTGTTCAGGGTGACGAGCTGAGTCGATTGAGCTTTGTCCGTCCGTCTGTCCGTCTGTCTGTCTGTTTCTAAGCGAACTAGTCTGTCAGTTTTAAAGCGATCGAGCTGAAATTTTGCATAGAGTCTTCTTTTTGCTGCACACTACTTATATGTCGGAACCGACCGGATCGGATGACTATATCTCATAGCTCATAGGAACAATCGGTCGGAAAACTAGTTTTAGTATGAAAACTTTTTTTTTTCAATGGAAACGCCTCCAAACTTTGTAATCGTAGGTTTTCTATATTCTTTTACAATTTTACAAAGCTTTATTAAAATCGGACAACTATATGGTATAGCTGCCATACAAAAGATAGGTCTGAAAAACAGTCAAACTTTTTTGATTTTAATGGCAGCATCCTGCAATTTTGTATTTGTTTGTTTCACATAATTTTACAAATTTTTGGACAAATCGGATGATTATATCATATAGCTCCCATACGAACGATAGGTCGGAAAATGAGAAAAAGACTATTTTATTGAAAAGCTCTTGCAAGGGTATAAAAACTTCGGCCCAGATGAAGTTTGCTTAGCTTTCTCGTTTTCAGTGGAAATGTTCTTCAAATTAGTTAGAAAAACGTAATGCAAGGGTGTACAAGCTTCGGCCTTGGATCTCATTTAAATTTGGAAAAACAATTTAGAAAGTCACCGCTAAATATTGAAAAATTCTAGATAATCTTTAAAATCGTTCTAAAATTTTGAAAAATATGGAAAAGACATCGTGTGTAATTCTTAAGTGCGAATTCCTTGCATTCGGAGTATAAACCAACCGGTAGAAAATGTACAAAAGCATACAAGTACCAATTCTTTTAAGAGGTGTGGTTTCCCTTCCACTTCCACCGGCTGCAGCCCTCAGTTTATTTCCTCTTTATGTCTTACCTTCTAAGGAAAGTCTCCCCTTCCGTCTTTTTGCAGGCAAAGTACAAGCCTAATGCCTTCTTCATTTATTCCTTAGAGTTTCTTTTCCAGGAGTGTTTCGAGTCCAGAATGATGCCCAGTTAGTTCTAAGAGATATTAGACAAGTGAAAGTACAGCTTCTCTCCTTGGTGTATAAATCAGCAATGGCAAATTGACCAAATTAGAAAACTAACTTGCACGGACTAATGCTGGTTTGGACTTCCACTCTGTCTCTCTATCTCTCTGTTTCCTCTGCTTCTGTTGTGTGTGTGTGTGTGTGTGTGTAATAGAAAAACAACAACAATCTTATTCCAGAAATAGTTAAGCTCTCAATTGTATTTACTCAAGACATTGCTGCTCTCGTGATCTATTATAAGTGGACTCAATCATAGAAACAACAATGTTGTCAAGCACCAAAGAATTTCATCTGTGGCAGTGCGAATGATTTGAATGTGTTTTTGTGGGTTGTCCAGTTTTCCCCAAAACTTAAAGATGTTTCACTTTGAAATGCTACACTCAGGGAAAATGGTTCGCTTGCACCCTTCTCTCTTCAATCTGGGGTTCAAAAGGGTTCCCAATTTGGCATTAGAGCACTCCCCATTCCGTATTAATAGCTTTGCTAATGTCCTTGTAGGTCTTGTTTTTCCCCTAAAGCAGTATTTAGTTCCCTGTTCCACCTTAGTGGTCTGGTTTTGGGTGAGGGTTGGCTGTATACACGACAAGCATTGAGCTGCAGCTTCTATTTCAAACTGTGTCTTGGTTGAAAGCAATATTGAATAGAAAGTATTAATGTGCCTAAAAGTTAGGCCTATCGAGAACTTAACAGTATGTTCAGACCTCGATCTACCTGAATCTGAGAGTATGGACTATGGTGTAACCTTAAGACGTAGGTTCCTTGAACAAAGATGAACAAAGATGTTCAAGAACTATTTAGTAGTTACCTTCCCAAATACTGTTTTGTGCCCTAGAGCCGGATTAAGTTATTAGCTTCCTCATTTCTCACTGCATGGCTGCTTGAGATGCACTTACTCCTGCCTTCTAAAACTACCAACAAGTCATCAGTGCTGAATTGAGAAACCCAACCCCTCACAAACTTCCAGCCAGCGAAGTCCACTTCGAATGACATTTCTGCACATTCTGTGCTAGTCGTCTGGCTCACTTGGGGCGAATACAGTTTAATTTGCACTTTATTTATTACACAAATTGATGGATGATTCAATCACTCTCGCTGCCGGACTCGAAACCAGAATCATCTGCCAGCTCGGCCAGCGCCCAGTCGTGCAATGGCCTCAAGTGGGCATCGGGAGCAAAGGCTCTGCCGGTCTCATCCATTCCATGGAAGAAATGCAAATGTCTTAGCAGCAGCTGTTGACGTCGTTCCAGATCGCGTCGTTGCTGCTCCAATTCGCGTTGGTGGAAGTATCGCACCGTCAGCTGATTGTCCCCACCTCCGTCCATGGCCGAAAGTCAAACAAAATTTCTATAAATGTTTCAAGAGGAAAATGAATACTCCTTTTGTTGGGGTTTTTGGAATTTTGACTTGTTGTTTGTGTGTGTACGGAATGGCATTCAAAATGTAAATGGAGCAACTGACACTCCGCCCAGAACGTACGCAGATTGCCTGTTTAATATGGCTTAATAAAGCAAATCGGTACATTTACTTACCCCTCGCCGATCCCCTCCTTCGCCAATTCATATTCGGTGCGGCTTTATTAGTTTTTTGTGGACCGCAGAGCAATCAACGCCGGGCCAGGCGACCACAAAAGCACTTTCCAGCTGTGCATGTGTAAGCGGAAACGGAAGCCTCCCCCCGCCCCCGGACACAGTTGACTGACCGCATAAAGCCATTCGGCCATTTTTGGACACATGCACAGCTGGGCCAAACTACTCGGCCACACAATACTTTTGCTGTCAATTTGTGATAACGGCGGCTTTATTTCAAAATATGTACGACTTTATTCCGCTGTCGACTTTTGGCGCTGAGGTTGACAGCTTGGCTGGTTTTTGCTGATTTCCCCCTACCCAAATTCGAATTGGAATTTACCGAATTGGGTGTGTGAAATTAAGTACTTAGCCATCGATATGCGTTGTGGCTGGTGACGTCGGTTGAGCGGTTGCGTTTGCTTTCAAACTTTTTGCCAAGTATCACAAACTGAGCTTGGAAGAACGCACTATTCATACGTTTTCAGACTTGACACACGCAAATAATTTGCGCAAATATTTCCAATATATTTGTACCATTTTGTTTGCCTTAAGTTTGCGCGCAAACATTTGTCAAGTAGCCTTTGCCTTTGTTTGTGCACCAATATTGTAAAGCAAATATTTGCGTATAGGGACCTAGCAGGAACACCCCTGTGCAAATTTGTTTGCAAATTTGCCACTAACAGTGTAAACACTAAGGGCCGTTTTCTAATCTACTTCATAGAGCTATCTGTCACATAAACCTACAAATAACAGAGCAAAATCTTAGTTTATCTGACACATAGCAGCTATGTCGAAGATGAGAAATTGGCCCGAAGGCAAATTGTTTTGTGGAGAGGAAATATTTGTGCAAATTTTTTAAGAGCCCATATTTGCTTATGTGGGGTACACAAAATTTTTTTTGCTTAAACATTTACAACTCAAGGCTAACTTTGTTTGCACAATATGTACAAACTTTGTTTGCTTATGGGACTTTCGCTTTATACGTATACAAATTTTGAGAAAACCTCGTAAAGCTTAACTTCCACATGAGATGGGTGAAAAATATCTCAGTTTATTGTGAGTTATTTGCGAATAAACTCATTTGAGAACTCAGGAGGCTTACTCCGATTCTTAGCCTAATTCTTAGATTGACTAATGGGAAATTTCCACGAGATATCAGACAAGTGAAAATATAGCTTTAGCCTATGACTCTTTCCTTTGTATTAGTTTGTGCTTCTTCAAAGTGCGCTTGTTTCTATGCTAACCAGATAAGAAGTCCTCGACGCTCTTATGCACTATTTTAATGAGACAGCAGCAGCTCAGCAGCATTCAATATGTTCTGGGATGCAGTATTTTTTAGCTATGTTTCTGGTAAAGTCTAGGGTACGGCTTACGAAACGGTTTTCTAACTTATTCCACCTAAAGTTTTGGATTAATCCATTCTTCATTCCATTCTTAGACCGCTGAATCAACTTGCACCATCCACGTCTTGCAAAATTCTTGACGAAATCGAAAATAGAGCCTTCTACCTTCCACACAAAATTTAACCAAAAAACCTAGTTTTCGAACATTAACCAGTGGATAAATTTGATTTGAAGCCGCTATAAGCTCATTATGTTCTGAAGTTTTTGCTGAAAAACATAACTATTTGGTTAAACACTACAAGCAATACAAGTATACAAAACTTAGCTTTGAAGTGGAGACGAACCCACATCCTTGACAACGGTCTTACCATCTGCACCGCAGGACTTTTAGCATACTGACTGCTTAACCTTTAACTGTCTAAATTACAGTAATTTGTAGCACTGTCACGCGTGTGCTTGATAGTCACCTGTGTTAATTCCTGAATTCTGAGTTAGATTTTTGGACAGGAAAATGTGATAAATTATTTGTTTAGAAGATAGAAAGAAGTCTTTACTTTACTGAAAATAATATGCTGTAAAAGATGAGGAACAATTTGTGAGGAATGCAAAACGCTCGGAAACAAGGAAATTGATTTGAACTTTTAGAAATAATTTGAATAACTCTAAAATCCCTAAATATGTCTTTGCAATCACTAAATGTCGTAGATAATGGAGAATATAGTTCCATCAAGCAAATGTAATACTCAAAATGTAGTCTGATGAAAGATATATTAATAGATCTGTTAACAATTTGCAGGAGTTGTACGGAGCAACATGTTTTAATATTTGGAAAAGTGACTCTTATACCCCGTTTATACACAAACACAAATTCATGAATTTTGCCAGTCAAGGTATGCCATATTTATGATTATGTATAATTTTGGGGCAAATATAAAATATAGACTCCTTAATTATCAATATTCATAAATATAATATAACTCAAAGGGCAAAATTCATGAATTTGTGTTTGTGTATAAACGGGGTATTAGAATCTACATCAACTCGATATCTTAGCTAAGAATTTATAAGGTCTATGGAAGTATTCGTCTAAGAGGGTCCATCAGGGAATTTTAATTTTTCTTAAATTCTCATAAAACTTTAGAAAATGAAGGAAAATTCCCAAATATGCAAGTTTTATTATCTAAAAGCAGGCGTTGTAGGTCTTACAAGTCGTCACTGATCTGAACCGAAGAGTTTTGTTCAGTAGTTTAAGGTTATGAAGAGTTTTAAGACAAGCAACGCCTACTTTTAGATGATAATACTTGAAGATTTTTGGGAATTTTTATTGATTCACTTAAGTCTCATTTGAATATCTAATAAATTTCAATTCGCTGATGGACCCTCTAAATTTGAATTGATTTTCTATTCCCTGATGGACCCTCAAAATTTAAGTAGTTTTGTCTGGTGGTTTAAGGTTAAAGGTTCGAATCATCGTTTATCATCAGAATTAGCGGTTTGGATACGATTTGGTGCAGTTTTGCTTAGCAGCAGTTGACATTCCTGCAATTTAAAGTGGGATTTTAATAATGATTTCTTCATTTAGAACAAAATGTTAAGAAATTAGAACACAAGTGACTTTGTATCTTTTAGAAGGCACTAATTAAGCTGTAAAGTCTTTAAAGGCAAGATAAATTTATAAAGATTTTGTGCTAGTTCTGAAAAGAGTCGTAAGTTAATTTGGAAAGTAAACATTTTCGTGCTCAGGCTTCAAAGGAAGATGTAAGATTCCCTGTTCGATTCTTTCACTAGATGTGGTGAGCGCTTTTTCCAGCTTACATTTCGGTCATATGTCTAGTCGTTGCCTCACCCTGTATGCTAGCTCCCTCATTTGTTGGCTGGTTCATGAGAATATTATCCCTGCAATAACTAAAGCTATTCCGTGGGAGACTGTGGCATTTGCACTGTAAATATGCAACATATTTTCACATTTCAGGGGGGATTTTATTCATGTCAGTTTAAATTGTTTCCATTACACACACACACACACACACGCACACACAGACACGCGCTTACAGAAAAAGTCCAGTTGGTTTGAGAGTCGTTAGTTACATTTATTTTACACATATGAATTTTTGTTCTATTTTCGGTTTTTCCACATCAATATTTAATATGTACGTATGCATTTTGATTTTTATATTTCATTATAGTTTCCTTTATATGTTTGTTGGTTGGTTGGTTTGTTTGTTGTTGTTCTTTCCTCCGTTTCGCTTATCTTGCTTGTTTGTATATATATAAAATCCAACTGAACAATAACCTTCTTCGCCATCTTATATCCATAATTGTGTCTACTTTTCAAGTAATTAATTCGCTTAAGCTTACCTTTATGTTTAAATGAATTCAATTTTTTATCACGCCTAAAGTTGCTTTGAAATGAAATGTTTGAAAACTGGAAACGAAACTCTCCAAATGATTGCAAGTTTGATAATTCAGATGCTTAAAATTGTTTCTCGGTTTCGTTTTGTTATTATGCCTACAAGATATGGTGTCTTTCTTTGCCAGCTGGTGTCAGCTTGTTAGAAATCAATTTCCAATTTACGTATATTTCTATATTTGTATATATATTTTTGTGTATGTCTAGAAGAAGCCTCGTTTTTGAACCGAAACATGCAATGCAAATCAATGGAAACTAATTCATTCATTATTTGTCATGGTTCAGTTTTTTATAGTTGCTTACAAATGTAGTGAGTGTTTCTCTATATATTCAGTCATGAAATGATCGAAGAAGAAAGGGTCGAACAGACAGGATTGATAAGTACATCTATAAATTCTTTAAAACTTCTACTGGTGTATACATTCATTCATTTTTGGGGGGGGCTGAGCGGAGGGGAGGGTATGATGAACTACTTTCACAGGGTTTTGGTTTTTGTGTAAAATGCATAAACATTCAGCTTAACAACTAGATGGGGCTTCCCCTCCATATACAGTTACAGTTAGAGTATGAGTATCATATTTATGTATAGAATATATATATATTTATATATATGCGTGTGTGCTTGCTGATAGGTATTCGTTTTCTGATAGGGAGGGCTTTACATTGAAATCCATTTAATTATGTATTGAGCATTGAGTTAGAGTTAGTTAGTTAGGGCAAGAGTAGAAGTCGCTTTCCAAATGGTGATGTCAATCAGAAGTCACAAAATCAACACAGAAAAATGCATATAAACCATTTAAACTCGCATTTCAGTTGGCTCTGTCCGTCGCACGTTTTGTTTTGCCCAACTTACAGCACAAACCCGTAACCTCAGTAGCCAGTCGCATCGAATAGATCCGGCAAAACCAATGGCGGGCAGTTGTGTGGACTGCAGGTGACGCTTGGCATCTCGTCCGGTGTTACCGCATCCGTGCATATGCACTGCAAACAGTTGCCCGTATCCTGCGGCAGTATGTCACCGATTTTATACAGTTTGCCTGCAAAGATGCCAACAAAATGTAGAACGAAAGGAGGAAGGGATTAGAGATGAGGGTTAGAATAAACATAAAGTCGGATTTACTGAGACTGACCTGCTTCTGTCATTTGATCTATTTACTGCGATTACTTTGATTGTTAAATTCAAAACAAAGTTGGCTTTATATCTTCTATATAGCTGTTTGGTGTCGGATAAACTCACAATTTACTTAGCTTAGATTATAAGACAGATAGTGTTACAAGGAACAAGTGGAATGGCTCCTAACTCTGTTATTTCTTAATGGAAATATTCATTGTTTTGATTTCTGTAAAGAGTAACAAAGAAACAGAGCTTAACATAGCAAATTGAAATAAAGACAATCCAAATCCTCTCGAGAACATGCCACGTATTTGTCAGTGTGAAAAACAGGTTGAGCACAAATCTAAGACGCAAACTAATATCATTTAGCCTTGCAACTTATTGATTGTCACTGCGAATGCCAATATAAAATAATGTTAGGTTGAAATGGCTAAATTGTACCTTGACTTAGGCCAAGTTAGGCCCATTGCAATACCTAAAATAATGTTAAACTCGATTGAATTCAATTGGTGGCCTAGTTAATGTCCTATCAATTGCTGTATCTTGAAATCTAGATCGTTGACTCTCACATTTTTTGCTTTCAATATGTTGAAAACTATCAGACACGCATTTATTATGTATTGTGCTAGAGAAATACCAATTAGAGCATTTCGCAAAGCAACAACTAAACAAAAACTGCTGGAAAATTTTAAGCACTTAGTATTTTTATAGACAGAAACTTTTCCATTGCCGAGATCTAACAATTGCTTGGAGAATGTGTCAGCGAAAGTATCTTGAGCATTTGAGCTCGCATGTTGATTTTAGTTGAGTTAAAGCTGGAAATGATTATCATTATAGCTTGCAGTGGCTGATCTACGAGGGGTGTTAAAGGGGTTGAAATATATGCAAAAAGCAATCATCTTTTAGTAATCAATACTTTCAGAATAAGCTGGAAAATAGTTAGAATTTTTAGTGCTTCAACCCCTTTAGCACCCTACTAAATCCACTACTACTTGTTCGTATGTTCTTTCTGCTCTACTATTTGGCCTGTTTGTAGCTTCAGTCGTTAGACTTCCCAAAAAGCATCCACTGCATCTTGCTGGCATTGTTCACTTTAACAAATAGACCAAATTGGTCTAATTATTGTTGAAAAACGGTAAGTAAGTTGTTCTTTAAGAACTTTACAAGCCTTCTACTATCATAAGACTCATATGAACAATTTTCAAGTAATTATGACCATGTACGAATTGCCAATGGAACGAAATTATTAATGTAGTTGAATGATTGATGGCGCTACGCCTTTTTTAGGTTGTCATACCCTTGCAGAGGGTATTTGTTACTCATAGAAGAAATCATCTCCGACAGCAAAAAGTATGTATATTCTTGATCAGCAGGACGAGTTGAGTTAATTTAGCTGTTTCTATGCTATCTCCTCCCTCAGTTTGAAAGTTATCTTCGCCAAACTTTGCACGAAGTCTTTTAGTACAAATACGCTGTACATTTGTGGGAACCAGCCGGATCGGATGACTATAGCATATAGCTGCCATAGGAACGATCGGTCGAAAATCTAGTTTTAGTAAGAAAAACTTTTTTCTTTTCAATGGAAACGCCTCCATACTTAGTATTTCTTAGTTTGCTATGCTTTCCCATGATTTTACCAAGTTTGGTCGATATCGTACATGTATATAGTATAGCTGTCATAGAAAAGTAGAGTCAGAAAAGTAGTCTTAGTAAAAAAAACTTTTTTGTTTTTAATGGAAACGTACTTAAAATTGGCAATTACTTTTTGGATATGCTTTCAGACAATTCTAAAAAGTTTTGGTACGAATGTACGAATGATCGGTTGAAAAAGAAGTTCTATTAAAAAATACTTTTTTGTTTTGAATGGAATCGACTTCAAACTTCTTACATGTTCATTTGTTATGCTTTTGCATGATTCTAGCAAGTTTGGTCGAAAGCGGACAATTATATGGTATAGCTTCCATAGAAAAGTAAGGTCCGAAAAGTAGTCTTAGTGAGAAGAACTTTTTTGTTTTCAATGGAAATGTATTTAAAATTGGCATTTATTTAGTTGTTATGCTTTGACATAATACCACAAAGTTTTGTTAAAATCGGATGACTATAGCATATTGCTGCAGTACGTATGATCGGTCGAAAGAGAAGTTCTTTTGAGAAAAACTTTTTTGTTTTAAATGGAAACGCCACCAAACTTTGTATTTCTTAGTTTGCTTTTCTTTTGTATGATTCCATAAAGTTTGTCCGAAATCGGACATCTATATAGTATAGCTCCCAAAGAAAAGTAATGTCCGAAAAGTAGTCTTGGTTAGAAAAACGTGTTGCAAGGGTAAGGGAAACCCACACATACAGCCATGCTCTGGTTTTCACTTATTTTTGCGAATTGCGATTTCAGCAAAGTCGTACGATTTTAGTTTAAAGCGCTCCGAAATTCGCCAGTTCTTGTCATCGATAATGTTCCATGCCCAACTTGTTTTGTGTTATTTCACATAACAAAAACAGCTGATGAGCGCCACTACTCATGATATAGATAGTCATATATCGATATATACAATGGCCAAATCGCAAATTGTTGTTATTGTGAGCGAAAACTGCATCGAGCTCAATTTTGTGTATCTCTAATAAAACAAGAAAGAAAGTCGGTCAAGCCCGACTATAACATACTCTGTACCAAGAAATTTTGTCTTTTGATCATAACTCGAAAACCGTTCATCCGATCTTCTTCATTTTTTTGGCGGATCGATAAGTTATCCTAATAACTAAATATGTCCAGAAGGAACAAGCCATCTATCTTCAAAACTGTGAGAGATATGACGTTTTTTCTAAATTGCGGGGGCGGGAAGGGGCGTGGCCAAAATTGAAAATAAACTTGATCTGCCTGCAGACATAAGAAGCATATGTCCCATACATGTCAAACCTCTCTCTCTTACCATCTCTGAGATCTGTGCGTTCATACGGACAGACAGACGGACAGAAGGGCGGACGGCTATATCGACTCGGCTGTTGATGCTGATCAAGAATATATATACTTTATGGGGTCGGAGATGCTTCCTTCTGGATGTTACATACTTTTGCACAAACTTATAATACTCTATGTACCTACGGTACAGAGTATAAAAATTGTTTAAAATATTGCCTCAATGCGAATTGAGTGGATGAGTCCGTAAGACAAATCTAAAAAGGTTAAAGAACTGAATAAAAATAGTTCCGTGGGCTGTCTGTTTGTGCATCAACCTATACTTTGCATTTACTTTTCATTTCACGGACTCAGATGCCGCCGGTTTGAAAACGGCAAAACTTTGCGATTTCCGATTGTCGGAGCATCAACTTTTACGATTTGGTGATCAAATAGCAAAGTTTTTGCGAAAGCGAAAATGGGAGCATGGCTGATAGGGTTCCATTTTGAAAACTTCAAGCAACGTAGCGAAATGTTTAGTGCAGGAGGTTCTGAGTTCAGTCCCATGTCGAGGAAAGGTAAAGTAAATTAATAATACAATCTATTAATTTGTTGTTTTGTGATTCTCTAAAATTATTTATAATACTTAGCCAAGAAAGCAGAGTGATGTGCCAGTTGTATAGGCTGATTAACCTGACATTTCAATAATTTTTGTAACTTTTGATGACAAAATGACATTATAAAATATCAATTTGATCTCAAAATGTTGAGTTTATATGTTCGGAAATATCAGCTTGATATTTTCGAATAGTGTATAAAACGTTCATTTTATTAGTATGAGAAAATATAGTATTGAGCCCCTGATCATAACATTATTTTGTACAGAGAAAGCACCTGGCTTCCAATTAATGAGCTAAGTGAAAGCCTTGTCTTCGGACCTATCTAAAAAAACATAAAAATTCTAAAAATCTTCTTACAATTCTTCTTAAAATTCTTCTCAAATCTCCTGGCCCACCTGTCAGTGCTGTGTGGACTTGCTTAATCTGTGAATGGCAACTTTTGAGTGTGACTCAATCACAGTTTAGCGTTTCCATCACTCATCACTGGCCGTCGGCAATTGATTTCAACTTTGTCTTGCCTTACCCAAAACATTGCACATACGTCCTGTTGCCGGCGGCGTTGTTGTTATAATCGTAGTCAACGTGTAGGGGGGCAGAGAAGTGCTCAGCTGCTGCTGTTGCTGCTGCTGTTGATGGTGATTGCTGCTGTTGTGCGCCTGGGGGACTATTGTTGTTACTGTTCCCATTGTTGTTGCTGCTGGCGCTGCTGCTGCTGCTGCTGCTGCTGTTGTTCTGTTGCCATTTGCAATTAAATCCGTTTGGTGATGGGGATGCACATCAACTGCAGTTAGTGTAATGTCAATATTGACAACGCTGCCATTGAATTCGCTGCTGTAATCATTGTATGAGCTGCGAAAGAAGACGGCATCGGCCAAGTTGTTGTTGTTGTTGTTGTTGCTGCTGTCACTCTTATTCACAGCGGCAACAACAGCCACATCATCTATTATTGTTGACGCTGGTGTTTCCTGCTCTAAGCTAACATCCAGTATATTGGTATTCTCCACATTTAGCTCTGTTGATGTCAGCCAGCGATGAAATGCATCATCCATCGGCTCCTCGTTGCCGCCTCCTGCCCGTTGTTCATGCTGCAGCTGCGGGAAGAGGGGGGCGGGGGAGGGGAAGTGAAATAACATACAACATAAATTGTTAATTCAAGTTGACTGCATAAATCATAAATCCACTGAGGCATGAAAAAATTCCATTACAACGGAAATTTCAAGCTGAGTGGACACAATGAAGTGGCCTCCTAATTGGGTAAGCTCCAAGACGGAACTTGCTGTTTAAATTATGGAAAAAATTAAGTTAAAGTTAACTCACATTTGTGGCTGGCACAGTGGCTCGAGCATACGGCAGACTAGACATCGGGGTTGTCACCATTTCATTAGTTCTTGTCAGAGACATGTCAGCTGTTGTTGCTGCTGTTGTAAAAGTTGCTGTTGCTGCTGTTGGCATGATAGTAGCCTTTGGCCGCTTTGTTGGCGGTTCTGGCAAAATATCGCTGTCGGTTTCCGCCTCATCAAAGTTCTTATCAACAACTTCTGTTGCCTTTTGTAGTGACGCCTCCCTTTGCTGTTGCTGTTGTTGCTGCTGTTGCAGACGTTGCTTTTCATGCAGCAAATGTTGCTGATGATGCTGATGCTGATGATGTTCATGCTCCTCCGTTTTGTAGTCATAATAAAGCAAAGCCGGCAAGTTTTCGGGAAAATTTAAGATTTTACTGGACGAGTGCAAGGGATGTGGATGTGGATGTGGGTGTGTGTACGGATGGGTAGGAGGCGTTGACTGCTGATAATGCATTTCCTTTGCAGCCTGATTAACGGGCTGCTCCAGCTGTGTTGATGACGTCGTCAACTTTAGCTGCTGCTCGTGTTTGTGTTGCTTGATTATATTGTAGTTGTTGGCAGCGTCACTCTTTTGTTTTTGTTGCTGCTGCTGCTGCTGCTGCTGAGACGGCTGTTGCTTTATGGCTGCTGCCTTTTTATAATCCCCCAACTTTTGCTTGCGGCTGTGGTAAACTTCGTAGTCATTAAAATTCTTTTGATTCTTATGATGCTTATGCCGCTTGCCAACTTTCCCCGCCGTTTTATGCAGTTTTGTTGATTTTCTCGTTGTGCTCTCATAACGATACGGATCTGAATAGTCGCCGTCGCCTCCGGCGCCACCATCCCTCCTACCCTTCACCCTGTTTACATTGGCCTTATCTGTGTGAAGCGCAAAAAGAGAAAAAGTTTCTTGGTTTACATTATGCACGCCGCCTTATAATGGCCACAGCAGCAACACTAACCGCATTTCTCCCACCAGCAAAAGATTTCACCGTCCATGCATAGACAAACCTCGCAGGCATCCAAACGCGGCACCTGCCACCAAAAAAGAAAGCAAACATATTGGGCAAAAGGTTACACAGACTCTCCACACACACACACATTTCCTGCCCTTGCAGCCATATTGATTATTTTCCAAGGATTTTTTGATTGTTAATTAATTATGCCGCCTTAAAGCCAAATATATAATAATTATGCACAAATGGCTGTAATTGCTAATAGGCTTAGGGGGCTGGGAGTAAACGAACCGAGTTGTACATATTAAATTTCCTTACTGCATTCACATTCAACATATTTGTATGTGTATAAACACTCCATGTGGGTCAAGAGCTTAAGCCGTTTGGGTTTGAAAGTTGTAGCCAAGCTGTTTTAGCAGTAAAATATAAGAAATTCGTATAGGTAGTTCCTCAATCCAGAAATCAAAGCGTAGCACTACAATAATGGAAAAAGGCAATAGTCTAAAATGTCTTATGTCCAACTTTACTAGCTATTAGCGCCAGCTTTGAAGTAACTAGCCTTGAAAAAGCTTCTCAAACTTTGCTCCTTTGGTCCCTTTCTGTTGAGTGATACGAGCCAATAGATTGAGAGAAGCTCGTCTTGGCCCTTTGCGGCTGCGTAAACCGTAAAGCCAAGTATTTGTTTTATTTTATAAAAGGTTATATAAACTGAATTTTATATACTTTCCCTCAACTTTTTCTTTGTTAACGCTTAAGCCGAAAATCCTGTTTCTTACTATATTAAATTATTGTTAGTTTTAATTGTAAACAATGAAAAAAATAAGAGGAAAGTTAGCTTCAAAGTTTGTATACCCTTGCAGCTCGTTTTTTAACTAATTTAAAGGACATGTCCACTGATAACAAACAAGTTTTTCCCAATTAGACTACTTTTCTGACTCTACTTTTGTATGACAGCTATACCATATAGATGTCCGATTTCGACCAAATTTGGCAGAATTATGAAGAAGCATTAAAAACTAGTAAATACGGAGTTTGGCTACGATTGCATAAAAAACCAAAAAGTTTTTCTTACTAGAACTAGTTTTTCCACCGATCGTTCCTATGACAGCTATATGTTACACAGTACGACACAAAAAAAAAACCCGGGATGAGACTCTTAAATTCTGATAGAAGGCACTTCTGTAAGCATCTCCTCATACCCAGTTTTTCATCTGTACCCTTGGTTCGCGTTTTATGGGTACTTTTCTAGTACACAAAGCACAAAGCGACAACAATTTTGACTTAGTTATCAATGGTTCAGAACAAAAATCTACAAAATTCAGCAAACACAGGGTCACTAGGAACGTAATATCAAAAAATCGCGTTTATCTTACAACTCGTTAAGGTACCTCCAGAAGATGTCAAACACAAATTCTTGAATATCTTTAAAACCGCACTGTAGATTTTGATTAAAAACTAAATTTATGATGGCACAATGGGCACACGTCCCTAAAAGATGGTACTCGTCGGCCAAAAAACCGCGAATTCACTATAAAATGCCTTTAATGGACTAACCGCAATACACTGAGATGCTTCGAACTAAAGTTTTTAAATGCTAATATCTGTTTTCCAGCTGGTAATGAATATATTCACCCATTAGATTAACTGCATAATTTTTGGGAGCAGTTAATACCCTAAATGGTCAATGTTGCCGTAAGTCAATTGCTAGTACAAAAATGCTCGTAGTCAGCGCAAAAATGCTTCGCAAGAAAATCTGAAAACGCAGTTCGGTCTATTTTTTAGTCTAGTTAATGGCCCATATTGCGTGGGTTGTGGGTGGATTATTAAATGGTACTCCATTTCGCGGTTTTTTGGCGGAGGAGTAACATCTCTTAGGCCCACGAAATAGCCCATTGTGCCATCATAAATTTCGTTTTTAAGAAAACTCTACCGTGCGCTTTTTAAGATATGCAAGAATTTAGGTTTGACCCCTTCTGGAGGTATCTTAACCAATTGTACAAATAACGCGATTTTTTGATATTACGTACCCAATGACACTGAAATTTGTAGATTTTTATCTTGTACCATTGACTCCTAAGTTAAAATTGTTGTCGCTGGGTGTTGCTAGTACAAAAGTACCCATAGAACGCGATCCTAGGGTACAGTTGAGAAACTGGGTATGAGGCGATGATTACAGAAGCGCCTTCTATCAGAATTTAAGGGTCTCATACCGGGTTTTTTCCAAAAGTTTGATTTTGTCGAACTGTGTTATAGTCATCCGATCCGGCCGGTTCCGACAAATGTGCAGCGTACTTGGACCAGAAGACTTCGTGCAACGTTTGGTTAAGATAGCTTTAAAACTGACGGAGGAGAGCAACAGACGGACATACGGACATGGCTATATCGACTCAGCTCGTCATGCTGATCAAGAATATATATACTTTATGTGGTCGGAAATGCTTCCTTCTATGCCTTACAAACATCTGGACAATTTCAATATACCCTCAGCAATGGTATAAAACTATTTCAATCTGAGAAAAGCTTCTATTTTTATACCCTTTCAAAAGGTATTATAATATTGACCAGAAGTTTGCAGCGCATAGAAATATTCATTTCCGACCCCATAAACTATATATATTCTTCATCAGGGTGACGAGCTGAGCCGATTTAGCTGTGTCCGTCCGTCTGTCCGTTTGTTTCTACGCCAACTAGTCTCTCAGTTTTGAAGCTATCGAGCTGAAATTTTGCACAGAGTCTTCCTTTTGCTGCACACTACTAATATGTCGGAACCGACCGGATCGGATGACTATTTCTCATAGCTTCCACAGAAACAATCCGTCGGAAAACTAGTATAAGTATGAAAAACTTTTTCTTTTAAATGGCAACGTCTCCAAACTTTGTATTCATAGGTTTCTATGCTTTGTTATAATTCTGCCAAGTTTGATGAAAATCAGACAACTATATGGTATAGCTGCCATACAAAAGATAGGTCTGAAAAACAGTCTTAGTTAGAAAAACTTTTTTGTTTTTAATGGTAGCATCCTGCAATGTTGTACTTGTTTGTTTCACATGCTTTCACATAATTTGACAAATTTTTGGCCAAATCGGATGATGGGAAAATAGAGTATTTTTTTTGAAAATATTTAAGCGAGCACTTGCAAGGGTATAAAAACTTCGGCACAGACGAAGTTAGCTTAGCTTTTTCGTTTTCATATACTTCTTTCAGTCTTACAGGTGGTTGGCATAAGCTTGGAATCCTTGACACTCAAGTTCTGGTTCCTGGCGAGCCAAGGGTAAGGCAAACTCGCCGCTTCTTAATAATTTTGCAGTTACCATTTTTGGCAAAACTTTTCTGGTGGATAAAGTCAAATCGATTTATTTGTATTTATAAACATTTAATGCAATTTTTTATCAGTCTTTTCACGTCTTTTTTGAATGGTACCCTTGTCACGACTCTTCCTGAATCGATCTTCTGATCCGTTTCAAGTCATTTGCAAGACTTTTTCGAGTAGTACACATTTTCACATTTTAAAAACGATTTATTCTCTGTCCCAAAGGTACACAGATTCAAATCAAAACCCCAAATCTCAAAGTCTCCGAAGCTCCTCAGAAATATTTTGAATAATTATTAAAACTATCTCCTAGAAAGTATTTAAGTTTAGAGTAGACGAAAACAACTTTTTCTTTTTAAAATGAACAACAAATCATACTAAGTGACTACTCAGCAGCGCAAAGGCCTATTAAAAAATAGATGTTCTCTTTAACACTTTGAAGGACTTTGTGGACGTGTAGACTAGAAATAGAAATTGAAAGAACTTTGGCTTGGCCCTGACAATGCGAGACGTGTTGCTTCTAATGCTTTATATTTCAGCCTTCGTTCTACAACTGCAGCTTTGTAACATCACAGTTAGGCAATTGTTAATGGCCCAACGTATGCAAATTACGGCCTTTGTTTATTGTAAAGTGTCATCAAGGCTTGCAGCTTATATTTATTTGGGAAGAAAAAAAAAGCCATGAGCCTCTACACCGTTTGTTACTTTAATGCTAACCTGTCAGCAAAATTACCATAAAAGAGGCGTATTCCTGGCTTACACCTACATTCTTTATGTATCTTTTATGACACAAGGCACAGGGCACACTGCTACGGAAATGAGTCTATTGTGTTGCTTATGCATAATTAAATTTAGGTACAATTTTACATGGCATTTCGGAATTTTAGATTCTGATTTGAACAGTTTCAATTCTATGTTTAGCCTTCATTTACAATGCTGCATTAAAATATAATTACATAGAATTGCAATTTAAGGGGCCAGCAGCCGTAAACGAAGCCAAAAATATGCAATTAGATAATTCAACAGATTAATTAAGCAATGGCTACTAATGCTGCTTATTTTGTTTAGACTAACGAATCTCAACCATTTCTACAGTTCAACAACGAAACATATGGCTAGCTAATTAAGGCTCACCAAAAATTGGTTTAAACTTGATCAGTCGTACTTGATTCTACTGTATAAACATTTACGAAAAGCTTAAAAAAATTCACAAAATTCGTAAATTAACACGAAAGTAAAATCTAATTTACACTAGGAGTGCGATATGCGTAAATAGCTAACAAACAGCTTTTTTTGTATGGGAAAAAGGCTGATTGTTAGCTATTAACGCATAACGCACTTCAAGTGTAAAACCCTTGTTACACTAGTAGTGCGTTATGCGTTAATAGCCAACATTCAGCTTCTTTTGTATGAGAAAAAAGCCGATTGTTAGCTATAAACGCATAACGCACTCCTAGTGTAATTAGCCTATAAATAGGCTATTAGAATCCCTTTCGAAAAAGCAAATTGACAACTTAGGGCTGCATAAACTCTCTGACCAATACAGTGAGGCTAAATGAGTACAAACACATACACAAAGGCTTCAATACAAAGGCCAAAACTTTGCGTTTGATTTAATGTGTCGATTTTTACGCTTTTGCTGTCTTGAGATTCCCTACCAGTTATAGCACTTCTGACATGAAAAGGCAGCTAATGATTTAGCAGTCAATGGGCAAAATTCTATTGGAGATTGAATCAGGAAAATGACCCCCAGCTGACTGAAACTTGCTAAACAGTTGAAAGTTAAAAATGTCGTAAAAAAGTCAAAAGCAGAAGTTTATTTTGGAATCACCTCTGGTGTTGGATATCGATCTCTCTTTGAATCAAATGTAGTTCGAATATCGAACTCTATTTAAGCCCGTACATAGGATTTATAGATCAAATGAAACACAAAAAATCAGGCTTTCTTGATTTGACCTCACTGGGGGATCCAGTCGAGTCCTTATTATACTCTGGCAGAGGGTATTTTAAAGTTGTTCGGATGTTTGTAGCGCTTAGAAGGAAGCATCTCCGACAGTATAAAGTATATATATTCTTGATCAGCACGTCGAGCTGAGTCAATGCTATCTCCTCCCTCAGTTTGAGAGCTATCTCAACCAAACTTTGCACAAAGTCTTTTAGTACAAATACGCTGCACATTTGTCGGAGCCGGCCGGATCGGATGACTATAGCATATAGCTGTCATAGGAACGAACGGTCGAAAAACTAGTTTTAGTGATAAAAACTTTTTTGTTTTCAATGGAAAGGCCTTCAAACCTTGTATTTCTTACTTTGCTATGCTTTTCCATGTTTATACCAAATTTAGTCGAAATCGGACATCTATATAGCATAGCTGTCATAGAAAAGTAGTGTCTAAAAAGTAGTCTTAGTAGGAAAAACGTTTTTGTTTTTAATGGAAACGCCTCTAATCTTTGTATTTCTTAGTTTGCAATGCTTTTTTATGATTTTACCAAGTTTGGTCGAAATCGGACATCTATATAGCATAGCTGTCATAGAAAAGTAGAATCTGAAAAGTGGTCTTAGTGAGAAAAACTTTTTGGTTTTTAATGGAAATGTTTTTAAAATTGGGAATTATTTATTTGATATGCCTTTAGAGAATTCTACAAAGTTTTGTCAGAATCGGTTGACCATAGCATATAGCTGCAGTACAAATGATCGGTCGAAAAAGAAGTTCTATTGAGAAAAAATTGTTTGTTTTAAATGAAATCGTCTCCAAATTTTGTATATGTTAGTTGGTTAGGCTTTTGCTTGATTCCACTGAGTTTGGTTGAAGTCGCACGTTTATATAGTACAGCTCCCATTCAAAAGTAAGGTCCGAAAAGTAATCTTATTTCGAAATACAAACAAATAGGTATACAAACTGCGGCCCAGCCGAAATTAACTTTCCTTTATTTGAAACAGCAAAAATCCATCCTATTTTTGGTTCAAAATAAGCCTATATCGAGCTTAAATCAAGATCACCCGAACTTAAGTCGGGAATCAAGACAAGAATATACAAAAAAAATCCTCTTGTACTGAGATTGACCAAGTTCTGAAATCGTTAGGCATTGATTTTAGTTGCTGACGATTTCAGGTCAAATATTAAATAATAGTTTGATGTATATTCCAAATTTGTGCTTCCATAGTTGCAACATTCTTCACAAAGAAACAGGATCAGCTATCGAACCAAGCCGTGGCTCGCCCTAAGCCCCAATTAACTACTTCCCGAACTGAAAGTCTTACATATGTCTGCCTGACTGACTGAAATCCCCTCAAACAGCGCCCAACTTAACACACACGACGACGACGACGACACCCACACTCACACACACACACTGAAATATCCATTTTCCATTTGATTCTCATTCATTTTCCGTTTTTACCCAGCGCTCGCTTACCTTTTGTCCATGTGTATACTTGTGGCCATTGGTAAAGCAAGCAGCCGCTCTGCTATGCGGCTCCAAATCTTCTTCAGCCGAGCCGGCAGCAACAGCCGGTGCACCAGCACCAGCACCACCTCCGCCAGCCTGGGCTGGCTGCGACGTGTCGGAGTTTAAGTCTGATTCAGTGTCTGCTCTTTGCTTTAGCAGTTCAGCATCGCTGAGCATTTGTTGGGATAGAAGGCGAGCATCGTATTTCGCCTGGGATTGCACCGTGTCCAAATCGTAGTTGTTGAATTCATCCCGTTCATCTAAATACTCAAAGGGCAAGGCTAAGCCGGCACCGCAAAAAAAGGACATAAAAAAAGAAGCGAGAACAGAATATGCAAACATTTATGTAAAGTCGCAGGTTTTCAATGGGGATTTGATCGGCAGGCGGTGGCCATAAAATGAAGGCGAAATAAAATAAATCACATTTATGGCCAAGAGTTGTCATTAAATCAAAAGGCTGCACTCATTAGGCCATAAAAGCCAGTCAAATGGCAAATGGAAAATGCAAAATGTAAAAAAAATGGCCCGTAAAATGAATTTCATTTCATAATTTAGGCAAGCAATCAGCAGCAGCAGCAGCACCAGCAGGACTTACCCTCCGAGCCATCAAGTAATCCAAAAATGTGGCTTAATAGTAGACAGATGAGTAGCTTGGCGGCAGGCTGATGAGGGGTCATGTTGCACTTTACACCCGCACAAACACACACACTCACAAAAACCTTGGTTTCTTGCACTTGGTAGTGTTGCACTTGTATCTCGGTTTGTGTAGTGGCTGGGGGGGTGGGGGTCCTAGTTATTTATAGCCCTTAAATGGAAATGGCAATGTGAAGACTACAACAAGTGTTTCGTCCTGTTTGCGTAATCAGACCCAGGCAGCCAATTTAGAAGTTAAATGGAATTCCAATTAACTAATCATAAAAGGGTAGGAAAATGGCTAGAAACAAAAGCACAGTAAAAGGTAAATGCACAAACACAACACACACACACACACACAGAGGCAAACGGAACGGAACGTAGGAAATCAGAAAGCGGAGGGGGGGAAGTGGAAAATGAAAGCGGCATCCGTTTTAGTTGAAGAGGGAGAACAAAAACGGAAATTCATTCAACCCAGAGCCATAAAGGAAACTTTGAAGTGTGAGAAATTAACACTAGGCCGGAGGCAGGCACACACACACACACACACACGGAACACACAGACAGTCCCAAGTTTTCACTTTTTGTTTTTTTGTTTTAATAAATTACATATTTTGTTGTTATTGTTGGCTTTTTCGTTGTTGTGTTTATTAAATGCACTTTGGCTTTTAGAACTTCTTTTCGTCGGCTTTTGTCACACACGGCGGCTACGTGATAACTGGCAGCGTCAACGTTTGGTCGTCTACTGTTGCTTTGGGATGCTGAGTCCTTTGTATTTATGGCACGGCATTTCTCTGCGCGCTCTCTCTCACTCTCTCTCTCTCGCTGTGCTCACTAAACACAGCTGCTGCTGCCTAACAGTGCTCTGTTAAGGTAACAGTTAGCTGTTAGCCGCAGAGTTGAATCCAGCCTGCATTAAACTGAATCAGTTAGTTGCACGTTTTATTGAGGAAATTGCATTTTCCTAGGCCTTAGGCTGTGTTTAAATTAAACAAAAAAGATTTTTCTCTATGTAAATGCTGACAATGACACCAACACCCACACACACACACACCCACACACACACGCATATAAAACTTGGCCTGTTAGCAGGACTCTGAGTGACATGCGATGTTTGGTTTGACTGGCTGCTGGTGCTGAAGCTTGTTAGACATTACAATGCGTGTTTGTGTCAGGATAACTGTCAACAGTTGCCTTCTTTTACTTTGCTCTCCGTTCCATTTGCTAATTTCTTTTGTAAATTTTTCAAGCTGCCCAACAATGTCAGCCATTTACATAAAATAACCATAATTCGCCATACATGTACACTTTTTTGTTGTTATTGTTGTTGTTAAATATGCAACAGTTGGCATCTGACATATGCCATCTCTCTCATTTGGTTGGCAAATGTGGAAAGTGAATCGATTTATTTCCGCTTCCCAGGCAAAACGGAAATCAAATGGCAGTCATATGAATAATGTCAATTGGCCTTCTAATATTTTTGTATATCTTTTGAAAGAGAGAATTTTATGGGTAAATAATAATTCTAAATGACAGCTGTGCACAGTGGGTGGTTTGCAATAGTCAAACTGTTTGAAATTGATTTATAGCACTGCAAGATGTTGCCATCTCAGCGGGATACTCTGTTTCCATTCTAGATGTGTACACTGTACACTAGGGTTAATCTGGGATCTGCCATGGATTTGGGAAAAACACTGTTCAACAGTACACGTCCTTGCTTTGTTGCTAACAAGCAGCTATCCAACTATATTACAGTGATACACTTCTTGGAAAACGATCCAAAAATGACACTTTATGGACCATCTATTTATGCCAGCGGTGGCACCGTTTCGCGCAGTATTTAGATCTTGAAGATGCACTTTTCGTTTCAGAAGTTAACAAATCTTGAAATTAAGAACAAAAGGACGAGAAAAGATCTGTCATTTCATCGTCTAACTATTTTGGGAACGTTGGATTGACGACCTGACGAAGTTTGAGAAACCATAATGTATTTAATTTATATTCAATTTATTGTACAATAAAACTATACTTATTATAAATTAAACCCTTATATAGTTTTATTTTAGTTTTAATGACCAGCGATAAATTGGACTAGCTTAAGCTCTTAACCATAAAACAGCACTGCACGGAAGACTCCTATTAATATGAGATTTTCTTAGACGAGGTCCGATTTCACTAACCCAACCAGATAATTCTCTTTTAAATTTCTCATAAAAGGTTAAAAATTGCATGAGTGTTTGACTAAAGAAAGTTGTTTAGATTGCATAACTATTGGAATTTAAAGAAGTTAATATCGTCAATTGAATTTTGTCAGAATCTAATCTGCAAGCATGGGGTTTCTGGATATTTGTTCAAAGTACTCAACGAAGACAAAGAAGAAGTAATTATTAGAGAAAATTCAAAGCTTTTTACATTCGGAAGAATCATTAATTTGGTGCCCTCCCATCGAGTTATTAGCTTTTCAATATATGAAGTATTTGAATTATTTTTTAGACATTTTGTTGAAAGGGGTCTGCCTACATTGATAATTCAAAAATAAATTAAGGGGAAATTAGAAACTTTAAAGCCTCATCGGCACCATTTAACCTTAAAATATCTGATTTTGGATTTCGTTAATTTCTTTATACAATATTTCGAATTTTTTGAGCTATGCGCCTCAAAGAGCTAGAAAAAATTGTTTTTTTCATTCCTAGTGTACACTGTATAGTCCCTTTATCCCAATCCCTTTCAACTAGAGGTGGGTCTATGGTTTCTAGGTTTCTCAGACAAGCATATCTGTCAAAGTTCTAGTTCTTTTGGTGTAGAACTTTTTCCATTTTGCGAAGACTACAGCACTCACTGACACCGACATCACAGCCAACACCGCACCATATCGCGTTTGACCAAAGCAGCTATGAATTCGCACCTTAAATTGTAGACCAAAGCCATTGGCATTCAGGCAAGAAGTGAGACAGAAGTCCAGTAGCTGAGTGGTACACTCTTATAACCCTAGAAATTCGAGGTCGTGGTTTCAAGTCCTCCTCCTGACTGTTGGATTTGGGTATGTTCTGGCTACTCGGAGATCTCTTGCTAAACCGAGACATACTTATTAATGCCCAGCGCAAGGATTCAGGTATTCATGAGTGTCAGATATCAACGATGCCGCCAATAGTATATTCGGTATATACACATTTGGTAGCACAATTGTCGTCTTGTCAATTCAGGTCCCGGAAACTGTTTGGAGAGAAAAGTTTCCTGACACGAACGGAGTATCCATCGTTCTCCAATTCATTGTCCTCTAGTGCCTCAGGCAATAATATCACAACTGCTTGGTGCGGCAAGCCGCCTAGATGAGGTAGTTGTCTTCCATATTATTAACAGTAGAATTCACTAGATTCAGTAGATTTATAGATATTATATATCTAGTTATATATGTACATATATAGATATTATATATCTATAAATCTTTGCTAGAGGTTAGCAAAAGTGGATTCAGGTTTGATAAATAAACGAAGAGAAAAGCTAACCGCGGAAAAAAGGAGAGGGGCGAAGGCAAGTTCGAGCTGTAGACCTTTGCTAAAATATATATTGGCACGCTGAGTCTCATTCTTCTCTGAAACCAGAGATATGAATACTTAAGGAGAATACGTATTGTGGTTTGATAGGGTTTTAACTGGGTTTTCCCAAACCATGCTACTAATGTTGAAGCAAGACCCAGAAGAATGGAAAAATGTAAATAAGAAGTAATGGTGTAAGTCAATATGACGTCTCTCGACTTCTTCCTTACTTTTCATACCAAACTGTGAGATTTTAGTAAGCAAAAAACAGAGGAAAGTTAACTTCCGATTTTTTATACCCTTGCTGCACGTTTTTACAACTAATTTGAAGGACATTTCCACTGAAAACAAACAAGCTTTTCTCACTAAGTCTACTTTTCTGACTATACTTTTCTATGACAGCTATAATATATAGATGTCCGATTTCGACCAAACTTTGTGAAACCTTGGAAAAGCATAGCAAACCAAGATATACAAAATATGGAGGCGTTTCCATTGAAAACAAAAAAGTTTTTCTCACTAAATCTAGTTCTTCGACCGATCAATCCTAAGGCAGCTATAACCTATAGTCAACCAATTTTGACAAAACTTTGAAGAATTGTGTGAAAGCTTATTAAATCCATATATGCAAATTTTAGAAAGGCTTACATTGAAAACAAAAAAGTTTTTCTTCCTAAGACTATATTTCTAACCTTACTTTTCTATGGCAGCTATATTAAATAGATGTCCGATTGCGACCAAACTTGGCAGAGTCATGAAGAAGCATAGAAAACTAGTAAATACGGAGTTTGGAGACGTTTGCATTAAAAACAACAAGAAAGAAAGTCGATCAAGCCCGACTATAACATACTCTGTACCAAGAAATTTTGTCTTTTGATCATAACTCGAAAACCGTTCATCCGATCTTCTTCATTCCTTTGGCGGATCGATAAGTTATCCTAATAACTAAATATGTCCTGAAGAATCAAGCCATCTATCTTCAAAACTGTGGGAGATATGACGTTTTTTCTAAATTGCGGGGGCGGGAGGGGGCGTGGCCAAAATTGAAAATAAACTTGATCTGCCTGCAGACATAAGAAGCATATGTCCCATACACGTCAAACCTCTATCTCTTACCATCTCTGAGATCTGTGCGTTCATACGGACAGACAGATAGACAGACGGACAGACGGACGGACGGACGGACAGACGGACAGACGGACATGGCTATATCGACTCGGCTGTTGATGCTGATCAAGAATATTTATACTTTATGGGGTCGGAGATGCTTCCTTCTGCCTGTTACATACTTTTGCACAAACTTATAATACTCTGTGTACCCACGGTACAAAGTATAAAAACGATTTTCTTACTAGAACTAGTTTTTCGACCAATCGTTCCTATGGCAGCTATATGTTATAGTCATCCGATCCGGCCAGTTCCGACAAATGTGCAGCGTATTTGTACCAGAAGACTTCGTGCAAAGTTTGGTCAAGATAGCTTTAAAACTGATGGAGGAAATGGCATAGAAACAGTCCGACATGGCTATATCGATTCAGCTCGTCATACTGATCAAGATTAGAAGAAAAAGTGGTCCGAAATGATTCCTTCAATTTCAATATACCCTATGCAAGGGTATAATAATATAGTATGGGTATTATTCGTAACCTATTTGAGTGTATACCCAGGTGTATTACATAGCCTGCTGTAATATGACCTGTAACCACAAATGAATGCGCAGTGTTCCGTTTACACAAACAAGATGACCATTTTAATGTAAACGTGTGATATTCTTTATTCTTCAATATAAGAAAACGAACGAAACTTGGATCTTACGAAAGAGATGATACTCAATACAATGCGTGATAGTGATGACAAACTAATAACTATCAATACAATATTTTTAGCTTAACACTAACAAACTTGCGTGACTTCAATATATAATAAGATTGTTTCTTAGTAAAGTCGAGAATAAACGTTCTTTATATAAGATGGCTAAATTAAGACTTAAATTGAGATTATAAACTTGCTTGGGTTGAGATGTTCGCTAATTTTGTGCATTTTTGTTAACGACTCGTCGCGGTTTCGAGACTGTAATCTTGATTTTAGATTGATTTTTATCTCACTTTTTAGTTAAATTTAGCATTAAATTTGAAGTACTCAAACCAAGTCAACTAGATTGGAAGCTGCTTGCCCAACTTCACCTAAAAACTGTCAGTTCAGGTAAGCGGCGATAGTTAGCCTTGCATTTGCGTAGACAAAATTGACACAAAAGCATTTTGCATCAATTCCCAGAGGCCTTTCGGATTGCACCTGCAATTCCACTGTGCAATGTATGATAAATTCATGAAATATATGAATACTTAATATATTTCTGTATTATTTAGGCTTATATCAAATACAAACAAACAAAATGTTGGCAAATTGTGAGCATTTAATTATCGAAAAAGGAATACATCAAATACAATCTGAGTTTTAAATACTTTCTTGAGTTATTGTCACCAGAATGCCACAAAAGCGGACAGGGCCTCAGGGCCAAAAAAAATAATTTAATAAAATTGTCAAAGGATTTTTGTTTAGCATTATTCTAAGGCAAATCCCTTTTTGCTGCGTAAAAGAAAGTGTCACAAACTTTTTGTCGGTCATAAATATTTAAATAAATGCTCTGGGCCCCATAAAAGTGATTCATTTAAATGGACATATGTTCTGTTTGCTTTGCTTGCTTTGTGTGCGCCAGCCAAGGCCTTAAAATGGACTTAAGTTTATGCAAATTAAATTACAATTAAGAATTCTAAGGACACAGCTGTCGTTGGCAGCAGCACTTGGCCTAAACTCAGGGCCAGCAAAAGATGTTGTTTGTCAGATACATTTTATGCATTTTTCAGCTTTCAATTAAATGTATGTGTTGGTCTTAGAGGTTTCCGATTGGCCAAGATGAAAAAGTTTTTGCTGGTTTTCAACACAAGTTGCAATATGGAAAGTTTCTCATGCCGCACAATGACCTGCACAAAGTTTGATTAAAGCAAACATTTAAGTTTCTTAACATTTCTAATTGTAAAGGCGGCAAAATGAGAATGCAATTCCAGTTGGCCCATTGAAGTCTGTGAAATGTGCTTGAAAAGCAATTTGAAGACAACAGAGAATGTCACTGGGTGGGGATGTTGCCATGGCAATTATGAAGCTGTAAAAGCTGAGTGGGAAACTGGAAAGCCAAGACAACAGCCCCAAGGTACCATCATCGCTGTGCTACAGCCGCTGATGCATTTACTTGAAAACTGTATTAAAGTGCAGCCTGAGTGCACCTGAGGCGGCTACTTTGCCAGGCCAAATCTCAACGACTGTTACGACGCCAGTCGCCTAGCGGAGTTGACCGTTTTCACATATATTAACGAAGGGGGTTTTGAAAAACAAATAAGCCAACAATTACCTGTTAAATCTGCAAAAAAATCAAAAAAAAGGTCTTTTGCATTTGGTTTTAGGTTGTTGACTTTGCATTAACCAAATTAGCAAAACAGCGCCATGTTTGGACAACAATTACTGTTGAGTGGCAGCGTCGAAAAATACATAAATAAAGGACTCCCTTTCTTGCTCACTTAAATATATAAACAGTGGCCACATTGGGGCGTATACTTAATGTGGCAGAGAGGGGAGAACACATAACCTATGGCAGCTTTGAAAATCCTGCTTATTATTAGTTCAGGCTGCAGTTTAAATGCCTCAATCTTAATCAGTCAGTATATGATACTCAAATATAACCCTATATACATATATTTGTACATTAGGGCGGACATTTGATGTATGGAAAAATAAAAGGTCATAATAATCGCATCTTATACGATGCGTTTTGGTTTAAAAAAGGCATAAAACAAAAAAAAAATAGAAAAAAATGGTTGCTAGTGTCTGCGCAATGGATTTAAAGTTTATCACTCATACGTACTGTTGCCCTTGGTTACAATTTTAAGTTTAAAGTAGTTGGCGTAGACTTGGTTTGAAGTCAAAACATTTGGCAAAAAGGTATCATGACCGTTGAAAAAAATACTTTTAATATAAACAAGGCAATATGTAAATATATATTTATGCGTAAAAGCAATTTATTGCACAATTTCTACTCTTCTGCGCTGGTTATTTCTTGCGACAACCCAGTATAGGCTACAAAAAGCTTTCCTGACAACCCTAAAGGTATTCATATGAGCTCCTGTTTTTCAAACAAAATCGGTTTGTTTCTATATGTGGAGAGATTCAAATATTTATAAGTTTCCAGAGTTGCCGCCAATGGCTAGTAAGTTTTTCAAGAAAATACTGTTTCATTCAAAGTTCCAAGCCGGCATCTAATTCACACATTTTAAACCTACAGAGCAACTCTTCACTTTTGAACTGGTTCAGCCGGAAAATCCGTTAAATGGCTTAAATAACATAAACTAAAATAAGGTAGTGAACAATTTTTGAACCATTTTTAGACGCTTTTAAGGGGGTCTTCTCATTCAAAACCCGTTTTTTGGACCCTTTTTAAAAAAATTCTTATATGAAAACGCAAAGAATAATTGAAAACTTTTTTTATTTATTGTATTACAAAAGTTTCAAAGTAAATAAAAAAATTTTTTTTGCCTCGATACGTGGGCTGTTCAAAAAGTAATGAGACTTCAAAGTTGGTGGTGAAAAAAAAAAGGTGTCGTCACGGCGGCCACGATTCCGGGTCTCCGGAGCGTCTGAAATGAAAAATCAATCATTATAATCAGTATAGATGTAATTCTCGGGTGAACCTCAAGCTTAATTTTGTGATTTTTTTTGACAAAATGGCGGCCATTCAAAAAAAAAATTTCAATTTCGGGCTTTTTTTTTGTAGTTTAGTGTAAAAAAAAATAGTAAAAAATTTTTTAAAATTATGGTCGAGGTTCACCCGAGAATGGTGATAATTCTGCGTCGATTCCACTTTGTTTCATGAAAATCGGTTCAGTAGAACTGGAGATATCATGGCCGCCAGTTCGAAAAACGTGGTTTCGAGATATACGAGTTTAAAGTTGTTTTTTTGCATCAAAAACAAATTGAAATGAAAAATTTTAGTATGCAGTTTTAGAAATTCGACAATTCTCCGTCGATTGCATTTGGGTTCATCAAAATCGGTTCCATAGAACTGGAGAAAAGTGACTTCGAAGTTCAAAAACGTGATTTTGAAGACACTCAAAGAAAATTTTAGGCAATAAAACATTTTTTTTTTGTGAAATACTTACATATATCAGACTGCAATGCCAGCAAACGCGAATCTGAAAAGAACGCTTTGAACGAAATTCGGTAGTTGCTTCAATCCGTTGCATTCAAAAAGTAGCCAAACTAAGCAAATCGCATTTTGACGAAGACCTTGCTTCACAAAAAAGGCTGTATCTTCTAAAGTATTTCGAATTTCTAAAAATCCTTTTAGGGGCATATTCACAACTACCCAAGCTATAAATAAATGCAAAAAAAAAATGTCGAAAAAAAAAAGTTGCTCAATGAGAAGACCCCCTTAAGCCGGTTCACAGACTTCTTCTTCTTCTTATTAACATGAGCAATGAAGACTAGTTCAGCAGCTTTGACGACTATAAGTAACAATTATATAGGCATTCATTCACTTTTAGTCTCGATTTACAATATCAATCAAGGACTGCAGACAGACTTTGTTAACTTTGAAGAGTCTACTTCAAAATGGAATCTAAAACTAAACTCAAAATAATGTGAAGACATTTTGTTCCAGCTTCTAAACTAAAGAATCTGGAAGAACTATAAATCCGAATCCGACTATCGTCCATCTGATTATTTCTAAACTTTGAGGATCGATATATAATGAGGATTATTAAACATGTCGAGAAGGTCCGTGCGACATGGCTGAATCACCTGCTGATCTAGAATATATAGAATATATTCCTTCTCCCAGTTGCATACATTTGCACAACCCCATAGAACTCTTTGTATCTATGTTGTAAAGTATAACAAGTGTAAGTATGTGTAAGAAATAAACAAAATGGTATGCTAAGTGTTTAAGGAGTCTTTTATTTATTTAAATGTGCAAGAAAGCGTTTGTTGAGGATCTTGGAAGTTTAGCTTCCACGACTCCTCTTAGCACTACCTCAACCGTATTATTTGCTTCTTAATATTTTGGAAAGTCTTAGTGGGAACCCCGCTAGTGGACTATGCGGACTCCAACCTGCTAGCCACGTTAGTTGCGCTTTCCGAAATGGTCAGACTCAAACATTGTGTCCCATGTAACAGCGTGGATAGAACGCACGGTAATTGTTTAGTAGAGCTACCCCACACCAAAAATTATGAAAAAAATATCCTCGATGGACCGTGAATTTACTAGAACTATGACGTCTTCAGATCGCGGGGGACTCTCGCGGTTCAATGGTAAAAATTATTTGAAAGTTGCAGTTTTTTGTTTAAAAAACAGATTGTTTTTTGCCTTTACTATCATTTATCAATTGAAAAAATTGTTTCTGGTAAGCAAAATATTCGTTGTAAACTCTGACCACCAATCACATCGATGAAAAATGAGCGTAAATACGCAAATGAAGTTTTTCGCTAAATCGAATGAGGAGATAATGCAAATTGTGGAAGATCACGGCTGCATTTTAAAGTCAAAAACGTGTCCAAAATGCGGTTCAAAGTGCACGGCAGCGAATGGACGTTTCCTGTGTAGGAAGATAATGACCGTCCAGAAAGGAGCTCATAAGAAGAAGCTAAAAATGAAGTGCGAGCAAAGTTTGTTGTTTGGGACACTGTAAGAGTAGCTGGTGAGACATGCGGTCACAGCTTTCAAAATTTGGAAGAAAAAAAGAGCATTACATAGGATACCTGGCGAAGTTTCAGTTTTTCAGAAAGTTCCCGGATCACTCCCAGAGAATCCACCAACTATTTTTGGAAATCGGGAAGCTTTTCAACCCAAATCATTGCAACATAATTAATAATGTGGAATTTTCCTAGGTAAGTCATTTTAGCTATGTACATGGTTGCCCATATTCGACGGACCCATGTTTTTTTTAAAAAAATCAAAGAAAACAATAAAAATTTGGCGGTTGGCAATCTTAATCATTTAATTTGTTCCAAGTAGATTTGTTTACATTAATTGTTGAATATGATATCTCTCAAATGGCCGCCTCTGGCGTTGATGGCGTATTTCCATCGTTTTCGCCAACATTTCGGCCGGAATAGCGGCTATTTCTTCACGAATGTTGTCCTTGAGCTCTTCTACGGTCCTTGGCTTGTTAACGTAAACCTTTGACTTCAAATATCCCCACAAGAAGAAGTCAGGCGGCGTCAAATCGGGCGAACGCGGTGGCCAGTCCAAATCACCACTTTTCGACATCAAACGGCCCGGAAACAATTTCTTCAGAAAATCGATTGTTATGCGACTTGTGTGCGGTGGAGCGCCGTCTTGTTGAAACCAGAACTGCCTCATACGCTTTCGACGAATAATTGGCATCACAAAATTGGTCATCATGTCGCGATAACGCTCCTGGTTGATGGTAACAGCATGGCCATTTTCATTTTGGAAGAAAAACGGCCCAATGACCGTTTTCGCACTAACGCCGCACCAAACTGTGACTTTTTCGTCATGAAGAGGCACTTCTTGAATCTCCTGAGGATTTTCAGTGGCGTAAATACGGCAATTTTGCTTATTTACGATCCCATTCAATGTGAAATGGGCTTCAACGGACATGATAATGAGTTTTCACAATTGACTTGTTCTGTTGAATGTAAATTTCAACTATTTCAGAGCGCTCGCGTGGCGTGTATTATTCCATGGTAAAAATCTGCTTGGACTGACGCTTCAAACGCGGTATGTCATTAAGCGATTTGACATCTCTGTCAAAAGTTATGGCGTTGCCAGATGGGTCCGTCGAATATGGGCAACCCTGTACAAACTGCACAGGAAGAGGGAGAGGAAGGATTGGAACAAGAGGAATGGGTGGAAGGATTGAAAGAAGAAGCGGCGAATGGATTAGATGAGAAAGAAGCGGCGGAAGGATCGTAAGAAGGTACAGCCTCTGTGGTGAGTATCTTAAACCTATATTTGTTAGTTAATGGCATTAACATTTATTTTCCAGCGACCATCTCACATTGTTGAGCACATGTGGACTAGGCCTTCTGGGGAAACCACATAAAAAACGCGCCTTGAACTATACCTCAAATTGTTGGTGAGGAAAATAGTTTACAGAAGAAGGATATTTTTTTCATAATTTTTGGTGAGGGGTAGCTCTACTAAACAATTACCGAAACGAGCTCGCCCCGGCTAAATTGGGCCTCAGTGTGCCCAACAAAAATTCATTTTATTCCTGCTCCATATTTATTTGTTAACCAATTAAATTCAAATTTGATAACTTTTAAAATGATATGGAGAATGTGTTGACGGGATTTCGATGAGGCAAACGTGTCGTATACGTAATATTTTTGGAAACTTTGAAGCCAATGCGCAGAGGTAAAAACATGAATTAGAATTTTTTGATTTTTAAATTTGAATCCTTTATGATGCGATTTGTTAAGGACCTTATCGGCGTCCACCCTAATGTATGTACATGTAAGTCAGCAAGTGTGTATGAGCAATATGTGCGCTATATACACACACGGGTAGTGGCTTTTCGTACAATTGCTGAGCACTTTTCCTGGCGAATTGCTGTTGACACAATTCCGTGCTGCGATTTTATTTACGCCTCTGCAATTTATCGAAGTTGGCATATGATGTGGACGACGAACGAAGCTGCCGCCCCAGATGTGATGCAGATTCCCCTTTTCGCCATTTTTTATGCAGCTGTTTGCACTTGGCTGTGGCAGAGAGTATATTGTGGCATTGTCACAAGTTTATACAGGCGCAACTCCGGCAGTGTTTGTCATTTGCCCAGAGCTTAATTGAATAACAACAACAGCGAAACAAAAACAACAACAACAACAGCAGCAGCAACAGCGTGTAATATGATTATCCTGACTTGTTTTGCTCGCAATTAAAAACAATTTGTCCCTAGAACATCAACAACACCCGCCAACAATTGCAATTTATTGTTGCATAAATGAACACAAAACGAGAAACGTTAATCACAATTTAATTAAAAATTGCAAATCAATTCAACAAGATTTACGTATACGTATCAATTTCTTTAACAATAAAACTCACAACAGCTCCCGTTTGCTGCCACCCATAAGCCGGCTTAGCAGTTCTGTTGGCCAAATTAGCCAGCTTCTGAGGGCAAAACATTTTCTCTATTTTTGGCAGAAAAGAATTTGCAACATTTGCACAGGTTTATGCCCCATAAAAGTGCGGCTAGACACGGATCAGGGGGACACAAAATAAAAAGAGAAGAACTCCGTTTATGGTAGCCAATAAAAATAAAAAAGTCCGTCTATAATAAAACCAAGCAGGAAAAGGTTTGCCCTCTGCTTAAGAAAATCTCAATGGAGATTTAAGTGAAGGGAATTGATTTAAGACATTTCCTTACAAAAGTCTTTGGCAATTTGTTGGACTTAACACTTGCGCTTTTAAGGTTGCCTCTAATTGATTGATTGAAAGAGTTGGAAGTTGGTGTATTTGAGAGCAGGAATCTGTAGAGATTTTCTTATTAAAACTGCATGTAAAGTGTTTTCAATATGCTAAGCTACTAGACTACATGACACAAGTTGGGAGATTTCAAATCCATTGCTTAAGGCCAAGTAATCTGAATGTGTAGCCTATGTTATTCTTGTCACTTTACATATAAACTGCTCCTAGTTCCACTTCTTTGTACCAAATTCTCTAAACTTATAAAACTCTCCCTGAAAATTAGAAATTCTCCTTTGAAATCCGTCCTAAGGCGACTCACCCTTAATAAAGGAAAAGTACTTTCTAGTTTATGGCTTATTTTTCTAAGTTTCGGGAAACTATTTCTGCTTATTACAAAATTTGTATAAATAGCTGGCCAAATTTAGCGAGGAAGCTAAGCTAACTTTGTCTGTGCCGAAGTTTTCATACCCTGGCAAGTGCTCGCTTAAATATTTAACAAAACATACTCTTTTTTCCCATTTTCCGACCGATTGTTCGTATGTGAGCTATATGATATGGTCATCCGATTTGGCCAAAACTTTGTATAATTATGTAAAAGCATGTAAATTAAACAAATACAAAATTGCAGGATGCTACCTTTAAAACCGAAAAAGTTTTTTTATCTAAGAATGTTTTTCAGACCTATCTTTTGTATGGCAGCTATACCATATAGTTGTCCGATTTTCATCAAACTTGGCAGAATTATAACAAAGCATAGAAAACCTATGAATACAAAGTTTGGAGACGTTGCCATTTAAAAGAAAAAAGTTTTTCTCACTAAAACTAGTTTTCCGACCGATTGTTCCTATGGGAGCTATGAGATATAGTCATCCGATCCGGTTGGTTCCGACATATTAGTCGTGCAGCAAAAAGAAGACTCTGTGCAAAATTTCAGCTCGATAGCTTCAAAACTGAGAGACTAGTTCGCGTAGAAACAGACAGACAGTCGGACGGACAAAGCTCAATCTACTCAGCTCGTCACCTTGATCGAATATATATAGTTTATGAGGTCGGAAATGAATATTTCTGTGCGTTGCAAACTTCTGGGCAAAATTATAATTATTTAAGTTTAATTTTGAACTGCGTAGCGCTTGACAGAATTTGGCAATGAATTCCATATCATTTCATAGGAGGAACTGCTTTTCAGAACTTGATAGTTTCATTTTCGGGCATATTAGGTTACTTGTTCCAAAGGATATGGCAAAGTTAAGCTTCTCATACAGGTAAATTTATGCTCTGCAAGTGATTATGTTTTACAAGAAGAGTAGGATAGTAGTAGAGTAGAGTGGTACTAGGTAAGATGACAAATTGACTGTTCAAGGCCTTGTTGATAAGTTGTTTGTACAAAAATCTCTGGAGATTTCTGTGTCAACCCACTTGGCAAGTTTTACCGCCTTGAGCATTTGATTCTAACAATTAAGGTAAGTCTCTGTACAGAGTTCCCACTAGATTTCTAATTTGTATGAAGTGTGATGAGAATAACTGAGCTAATAATCTTTTATTGTTAACTTACACAAAACGGGACTACGGTCTGACATTTCTTTGCGAAACTCTCTGCTTAATCTAAACTTTTTGAACAAACTATAACCTGTCCGCTTCAACAGTCATGTGTTCCTTTTATCGCACCGAATCAGCACGGATTTGTTCAAAATAGATTCATTACCACAAATTTCCAAGTCCTCCTTCTTTAGCATACAGCTATTGCTATTTTTACGGATTTTAGTAAGGCTTTCGACAGTGTTTCTCATTATCTTTTGGTTTTGAAACTGCGTTTATTAGGATTTCCGTTGGGTCTTCTTAATTGGATCTATCGTAGAGCCCCCTTTTGAATAAGTACTTATTGAATTCTTATCAGCTAGAACGGGTCAAATCTTTTCATGATCTAGTTATTACCCTTGATCACATATTATCTTTTGGCACTCACATTCAACATTCTGTGAATATAGCCATGGGTTTGATAGGTTTTATTAAACGCTGGTCTAAAGAGCTAAACGACTTAGCTGTTATATACAACCCTAGTGAGGCCTATCTTGGAGTTCATTAATCCAATCATTAACCTTCTGTAAGCTCATCTTATCTATCTAGAAACAGTTAGTTTTGTTTGCCGTTCGCAACTTAAGCTGGGACCCACAATTTCCCCCTTATTTATCTAGCTTTTTTTTAAAGCTTTTAGATTTACCGTCTCTTGAATATAGACGCTCTATGCTGGTTATAATGTTTCTGCACAAGCTTATAAAGGGTAACATTGACGTAAAGTACCTGCAATGCAAACACGGATCTTTATACCCTTGAGGCTTCCTTTGGCTTCTTCTTTACATGCCTCCAATTGTCCGTTTTGCATTATGTGTAGGGACTATAATAAGATCTTTTCTCTACTCAGTGGTAACATTTCCGATGAAGGCTTTAGGTATTTTATTCTTTGCACTCTTGCCCTTACAAAGCTTTAAGTACTTTTTTTGCACTTCCTTCCGATCACCAATGCTGTATCAGAGCTGTAAACACAATTACCATTACCATTCCCATTACCATTTTTCAGATAATTTAAAACAATTACGATTTTTTAGTAATCGTAATTGTAACTTGGAATTACGATTATTAGTGATTATCAGTGATTATAACAAAATGTAATTACTTTAACAATTACTTGAATAATTGTACCTGTAAAGGGGGATTATTGAGTAATTGTGATTGAAATGTTGAATTATTCATGTAATTGTAGGTGAAAAATATGTAAATAATAGTGCAAAAGCGAATTAAATTTAAAAAAAATTTTATTTTCAATTTCTTGGCTTTTAAAGTTAATTGCGCGCTTCGAAAAAAGTAGATAGGGTCATAATTTAATTTAAATATTGTCCTTATTAGTTTGATTCTACTACCATGATCTGCAAACAATTAAATTCGGCGTTTTCCCATCTCGATTGGTGAAAAATCATATTTTTCACCTACAATTACATGAATAATTCAACATTTCAAGCACAATTACTCAATAATCCCCCTTTACAGGTACAATTATTCAAGTAATTGTGAAAGTAATTTAAATTTAAAATAATCATTGAATAGTCGTAATTCCAAATTACAATTATGATTACTAAAAAAATCGTAATCAGCAATTGTTTTTTTTAATTTTTTGAATAATCGAGATTATTGTAATGAAGAGTAATTAAATACGGGTAGTATTGATTACATTACAGCTCTGTGCTGTGTAACAATGATACTGATGAGTAAATGATGTCAACATATTCCCCATATCGTGTTATATTTCATTTCATATTGCTATTTGGTATAGTCTCCGAGTGAGATGAGAATGTGTCAGTATGTCATTATCAAAGCGACATATCTCAGTTAAGCCACAGATGATATAATGCTAAGACTCTTCAGTTTTTTGCTAAAACCTCATATTTTGGGAAATTCATTGCTTCTGGGTAATTAACATCAAAAATATCATTCCACTTATGCTCACTGAGCATTGCTTGTGGTTCAAAGCTGACAACTGACAAGCTATTCAAATTAAGAACATGACAGCATGAAAGCCCACTAGATTATCACATCATCATGCGTTGAACCCAAACAATATATTTCAACAAAATGACTGTAACTGACTTTTTTATGGCAGTTAGCCGCCCCAAACTCTCCAATGCCGAACCATACTTAGCTTACCAATTCCGAGTATTGACCCAGTTATTAAATTCCCCATAAAACTGAAAAAAATTGTCAAACTAAAGGAAACAATTTCCTCAACGTATTTGCATTCACTTTCACACAACTTTTGTTCAACTTAAAGTACTGTTTCAGTTTATTTTTTCCATGCACACTTTTTGCATTATATTTTTGTTGATTTTCAATTAAAAAGTTTGCCCTCATCCCTCTTGTGATGCAACTTCAGCTGGGCCATTCATGTTTGCTTTCCGTTTTTCTTTTTTGTTCTGTACTGTTTTTTTTTTGTTGTTGTCTCTATCTGTGAGGATGCAAAACATTTGATGCCAAATGCCAGACAATCCACACGTGAGCTCAACCATTTAGTTAAATAATTGCTTTTTCCAGCTTAGCAATGTTTACCAGAATCAAACAAAAGCCAGCTATAAAAAATAACCAGAAACCATGAAATATGAGCATAAAATGGATATTTAGAAAAATAACGAAAAAACAAATACATGGAGAATCAAAGTCAATCAAATTGAAGGGGCATTTCATGTAAAAAGCAGAACAAAAAACAGAAATGGTTATTAATAGTTGGACAAACTTTGCACTCTAGTTTTTGCTCTCTTTTGCAGCTCTTAGGATTCATGCGAGTCGATCGTAAATTTTGCTGACAAAACTGCAGGCCTGGCACGTAATTGATTGATTGATGGACCACGACATGCACAGGCATCCTTCACTACTTCCGGCTGTTAAAGCTGGGCCAAAAGTCGGCACAATTTAGCACATTTAATCTTCAAATTAAAGGAAACTTCAGCTGACCTCGATACGCCGCCCAGAGGGCTTAAATGATGCGTTAAGTCCCTGAGGACGGATCACAAAACTGGCTTGTGGCTGGGCCCCTCCACACCCCCAACAACCACAAAGAACTTTAAGACAAGGAATGTGTTGCTTTTGCGCAACACAAAATTTGGTAAATGAATTAAATTATCCGAAAAAGAGTTGTCACCGACGCACAATATGCAAATGGACAGTTGGCACCCACCCCCCAAAAGGCAGGCCCAAACATCCTATTAAAATTCAATTGTCTGTAAATTGAAGTTGATGCCTAAGCTGGGAAATTGTTTGTCACTTAATTAAGGTTAATGTGCGACTAACTGACTGACTGACAGTCGAGCTTAACGTTTTGGATTTGTAAACAAGTCTGTGGCATAATTAAATTCCCTATGAACACTTTGCAGAGAAAAGTCGGCTGCTTTGGTTGAATTGCTCGTGCATGTGCAGTTTTGCGACAAGTTCTGTGACATTTATAGCCACTAAAGCAAAACACTTCCGTCTCTTAGCATTTTTGATCTTGACCACAATATGGCAGGCAGTGCACAGTGGTTTAAAAGTTATTTGTAACTGGAATATAAGTTAGAGAAAATTATGGAATGAAATTTTAATGTTCAATTGGTACATCAAGTGGACGGACACAAAATTATAGTACATTTCCCTGTTATACCAAGTTCCAAAGGTTATACTGTGCAAAGCTGCAGACTCCTTGAAAATACCAGCAGAGAACTTACTCATCAGGCTGTTAAAAATTTTGATTTGCTTTCTTTTTGCACCGTTTTTACCTAATTTATTGATTATAAACTAAGACTTTACCAATAAAACTTGGTTGATAGGCGTCCATATACATCATATATGGCTTTTTGTAATTCAAACGACAAAGAAATCCTTATAAAGATCTTCAAAAAGCTTCCGTTTGTAGGAAAGAGACGAAGTGACGACGTTTTGAAAAACTTCATAAAGTTTACTTTACAGTCTAAATACCGTCGGAAAGCAGCTCTGCAAGCTCACAGTAAGCCCTACTTATGTATGAAATGATGGAAACTTTTTTCGGTTATAAAAATAATGAATTCACTTTATAGCCCCAAAGTGTAGAGCCGAACTTCAAAGCTTTTCCAACAGATAACGGATACTTAGCTGAAACTTGCCAAATCTCAGAAATTATTTAAACTAAACCAAGTTGATAGTGTTCCTAGTTTGAAACCATTTCAGAATTATAATCTCAGTAATTAAGTAAGCTATGAACTTTAAAGATATGTGGTAATGCCAAATGGGGACACACACACACAAGCGCTTCTAACTGCTTTGTCTTTCTGTTTTTGCGCTCATACAGCTTTGAAATTCCCAAGCGGCTATGGCGTCGCTGTCATGGTGAGACTGACTGACAGGTAAGAAAATAGCTAATGAGAGACCTTTAATGGATCAACCAGTCTACTTTATGGTTTTGTTAATTTTTGTTTAAAGCTAATGTTAGCATATGCACGGTAAAGTCTGCTTTATGAAGATGCTTATGAAGTTTTGGTATGTAGGAAAGAGGCAAAGCTTCAAAGTTCTTCAATAGTTTCCCTGTGCCTCGATAGATTCAATGCAGGGTTAAGCTTTTAGTTGATCGATATTTATCGGAAGGTACAGAAACATAATGAAAAACTTCTTGAGCGGAGTTTAAAAGATGCTTCAAAACGAGTTCAAAGACAGCTTCATTAAGCGAACTTCACCATGTAAACGAGGACTAAGCCAAATATTCAATTTATTATCCTCCAAAAGTTATCATTCCCACACAAGCCGGCGCCAATAGCTAAAGAAGGTAACCGGGTATGTAAGTTTTTAAAGAAAACCAATTTTCATTCGATGTCCCGAGGCTGGATCCAACAGCGGGCACACACACTACCGGCTGCACCACTCAGTGACAGGTTAGGTAAAAATCGAATGCTGAATGGTTATCTTACTTGTTTGGCTTGAAAATTCCCTAATTTAATGTCGCCTCTTACATATAAAAATAGCCTTGACTGTTTGTTTAAGAATCTTACATATAATCCATATACATCCCCGTCTTTTTGAGGAACATTTAATCAGCACTATCACCTGTTCGCTCACATTTTAGCTCTCTAAGGTATTTTTTAACCAATCCGCTTCGCTCCAACTACCTTGTAAAATAACACTATGTAAAGTAATGTATCAAAATGGCCCCATTCAGCAGTTGAAATTGCAATAATACATTTTCTCTGATCTTCCTGATGAACTGCAGTGATAACCAAAGTGACAGCATGTATCGAGGATTCTTCCTAAGCTTCTTTCAAGTGATACTGCCAACTAAAGCTGCAATTGTATATCGATAGGCATCTTTTGATAACGATTTGCTTGTCATGGCTCATTTTGTGCACTAAATTTAAGAACAAGGGCCACAAACAATTTGAATAAACTAAAATATATACCAAAACTTTAGTTTGACTACACAAAAAATAATAATGATAAGATCTGCATACTCATATCAATAAAGAGAAATAGTCCTGTTCATAAATGTCGAACTGATATTTCGAGAATGTAAAATCAATATTTTTGGATAAAGTTGATATTGTATAATGTATTTTTGTTACAATAAATAAAAAATATCTTGGAAATAACAGGTTAACCACCCTATACAACTTGCATCATTTTAGAAACTCCGAAAACAACAAATTAATAATTTTTATTGTTTTTTACTTTACCTCTTTTTGACTGTGGATCAAATTCAGCACCGCTTGCACTTAGCACGAACGGAATGGCGTCTCATCGTACTCCACCATCGGTCATGCGAGTGGTCACCCGTATTTTGTTACTATTAGTTTCTTCCCAACCGATGAAAGCATCTGTATTATAAGATAATTGACTTCAAAGCTATTTCAATGATTCACCAAAACAAGAGCTTAACATTAGTAAAATATAATTTTAATATTGAATTGTGTTCCCCAGAACCAAAATCAAGCCGATTCCCGTTCGATTTGAATAGTTCTTAGTTCGAAATCGATTTTAAGAACACATGGGATTTCATTAGCTACTAAAATTAAGATATATTTAGTAACTAAATAAATGTATTGCTTTTTTATATGAACATTGTGATTAACATAGCTCAAAACAGATGGGCGCTTCAAATTGTGCTTCTATGTTAAATATTCTTTGATAACCGATGATTTTACAACGCCTCAATAGTGATGTGAAATATTTTCAATCTCTGACCTTATTGTCAATAATTTTTCAGTTAAAAGAAATTAAATCTATATCTATAATGCTACTCGGCGGTTATACGGAAACTATTTAAGAAAACCAAACCCAAGCTTACATCTAATTATTAATTCTAATGTCTTGAAAGCTATAAAAACGTTAACTGTACGGTCCCAATGAACATCTGGTGGGAAATAACTCTTCGGTCCAAAGTTTCGAGGAAACGACATACCAGCTACATGCACGGAAGAAGCATTCCAAAACGGATTATCCGTCCGGCAAGCATCGAAATGCTATTTAAAAGTAAATTGGATTAAATTTGGCTGCGACTGGCCTCTTGTTCTTAAGTTCCTCCAATGACTTTTGTTATGTTTATTTCGTTTTCTTAGTTGCAATTTTTTAAATTATATATTAAACAAGTAAGGGCGCTGTAGTCGAGTTTCCCGACCACAAAATACCCTGTTCATTTGTTTTCATTTATTTCTTTGTGACAAAATGTCATCCTAAATGTAGGCAACACTTTTGGTAGTCCTGGCCAACAACTGGGTGGGGGGTTGTGCTCTTACTGTTTCGGTTATAACTCCGGTGTTTTTTGTCCGATCTGATTGTACTTTTCATAGATAGATATTGGGCCTAGCTTGATGCATACTAAACCACGAGGCTCTAACTTGAAAATTGTGGATCTGACGGTTGTTTAGGTGTAGAATTTCTAGAGGAGGTCTTGGTTTTTTGGGGATAAAAGGGGGACGGGTGGGAATTTTCCAAATCTAAAACAAACTTGATCTGCGTACAGCATAAATCTACCTTCGTGCAAAAATTTGTGGCTCTATCTCTTATAGTCTCTGAGATCGACGCGTTCATACAGACAGACAGACGGACAGACGGACAGACGGACAGACGGACAGACGGACAGACGGACGGACGGACGGACGGACAGACGGACAGACGGACAGACGGACATGGCTATATCGACTCGGCTGTTCATGCTGATCAAGAATATATATACTTTATGGGGTCGGAAAATTTTCCTTCTCCCTGTTACATACATTCGCACAACTTCATGATCCCCCTTTTCCCATTTTCAATGGGAACAGGGTATAAAAACAAGAAAGAAAGTCGGTCAAGCCCGACTATAACATACTCTGTACCAAGAAAATTTGTCTTTTGATCATAACTCGAAAACCGTTCATCCGACCTTCTTCATTTCTTTGGCGGATCGATAAGTTATCTTAAAAATTAAATATGTCCAGAAGGAACAAGCCATCTATCTTCAAAACTGTGGGAGATATGACGTTTTTTCTAAATTGCGGGGGCGGGAGGGGGCGTGGCCAAAATTGAAAATAAACTTGATCTGCCTCCAGACATAAGAAGCATATCTCCCATACATGTCAAACCTCTATCTCTTACCATCTCTGAGATCTGTGCTTTCATACGGACAGACAGACAGACGGACAGACGGACAGACGGACGGACGGACAGACGGACAGACGGACATGGCTATATCGACTCGGCTGTTGATGCTGATCAAGAATATATATACTTTATGGGGTCGGAGATGCTTCCTTCTGGATGTTACATACTTTTGCACAAACTTATTATACTCTATGTACCTACGGTACAGAGTATAAAAAAATCGAGTTTGCAGGGTTAGTTGAGCACGAGCTCTGGGAATGAACTCTGAGAACATTCTCAGCGCATTCTCGGATTAATGTAATAAGATGGGCTCTGAAAATATTCTCAGCGTCTGTGTTTCGGAGCTTTTAAACAAAACACGAGAGCGTAAGTTGAAGTTGGTCCTGCCAGACTTCGATATACCTGTTACTCAGGGGAATTAGTTTTTAATACACTCTCCCTATGTAAATTAACAGAGCAGTAACATTATGTCAATATTTCAACATTATGTATTCGGCTCAGATAAGTATGCAACGTTTTTGTATAACCTTTATAACTCTGCCATTTATTATCCGGTCTTTATGAGTCAGAGATAGTAGATATTGGGCAATGATATCTTCAAAACTGTTGGAGTTATTCAATATTTTTCTCTTCTAGTCTTTGAGGTCTAGGTGTTCATACATGGCTATATCGACTCGTCTATTGATGCTGATCAAGAATTTATATTGTTAATGGGGTCGGAGATGCTATGAAAATAAAGTTCGTTTAGAAATAGTCTTAATAATCTTATTTCTTTGCTGAAAAGTCCATTTGTTTCACTATATAGTTGAGAGCTTTGATTAATATGCAAGAATTTGGCAGTTTCGTGAAAAAGACAGCCAAAGAAATTGACATAAATTGAAATGCAACGATTTCAGAGATTCTTGAAGCATCCAAAAGCCCTTTTTCTGTGCCCAGCCGGATCCTCTACAAGATGGTCTTTCATTTCCCTAAGCGAATTGTCGATGCAACAGTATTCCCACCCACATACTTACGCTTACAAATTGCTGGTTTGTCTCACTGTGACGTTGTTGCTGTTGTTTGTTGCTGTAGCTTAATTTGAAACAGCAACTCAAACAAATGTCTCTAACTAAGCATTTTAGCAAAACTCATGACTCTGTGACTCTAAACTCCTCCAGCTCATGTGACGACAGCGGCGGCATCTCCGGTCCCTGGCAAATGGGGAAACTTTGGAAAATGTATGCGCATTTCTAATTTGTGTAGCTTGTTGTGGTCGTGAACGGAAACTGAAATCATATTTGCAGTAAATTTAAGAGCAGCTCAAGCCGGACTCCCCAGTTACCCATAAAAGTCCTTGTCAAGACGGCCATATTTTATTACAGCAAAATACTTGAGCCCAAGTATTTACTTATCAGCTGAAGGCTGAACAAGTTGTGTCAAAGTTTCCTGATGGGGGGCTGACGCTTGGTTTTTATTGTCTTAACAGCAATTGCAACTCTCTTTATGGCCGGGGGCAACTATTCGATACAAGGAAGAGCAAAAAGTAAAGTTTGCGCCGGCAACTTAAACACTCTCGGTGGGGTCTTTTTTTGTGTGTGTGTTCCTCCTTGCTGGTCCTTTTTTTTCGCACAAAACTTTTCTCATTAGTCACTATTTTTAGCTGCCGTTTAATTGTTACACTTAAAGCCGCCGCCCCACCCGTCAAGATTGGTGCGAGGCAGGTGCCAGAAAATAAATATATCTGAATTCAAATTAGAAGAAAGTAATTTAGCCAAAATTATGTGTGTGCAAATTACAGCTAAACACGTGAGCAATGCCTTTAATTTGGCCCGAAGCAAACGGAATTCTCCTGGTGGCACAAACACAAAGGGTTGTGCGGACTGCAATTTCATCTATGTGCAGGGCAAGGTGACTCCTTGCCAGTCGTGCCGGGACACACTTCCCTCACTCACTTTGTCAGTCTGTCAATCTCTCGTCCTCTCAGGGCAGAGGCAGCGGCTTTTAATTAAGTTCGTGCCTTCTTGTTGCTATTCAAATATGAATTCCTTTGACTTGACTTCACATGTATTTATGTCTTCCTGCCTGCCTGCCAGCCTTGGGACGTGCATAGATTTGGATGTTGCAATATATATGTATATAACAATATAAATGACAGTCCTGGCTGCAGCCTGTTAGTTGGGCACAATAATGACAAAAGGTATTTCAATATTCAATTAACCGTATAAGAGCTCGGCTCAGGCATACTTAGACCAGGCAGTGGTAGTTGTCGGAACGAGCAGAAGTTTGAGGGGGGGGGGGGCTACAGAGAAACTCCAAGGGTTGAGTCCTTCATTCTAAGTTTATTACATATTTTGCTTACAACACAGATCTTTCCTTATATCTCGGGGGTAGGGAATTTTTCCGAATTTTTGAAGGTACCAAAAACTATCTTTATGTTCTTATATCAGCCGAAATTCTGTTAAATCTCAACACTTAAAGCCCATTTTAGAGTATTACTATACTGTTTGTTCAAGAAACTGCGCTGAAAGTTATGCAAAAAGCACCTTTGTCTAACTAATTCTACTTTTAGGACCTTATTTTTCTATGGGAGCTATACCATATAGATGTTCGATTTCAACCAAACTGAATGGAATCATGCAAAAGCTTAACAAACGAACCTGTAAGCAATTTGGAGTCGCTTCCATTTAAAACAAAAAAGTTTTTTTCACTAGAACGTCTTTTTCGACCAATCATTCGTACTGCAGCTATATGCTATAGTCATCCGATATTGACAAAACTTTGTAGAACTGTGTAAAGGTATATCAAATAAATAATTCCCAATTTTAAGAACATTTCCTTTGAAAACAAAAAAGTTCTTCTCACTAAGACTACTTTTCAGACTCCAATTTGCTATGACAGCTGTACCATATAGATGTCCGATTGTGACCAAACTTTGTATATTCATGGAAAATAGTAGCAATCTAAGAAAATAAAAGTTTGGAGGCGTTTCCATTGAAAACAAAAACGTTTTCCTCACTAAAACTAGTTTTTCGAACTTTCATTCCTATGACAGCTATAACCTATAGTCATCCGATTTTGACAAAATTTTGAAGAAATGTGTGAAAGCTTTTAGAATCCATATATGCCAATTTTACAGAGGTTTACATTGAAAACAAAAAAGTTTTTCTTACCAAGACTATTTTTCTAACCTTACTTTTCTATGGTAGCTTTACCATATAGATGTCCGATTTCGACCAAACTTGGCAGAATAGTGGAGAAGCATTAAAAACTAGTAAATACGGAGTTTGGAGACGTTTCCATTGAAAACAAAAAAGTTTTTCTCACTAGAACTAGTCTGATCAAGAATGTATATACTTTATGTGGTCGGAGATGCTTCATTCTATGCGTTTCAAGCATCCGGGCAATTTATTAATACCCATTACTCTTTTTCACAATTTCCGATCGATCGTTCGTATGGGAGCTATATGATATAGTCATCCGATTTGGCCAAAAATTTGCAAAATTATGTAAAAGCATGTGAAACAAACTAATACAAAAGTGCAGGATGCTACCATTAAAAACCAAAAAGTTTTTCTAACTAAGACTGTTTTTCAGACCTATCCTTTGTTTGCCAGCTATACCATATAGTTGTCCGATTTTAATAAAACTTGGTAGAATTTAAAAAAAAAACATAGAAAACCCACGATTACAAAGTTTGGAGACGTTACCATTGAAAAGAAAAAAGTTTTCCATTCTAAAACTAGTTTTCCAACCGATTGTTCCTATGGGAGCTATGAGATATAGACATCCAATCCTGTCGGTTCCGACATATTAGTAGTTTGCAGCAAAAAGAAGACTCTGTGCAAAATTTCAGCTCGATAGCTTCAAAACTGAGATACTAGTTCGCCTAGAAATAGACAGACACACGGACAGACGGACGGACAATGGTCAATCGACTCAGTTCGTCAGCCTGATCAAGAATGTATATGGTTATGGGGTCGGAAATGAATATTTCTATGCGTTGCGAACTACAGGGCAAAATTATAATACCCTTTGCAAGGGTATAAATATAAAACAACACCACTTGCATTTCCCAAGTTCGAATTCCCTGCATTAGGAATATAAAAGGGACAGCTGATATTGCTATAAAATTCGCCCTAAAATATAGAAAAATATATGTAGAAATCGGTTTAACATTTAGAAAAATATTTAGAAGTTCGAATTCCCTACTTTCGGCATAAAAAAAGACAGCTGAGTGCTTAGTATTTGTATTAGTCTGCGTTTTTTACAGAGACTCTCGCGCCAGCTTGGTCGTCAAATGCGATATGAGATGCCTTTCGTATTGAAGTTTCCCCAAGGTACCGAGTTCAAGTACCAGGCAAGGTTAAGTTAGAAAATAAAATTAATGATTACCAATTTTAAGGTGATTTTTCAGCAAGAGGACTTAAGTGAACCCTTCAGAAAGAAAATAGCCAATAAAAATAATATAGAAAGATAGATAGATAAATTCTTTTATTTATATTAAGACTAAGTATATACTTATTTTAGCGCGTTTACAAGAATCGTTAATAAGTGCATGGCTTATTTGCCGTCTGCCCCAGTATTTAAAAAAAGATCCATTTGAAATGAATATTATTAAATATAATTTTTATGACATTAACATATAAATTTACCATATCCTTTGGATGTTTTCAGCTCCGTTTTATAAAAATTTAAGATCCATTTAACATTGAGTGGATATTTTAATATCCAAAAATTGATATGAAAAACTATTCCTTCCAAATGGATACCGAAATCATCCAATGGATATTTTTTAATATCCTTTATTTTTCTCTGTGTAGTTAATTATATTAACACATTTTCAAAGTTTAGTACACTAAAACATTTTGGACACAATTTCACATTTTTTTGTTAAACAACTATTCAAAGTTTAGCATATTTATAGAATAACGTTTCGCGGGGTCTCAGGCAGAACTAATACATGGGGCTCGTCGCAAGATACCCAATCGAGCATCATACAACAAACCCTTCTTAGCAATTTCATATCTAAATTGTAATATAAAATATATAAAATAATATATGAGGGTTGGTTATACTTGATCTACACTTCATTTTCTCTCTAATACTAGTAAAATATTTGTATTTTTTTTAAAATTTAGAAATGTTTTTGCATGTGCTAAGAATAAAGTCGTTAATTTCGCTTAACTTTGTTCGGCAAATTATTATTTCTGTACTTTCATAGGTCAAGCAGTCCACAAAGTGACTAAGGCTTCATTTTCGTTTAAAGATCTTCCTTAATTTCGCCGAAATTCAAACCTTACAAGCCTGCTTAAGTTGTAAGTTCAGGTTTGCGCTTAAATCTCATTTCTGTACTTGGATCGCCCTGAAGATCATTTGAGTGTATCGGCGGTACTTAAGCTTAAATCTGCTTGAAAGTTAAATTATAGAACTTTTGAAGTTGCTGCCAGATGATGTCGAAAACTTCTTTAACAGGTTTGTACCCTTTTCCAAGTAGTTCTGATTTCTTTTTTATTTTGGTGTGCCCGTTTCCGAATTGAATGCATTGATATAAAAGAGTCATAAGATATATATTTGGACTAGATATGTCATTAATTTTCTTTTAAATACCCAACGGTGCTTAAAATCATTCAATGAATGATCTTTTTCATATCCTTTGGATGAATTTCAGTTCCGTTGGAGGATTAAAAGGATATTTAAGACATATACAGAACAAATTGAAACGAGAAATCATCTAATGGATATTTTTTAACATTCTTAAGAAATTCGCCTTATTTTTAGAAAATTTTTTTAATAAATAGAAATAGTTTTATGAAACTTCAAAACATATATAAATATATATAAATAACTAGAAAATATCTTTCTTTAGTTTAGGTTGAATCGCCTTAGGACGGATTTCAAAGGAGAATTTCTAATTTTCAGCGCAAATTTAGGCCTTTTTTATGAGTGTATAGTTCGAGTGGCTGGGGCTATGGGCAAACTTTGGCAGGTATAAAATATATTATAGTCGGGCTTGTTTTAAGACTCAATTCTACGTTTTCATTAACATTATAAACACAAAGTTGTAAAAATAAAAACAAAAAACCCAAACTAAGGGCATAAATGGGTTTTGATATTGTTCATTTCTGTCGCGAGGCGTCACACAAGTCTTAGAAATTGGCATCAATCGCCTCGGCTTGCTCCAATGTTTCTTCGCAGCGGCTCCCCTTTCCTCTTTGTTGCCTAATTTAAGTAGTTTATTAGTTAATTACAATTATAACCAAACTGTTAAGCTCTCAACTTACTAAAAAAGTACAGCAGGAATCGTTCCTCAATTATGGGGCTTTCCGCTACGCCACGCAGATAGTTGGCTGTACCTTCAACACATTTGAACATTTCCCTAATTTGTTCCGAACCCAATTGTTGGAGCATATTAAGCTTGGGATGCCAGTAAAAGGGCAATTCTTCAGCCTTTAAGCGATTCTCCAGCTCCTCGAACATCTGTGTTTATGGCAGAAAGTTGGTGTTAGTAAATTTGTCATGGAAACAGTTGATTTTGGGACCACAGTTTAAAACCGAAATGAAAATAAGTTTCTAAAAATCTAAGTTTCGTTTCGTTTCGTTTCTAGTTTAGAGAGTTGGGTTTATTGCGATAGTATGTTTTTTTAAGGGTATTCTCCAGTTCTCAGCACAGCGGCTAGTGCGTGAGAGCCAAGAGTTTCCCATATATCACATGTGCGTTACCCAACTCATTATTTAGTTCCAATTTAGGTCCCAACAATACACAACACTTAATACAATACGTAGCGATACGAAGCACGACACGAAGCACGACGCAACACGACGCGACACGAAGAAACACGCGACTTACATCAATTAAAATAACCCTCAACGATTTATCTTCAAACGAATCCGGATTCTCCGCAATTTTCAGCAGAAATAAATTCTTAATATAATAACTTTTCAAGTTACTCATATTCGTTTTCACGTCGCGATATTTCTTTATAAACTTGATGACCATCTTGCAAATACTTTGATCCTTAAGCATCACCCTTTCCGCATCATAGTACGATGCTCGGAACGAAGTGCTCTTGGCACAAAAGGGTTTCATGGGCTTTGGTATGGCCTCCCAGTATTTCTGTTCCTTAAAATAAATCAATCGATCTCCTTCCAAGCCTGTTTCCTTGGCCCGCACACGAACCGCTGGTACATAATCTACCGAATATATGAAATCACCTTCCACGTAAATCGTATGGGCCGGCCCACATCTGCGATATTTCAATTGGCATACCGAATTATCGTTTATAAATTGATATTGCATTTTATTTAGAACGCGAGTGACCAAACTTTGTAGCCAACTCTGCAGTTTGGCTATAACGAGTAAGTTTTGGTCATTAACGAGCGATTTCAACAGACGGTAGATGGCACCATTTTCGGGCTGTAGACGATTTAAGACGCGCGTCAAGTTAAGATGTACGTTTCCCGGCATTTTCACATCTGGCAACGCGATTTGATCTTGAATAAACGGCAATTTAAGATAGAAGACCATATCGAATTCGTTTTGTTGACCGACCTTAAGTTTATCGCCCGAACTACCTAAAAGCAAATACTTGGAAACCGATTAAATCCCGAACGAATACATGGTTTTTTTTTAGGCAAATTTGCAAGTTTGCATAAGTCATAGCATCCGACGCGTATATAAATAAACAGGCAGCCGCCGCCTTATGATGTTTATTGTTGGCATATTTGTGTACTCATCGTTAGTCATAAGGGTTTTAGTAGTAAGTATGTAGTCATTTCCAGTCCTACAAATCGTATATATTATTTGTCATTATTATCAGCAGTCAGTTTTCTTTAGATTAGTCTGTAATAACACCTAGATAACCATTGCAAACCATTGCAATTCTGTCACGCCCTACATAAAAATAAGTATGATACTTCGAAACTCTACCAAAGGTATGCAAGTTTATGCAGCAGAATGTAACAGCCAGAAGAAAGCATCTTCGACCCTCTAAAGTATATAAATTCTTGACCAGCAACAACAGCAGAGTCGATATAAACATGTCCGTTTGTCCTTTACTATGAAACTACAGATCGTGGAGTTGGTAAGTGATAGAGATTTAACATGTTTTGTGTGCTCCGACTTGTTATTATTGTGACTTAAGAGTTAGATCTAATAGAATACTGAAAGAAAGGCGAACTCGCCTAGTAACCGATACCTTGAAAAACGACTAAGGACCTTTAAACAATCATTTAAACCGATGCCGGCTTAGAACTGAATCCCTTAGAGCCGGTTTCGTTCAGTTTAGATAAAAGGTTGGGTTCAAACAATAACTTACGAAATCAATAAAACTCAAATTGTAAGCTTTCAAACCTGTCTTCGTATTGATATTCATAGAAAGGGCTTACCTTGCAACTCAAAGGATCAGTAATTAGAGTAAGTCGTGAAACGCATAGCAGGAATATTCCATTTACAAAACATGAATAATTTTAAATTTGAAAGTAACCACCATTTTTATAAAAACCTGTGCAACACTTAATGTCGATATATCGATAAGAGAGAAGTTCTATCGATATATCCAGCGTTGCACAGTGGGGCCTCTGCCCGAGCTCTGCCGCAAAAATCAATGTTTTGACTGAAGCGCTTGACAAAGGAAGTTAACTCTTTCGATAGAGATATATTCCGCATCGCATAACATATATGGCTGTTATAGCTTCACAAAGCGTACCTTTTTTCATGTCCGTGAGGAATCGTGCTGGTTTGGAAAAAATACAAACTTTCGAATTGAATTGTCGGCAAAACTATACCAACGATCATTATATTCAAAGTATGTTTGTTCTTAATTTAAAAATCTTAATATATAAAATTCTGCCGTACATGGCTTTGTAACCTCACTATTCACAAACGGCTGGACCGATTTTGATGAAATTTCGTGTGAGTGTAGTAGTAACAGTGTAGGTGGTTTATATCTATAGCTGATTCTGGTAGGTCACACAGGGATCGCGTAATTTGCCATCCACGGCTTTTTTGCACCATAACTTGACCTAAACTTAACCGATTTGGATGAAACTTTATAAAGACATTCGTCATGAATAGAGGAAGGCTGATAACAAATATGGTCCGAATCGGTCAACTCTTTCGGGTACCTCTCGAACACATTTATGTTGTTGAATTTAATAAATTTTGTACTTATTTAATTAAGTTAACCCACTACTGTTATTTATTGTTAGGCGGTACGAAGTTCGCCGGGCCATCTAGTATTAAATAAATGTTAAACAGTCTACATTTTTGAACAGCGCCGTTCGGAAAATACTCCAAAATTGACTCATTTTTCAGCTTTGGTAGACTACTCATGCTAAAATAGTATTAAAAATTGACAGTTTTTTTTTATGGCTAGATTAGTCAATTTTCTACCTAATGTATGAAAATTGACTGCCCTAGTCTACCCTATTGTAATTTACGTCAAAAAACTAACCAAACTAAGAAAAAAAACACATGAAATCACGAAAGGATTTGGAAGCAAATGGCCCCAAAATGTTAAGCTTATTAGATTTTAGCCTGATAGGTACTAAATTGATATAAACGCTTAGGGCTGGTGGGTAAAGATTTTTCAACTAGCTTACCTAAACTTAAATGAAGACTCCCAAAATGATCTTTAAGACATTAAGCAACGTCACCTGCCGCCTTTTTCAAAACTAACAGTCAACAGTAACAGTCAAATTTAGTCTATGTCAGTTGTCATCACATGTAAACTGTTACCACTCTGTTAACTAAATTTGTTCAAAGCAAGTAACGGTTATTTCAAAACTTTTATAACTGCTCTACTTTAAGGCCTGAAAAAATGTAAGTGCAATTGTTTGTATTAATTAATTGCCATTTTGTACACAGTGCAAAACCTAAAACTTACCTTGTAAACTACAACCGCCGTAAAGGGCTTTTAGTGCCGGGTCTTCGTTTTTTAAGAGCTCAAAAAATGATTCACTCAACTCCTCAAAGTGTTTGGTATAAGTTTCCTCTTCCGATGGCTTTATGTCTATATATTTATGTTTGAGATTATGGAGTAAGGCATCAAGAGATTCCCATTGCTGTGTTTGTGTACTCATCTTATCGGTGTTTGTTTATGTAGCTCTCAGGCAAATGCGGCACTTTTGGCGACTGTTGCTTGACTAAACGAGACTGAACTCATTTCAACAAACACATGCATTCATATGTATGCTGTGAGTCATAGAAGCGTTGGTCAGTTATGGTAATCGATGAGTCGATTTGTTGATATTGTATTTTAAGGTTTCTTCGAAATTATTATTTTTAACATTTAATTGAATCATTCCCATTTATTGAAACTTAAATGGATTTCAAAGAGAACATTTTTTTAATGAAATTCAAAAATGTTGCTCTTCAAAATGTCTATCGCCACATTTATCGATAGCTATTTCGTGATTGCTGTTAAGTGCAATGTTAAGCAGCTCTCTGCCTAGTGTGGCCAGCTGACCAAACGATTAGTGTGTAGTTTCGATATTAATGTGCTTGCTACTGGCAGCCACACTTAATTAGGAAAATAGCAAAAAATAAAGAAAAAAAATTTAGAGTGCAACAAATTATACGAATAGATAATCAAAACGAATGCAAGTGCATCCAATTTGCACACCATCATTCCGTAACGAAACTGTACCAATCCACAACCTGAGCCTCAATCAAATCAAATCTTAATAAAAGAAAACGCCGCCCACAACGTCCAACGAGACTTGTGTGTCTAAATAACCAAAAAAAAAAGAAGAAAAAATCATAGGAAAAGCGAAAAAGTGAACAAACAAAATTCTCTGCATTTTTACGTGTAGGAGGAGGAGAGAGACGGCGTAAGCCAAGTTCGACTTCATTGCTGTTTGTTTTTGTTTCCCCATTACAATTTTAATTTTGCTTTAATGCCCAAGAGCTGAGGCCGAACCACGGAGCATCCACGTAAACAGCAGCTGCATGTGCGATTGGCGATTTTAGTTGAAAGTTGAATTGAAAGAGCAACCCAGGACCTAAGACCAGAGCTGTGAGTAAAGTGTAAGGTGTGAAAATGTCCGCGGAACGGGAAATTCCAGCTGAGGATAGCATCAAAGTGGTCTGTCGATTCCGACCGTTGAATGACAGCGAGGAGAAGGCCGGCTCAAAGTTTGTTGTCAAATTCCCCAACAATGTGGAGGAGAACTGCATATCCATAGCGGTAAATAGTTGCTGTAATATTATTTGGTGTCTAGTGTTATGCATGCCCATGGCTGGCCAAATGACGTCATGCACTAAGCATTAGCGTATGTACACATTACCCTACTCATTTGCCCACCAATTGGAACACTCACAGTCGAGACCAACGAGCGAGAGAGGCAAACGGACAGAGCGAAAGAGAGAGAGGCAGGGCAGCTTGAGTAATAATTTATTTGTTAGTTGACTTAATCATTTTAAGTTTTACTTTCTCAAAGAAAGCTCCAATCCAATCGAAATGTGTGTGGCATGAAATTGATTTTCCGCCCAAGAAAAGGGAGCAGAATTAGGGTGTGTGCTGGGTTGGGTGGGCAAGAGAACCACCGATAAGCAAAGCCACCCACCCACAATTACATACGTACATAGTATGCTCCCGTTACACATTCTTTTGTTGTTTTTTGTTGTTGTTGTTTTGTTTGTTGCATAGTTAACCTTCTAAGAGTATGTAGGTATGTACATACACCAATCCGCCTTCCATGCCCCCACACTGCTCGGTACCAGCTGCCACCACTCGAGTGAGTCATGCCTCACGCAATCCATAAAAGAGCCAAAGAAAATGAAGAAACAACAATAACAGCTAGCAGCGGCAACAACAACAAAACGACACACAGTTATGGAATTTTCATTTTGGCGCTTTTCTACGAATCAAATGCTTAGCCAGCGATCTTAATGGCCTGATGAGAGTCCACCTGTCTAGGAGGCAGCTGTGATATAAGTGTTGTGGCAGCCACACTGTTAAGAGAAGGGGGGGCCCGAAATAGAGAGCGGGAGAGAGAGTACGAGTAAGAGAGTAGGTGAGCAGTAGCTGTTGTAAGTAAGCATTATGTTATGGATTTCAAACTGCCAGGCTGCAATTATAGTTCAATGAACTCTGCACCAAGTGAGAAATGCAGAAACTGACGAAAATTTGATAAAAAACGAGCATATGTATTTCAACGACAGTTTTCTGCACCAAAGAAGTTATAAAACTTTGAGAAAGTGACAAATATTCAAACAGAAGGCGACTTTAACTCCATTTGTTGTCAGTCGAAAGGGCATTGTTTTATCTAAAATATGTTCAAAATAGCCAAATATCTTGTATTATTCAGTTATGTATATGGAGATTTATCAAATGAATTCAAAAGAATCATCTGGCATCTCTATCTGGGTTTTGCCGGGGTCTTGAGGCGAGTTACTTCCCTTCAGTCCCTTTCTCAATTGCATCGTCGCTGTATCTTTTTCCTAATCTGAGTTTGCAAATGATATGCCTGAAAATCATCTCTGTTTACTATGAGACATCTGTTCATAAATTTAAATGACTTAGATCCCTTAGAACACAGTACCCAAAGTGTATTTACTTACAAGGTGACGTATTCCCCATACTTGTTCTATTTTGTGACGCCCTTACTTTTTTATTAGTCAGCAAAAAGTGTTCTGTCTCTCAAGAGAGGCTGTCATCTGAGTCGAGAGAGCGACTAGAGCAGGGTTTCCCAAGAAGCTTCGTGGATGCTAATGCTTCGGCAAGCATTAGGTGTGAATGGCCCGGTGTGTTCGGCCCCCCTGGCCCTGTTTTGAATTCCTAGTCGATTTTAATGTAAAACCTCGAATTCAAATGACAGGCAAATCTGTGGGGACTAGATTCCGTCGAACCTTTTCTGAGGTGAATTTACTCAATTTTCTCATCTCGCTCTCTCGAAAAGCCTCTGTGAGAGTGTGAGCTGAGTACCCCTTCATAGAAAGTGTCTAGTTCAGCGATGCTCAAGAAGAGAGGCTCTCTGACGCTCTCTGTCTCTCTTCGACGCTCACTGAAGCATTACTTCGGCAAGCATTCGACGTGAATTACCGAAAGTCTTCGGCCCCTGGGGGCTATGGGTGAACATTGCTGGTCTAGTTTGATACCAGAAGTAAACCAGCCTCTTTAATCTTGCAACTGTATAAAAGTCGTTAATTATACTCTGTACCGTAGGTACATAGAGTATTATAAGTTTGTGCAAAAGTATGTAACATCCAGAAGGAAGCATCTCCGACCCCATAAAGTATATATATTCTTGATCAGCATCAACAGCCGAGTCGATATAGCCATGTCCGTCCGTCTGTCTGTCCGTATGAACGCACAGATCTCAGAGATGGTAAGAGATAGAGGTTTGACATGTATGGGACATATGCTTCTTATGTCTGCAGGCAGATCAAGTTTATTTTCAATTTTGGCCACGCCCCCTCCCGCCCCCGCAATATGGAAAAAACGTCATATCTCCCACAGTTTTGAAGATAGATGGCTTGTTCCTTCTGGACATATTTAGTTATTAGGATAACTTATCGATCCGCCAAAGGAATGAAGAAGATCGGATGAACGGTTTTCGAGTTATGATCAAAAGACAAATTTTCTTGGTACAGAGTATGTTATAGTCGGGCTAGACCCGACTTTCTTGTTTTACATAGGCGGCATGTCATAGGCTGCGGGTAATTGTCCCCGGCAGCAGTCATTTGCAACCAGTTTAATACCAGTTGGCAACCCATACTGTAGGTACTTGACTGTATCATTTATTTGCCCAACTCATCCAAATCTAGCTTTATTGTTACCAGTTAAATTCTAGTTGCTTCACAACTAAGTATAGTACAGTCTTTTTTTAATACTAGTTGACAGTTTCGCTGCAATTAAGGGGCTTAACTAGAAGAATACGTCACCTTGCGATAGAGGCATCGTTTTTAGCTCCTTAAACAACTCCGAGCCATCAGTTTCTCATGACCAAAACAAAACACTTTTTCCCAAGGATATCCTAGTTGTTGATGCCTATTAAAGCATACGATTTATTGATTTGTTTAAGACTTTCAACATTTGAGTGAAAGTGTTCAAGAATCTTTACACTGACTCTATTATATAATACATAAATATCAAGAAAACAAAAGAGATGCAGACATCGCACATACGAATTGTTGTTGCCTGCAATTTTGCAAGAGGCAAAGGAGAGAAATGAAAGAGAGACACAGACGAAGTTGTTGCTGCAATTTCATTAGGCTTGAGTCCTCAGAACCGCTCGGCAATCGCTTTGCGCGATACAATAGCACATGCTCCTCATTCTTGTAGAGCGCGGGGCAATTAAATATGGTAAGGTTAGGTTGAAATGGCTGAGACCGACAAGCCGCCCTCGAGTGGTCTTCAGTACTGAAACATTGTGAATATATTTAAGTAGAGCGGGGATCTTTATCTCTTTTCTACTCAGTAAAGAGCTCGGTGGTTGTGCCAAGTATGGCCAGTGTGTGCGAAGCCTCGTGTTCATATATGTTCCGGTGTACAGGCGCTATTATAAGGTGAATACTGAAGTGAAAGTACAATAATCGAGCCTGGATACATTGCCCGTTTCGACTTGGGATGTGAAAATGCATATAATTTGTCAAACGGCGTTTGATATATGCAGTAATCTGTTTTCCACGGTGGACCCACTTAGTTATTGAGTATAGTGGAGTCTATCGAGTTACCCCAGTTCCAACTGGCCCACCACTGCTTTAAAGTATTTTAAAATACCTTTTAAAATGGGTTTACCAATAAGATGATTCCCGAATTTGGTGTTTTGAATAAACACCACAATTTTCCACTATACTCTTAATATTCCAGTCACCAAGTTCCATTCCTTTTTCCAAGTTTTGACTTGGAATCAAGTGGTTTTAGATGTTCTGCATATTATTTAATATATCTGGCAATTGTTATAGTTTCTTAATGGCTGACTGTCGTATTGTAGCAACTTGTTTTGTAAACAAGAAATAGGTTCTATATTTAGACAGAGAGTCAAGATTGTGAAGTTATTTAAGGGTTTTTTCCAAGACTTTCAAAAGGTTCATTTAGATAAATAAAAGTGCCTTTTAGCCCCGATTCCTCATCTTCTAAATAGCTACTATGTGTCAGATAAGGTTAAATTTTGCTCTGTTATTTGTGGGTTTATGTGACAGATAGTTCTATGTAGAACCTGGAACGAAACTGTATCAATGGTTTAAGCCTTTGTGAATGAACGGTTTGCATTGCTGACTGAAAGACCAAGCTCCGTAGTTCAGTTTCTTGGTTGAACGAACAGCTTGGGAGGCGTATTTGAACTAAGAACAACTAAGATTCTCAATTGACCATTGGCTCCGAAAGACCTACCTGTAAAATAGTGACAAGTCATTGGATTGGCTTTAAGAAATTGATAGTAATCAAGAACAAAGATTGCTGAACTTCTGCAATGGTTTTAAAGACGAGTTGGCTTGAGACTTCAGCCTCTTTTATAACTAAAGAGAAATCTAAGACCCATTAGAAATGTTGACCAAAACCAAACCGATTACCAAGTAGCCCAACCAAGGAGGGTAGCATAATTATTCGTGTGTGGCTTAATACGTACAATTCTTTTCTCTTGTCTCATGTGTTTCGCTAACTGCTTCGTTATACATCGCCCCCCCTCAATGCCCACTTCCCTGGACTGCTCCAAGCTCATAATTACAGTCCGTTTGCCGGCCATGCGTTAAAAATGAGTGGAAAGCAGCAAACTGGCCGAAAGAAACGCTAAACTACACAAAACCACATTGAAATCTGTATTAAACCATTTTTCTTTCTCTTTCTCTTCCCCCCCTTCCCCGCCGTTTCTCTGCACAGGGCAAAGTTTATCTATTTGACAAAGTCTTCAAGCCGAATGCCTCCCAAGAGAAGGTCTACAATGAGGCAGCCAAGTCCATTGTCACCGATGTCCTGGCCGGATACAATGGCACGATATTTGCCTATGGCCAGACCTCATCCGGTAAAACGCACACGATGGAGGGCGTCATTGGGGATTCGGTGAAGCAGGGTATTATTCCGCGTATCGTTAACGACATCTTCAATCACATCTATGCGATGGAGGTGAACCTGGAGTTTCATATAAAGGTCTCCTACTACGAGATCTATATGGATAAGATTCGGGACTTGCTGGATGTGTCCAAGATCAATTTGAGTGTGCATGAGGATAAGAATCGGGTGCCGTATGTGAAGGGTGCCACCGAACGGTTTGTATCCTCGCCCGAGGATGTCTTTGAGGTCATCGAGGAGGGCAAATCCAATCGTCATATTGCTGTGACAAGTAAGTGGACGAGCGGGCGGATCTACTGGAGTATCGTTGTTATCCCAACTTCATTTCCTCCACAGACATGAACGAGCACTCCTCGCGTTCGCATTCAGTATTCCTTATCAATGTGAAGCAGGAGAATCTGGAGAATCAAAAGAAGCTGTCCGGCAAACTCTATCTGGTGGATTTGGCCGGTTCTGAGAAGGTTTCCAAGACCGGAGCCGAGGGCACTGTTCTGGACGAGGCCAAGAACATCAACAAATCCCTCTCCGCTCTGGGCAACGTCATCTCCGCTCTGGCGGATGGCAATAAAACGCACATACCCTATCGTGACTCGAAGCTCACGCGCATCCTGCAGGAGTCGCTGGGCGGCAACGCACGCACAACCATTGTCATCTGCTGCTCCCCGGCCAGCTTCAACGAGTCGGAGACGAAATCCACTCTGGACTTTGGTCGTCGCGCCAAGACCGTGAAGAACGTGGTCTGCGTCAATGAGGAGCTCACCGCTGAGGAGTGGAAACGGCGCTACGAAAAGGAGAAGGAGAAGAATGCCCGGCTCAAGGGCAAGGTGGAGAAAATGGAGGCGGAACTGGCACGTTGGCGAGCCGGGGATACCGTCAAGGCTGAGGAACAAATCAATATGGAGGATCTCATGGAGGCCAGCACCCCCAATCTGGAGGTGGAGGCGGCACAGCAGCGAGCGGCCGAAGCTGCCAGCGCAGCCCAGAGAACGGCTCTGGCCAATATGTCCGCCTCGGTGGCGGCCGATGAGCGGGCGCGCCTGGCCTCCGAATGCGAGCGACTCTACCAGCAGCTGGATGACAAAGATGAGGAGATTAACCAGCAGAGCCAGTACGCTGAGCAGCTGAAGGAGCAGGTTATGGAACAGGAGGATCTAATAGCCAACGCTCGAAGGGAGTACGAGGCTTTGCAGTCCGAAATGGCTCGCATACAGCAGGAGAACGAGTCGGCCAAGGAGGAGGTCAAGGAAGTCTTGCAGGCACTGGAAGAGCTGGCCGTGAACTACGATCAAAAGTCGCAGGAAATCGACAATAAGAACAAGGACATCGATGCCCTCAACGAGGAGCTGCAGCAGAAGCAGACGGTCTACAGTACCACCTCCACGGAGCTGCAGCAACTCAAGGACATGTCATCGCATCAAAAGAAACGCATCACCGAAATGCTGACCAATCTGCTGCGCGACCTGGCCGAGGTGGGCCAGGCCATCGCACCGGGCGAATCGGCCATTGACCTCAAAATGAGCGCGCTGGCTGGAACAGATGCGACCAAGGTGGAGGAGGACTTTACCATGGCTCGCCTGTACATAAGCAAAATGAAAACGGAAGCCAAGAACATTGCCCAGCGTTGCTCGAACATGGAGTCACAGCAGTTGGACTCCAACAAGAAGATCTCCGAATACGAACGGGATCTGGGGGAGTATCGGCTGCTCATCTCGCAGCATGAGGCACGCATGAAGTCGCTGCAGGAGTCCATGCGTGAGGCGGAGAACAAGAAACGCACCCTAGAGGAGCAAATCGATTCGCTGCGCGAGGAATGCGCCAAACTGAAGGCGGCCGAGCATGTGTCTGCGGTGAATGCGGAGGAGAAACAGCGTGCCGAAGAGTTACGTTCCATGTTCGATTCCCAAATGGATGAGCTGCGGGAGGCCCATACCAAGCAGGTGTCCGAGCTGCGTGATGAGATTACCGCCAAGCAGCATGAGATGAATGAAATGAAGGATGTGCATCAAAAGCTGTTACTTGCCCATCAACAGATGACCGCGGACTATGAGAGGCTCAGGCAGGAGGAGGCTGAAAAGTCCAGCGAGCTGCAGAACATCATTGTCATGAATGAACGACGCGAGCAGGCGCGCAAGGATCTTAAGGGATTGGAGGATACGGTGACCAAGGAGCTGCAAACGTTACATAATCTGAGAAAGCTTTTCGTACAGGATCTGCAGGTGAGTTTCCTTAATTCCTTTTGCCTCATGATTTAGCTTTACCCTTCACCTCTCCCTTCATTCCAGCAACGCATTCGCAAGAATGTGGTCAACGAGGAGAACGAGGAAGATGGCGGCTCGCTGGCCCAGAAGCAAAAGATCTCCTTCCTGGAGAACAATCTGGATCAGCTGACCAAGGTGCATAAACAATTGGTGCGTGATAATGCCGACCTACGCTGTGAGCTGCCCAAACTGGAGAAGCGACTGCGCACCACCATGGAGCGTGTCAAGGCTTTGGAGACGGCTCTCAAGGAGGCCAAGGAGGGTGCAATGAGGGATCGCAAACGATACCAATACGAAGTAGATCGCATCAAGGAGGCGGTGCGACAAAAGCATTTGGGACGACGTGGACCGCAGGCGCAGATAGCCAAACCGATAAGGGCTGGCCAGGGGGCCATTGCTATACGTGGCGGTGGAGCCGTTGGCGGTGTGGGATCATCCATGACCCAGGCCGGCATTGTCAACTCGTAAGCAACCCGCACCCCCCACCCCCACTGTCAATCCATGCCGTCGCCGCCCAGTTTCGCTCCGCTTTAAATGGAATTACATGATTTAAACATACTTAATGAATTAATTGATAATTGCCTTCGCTTAAAGATCATGTGCAGCGCTTTAAATATATATATATAAACTATAATTAAATGAATGAGGAGAGGAGAACGGAAATTATTAACTAAATTTTACAACAAGAAGAAAACAAAGCGTAAAAAGAAACCCACAGATATTTAAGGACACATCTATATACGTTTAAGAATATTTATAAACTTTTCAAACATAAAAACCCTAAATAAAAGTCGCAGACAATTCAAGTCGTCATGTATAATATTATTTATATTTTATCTAAGGATCGGAACTAGAGGCGCATGTTGTAGCCGGTGCCGTTTGGATTATGGTGCTCCCAGTCGCACACCTGCCATTCATACCACACCTTTTCCTGGTCCACACAACGCCAGAATTTGATGGAAATGGTTTGGCCCGCCTTCAGTACGCGAGGTTGCTGGAAAAACCACACAATTAGAAGTGAAACTCGGCTCTCAAAATGCACAACTTACGGTGGGGAAGAACATGGGGAACCAGGAGAACATGCCTGGAGTATGGGTCAAGGGATTGATGCTCAAGCTGATGTCCTTGTACAGCAAAGTATCAAAGTAACCGCCAATGCCATGAAGAACACAATCCTTGCTGACCTCAAAAACGAGCTCCTTGTGTCTGGTGTTGTCGATCAACTGCTGTCGATTGGGATGTGTGAACTCGAACAAAGCCTGCGGCTCATCTATGTGATACACATTTTTGAGCAGCGACACATAGCCACAGTTAAAGGCGGGCACGTTGCTAATCAATTGGCAGACATTCTGATGCAGTATGGCCGACATCAAAGGATTGATATAGGAGGTGGACTTGCAGGGTATGCTTATACCGTCGGGTTTGAGTAGCTTCAAGGCGCCATCCAAGCACTCGGGCGACAGTTCATTGTCACCAAACGAGCCCAGCAGCTCGGAGACCAAAATATCAGCCAGCTCTGGTGGTGAAAAGTCACGCATATCCTTGGAGAAGATGTGCACATCTGGAAGGGTAGTTGTCAGTTAGATATTGAGCTCGAATCTCTGTTACTGCTTACCCTTGTTGGCCCACAAAGTCTTGACCATGTTGGAGAGCGTGCGTATGGCACTGGGATTCTTCTCTATGATGTACAAACGCACCTGGCGCTGAGATATCTCGGCAGCATTAAACACAGCTCGTGCCAAAGGGCCACGTCCGCCACCCAACAGCATCACCACAGTCTGGAAATAAGAGATTCACTTAGAATCCGACAAATTAATGAAGTTCTCCTTCACTTACCACTTTGCTCTTGGCCTCTTTTTCGCTAACACGATCCACTAGAGCCTCCTGGATGGCGTCCTGGTATAGCTTATACTTGACTGGATCCGTTTCGAACACCTCATAGGTATAACTATCCAAATTATCGCACAGTGGCTGCAGCGGTATCTCCAGCATATTTTCATAGCTAAAACAGACAAAGGGTTAAATCTAAGCTGCTTATTCCATCTCAAGCTACCTACTTGTTGAGCACATGCGTGTCGCAATTCTCATTAATCAACTTCCTCACATAGTCCGCATACTGACCAATAGCCTTATCATTGGGATTGCTGGAGATGATGATGTTGGCCCTGACCGAAATGAAATGTCCAATGATCACCTGCCATTCCTTTTGCAGCACACAATAGTTGGAACGATTGCGCACAAATAAAGTGGAGGGTATAATGATGGCCTCAATGGGCTCACCCAGCCAGCGACGCACCGTTTCCCTGCTGGGACGATCCGAATCATTCAATTCAATCACCACCTTCACCTTGGTTTGGTGTTTGACGGCCAGGCGCAGATTGTTCCACCAGTGCCAAGGATCGTTGGCCTCTGCCTCGGCCATATCCCGGTCGGTGGCATCTTTGCGATGCTCAAAAGTGGCCAGTTCGGGATTGGTGATGGGCACCTGAATGAACCAGCTTCCTGCAAGGAAAAAATCATCAATTTTGTTGTATATTCTTGAATGACTTGCTAACCTTTCGTCTTGGCTCTGACTATCTCCGCCAGCTGCTCATTCTGTGGTCGTCTCAGTCTTAACATCACGCTGCCCACATTCTGCAAGTGCTCTGCCCAAGTTACATCCCTCAGTAGCAAGGTTTTGGCCTGCTCCCTCAACTTGAGATTGGGCGAGTCCACATCCACATCGGAGAGCACAAAAATAATCTTGGAGTTCCAGTCCAAGGCACTCAGTACAGTGGCCGGGTAAGTGGGATCTGTTTCGAATGGCTCCATTGGCAGCATATTGGCATTGATCGAGGTGGCCACCACATTGTAGTTGTTGGCATAGGCCCTCTCGATCAGTTTGGGAATGCTGGCAATGCCCTCCTGGTGCAAACACATATAATAATTCATTTTTGTGTTTAAGAATTTTTGAATATCAATTTGCATTTGCACACAATGCGGCCGCAACGCGGAGACAGAGTGACCAGACAGCAGTTGCGTTGAAAATGCTGTCTGACGGTTGAGTGCGTATGTGGCGCTGTTGCAAGTCCAATTCAAAAAGTAACGAGTCATGTTACCAGTTTTTGATAAAATTCTCCTTCATTTAAAGTAAAAACATTCTGCATTCTCTTTCAGACGTTTGAAAAATATATATCAATCTTGAAAGCATATTGTTTTTTCATTTAGAACAGCTTTCACCACTTTCTAAATAGCTAAGATAAACTAACAAATAAGGGCGGAGTTCTTATCCAATATAATCAGCTAGACTTAATATAAACTTACAATTGACAGAGTAAATTGAGAATTTCTCTGGCACATACTAGCCATATAGAGTAGATGTGAATTCGGCCCTTAAAATGGACTTAAGGTTTCTTTACATCTTTAATATTTACCTCCAAATTAAAAGTGTGTATAAATATAAAATAATATATATAAATAAAACATATAGTATAACAAATGAGGAACTTAGAAACTTATAAAATAAACCGCTAAATTATAGCCATCAAAGGGAAAATCTACTGAAAAACTCGTTTAAGGGCCTACTTGATCATTTATTGGGCAATTTCCATTGAAAATTAAGTTACAAAATCTAGATAAGTTTGATTTTTAGAAGCATTTCAAAGGCATTCTCTATGTTAGCCCGCCCTTTAAGTCTGAAGATTAAACAGAGGCACTAAATTATAGTTACCATACACTATTTCAATGGAACTGATTTCATAAATTTCAAAAGCAAGAACAACCCAACCATTTAGACCTTTTTTCTGTACGTATTTAAGTTCAACCAAAGAATTGTGGTTGCATTTGAGACAGTTATCCCTCACTCAAGTGAGTTTCTTTTACCGCACTGGAAAACTATAACCAAAAATACTGACTATTGGTTTAACTTGGTCACACTAATTGCTTAAAAGTAGGTCTAAGCATGCTTAAAAATAAAGCGCTTTCCGGAAAAATAGTTCTTATGAAACTTACCGCTAAGTAAAATCTAATAGAATAATCGGAATTTTAGATTTGGAAAAAAATTTGTACAAATTTGCGCATTTTGTGGGAGCATTAAAAAGATTGCCTGCAAACATTTGCCCAGTGGCATCAAGTGGGAACATCCGTGTGCAAATTTGTTTGTGAGTTTCTTCTAGCAAGTTAATTTTCCAAGCAAATTTTGAAACAGACTTTAATCCAAGTAAGCCAAACTAAATGTGCACAACACTATATAATGTGAAACGTAAAAACGTTAATAAAATTCCAAAAAATCTGCACTCAATTCCAAGATGACTTATATAATTATTTTATTAACTGGAACGCCAGCAAAAGACAAAATTATTGTTAAATACACATTTTTCCGAGTCTACTGGGACTAAAATTGGTTTAAAAATGTTCAGAATCCGCTGTTTACAGACATTTTTTTTTAGATTCTCTTTATTTCTTTTATTCAAAAACCGTTTGATCAAATATATCCACAAATTTGCACATTTTGTGGGAACACCAAAAAGTTTGCCTGCAAACATTTGCCAAGTAACCTTTGCCAACTGATTATTGAAACCAAACATTTGCCCAGTGTGCAAATTTGTTTGTGTGTTTGTAAGTTTCTTCTTGCAAGCTAATTTTCAAAGCAAACGCATTATTTTCCTTTAATTGTTTGCTACAATCTCTTTATATCTCTATATGCATCCTCAGCACAAAATAATTAAAAATGCTCTTGGCCATTTCTGTTTCACATTAACAGATTGGGCAAAGATATGTGTAACAATATTTGTGCCTCACAGTGTAAATACAAACGCAAATAATTAGCGCAAATATTTTGCGCAAGTATTTTAAGCAAACATTAACTGTTCATCAAATTTTGTTTACACAATGTGTACAAATTTATTTGCAAGTGGATGCTTTGCTTAAGTAAATGTAATTTTTAAAATTAAGGGAAATTCAAATTTGTATATGTTTTGAGAATTCGAATTCCTGTTTCGCATATTTCTTTCCTTTTACAAAACCTCTTTAAAATTCAATAATTTAACAATAATTACACACTTCCTACACATTCCAGACGCATCTCATCCATTGGCCTGCCACTTAGCATGCATATTAACGTCCAAAGTCACCCTGTTTGGTTAATTAATTGGATCAAATAAAAAAATTTCCATAATAACGAAATGTGTTTTTGAGTTTTGCGGCAAACCTCAACTTAAGTCATAATTATGGAAAACACCACACAAAAATCCAACCGAAAGCAAAACAAATCAAAAACAAATGACCCGCTGACAAGTGATAATTAATAAGTGTGACATTTATTCCAAAAAATATGACGTCAAATACATCTCAAATAAATAAAAACAGAGTAGACGAATATGCAGTTACGCTATCTTATGGCAAATAAAGGATCAAGTGTGTAATAAGCTTGTACTTGCCCCCGCTTTGTCAGTGAATCATTGAAGATGTATTGGATGAATCAATCATTAGCGGAAATTGATGCCCGAACCGTTTAGCACCTCCACCCCTTTAAATTTGATGACTTTTCTCAGAAGCCTGCTTGACTTATAGTTACTTACATTTTTGTATCAATTAGAAACTTGACGCAAGTCAGCGAAACATCCAACCATTGATAAGCCAATCTCTGAAGTCTATGAAACAAAAATAATGCTTAGACATTTGACATTTGTGTTGGCCTCTGGTTATCGCCGATCGTTTGTCTTATTGCGTTTCAAACCGGCTCTTGGCCAGCCAAAAAACTAATTAAATAAAATTGCTTGAAACAGAAATTAACCTTTGGTTTGAACTAAATCATATCGAAATTCTTTTCAAAAAATACATCGAAACCGGACCAAAAAATCAACTGAAGATCTGGTTGAGAGAGCCATCGATCGATGACGTCCATGTTGACGTAGACCAGCTCAAGTTTTTGTTTTTTTTTTGTTTATGGTCAAAAGGCACATCACGTGTGAAGTGGCCAGAATGGTTAATTATGCAATATCGCTCAGCCATAACTTGGCTCGGAGACCCACTTAACCTTCGGTTTTGATCAGGCATGAAAGCCAAATTTTCAAAGTGTTGACAATTTTCCAAACGAGCGCCTAACACTGGTTTGCAGTACAAATGTACATTTGATGGCATTAGTTTAGATCTTATGAGCTGTGGAACGCTGAACTCGAATACATATTTGTGTGTATTTGTTTGGCTTGAATCCAAAACGGCTAAGTTGGAGAAGCTATTAGACTTAGACAGGGCAGGGCGTGCTCAGCAAACTAGAGAATCAGTCAAAACTCATGACAGAATATGACAAAGTACTTCGAATCAACGCGTCTGGGAGAATCTGTTGCAATGGGAAACTACTAATTGAAGGATGTTTAGGATTTGATGTGACATTCAGTCTGGAAATCCGAAGAAGTAATTCTTCTCTTGCAAACCGATGGGCCCAGTAGAGAGTTCAGGAGCAGAGCACTCTCTCAAACAACGAAAATTAAGCTTTGCAAGTCGCCTCTCATCCCAGTCCTGTTATACCTCTCAGCATCATGGACATTAATAGCAGCGAAGGAGGCGGCTATTGGCTTAGAAGTTCGAGAGAAGAGACCTTCGTAGATTTATGGACCTCTTTAATTTTACATTTCGCACCTCAGTGAACCACAAACTGTAAGAGTTTCATGGAAACACTCTCTGGATTGAACATGTTACTCTTATGGATGAAGAAGTTTCAGCCAAGAAAAGTGTACAAACGCAAGGCGATCCAGCTTCGGAAAAGAAAGTAAAGTAAAGAACCGCAACGCAGAAGACAAGTTTGTATCGACCATTGAGAGCTTTTGACCTCTGCTAAGGTTACACCCTTTAACTATTTGCTATAATTGAAGCAAGGCATTTTCTGACTCTTCTCTTCTACAAAATATCCGGCTCGAAGGACCTTTTTTGTTTCTTTAAATGATTCCAATAAGTTTAGTTTTAGATCAAAGTGCGAGAAGTTTAGAATAGACAACCGCAAAAAAATAGTGAAAGAAAAAACCTGGATATTGCCTGGTGCCTTGAGCGTATGTTTGTACTTGGCTGATGTATACGAAATCATTCCTAGCACAACAACAACATTGTACGCTTACCTATGCAGGCGAGTTTGTTAAAGGCTTGGCAGAGAATGAGAAGAGAGACACAAGAGAAGTTGTTGTTGCACTTTCGCTATGCGCAATCTGCTATATGCATTGGAGTGGCTGGTGCGTAGAGGCTGCAGGCATCCCTGGACGTATGACTCTCCGTGTTATGTTATGAATCAAGCCTTATCTTAACTTATCTCTACTCCCAAGCTGTTTTCATTCGTAATGATTAATTTGACCGTTTTTCTCTTCAAGGTCGATCATATTATGGCCCAATCGGAATCATTTTTCGTATCTACGGCTCGAACCAAAATTTATCATTGGTAGGTTGCGTCTTTTAAACTTAAAATAAGGGAATCTACCCTCAAAATGGCTACGAACCGCTGGAGATCGATTCACTCTTGTGAAATCTCTAAGCTAACTTGGCCCACTTTAAATTTTAAAAGAACTTAAACACTACTAGGCAGCCAGAATGTCGCCCTACTCGTAGGAATTCTCTTGACATCAGCCAAAATGACTACTGCAGAAGCTGTTGCTCAGTTGATGTAGAAGAAAGCATCCAGCATCTCCTTTGTCACTGTCCAGCGCTCAATAGGAGAAGACTCGCAACCTTAGGTCAACATTTCCTACCTGACATTTCAGCAGTCTCTGAAATAGAGATTGCTTTGCTACTCAATTTTGTGCTACTTTCGAAGTGTTTTAGCAGGGATGATCCTCCCTTTACTACCTAAAAGTAAAAATTAGTGGTTATATGCGGTGTTGTCCCAGAAATCTCTAGAGATTTTCGTATAAACGCTTTCAATTCGAGATCACAAAAGTTGAGAGACTTGAAACCGACTGTTCAAGGCCAAGTAGGTTTGATGCGTACGGTTTCCTTTCTCTATTATCTATTAGCCTGCAGCGTTGCTGTCACTTTACATCTAAAGTTCTCCTAGTTTAGTTCAAAATTCAATTGTTCATATGAAAATCTCTAGAGATTTCTGGGACACATCCGATGGTATCACAATGTACCTATTTTTGGTCTGAGTGAAGGAGCTTCACTGCTTCTACCATCTCAACCTAACCTAACCTAAGGTTCGGAAATTCTTGGTTCCAGCTTTTTGGGGCGAAGGTTTTGGTACGAGCCTAGGTTCAGCCCATGCTAAACACAATATAAATAATAATAAAATCCATACATGTAAATATTTAGTTATTGAATAAATCCTGTTTTATCGTTTTCAATCCTAAATACTTCACAAAACGTTTATTCTTGGGTCGCAAACGGCTTGTAGAACACATGGAAATAAACAAAATATAATTTAATGTTAAGTAATAGTTCGTTTCGTAGGTTTTGTATTACCAATGTAAACTTAAGCTCATGATTTTGTGAGTCATACAAACTCTTTCGAGTAGAGGATCTTAAAAAACAAAGACTATTAAACGTTTTTCTAGATTTTTTTTAAAAAAGATGTCAAAGAAAGCTCTAACATACTGATGTTTATCCTTTTTGCTGAACCGAACCGAATTTTCAGGTTCGGGACAGGTTCGGGTTCAGCATTTATTTCAAAATTGTGGGGTTCAAGGTTCGGTTCACAGTAAAATAAGTGTCGGAGTTCCGGCATCGAACCGGTTCGGTTCCAACCGGCTTGCAGCCCTGGCTTTTATTTCTGTAAAATGATTGGAATATTTATTCTCAAACGAATTTCCGGTATCAAATACAAAGTAAGCCAAGTTCTGAGTACTTAAACGGAAATCTTTGGTTTAATTTGTTGGTTTTCTTTAATCTTAAGCTATGTTTGGATGATTTTCCTGATACCATTTTCCAAAGTTATAAATTGAAAATCTTAATGCAACGAATCTATACTTTTCTGCACAGTTTTTCAGTTTAGTTAATCAAATCAAGCGTTTCTTTTTGGTTTAAAATGCATTCCTGCTACTAATTGACAAGTAAAATGTCATGAGAATGCGAGAATTTACAGTTCAGCCTGCCAAAATGAATTAAAACCAAATTGTTTCAATTTTGTAAGCTAGTGTAACTTGATTAGATCTAATCCAAGACTGCTGACTGCTGACTACAGGGTAGTCTACCTTCCCACCAGCTTCCGTATTCCATAATCCTGTGATTCATAACCAAAGCCTGCGTAAAAGATTTAATTCGATTCGCACGCTTTAGTGCGTCATGGAAAATATATAGCTTAGAGACCTTAATTCGCATTTTGATCCAAAAAACCAAAACAAATGACGAAGATGATTGAAAAGAGACCGCTGTTAGTTGGAGTGAAAAACAAAGAAAGTATGTCCCCAGGCGCTAATTACGTGACCAGCTGGAGAAGCGCCAGACCCAAGTGCAGGCCAACAATTTGCCAATTTGCCACACACACACACACACACACACACACTCACACCTAAAGCTCGGCGATATCGGTAACACCACCAAAAACCCGTTCAGCATATAAAACGTCACGATGCCCGCTTGTTGGCCATATAAAAGTGAATTTGTGACAAAAATTCTGAACAGTTTAAGCGTCTGCTCAGCGGCGACAACATCGAACCATCCCGCAATTCAACAAAAAATACTAAATATATAAATAAAATAAACAAAAACAATCCAATCAAATTCATTGATTAAGGTTAAGGTGCTAAGCGACTGATAAGATTGCATTTAAATTATTTTGTCAACATCCCGTTCAGCCATAATTCCGCGAGTGAGCCATCAAAAAACACATTTCGAAAAACCGTTAGAGAACAAGTGCGACAACCTGTACAGGATATCAAGATCTTTATTCAACATGGTTGCATTGAGTTGGCAAGTGAGTATATAAAACAAAACAAAAACAACACTAATAATAAGCAAATTAAACAGGCCCACATAACGTGTTTAGTTGATTAGCATTTTGGTTGGATTTTCGAAAGAAACATTTTTTTTGAAGCCGCAAACAAGAACAAAAGTAAATAATAAGTGCAGATGTGATATTTCCCATGCTAACAAACTGATATAAATAGATTGAAAAATAAAGTCCTGAATTATGTACGCAAAGTCCAACGAAGTTCAATATATTCAAAAGAAAGCTTATTCTTTGAACTTTTGGAAATATTTTTGAACAAAAACTATTTATTTTAGACAATTTTGTTTGGAAACTGAAACGTTTTTTTTTGTAGGAATTGAGCTGGAGCTACTCTAACAACCCCAGCTGAAATCAGGCCTGGGTTTTCAGAAATTCAGCTAGGCTGCTTTCAGTTGCTAGAAAGGATATTTGAAGCAACATTTTTATTCTTCTATACCAAATTCATTCCTTGTCTTTAATCTATACCAATTTATTGGAATCTTGCTTTAAAATTTTTAAATTCTACAAACCTTTCGAAAAACATTAGCTTCGACTCGAAATTTTCTAAATTATTTTGAAACTAAAAAAACTTACGTCCAATACTCTTTAGAAATTAAAACATTGGTTGGATCCTTCATACAATTTGACTTCGGTTTGCAGAATCCATATTTGGTTCTGATTTACCTTTGAAATTTTGAAAATTTTCCTTGATAAACCAGTTACAGAAGTAAGTGTTAACAGTCAAATGTAGCAAAATAAAGTGAGTTTTCAAATTCTCCCACTCTTTTTTCAACATTCAATCGACTTTTTCTGCCATTTAAATCAGTCTGCTTCCTGTTCTTTACTTTCAAAAACCTCCACTTAAGATATAATTTGTTTAATGATGAATCAAAACCTTAGGTTTGATAAATTAAGGACCAGTTCTGAGAACTGAACCTTAGACTTTCTACTTTTTTGAACCCCCCATAATTTCGGAGAATGGCCGCCTTGATATGTTATATTTGGATCCCTATATAATGAACTCAGTTTGAAAGTAGTTTTAAAATCGTATCAAGTGACATACAAAATACATAAATGACCGAGTTATACTAAACAAATTGTTATTTATTGAAAATATCAATATTATCGTTCTTTTCAACCGAAAATATTTATATCGAATATTTTCAAAAATATCGATAAGTACATCCCTAGTTCTCAGTAATTAGTCGAAGACAATGTTTAGATATGGAATAAATGGATATGAATAAAAGATTATTTTCAAGATTTTAAAATGGTGATAAAACGAACCTTATTCCAAGATCCAGAGCAGATTAAGATTAAATTCATGTTTCCAGATAAGCAATGCCGAAACCAATCGATTCTTGGGTCCCTGGTTCTGGTTCTGTAGGCCTTAGTTCTTATAACTCAAGTTTAGAACAATTTAAGTAAATAAAATGAAATTCAAAAAAAGATCCAAAATCAGTTTGATATTGAAAAATTGTTTAAACTTAGAAAAAAAGTAGATTGTGCAAAATCCATTAAGCAATTTCATACATTAACTTCGTACGATTCTCGAAAAAACTAGTTTACTCGTTGAATTTCCTATATGTGTATATTTTTTATAAACAATAAAAAACTGAATTTTAGCCTTAACCATAACAGCAAAAAAATGTGCTAAAATGTAACCAACAATTTCACTTAAAATATTCCCAAAATATTCCTTAAAAAAGTACGAATTTATAACCAACTAAAGATTAAAATAAACAACAAAATGGATTCTGTAATACTGAAAGCCGAAAGATATTATCAAAAGAAATCTATAATAAGATCGTAGAACTGTAATGACTTTGAGTTCCTTAACATGTTTTGATAACAGTGAAGAAAGTGAAAAAAACCGAGAACATTGGACTCAAGATGAGCACAATCGTTACCAAATATAGAGCGGTTTTTCTTACTTCAAATACTAATTTCTGTGAATATTTTAAAATAAAAGCCGAAACTGGGTTTAAGATATTTTTAAAAGGAATCTAAAAGAAGCCCGAAAATCCGTACAACTATTTCAATATGCAGATGCTTATCAAATCGTTTTTCTCACTTAAAACGGCCAAACTAGATTTGAGATTAAAAGTTTTGGATTTTTGAGAATAACTGAAGCTCAACTGAGTAGAAAGCTGGTTAGATTTTGGTTCGGGGTATGAATGGATGTCACATTCTGGGGAATCTGATTTCATCGGTGATTGAGTTTTATTTACAAGAGCCAAGCACACCCGCCCATGTTCCCAAGAATCTGAGGCAGTCTACCCATCCATCACACCTGCCTTGGTTGTAAGACATCGATACCAATATCGCCGGCTTTGTTAGCTGGTTGCACTATCGCACGTTTTTGTAGAATCATGTCTGAAGGACTACTTTTACCTTTCTGTGCGGTGGCTGAGTTGAGTTAAGTTGTGCTCATTTCAAGAACATTTGGAACATTTGAAATTCGAGAGAACATCATTTGTTATTCTGAATTGAAGGCAACTGTTTTTCTTAACTGTTTTATCTCTCTGTGTGGGGTTCCATACTTCATAAATCTGATCCAAAATTGTTTGCTCTCCAATGCCTTTCTTTCTGTACTAAAATCAAAATATTTTCAAAAAGTATTGAAATTTTGTCGTTGAAACTTACCAACTGGCCCTCGCATATGGTACTCTGATTATATTTTATTTCTCTCTCTCTCTCCTTTTTGATTGTGTTTCACTTCCCAACAAGGTTAAAATCATGCTTAAATTAAGTTATTCTAGCGAATGTCAATGGCTCCAAACGCTGCGCCGTTTGAAGAGTTGAAGAAGTTTGTCGGATGATAAAAATCATCAGGAAGTGTCATAAAATGTGTTAATGTGTCTTCATGTCTAAAAATGCAACCGAAAATCCTGTTTTCTGTACATTTTTCTCATATTTTCGCATATTTTTGTGTTGTTGTCTTAACGCAACCCTGAACCACAAAAGCGCAACCGGTTACATTTTGTACCTTATGTGGGTCCAATATTTCCATAATTCATTTTCGTTTTCTGCTCGTGGCCTGATTAAAATTTGTACATTTACATAAATATTTGGCTATGATTCATGCTCGGGAACTTCCTGATTAAAGAAAATCTAGGGTGGATGCGATTTGGCCACAGCGGAGCCGGTTTCCCACACCATCAGGTTTTTTGTAGAATTATTACTGATTTTATTAGCACAAGTCTTAGTCTTCCAATCTTGCGATACATAAATTAAATATATGCTTAGTCTAAGCATCCGGTTGGCATGGAGGGGTAGTTCCATCTGCATATAGATGCCACCGCACCGACCCGCCCCCCACCACGGGGCATGCTGGGAGGCAGAGGCAGACGTGCTCATGAATACATTTTACGTGCGACCGACCATAAATTAAATTTGATTGCGGTTATATCATTGATTGTTTAATTTAAATTAATTATTGTATGCTAATTCAAAGCATATGCTTAAAGAAATGTCTACAGTGGACAGATATAGAGATTCAGAGACAGGTTCTGGCTATTAGAGAGAACGCTGCTCTTGGCCTCTAAATGCTATTCACACCTATTCATGTGCTCCTCCCTAATTGGTTTCATGCTATTTTTCTTTTCCGCAGGCTGGCACCACCTTGGCCTTGGCTTTGACTGTGATTTCCTTGACCTCGGCCCGGCCGCAACAGGAGCAGGTGCCCCACGCCCTGCTGGACATTGAGACGCCCAATCAGTTCAGCTATAGTTCACCGCTACAGCAACCGGATAGTCTGAGGTCAAAGCCCTACTTTGATTTCCTGAGCACACTGTATGCCCATGATACGGCCAAATCGAATCTGTTTCGTCCCTACTCACCTCCCCGTCCGCGTCGCGAGGCTGAGGAACAGCCACAATCGCGTCCCCGTCGTGCCATAGTCTTCCGTCCGTTGTTTGTGTACAAGCAGCAGGAGGTCAGAAGACAGGAATTGAAGGACTCCAGACGGCGCAATGGTCAGGCCAATCGACGAGTCTCTGGTTCCGGCTATGCCCGCAACTAAGCACCTAGTCCCTACATGCATAGGCATACATTTTGATATCCAGCAAAAAAAAACATCCAAACCAATGAGTGACTATGGCTGTCACTGGTCGTCTACAGGGTCCTCTAACACCTAGCAACTAAGTAAACTTTATTCGAAGCACAACAAAAAGCACTGCAAAAGCACAAGGAGAATGAGAGTTATCATTGATTATATTGTACCACACACACACACACACCATGCACATCACACACACACACACCCCACCCCCACCCCTATATATTAAACTTGTTAAGCAAATGAATCCTTAAATTAAATTCTAATATTTGTTATACATTAATTGGCAAGCCAAGTGTTTTATTTAAACTAAGGAACGAGTTCTGCATAATTGTGCATATCTAAAAGTTTCCGAAGTAAAGTTATAGATGCTGTGGGATTAGTCTAAGGCGAAGTCTACAATTGGTAGAAAAAGAAAAAAGTATTGGCTTACAAAACTCCAAGTTCCTTGGAACCACTTTCACTTGAATCTGAAAAAGCAGAACTAAGCCAGCTTTGAGACAATAAAATGCATCTAAGAAACATGGTTGGTCATTCAGTTCAGTTCGGAAAGATTTGTTACACACACAGTGGAAAACAAGAAAGAAAGTCGGTCAAGCCCGACTATAGCATACTCTGTACCAACGAAATTATACGCTCAGCATAAATTTTGATGCTGCAGGAGCAGCTGAAAGCAGCGCTGCAGCAGCGAACAGTCTTTTGATCATAGCTCGACAACCGTTCATCCGATCTTCACCATTCCTTTGGCGGATCGATAAGCTATCCTGATTACTAAATATGTCCAGAAGTAATGAAACATCTATCTTTAAAATTGTGGGAGATATGACGTTTTTTCTACATTGCGGGGGCGGGACGGGGCGTGGCCAAAATTGAAAATAAACTTGATCTGCCTGCAGACATAAGAAGCATATGTCCCATACATGTCAAACCTCTATCTCTTACCATCTCTGAGAACTTTATACGGACAGACAGACGGATTGTTGATGCTGATCAAGAATATTTATACTTTATAGGGTCGGAGATGCTTTCTTCTGGCTATTACATACTTTTGCACAAACTTAATATACTCTATGTACCTAAGGTACAGAGTATAAAAAGGATATTCAAAAATATCCATTGGATGATTTCCGATGTCCATTTGGAAGTGATATCTCTTAAATATCCATTAAATCATCCAACGCAGCTAGAAATCATTCGAAAGGATATGCAAAATTGATGATCATTTGGATGATTTTGCAGCTCCTGCTGGATGATTAAAAGATATTTAAGACATATCCCTTCCAAATGGATCTTTTTTCAACGAAATGAATGCGAATGATGACTATTTCAACACATTAAGATCTGGGGAATATAGTAATCTATGTATATTGGTTCTTGTGTGAATATCAGGGATGCAAGCCGCTGGGATATGAGGACGGATTTGGACCAGTGGTTCACACATTTCTAAAACCGACGGCTTGGTTTATTAAAAGGTTTTCGGAACTAACTTAACCACTTTTACGGTTCTGCGGTTCTGTGGTTCACTCTTAATTTATTACAATATTTAATAGTAACTACCTGTTTCCCTTCTAGAATTTCCGAACACTTGACCTTTGCAAGTAATCAATGGCCGAGTTCAGCAGAAGAATTGATAGCTGGGTAGTAATCAGAATAAATTTAAACATCGAGTAGTTTCTGCTAAATAAAGTGCTTCATCTTTGGACAAAGACTTTTAGACAAGGGAGCAAAAAGATCAGTGAAATTGTATAATTGATCAGAGAGCTAGTTCTTCTGCTGAACGCGGCCAATAATTTCATTGATGGACATTTAATTCAGGGATGCAAACCACTCGAATATAAAGACTGGTTCGGTTCAGTGGTTCAGACAGTTTCTGAACCGCCGGTTCGGTTCATTACATGGTTTTTTGAGCTGACTGAACCGCGGTGCCGGTTCGGTTCAGTGGTTCACAAAGGTATATTATGATTTCTATTGTCATGTGACTTTTGCACTTCTTTCAAATTGAATTCCACTTTGAATATCTTTAAAATCCTTAGAAGATTGTCCCAAATATACATACTATGTCCGGATTCAAAGGATTCGTCTATATGTTCCTTGAGGAACGATCTTCGAAAACAGAGAATGTCGGCTAGAAAAGATTAGAATAGAAAAGTGTAAAAACTCCCCTGGTTAGGATTGATTTAAGGTGAAGAAATATTACAGAAAATTCCAAATATTGTCCACTAGATGAAAGAATGTAGATTGATGGTATGTACATATATTAAGAGATCGGAGGGCAATTACCGAAGAAGTGCAAGATTACTTGTTCTTACATTTTCGTCAAGTCATCCTTAAAAGTTCCGGCATCGGTAAGAATTTAAAGAGTCAAAGGAAATGTAGAAAAATGATCTTGGGGAAACGATTCAAATTCCCAAATTAATAAGTATCATTGGCTAGAGGAAAGCGAGACCCGTCTTAAAACTCGTCAGAGAACTGAACTGAACCGAACCGTTTTTATTTGTGGTTTTCGGTTTGGTTCAGCAATTCTTAAAGGAAGCCGGTTCGGTTTGCGGTTCGGTTCACCAGCTGGAATAAGCGGTTCGGTTCGGTTCAAAACCGGTTTGGTTCAGAACCGGTTTGCATCCCTGATTTAGTTCCTAGATTTTGTGGAAATACACTTATAATCCTTGTATAAATGTCCAAAATATATAAAGAAACAGATATTCCAAAAGGGTTTCACTTAAAAGACACTGCATTAGTCGATTGGATTGTCTGCCAACTGGACATAAACGACAAGGAATCAGATTAGAAATGGAATACTTATACAAAGTAACCAACAACTTCCAAGAAAGAAATGGGGAATCACATGTTATAGAGTGTACAGCAAATCATACTTAATCTGACATGTTCCGGTTTTCACTTTAGTGAACTCGAATTTTGGAACATTTGGAGCATTTTCTGGTAATCATGGTAATTTGGATCACACCTTAAAGCTTTTACTTCCTTTTAATACGATGTATTCGAAATGAAAGGTTTTAAGCCGATTTTATCTATTAACTTTATACTACAAGCACTTATCCAGCATTGCCAAAGATTTCGAAACTAAATTGAACTGATAGCCGGACAGTTCGTTTCTTTGGGTCTTAAGACTCGTTGGGTAATATGAACCGAACCGTATTTCTTTGTGGTTTTGGTTTCGGTTTAGCATTTTCAAAAGAATTCTTGGTCGGATATAACAGTTGGAACTAGCGGTTCGGTTTCGGTTCGGTTCCCAACAGCTTTGTATTCCTGGTAATTATTGAAATTTCCTCAAAAAACGCTACTTATCATAAATTAAAAGACACTTAAATTCAGTTAGTGTGGCGGTGTCCCCGAAATCTACAGAAATTTTAATATTAACGGTTGCATTTCGAATAAAAACTGCTTGCCTTTGAATGAGAGGGTCTTAAAATTAGATAGACTAGATTAGAAGATCAAAATTGAGAGTCCTCCTAGTTTAGTTCCAAAACCGAACGTTTATATTAAAATCCTTAAGGATTTCCATTTTGCTATTATTTCAAAGCATTTGAAACTTATCTTAATGCATCTTTGTAGTAAAACTTTTAGGTTCAACCACTTTTTTGGTGACCAATAAAGTTAAAGAACCAAATTTTTGCAAAAATTCAACAAAATGTCTGGCTTGACTTTACTTCAAAACGAGGAAAAGGTGTCTGTTCTTGCTTTATCGTAGTGCGGATTGAATGTTTGCAAAATTTAAAGAGAACTAAAATGTTCTAAAGAATTCTTAAAAGTTCTGTTCTGTAAGAAAGCTAGTACTTAGGGGAATGCATGTATTTTCAATCATTTTCTAGCCTAATGTATACATAAACTCGTGTACAGCTGCTATTGCAGCAGCAAAATTCATGGAGAGCATACACTTTTGTTGGTACAGAGTTGAAGGACTTTCTCCTTTATTCACCCCACACAATGCTTTCAATCCAATCATTAAACAAATGCACTTTGGTATACACGCTGGGAAATCCAGCAACGCCACAAATCAATCCAAACGAAGTAATACCAATTATCTGCTTAAGACATGGATAACTGGAATGCTGCACAAACATGGGTCCACCAGAATCCCCATTGCAAGTATCCGCATTGCTGGTCGTCGAACCCGCACAGAACTGTGTGCGTATATCAATATTCGCCTCAATTCGCTGGCGGCACACCTCATCACTGAAACGCTCCAGGGTGACCTTTAGCAGATGTGTTGACGGATCATGTACATTCCGGGTATATCCCCAGCCAGTGGCGGTTAAACGTTGATGCTCATTTCCACTAGTGGAGGGCAAGCAGGCAGGTGCCACATACTCATTAATCAAGGCGTCGCGATCCAGTTCAATCAGCGCAATATCGTGATGATGTGTCTCCCCATCATCATCAAAATAGGGATGCACCACATAGTTGATCACCTGAAAATCCTGAGGCTGGGCTTCGTCGGCGGTGCTATTATAATCCAGTTCGCCCAGACGCACCACATACTTGGGTGAAACAAAATTAGGATCTAAGCGTTGCGCTTTGGTTCTGTGAAAACATATATGAGTGCTGTTCAGGGTAGGCCGATAAAGGGGGATACTTGCTCGCTGGTGGTAAGGCAATGGGCAGCGGTTAGTATAAACCGGGGATGTATCAAAGTGCCGCCACAGTCCCACTTGATGACTGGATTACCGGGCAAACGCTGTCCCAGCAAGGCCATAAAGGGAAATTCTCGTCCCACCGCCTTGGTTCCGCCCAGAATAAAGGGTGTGGTACGGCAGGAGGGTCTCATTTGATTAAAGCGCAGACATTCTGTAGAAAAAAAATATTATTATTACGAGATGTGACCAAGAAACACAATATAGCCACCTCGCTCAAATCTCCGAGTCTTGTTCAACGAGCGTATCCCTTGATTTTGCATATTCAGGGGCAGGGGACAGCACACAATGTCGTTGAACTCATCGCAATATTTGATACTAGATTCAATTAGATGTTGATTGTAGAAAATAACGGGACAGTCGGTGGCTGTAAAGTCCTTGCACTCTCCCGTTCCATTGTCACAGAGTTCGGCAAAAGCGCCTAAGCTAATACAGATCAGCAGGAACACAAAAACAACGTCCGGCGCTGGCATTTTCTCCAGCAACAAAGCGTAAACTAAACGTGGATTCGCGAGCAACCGCCCCAATCAGCATGAGGAGATAAGGCAAAGCGTCAACCAGGCGTCGTTTATATTTGAGTAAGCGAAACCAGTTTGTCAAACAAATTTGATAACAATTTACATTTAGTTTAAAACTTTTATTTGTGACCGTTATCTAAACTATTCAAATCATAAATTCACCTGGTCACATTGTTTTTACAAATGCTAAGGGACTTGCGATTGATATCGATGAATTTTTCCATGAGGCCAGCTTTGAACGGAGCTTTAGAGTGAAATGATATTGAGTGAGTTGAGGGGAGCTTTTTGTGTGAGTTAAGTTTTAAGCAGAGTTCCCCACCCATGCTTCATATGTTGTTGTTGATTGTAAATAGTTGTTAATTCCATTCGTTATCTGAGCTGCTTGGGAAACAAAGGCTCTCGGAAGTCATGACCTTAGCTATTCTTCTTAGAATGAAAGTCTACTTAGGCTCTCTCTTTTCAGAGCACATTAAGCAGCTCATACAGGCTCAAGTCAAGCGCCTGCCGAGGCTTGTAAAAAGAGATCAAAAGCGCACTCTTGGCTTTCGACTAGGGCAGGTCAGAGCTAGGATGTGTCCATGGTGCAACTATATAAGGTGAGGTGCCATGAGTGTGAGTTCTCTGCAAAGTACCTCCGCGTTCAGTGCTGCGCGTACTTTTAAAGCGTAAGCTTTTGGCAAAAGTACGCATCACACTCATAACGCCTCACCTTGTATCGTTGCATCATGGTTGTGTCCATGATAAAACAAACGAGAAAGCTAAGCTAACTTCGTCTGTGCCGATCTTTTTATACCCTTGCAAGTGCTCGCTTAAATATTTTCAAAAAATACTTTTCCCCATTTTTCGACCGATCGTTCGTATGGGAGCTATATGATGGAGTCATCCGATTTGGACAAAAACTTGTAGAATTATGTAAAAGCATGAGAAAGAAACAAAAACAAAATTGCAGGATGCTACCATTAAAAACCAAAAAGTTTTTCTAACTAAGACTGTTTTTTAGACCTATCTTTTGTATGGCACCTATAGCATATGGTTGTCCGATTTTAATAAAACTCGGTAGAATTATAAAAAGACATATAAAACCTACGATTAAAAAGTTTGGAGACGTTTCCATTGAAAATAAAAAAGTTTTTCATACTAAAACTAGTTTTCCGACCGATTGTTCCTATGGAAGCTATGAGATTTAGTCATCCGATCCGGTCGCTTCCGACGTATTAGTAGTGTGCAGCAAAAAGAAGATTCTGTGCAAAATTTCAGCTCGATAGCTTTAAAACTGAGAGACTAGTTCGCGTAGAAACAGACAGACAGACGGACAGACGGACGGACAAAGCTCAAGCGACTCAGCTCGTCACCCTGATCAAGAATATATATAGTTTATGGGGTCGGAAATGCAAAATTATAATACCCTTTGCAAGGGTATAAAAAGGTAAGGCGGCGTCAGTGTGATGCGTACTTTTGCCAAATGCTTACGCTTCAAGAGAACTCAAACTGACGCCGCCTTACCTTTATTGTTGTATCATGGGTTGCCCTCTCACTTTTTGGACTCGCTCTTCTGGACATACTTCGAATTAGATCATTTGCGGACAAGTAAAAGTATTAATATGTCATAATTTCGCTCATGACATAACAAGGCAAGGTAAGGCGCACATATTTTTTTTTAAGTACTGAGCTACGAACCTCACGCTTCAAGAGTACGCGAAACACTGAACGTTTTAAGTACTTTGTTAAGGGCGCACACTGTGGGCCACCCCACCTTTATTGTTGTATCATGATCTCGCTCATGCAGACGTATGCTCACTGTAGAAGTGACCAAGGCATACTTCACAAGGTACCCTAACTTCCCCACTCACAGATGCTTATGTGAGTACAAAAGAGAGCGAGAGCGAAAGAGTAATGATTTTTTGTACTCGCTTGAAGCAGCTCACAACTGTTATTCACAGACTGACGTTTAAACCAGCGATGTTCAAGAAGAGAGACTCTCTGACGCTCTCCGTCTCTCTCCAAAACTCACTGAAGCATTACTTCGGCAAGCATTCGGCGTGAATTACCGAAAGTCTTCGGCCCCTGGGGGCTATGGGTGAACATCGCTGGTTTAAACACTTATCACAGAGAGCTGGAGAGGAAGTGCTGCAAATTTTGGTTAAGTGAATCGTTACCCATTGAAATTTTATAAGAGAATAACTTCAAATCTTTGTGCATAGTTGTCTGTTGATACCCTCCATTTGAGCAGATAAGCTCCTTGTCCAAACTGTTAGATGGCTTTGTATGAAGAGTTATGAAAAGGTCTTCTTGCGACCGTCCCATGATTCCGAAAATTATTTACCAGCCCCATAAAGGTATGGTGTGCACGACAGATGGTCGTCAAACGAGAGCCTATACTTTCTTTTAACAGAAACTAACTACTCCAGGGCGAGATAGCGGCGGAGCGGTACTTTCTTTCCAGGATATGTTCATTTTAAAAGGGAAACAGATCACTGCCAAGCATATAAATAAGTCCACCGCGGTATTTCAGTTGTTATGATGCTTCCAGAGTTGATGTACTTATAAGGACCTACATTCTCATAGCCGAATATATCCTGTCATTTCACTGTAACCTCCGTCAAACGGTTAGCCGAATGAAGCTAAGTTAACTTTTCCGGCGTTTTAATCAAAAATCTTTAATAAATAAACTTAAAAGCAACATATAATACCATCACAGTCAGGATATCTTGTCCGGTCTGTGTGGTATCTTTGATCGAAATTCGTAAAACTAAGAAATTATCTATTTAAGGCTAGGGAAGATTGAGCTATAACTACATGGTACCGGTCTGCAGCTTATAGAGAGTATAGTAGAGACCACGATTCTGGACAAGTTCCTTGTGGGTGCCGCTCTCACAGACCACACCATTCTCGAACACATAGATCACATCCGAGTCGATAATGGTGGACAGTCTGTGGGCTATGCTGATGGTGGTGCGTCCTTCGGCGGCTGCATCCAGGGCTTCTTGCACAATCTGTAGAAAGTTAGTTAGTTAGTTCAGTTAACCAAATCTGTTTAATGGACAAAACTTACCTTTTCACTTTCAGCATCCAGAGCAGAGGTGGCCTCGTCCAGCAACAGAATCTTGGGATTACGTATCAAAGCACGAGCAATGGCTATTCTCTGCTTCTGTCCACCAGATAGCTGGGAGCCCTTTTCACCCATGCGTGTCTCATAGCCCTGTAGATATAGCAAGTTGTAGGTTAATACATTGAGTGTATATATTGACTACCTACCAAGGGCAAAGCCGAGACAAACTGATGTATATTGGACTTTTTGCAAGCTGCAATGATCTCCTGCTCGGTAACCTGCCTGGAATTGTCTCCATACAATATATTTTCTCGTATCGTGCGATCAAAGAGTATGGGCTCCTGGGAGACTATGCCCAACTGTCTACGCAAATTTGTCAGTGACAACTGTCGCACATCCTGATCATCGATTCGCACCGAACCCTCGTCCACATCGTAGAAACGCTGTACCAGTTGAATACAAGTGGACTTACCACACCCCGAAGGACCCACCAATGCCACTTTCTGTCCGGTCTTCACGGGCAGAACAATACCCTTGAGCACTTGCACCTCCCTGCGTGTGGGATAGCTAAACTGAACCTTGTCGTACAAAACATTGCCCTGCGAGTGCCACTCCTCATGAGAGACCTCGGGACTGTCCACAATCAGGGGTTGACGCCTCAGGAAGGTCAAGATGCTTTTGGCCGCTGTAATACCTTTCTGCATGTTGGGTGTAAAAGCCATGGCGCTGGCTATAGAAGCTGTGCCCATGATAAGAGCCTCGGAAACCCTGCCGGAAGTAAAAACAGAGTTTAAACTTTAAAGAATTCAAATAAACAACTAGAACTCACTTGAAAACATCGCCAATTTCGGTGCCCCGATTGACCACACACCAGCCTCCATAGTACATGCAGGTGGCATAGGCAAAGAACATCAAGGAACGTGCCAGGCCATAGACCAAACCACGATAGTGAGTATTCTTCTTGGCCTTTGCCACGGCAGGATAGAGCATACCCATGTAGTTGGAGTGAAACATTTCCTCCCTACCCAAGGACACCACGGTACGTATATTGGAGACCACCTCCACAGCCAGTTTGGTGCAGTTCTCCATGGTCTTGGTCATGCCCATATTTGCCTGTTCCATAACAGTCCACTCCAGATAGAAGCCTATTAGAAGGAAGGGTGTAAAAGCCAGAGCCACCAGACCCAGACTCCATTCGTAGTACATGGCCAGAGAGATGCCCAAAAGGAGTGTGGCGAGGGATTGTATCATGGTGCCAATGCGCTGACCCGTGGCCTATGGGAAGATACAGATTAATATAAGGTAGAATCTTAGCTAGATCTGGCCAAAACTTACGCCTTGCACTGCGGCAGCATCTCCTGACAGACGAGCACAAAGACTGCCCGTGCCATTGGCACGATCATCAAACCAGGCCACCTCCTGTCTCAGCATGGACTCAAACATTAATCCTCTCAGGCGCTCAGTAAGCCTCTCGCCGGCAATGCCAAAGAGAAAGATTTGAATGAAGGTGGCTATGCCCACCACAATTCCAGCTATCACAAAGTAGAGACTGTACATGTTGGTATTCTCCCTCACATAATCATCATTATTCTGGACGGCCAGCACTTGGAGGATGCTGCCAAAGAGCACGGCAAAAACGGGCATGGCACAGCCCATTATAACGGACGAGATGCAACCCAAAACGATTTGTGGCCATTCAGGAGCATTTAGCTTCATGACACCCAACATGGGTGACACTTCGTTGGGATCCTTCATCTTCTTCTGCTTCTTTTTCTTCTTCTTGTCCGCTATATCTGCGTCTTCTTCCTCCAAGACTTGAATGTCCTCCTCATCCTCATCCTTGATGTCGAAATTTTTGCGTAAATCGCCAGTGGGACTAAGGATAGAGCCATCATCATCACCCATTTGAGTGGTGACCAAATTGAAGTAGTGATTCTTCAGCATCATAAGCTCCTGGTGAGTACCGCTCTCCACCACCTGACCCTTGTTGATGACCACAATCCTGTCGGCTCGCCGCACAGTGGACAAACGATGGGCTACTATGACCGTGGTACGTCCAGTGCTGGCCTTCTCCAAAGCCGCCTGCACCTTGGCCTCACTGGCCGTATCCAAGGCTGAGGTGGCCTCATCCAGCAGCAAAATCTCCGGATCACGTACCAAAGCTCGGGCAATGGCTATGCGCTGCTTCTGTCCACCGGATAGCTGGGCACCACGCTCACCCACCAGCGTATCATAGCCCCTGGGCAGCTTCTTGATGAAAATGGCCGCATTGGCTGCTGCTGCAGCGGCATGGATTTCCTCCTCAGTGGCATCCTCCCGTCCGTAGCGTATATTCTCATAGATGGACTGGCCAAAAAGCACGGGCTCCTGACCCACCACTCCAATGCGTGAGCGTAGCCAGTTGATATTGATGTCCCTGACATTGATGCCATTGAAGAACAGTTCTCCTCCCTGGGGATCGTAGAAGCGTTGCAGCAGCTGTATGCAGGTGGACTTGCCACAACCCGAGGGACCCACCAAGGCCACCGTCTGACCACGATAGATCTTCAGATTCAGGCGATCCAAAATGGGTACTTCCTTACGCGTGGGATACTGAAACTCAACATCCTTGAACTCTATGGTGGTCAAGGGCTCCTTCAGGTTCTGACCCCTGGGCTCTATGGGATTAATAATGGGAATCTGTTCAATGATGTGAAAGACCTTGGCACAGGCTCCCTTGGCTATGCCAAAGGCCTCAATGAAAGGCGAGGCCATGCCTATACTCATGGAACCCATCATCACCGAAAAGAAGACCGTAATCATGGTGCCTGGGTCATAGTTGGCATAGTACGAATCATGATTGGCCTTAAGCACCAGACCCACGCCATACCAGAAGGCCAGAGCATACGAGGCATAGATGAAGAACCAGAGGGAGCCAAAACCCATGCCGGAGAACAGGTTGCGCTTGATGTTCAGGTTCTTGGCAGCCACCACACGCTCCTTGTAGGCTTCCACCTCTTTGGCCTCGCCCTCAAAGGCTTTCACAGTGCGTATGCCCGACAGAGCCTCCTCGGCCACCACAGCAGCACTGGCATATATATTAACCTCCTGTTTGGCCAACTTAGATGTGGCCACCGCCACCAGACCCATGGATAGGAAGGTAACCGGTATACTGGTTAAGCAGACCAGGGTAAGTTGCCAACCCTTGACGAAGGCCAACACCAGACAGCCCACAAAGGCCACCAAATTGTGGGCAAACATGACCACCTTTTCAGCCAGACCATCCTCCATTTTGGAGAGATCCCTGTGGTACAAAAAAGTAGGATTATATTAGGTATCCATTTCGGCTAAACAGAGACTTACTCATTCATGCGACTGGACACCTCGCCGCTCTGATTGACATCATACCAGCTCATGTCCTGATGCAAAATGGAGCGAAAGAACTTGGAGCGTATGCTTAGGATCTGTGAGTGGGCCGCATAGTTGAAGCAGGTGATGGATGTGTAGGAGCAGACCAATAGTAAGATTCCTATATAGGTATTCTGCAGCGAGAATGTGGTAACAGCATCCAATAAAGCCTCCGAATTGACATCGTTCCTGACATATTTGGTATCCTCAGCAGTGCCGCCAAACAGAATCATTTGCTACGGGAATAAAATGTTCAAATGGGGACTCCATTTTGATGAAGTCTACTCACATTAGCCAGATTACCAAAGATCAAGCTGTTAGCTGGAGTGGTAAGTCCCGTGGCCACAGCACTGAGCAGGCCAATTGCATACAACGAACGATCCTTGGTGGTGGCATAGCGAAACATTTGAAAGAAACCCACGGGCTTGATGTCCTCCTTGGGTTTGCCATCGTCTTTGTCGGGCTGGGATGTGTTGTCCGGCTCAGGCGGTTCGCTGGAAGAGGCAGACGATATAAATTGTTAGGTTTATGCAAGTACAGCTATTCAAATATCTGAATGATAAGGTACCCACAGGCACGTAGGCTCATACAAACAAACCAACAACTCTTTTATGCAACCCATTACTAGATATAGAAACACTTCTCGACACGGTATCATGAAATTTATGGCACTTTGGTTCCATTTGATAGCAGTTAATGATTTACTGTACAGACAGGCACTGCCCACAGGCGCTTAAAAGAGGTCCGGCTGGTTTAACCACACTAAAGTTATTATCTAATCTTTCTAAGAATCAGTGCTTATAGTATCCACTTTAAGTTCGAAGATTTTGGTGGATTTAAGCCTTTTTTATTAGCTTTACACTTTTATTTTATGCTTAAAAAACACTCACAAGCTCTTTTTAGTTTTCCCTTTGCCTTTAAAGGATTCGCCCATTATAATATTAGTTTTATACTGGCTGGGTGGCTCCTCTTCGCCTTTCACCTTGGAACCATTGGTTGCCGCTGTCATTTTGATTGTTACACAAAAAAAAAAAAACACTTGTTCAGCTAGTCAGTTAGGATCACTCGCACCAAATAGCAACACCAATCCGTAAAGACTAATGAAATTGGCAAATATGTTTGGACTTTATATTTGAATGTCTAACGCAAAAGTATTGGCGTTGTTATAGACCCAACTGTCTGATAATGCGGCTTTATCAGTTTATGGTACTTAATTGTATGACGAAACTGGGGGTAACTGAGCTTGGGTATCAATCGACAGTTCAGGAGAGCTCTTTCTCATCTTTGCTGGGAGAGGGAGGTTAGAAAACTCTTTTCAAAGGCATTTCTTTTAAGTCCAAACATTGTATCTGACGAAAGCTTAGACAAGTTTGAATATTGATTTATACCTTCTGTCAGTTTAAGACAGTTTCCTGAAATTTCATACATTTATACAGGAACCAAGGAAACGGCACTGGAATCCCTTTTGGAATTGTGTGATTTTTCAGCAAATTTGTTTTTGTCCATGCTGTTTTTGTGTATAATGTTACTGTCAAACATGTTCGGCTTGGTCTATACTTTAAGCCAGCATCGACTTACGAACGAAAAACGCTAACAGCATATTTCATTTTTAAGATAGGTACGGATAAGCTGAGAATTTTCTCGGAGCCCATCTAATTACATAGCTCAGAGAAAGCGCTGCAGAAAATTCACAGAGCACATTCTCAGAGCGGGTACGGAGACACGACAAATGCGCTCTGAGAACGAGCATGGCCTGCCAACTCGTTTTTTGGCCAAACAGCTGATAAATTCAAGTTTGATAATTGTCAGAGGTACCTACGAGACCTACAAAAACAAATAAAATCAACACAAAAGGCATTATTAGAACTCTACGGAGGACGAACATGTGGCGCCAATCGAAGCGGTCAAATCGCAACTCATTTTATGGGATTTGAGTAACAAAAATCATTTCGGTGCAATTTGCACCCTCCATAAATGCTCCTCTTCCTTCAGCGCCACCCAAAATGACCCCATAAAAACAACAATGACATTCCCCAGAGCGTCTTCATTCATCAAAGAATACATATTACATATTCACAAAATGATTAAATTTTCTTAAGCGCGCTTCGTTTTGTAAACTAACAACAGCTGACCAGCACAGGGTGACCGTTTCAGATTCAGTGACATTTGGCTGATTTCTGGTCACCCTACAGTCTCAGAGGCCCCTCTGAGAATTATGAAACAATTCTCGCTGCGAGAAAATTCATAGCGTCTCCGTACCCAGCTTTAGATCAAAATTTATCCACTTTTTTATCGGAAAATTGAGTTCGGCTTCGTCGCTCATTTATGGTTGAATAGATACAAAATTGACGTAGTTGGTGTGAAGAGCAGCCGGAAGAATTGCTAGAAATGCCAGGGCATCCCGTTTAATGCACTGTTTAGTGTGGATTGTAGACTGGTGGCATCATTGGATCGCATATTTTTAAAGAAGACGAGGACAGAAACGTTACTGTGAATGGAGAGCGCCTCAGTGCTACACAAAGAAAAAATAGGCTATGCAAAAATATCCATTGGATGATTTCCCGTATCTATTTGGGAAGGATAAGTCCTAAATATCCATTTAATTATCCAACGGATCGCGTTTTGATGATTTTTCAGCTCCGTTGGATGATTAAAAGGATATTTAAGACATATCCTTAAAAAATGGCTATTTTCTGTGCATGATTACAAACTTTTGTGCCCAAAATGGTAGACCTGGACTTGGCTGACATGTGGTTTCAACAAGACGTTGCCAAATGCCACACAGCATGCAAAAGAATCGCCCAATTGAAGGGCAGGTTGGGTGAACCGTTTATATCACATTTGGGACCAGTCAATTGGCCTCCTAGATAGTGCGATATAACGAACTTAGACCATTTTTGGTCTATCTCAGTTAAAGCTCCAGACCATAGCGACAAGCCCGCATTGAAGAATTTATTCGCCACCTACTGGCCGATATTTTAGGGAGAGTATATTAAAACTGAATCCAGCGGTGAGTCTTTAAATGGTACTCCATCTCTTGGTTCTTTGGCTGAATAGTAACATCTCTTAGGGACATGCAATAGCTCATAATGGCTTCACAAATTTAGTTTTTAACAAAACTCTACCCTGCGGTTTCAAAGATATTCAAGACTTTTGGTTTCACCTCCCTCTGCTAGAAGTACCTTAACCAATTGTCCAATCAAAGCCAATTTTTGACATTAAGCTCCCAATCTTTGCTGAATTTTGTAGATTTTTATGTTGAACCCATTAACAATAAAGCCTAAATTGTGGTTGCTGTGTGTTGCTAGTACAAAAGTACGCATAGAACGCGAACCTAGGGTATAAAGTTGAAAAACTGGGTTTTTGTTTAGTTTCGTTGTGTGTTATAAAATACATTTAACTTAAGTTATTCTGCGAACCGAACCTTCCTTTAAGCAGAGGTTAACAGTTTAAAAGGTTTATTACTGGGTTTGATCGGAGTTTGATCTATAGTAATTTATGATATTATATTTATTTGAGGCAAGTTTAACAAAGTTCAGTTAAACATAAAATATAAAGTAACGAAGGAACAGTGAAAGCTCAGGTATAACGACCTCTGACCCGGTGGGACTGGTTTATTTGCCGAAGTCAGCTATGGCTTCTGATATATATCAGAATTATTCAAAGAATTACATTTGTGTTCTCTTTTTTAAAAAGAGTAGCTGTTTGTCGGCCTACCTGGGTCTCCTAAACTTTCACATATTTTCACAATTTTACAACTTTGCTTTTGCGCATGTCATCAGCACATTTTTATGATCAAATAATTTTGTATTGATTTCCTATTCTGTTATCTTTTAGGGTATACCCTAAGCATGTTCCCCGTAACTATGCAACTTTGAATTTTTTCACAATTTAGCAAATTGTGTTGCCCATGTCGTCAGTGCATACTTGAGGGTTTTCCATATTCTTATCGTTCGGTTACGAGTAGTGTTTGGGTAATTTGTGTATATGTAGAATGGCCAATAAAACACACAAAAATACTCAACATGAGTATAGTTTGCGAGTTAATACTGGTCTGGTGGCGTTATCAATTAGACGACGAAGATAAAGTTCAAGTGGAAGACGCTGATTGTGTGTTAGTATTTAGTAATTGGTGTCTGAGGACTTCTTAACACATCTGATCTGGCTAACTGTGGCAATCAGCTGAGTCAAATAAGTTCTAAGATGAGATATATTTTTACCAGATGCAAAGAAGAAAACCACTTTTGTAGGATTAAAAGAAAGTACTTAGAAAAAAAAAAGATCCAAAAAAGTATCCATTTGGGAGGGATATGTCTTAAATATCCTTTTAATCATCCAACGGAGCTGAAAAATCATCCCAGGGATCATCATTTTTCATATCCTTTGGATGATTTTTAGCTCCGTTGGATGATTAAAAGGATATTTCAGACATATCCTTCCCAAATGGATACCGGAAATCAGTGGCGTAGCCAGGATTTTTTCAGGGGTGGGTTTTAACATATTTTCTCATCTCATTTTGTAAATCGTTTTTTTTTCTAATTGAAATTCTCAGGGGGGGGGGGGGGGGGGGGTTTAACCCCCAAAGCCCCCCCCCCCTGCCTACGCCACTGCCGGAAATCATCCTTAATTTTTCCTTTGTACTCCATTTGAAAAGAGAACTGCCCAATTTCTCAAAAGCTCAGATTTGTTTAAAAGTTTACGGACCAATTTGGCTGCTCGAAAGGACCTAAGATTAAGTACTTTGACTTTCTCAACGACTGAATCCGAATCATATTTGACTTGGTCTCTAAACCTATCAAGATTTATTTTCAGTGATATTTCCTTACAAATTTGTTAATATCAATATAATAGCTAGACCTTTCCCTGTGCATATTATTTATTAGATTGTCTGCCTCTTCTAATTGCATTCTTAAAATTCGTTTATAACATTAGTATATTCGTTTTATAAACATTTGGTTTTAGTAATTAACAAAACAGAGCAAGCAAACAAGCTGTCTATCGATTAGAATATCGCTTATTCTATTAAAACTAAGCTAGAGTTTAGAAGTTAACCTGAACAGGCAAACTAATTGACTTTAAGGGGGTATTGCTGGTTGGCGAAAATGTTGTTCGATTTTTTTATAGCTTGGATATTTGAGAATATTGTCCTAAAAGGGTTTTTTGAAATTCGAAATACTTTAGGAGATATGGCCTTTTTTGTCCAGCAATGTTTTCGCCATTTGCGATGCGATTTGCTTAGTTTGGCTACTTTTTGAATGCAACGGTTTGAAGCAACCACCGAATTTCGTTCAAAGCGTTCTTTTCAGATTCGCGTTTGCTGGCATTGCAGACTGATATATGTAAGTGTAATTGTAAAAAAATGTTTTATTGCCTAAAATTTTCTTTGCGTGTCTTCAAAATCACGTTTTTGAACTTCGAAGTCACTTTTCTCCAGTTCTATGGAACCGATTTTGATGAAACCAAGTGCAATCGACGGAGGGATGTCAAATTTCTAAAACTGCATACTAAAATTTTTCATTTCAATTTTTTTTTGACTCGTTTATCTTGAAACTACGTTTTTCGAGCTGGCGGCAGTGATTGCACCCGTAGTTCTGAACCGATTTTGATGAAACAAAGTGCAATCGACGCAGCATCGTCACCATTCTGGCTTCTACCTTAATCATAATTTTAAAAGTTTTTTTACTATTTTTTTTTACACTAAACTACAAAAAAAATCGATTTATCATTTTTCAATTTCCGCCATTTTGTAAAAAAAAAATCGCAAAATTATGATTGAGGTAAAGGCCAGAATTACATCTGTACTGAATCTAACGCAGTTTACTTTTTCCATTTTAGATGATCCGAAGTGGAGTTATCCATGCCGCCAGCTGCATACCTTTTTTTTCGACGTCCAACTTCGAAGGCCGACAACTTTTTGAACAGCCCTCGTACAAAGGAAAAAAATTGTTTTTTATTTAATTCAATATGTTCTTAATACAATAAAAAACAAGAAAGAAAGTCGGTCAAGCCCGACTATAACATACTCTGTACCAAGAAATTTTGTCTTTTGATCATAACTCGAAAACCGTTCATCCGATCTTCTTCATTTCTTTGGCGGATCGATAAGTTATTCTAATAACTAAATATGTCCAGAAGGAACAAGCCATCTATCTTCAAAACTGTGGGAGATATGACGTTTTTTCTAAATTGCGGGGGCGGGAGGGGGCGTGGCCAAAATTGAAAATAAACTTGATCTGCCTGCAGACATAAGAAGCATATGTCCCATACATGTCAAACCTCTATCTCTTACCATCTCTGAGATCTGTGCCTTCATACGGACAGACAGACGGACAGACGGACATGGCTATATCGACTCGGCTGTTGATGCTGATCAAGAATATATATACTTTATGGGGTCGGAGATTCTTCCTTCTGGATGTTACATACTTTTGCACAAACTTATAATACTCTATGTACCTACGGTACAGAGTATAGAAAACGGAATTGAAATAACTATTACCGTTTTCAAATAAGAATTTTTTTAAAAAGGCCCAAAAACAGCCTTCCAACCAGCAATGCCCCCTTTAGAAATCGTTCCTTGGGAAACTAAAGTATAAATTTGAATTTAAGTTCATTATAGAAAAGCTTTTTCTTTCAGCATTAAACAAGCCAGTGTTGGGAACAGCTATTGGTCTATTGTGGAAAATATCAATAATCCTATCGGTATATAGCTCGCTTCTTTGCAAAACTCTGCCTGAGATACTCAAATTTGTATAACCGCAGTTCAGTTTGGCTAACTTTACACAGAGAAACCCTAGTTCTAGCGGCAATTAGTTGTTCATCATAAGCTTTTGCTGAATTCAAGTCTATTGTTCGCCAAAGGGTTACTATGTAAACTGGGTTAAGTGACGACCACGAAAATTAAAAACCATCAGGAATGAAAGTTGATCAAGCCCTACTGTAATATCCTCTATAGCAATGAAAGTGTATGCTTATCATAAAGTTGGATACTGCAGTTGCAGCTGTCAGCTACTGGTCCATAAACTGGTCAAATGTACGATCTCTTTCGGTTTTTTCGAAATCTAAGCTTAAAGTTGCTTAAAACGCAATTTTTTTCCCCATTTTTGGCTCTGCTTGGGGGAACTGCTTAAAGTTAACTTTAGCTTCATTTGATATTATTTTAATAAAGCATTTCTTAGCTTTAAAATAAGCTATCCTACATATTTCTGGGAAATTTTTAAGCGAAGTTATACTATTTTTAACACCTTTGTTCAAAACTAACATAAATTCAAAATAGTTATATTCAAAATGGTATATCTGCGCCTAAAAAAATCGCAGAATTGCTGGGGATAGTATTTTTTTAAGTCTAATAAATAATAAATTACGATAATATCAAAGTGGTACTAAAAAGGTGCACCAAAAACGTTTCTAATAGATCGTTTTAAGCTCTAAGTGAATGTTCAACAGCAGAAAAGCTTACGCCGAAAATATGTTTTTATATTTGAATGTTGCTTCGAGAACTGAAAGTTTTACAAGAACTAATGGCTAAGATAAATCAGGGTTCCCCATGAAGTGATACTCTGAGTACCATGACAAACGCCCCTAAAAGTATGCCAAGTATATTTCCTTAAATGTTTATCAATTTAAATATGAATTATTGAGATTCAAATATGCCAGCGACATACTTAAACCACACTGTACATTCTTACTCAAATTGAATAAGTAGTATTGGTATTGGAATTGGTAATATTATTAAGCATAGCATACTTTGAAGAGCATTTATCATGCTCATTTTTATACCCTTGCAAAGAGTATTGTAATTTTGCCCAGAAGTTTGCAACGCATAGAAATATTCATTTCCGACCCCATAAACTATATATATTCTTGATCAGGGTGACGAGCTGAGTGATCCGTCTGTCAGTCTGTCTGTTTCTACGCGAACTAGTCTCTCAGTTTTATAGCTATTGAGCTAAAATTTTTCACAGAGTCTTCTTTTTGCTGCACACTACTAATATGTCGGAACCGACCGGTTTGGATGACTATATCTCATAGCTCCCATAGGAACCATCGCTCGGAAAACTAGTTTTAGTATGAAAAACTTTTTTCTTATCAATGCAAGCGTCGCCAAACTTTGTAATTGTAGGTTTTCTATGTTTTTTTATAGTTATACCAAGTTTTATTAAAATCGGACAACTATATGGTATAGCTGCCATACAAAAGATAAGTCTGAGTTAGAAAAACTTTTTTGTTTTTAACGGTAGCATCCTACAATTTCGTATTTGTTTGTTTCACATGCCGTCACATAATTTTCCAAATTTTTGACCAAATCGGTTGACTATATCATATTGCTCCCATACAAACGATCGGTCGGGAAATGGGAAAAAGAGTATTTATTGAAAATATTTAAGCGAGCACTGGCAAGGGTATAAAAACTTCGGCACAGACGAAGTTAGCTTAGCTTTCTCGATGAAACTGCGCAAAAGCAAAGAGTAGCACGCGACCAACATGCGCCGGTAGGGAGATAGCAATACTACGTCTGAATACTTCCAAAGGCTGTTTTAAGCTATCGGAAAACCAAGCATTAAGGTATTTATTATCAATTTTAAAAGCTTATCTGAGACAGTAAATATCATAATCAAGTTTAAACTTAAAGCCACCCAAGTACATAGGTTTGTGTAATCGAACCATTATGGCTATATGCATAATAATGCAGTATTTCTAGTATGTTGATTCAGATAGAAGATGAGAAATCTGAGCTAAATCTAAATCTAAACACTTTCAATTCCATATTTTTTTTATTCAATAAATAAACTTAAAACTAAGAACTATTTACAGTAGATTACTAAGCCGGCTAGGAGATCTGTACCTAGTCCGGTAGTGTTCCATTGATCGAAATTCGTAAAACTAAATAATCATCTATGTATTTCAGTACTAGTCGGAGTGGCTTCTTCACATGGCGCCGGTCTGCAGCTTATAGAGAGTATAGTAGAGACCACGATTTTGGACAAGTTCCTTGTGGGTGCCGCTCTCACAGACCACACCATTCTCGAATACATAGATCACATCCGAGTCGATAATAGTGGACAGTCTGTGGGCTATGCTGATGGTGGTGCGTCCTTCGGCGGCTGCATCCAGGGCTTCTTGCACAATCTGTGAATAGTTAGTTAGTTAGTTCAGTTAACCAAATCTGTTTAATGGACAAAACTTACCTTTTCACTTTCAGCATCCAGAGCAGAGGTGGCCTCGTCCAGCAACAGAATCTTGGGATTACGTATCAAAGCACGAGCAATGGCTATTCTCTGTTTCTGTCCACCAGATAGCTGGGCACCCTTTTCACCCATGCGTGTCTCATAGCCCTGTAGATATGGCAAGTTGTAGTTTAACCAATTGAGTGTATATATTGACTACCTACCAAGGGCAAAGCCGAGACAAACTGATGTATATTGGACTTTTTGCAAGCTGCAATGATCTCCTGCTCGGTAACCTGCCTGGAATTGTCTCCATACAATATATTCTCTCGTATCGTGCGATCAAAGAGTATGGGCTCCTGGGAGACTATGCCCAACTGTCTACGCAAATTTGTCAGTGACAACTGTCGCACATCCTGATCATCGATTCGCACCGAACCCTCGTCCACATCGTAGAAACGCTGTACCAGTTGAATACAAGTGGACTTACCACACCCCGAAGGACCCACCAATGCCACTTTCTGTCCGGTCTTCACGGGCAGAACAATACCCTTGAGCACTTGCACCTCCCTGCGTGTGGGATAGCTAAACTGAACCTTGTCGTACAAAACATTGCCCTGCGAGTGCCACTCCTCATGAGAGACCTCGGGACTGTCCACAATCAGGGGTTGACGCCTCAGGAAGGTCAAGATGCTCTTGGCCGCTGAAATACCTTTCTGCATGTTGGGAGCAAAGGCCAAGGCGTTGGCTATAGAGGCCGTGCCCATGATCAAGGCTTGGGAAACTCTGCAAGGCAAGGACCAGGAGTTACAACTTTGAAAATCTTCAAACCAAAGAGAACCACTCACTTGAAAACATCTCCAAATTCGGTGCCCCGATTGACCACACACCAGCCGCCATAGTACATGCAGGCGGCATAGGCGAAGAACATCAAGGAACGTGCCAGACCATAGACCAAACCACGATAGTGTGTATTCTTCTTGGCCTTCTCCACGGCAGGACAAAGCATTTCCATGTAGTTGGAGTGGAACATATCTTCTCTACCCAAGGACACCACGGTACGTATATTGGAGACCACCTCCACAGCCAGCTTGGTGCAGTTCTCCATGGTCTTGGCCGTGCCCATGTTCTCCTGAGCCATAATAATTCGTTGCAGGTAAAATGCAATCAGTATAAAGGGCGTAAAGGCCAGAGCCACCAGTCCCAGGCTCCATTCGTAGTACATGGCCAGAGTGATGCCCAGCAGAAGCGTGGCAATTGACTGTATAATGGTGCCAACACGCTGACCCGTGGCCTAAGGAGACAGAATAATGAAGTTTAGGTGGGATCTGGAAAATTTCTCAAGCAAACTTACGCCTTGCACAGCGGCAGCATCTCCAGAGAGACGAGCACAAAGACTGCCCGTGCCATTGGCACGATCATCAAACCAGGCCACCTCCTGTCTCAGCATGGACTCAAACATTAAACCTCTCAAGCGTTCCGTAAGTCTCTCGCCGGCAATGCCAAAGAAGAAGATTTGCATAAAGGTGGCTATGCCCACCACAACTCCAGCTATCACGAAGTACAAGCTATACTGATTGGTATTCTCCCTCACATACTCATCATTATTCTTGACGGCCAGCACTTGGAGGATGCTGCCAAAGAGCACGGCAAAAATGGGCATGGCACAGCCCATTATAACGGATGAGATGCAACCCACAACGATTTGTGGCCATTCAGGAGCATTTAGCTTCATGACACCCAACACAGGTGACACTTCGTTGGGATCCTTCACCTTCTTCTGCTTCTTCTTCTTCTTTTTGTCAGTGGTCACCTCCTCTTCGTCCTCTTCATCCAAAACCTGTATGTCCTCCTCATCCTCATCCTTAATATCGAATTTCTTGAACATATCACCAGAGGGGCTTAGGATGGTGCCATCATCATCACCCATTTGAGTGGTGACCAAATTGAAGTAGTGATTCTTCAGCATCATAAGCTCCTGGTGAGTACCGCTCTCCACCACCTGACCCTTGTTGATCACCACAATCCTGTCAGCTCGGCGCACAGTGGACAAACGATGGGCTACTATGACAGTGGTACGTCCTGTGCTGGCCTTCTCCAGAGCCGCCTGCACCTTGGCCTCACTGGCCGTATCCAAGGCCGAGGTGGCCTCATCCAGCAGCAAAATCTCCGGATCACGTACCAAAGCTCGGGCAATGGCTATGCGCTGCTTCTGTCCACCGGATAGCTGGGCACCACGCTCACCCACCAGCGTATCATAGCCCCTGGGCAGCTTCTTGATGAAAATGGCCGCATTGGCTGCTGCTGCAGCGGCATGGATTTCCTCCTCAGTGGCATCCTCCCGTCCGTAGCGTATATTCTCATAGATGGACTGGCCAAAAAGCACGGGCTCCTGACCCACCACTCCAATGCGTGAGCGTAGCCAGTTGATGTTGATGTCCCTGACATTGATGCCATTGAAGAACAGTTCTCCTCCCTGGGGATCGTAGAAGCGTTGCAGCAGCTGTATGCAGGTGGACTTGCCACAACCCGAGGGACCCACCAAGGCCACCGTCTGACCACGATAGATCTTCAGATTCAGGCGATCCAAAATGGGTACTTCCTTGCGCGTGGGATACTGGAACTCAATGTCCTTGAACTCTATGGTGGTCAAGGGTTCCTTCAGGTTCTGTCCCTGGGGCTCTATGGGATTAATAATGGGAATCTTTTCAATGATGTGAAAGACCTTGGCACAGGCTCCCTTGGCTATGCCAAAGGCCTCGATGTAAGGCGACGCCATGCCTATATTCATGGAACCCATCATCACCGAGAAGAAGACCGTGATCATGGTGCCTGGGTCATAGTTGGCATAATACGCATCCTTATAGCCCTTGAGCACCAGGCCGACGCCGTACCAGAAGGCCAGAGCATACGAGGCATAGATGAAGAACCAGAGCAGACCGAATCCCATGCCCGAGAACATATTGCGCTTGATGTTCAAGTTCCTGGCGGCCACCACACGCTCCTTGTAGGCTTCCACCTCTTTGGATTCGCCCTCAAAAGCTTTTACAGTGCGTACACCCGACAAGGCTTCCTCGGCCACCACAGCGGCTCCGGCATACATGTTGACCTCTTGCTTGGCCAGTCTAGAGGTGGCCACCGCCACCAGGCCCATGGCTATAAAGGTCACGGGCAGACTGGTAAGGCAAACCAGTGACAGTTGCCAACCCTTGACAAAGGCCAAAACCAGAGAGCCTATGAAGGACACAATGTAGTGTACAAACATCACCACCTTCTCGGCCAGACCATCCTCCATCTTTGAAAGATCCCTGGAAAGCAAACATGATGAGCAGGTGTCTATAGAAATGATAAACTGACTTACTCATTCATGCGGCTGGCCACCTCCCCGCTCTGATTGAAGTCATACCAGCTCATGTCCTGATGCAAAATGGAGCGAAAGAACCTGGAGCGTATGCTGAGGATCTGTGAGTGGGCCGCATAGTTGAAGCAGGTGATGGATATGTAGGAGCAGACCAACATCACAATGCCTATGTAGGTATTCTGCAGGGAGAATGTGGTAACAGCGGACATCAAAGCCTCCGAAACATCGTCGTTTAGTTTGTATTTGGCACCCTCCATGGCACCGCCAAATTCAATCATGCTCTGAGAGGATTACAGAAGGGCAGGAAGGGAACGTAAGATCAAATGTTAACACTGTATAACAGGCGGCTGGTACTTACATTCGCTAGATTACCAAAAATCCAACTGTTAGCCGGTGTGGTGAGACCCGTGGCCACGGCGCAGAGTAAGCCAATTGCATACAAAGTGCGATCCTTGGTGGTGGCATAGCGAAACATTTGAAAGAAACCCACTGGCATGATGTCCTCCTTGGGTTTACCATCATCTGGTTCGGCCTCCTCATGTTTGGATTTCTTTTCGGGTTTATTTGGTTCGCTATATACAAAAAAAAAAGGTGGGAAGAACAAAGAGTGGAATTGTTAGAAGTGCTTATCTATGACACCAATCAAGGCTAAGCGTGCCAAGTGCATCCACCATGTTTGCCATAAATGCCATATCTATTAGCTCCAATCAAAAGGCTGCCTCTGGCCAGGTGTATGAACGTTCCGCTTAGTGAGGAAAGCCAACATACCAACACGAAAATGATAATTTTTAGCGTTACCGAAAAAGTTTTTAGAACCCTACTTCAACATTTTACAAGTTTTGATGTGAGAAATCGGTCAATCCCGGATTTCCTCCATCCAAGTACCAGCAGGATTGACTTTTTAATCCCGAAAATCTTTTCTTCTTGCCGACTTTAGCTCGGGAGAGCCTGGTTCTAGCTTGAAAAAGGCTTAACAACTTTTCAGCGAAGCTTCAAAGCATTTTCCTTTCTCTTTGAACGCACTGTTTCACACACTCAGAAAAACAAACCAAGAATTTGGTTCTTAAATTAAGTACAAACGGTGTCAGAAGTACGGTAAGTACAAAACCACTTGATTCAAGTACAAAATGCTTAAATCAATTACAAATTTTTTAATCCCGAAACACTATTTTTTGACCATTTTAAGTACACAGAAATATGAGAGATATGTCTTAATCAGGGCTGCAAACCAAACAAATTGCTTGGATCTCCGGTTCGCGGGTTCGAACCAAAATTTACCAATGGTTCTGGTTCAGAATTTTGAGGTTCAAGGTTTTTGGGCCAAGGTTTCTAACTGTGGTTCAGCCCATGCTTTATACACGTTTATATAGTAATCGACCTAAAACCGACATAAACTGTTAGGGAATTGTCTCGATTTTGGGTTGGGATGGGATTTCACAATACTTTATATAAATAATAACCACTTTCATACAGCTCATGACCATCAATATATAAAGTATTGTGACGAAATAAAAACTTCGAAGTGCTGGACGCAGACCTTAAAGTAAAATGCAATTTCGAAAATTGTTCCCACAGAAATGTGAATATTTCCATCAGGATAACAGAAGAAGTCACTGGGAAGTAGTTCAAATGTACAATTTTGGTTGAACCGTACCGATATTTTAGGTTCGTAACGAGTTCAGGTTCAGCTTTAATACCTTAAGAGGTTCGGTTCAAGGTTCGGTTCACACTTATCTGAAAGTCGGAATTCCGGGTTCGAATCGGTTCGGTTCAAAACCGGTTTGCAGCCCTGGTCTTAATTAACCTTTTAATCATTCAGAGGAGCTGCAAAATCAACCAAATGATCATAATTTTTCACATCCTTTAGATGATCTTTAGCTCCGTTAGAGGATTAAAAGAATATTTTAGACATATCCCTACCAAATGGATACCGGAAATAATCCAATGTATATTTTTTAATATCCTAGTTTTTCTCTGTGCACATTTCAAATTATTTTAAATCTTTTATACTTTTAGATTATAATGGTCTTAAGAGAAAAAGTCTTAAGTCTTAAGTTAAAAATAAGTACAAAATATATCAGTAATTCCAGTCCAGTAATTTCTAAAATCTATTTGAAAACAAGTACAAAATGTTCTTAGATTGAACCATAAAATCCTAAAGCTATTTCCAACTTGTTCATAAACTAGGTCTCTGCTTTGAACCAAACATGTGTGGAATTAACCAAGGGCCATGAATAAACCAAAGATCAAGTTGGAATTACTTTAACAAAACTGTTAGAAGCGGTTGGGAATTTGAAGAACAGAAATGCTTAAAAAACTTTCGTATTTTCCGTAACAGAATTCTTCGTGTCTAAGAATCTTACATATTTTGCACTTAAAGTAAGAACTAAGAACTTTTTCATGTTTCTGTAAGTACACAATTTTCTAGATTTAAGAACGTTTCTACTCATTTCAATAGAATTATCAGTCTTTTTTCGGTTTCAGCATGTTGCGTACTAAATTTAAGTACTCCCACAACGAATTATACTTAAAACTTTAAGTACAAAAAGGTATAAATTCCATCCCGTTTGGTTTAGAACGCCGGCAGGGGTTTTTTTATTAACTGGCTGCCGAACACATTCAAAGGAGAAGCTAAAAATTATCTTCAATTATTCAAATTTTTGTGTTTTGTATAAAAACCAATACTGGGTCTTAAAGTTTTTTTGAGTCAACTCAAGTTAATGATTTCACTTGACCAAAAGGAACCGCTGTAGATTGATAGGTAAGAAGCTTAAGATGTTGGGAGTCAACAGGCATAGGAACTGAGCAAACTAGCATTTAATTAATTTCATACTTAGATTAGTTAATGCTGATTCTCAAATGATGGTACAAAGAGGATTTTAGTACTTGACCAACTGAAGGGTTTCTAAAGGTCCTTGTTATTTTGCCTATTTCTCTCAAGTTCTTGCTATTTCTCATATTTTGTAAGCTGTCGTCGGTAGCGCATTTCCAGTTTTACGAATATTGAAATTCTTTCGAATTTTCCTTGAACTTTTTCTTACTTTCGTCACTAAATTATCACCACGTTTGTTGGTACACATATGTGATTCCATATCAAGTTAGTAACGCATGCATCTAATCAGCTTTTAGTACGTCCACCCATGTTGTCAAAGGAGATCTAGTACGTCGACTCACACACACACACACACACACACACACACATAAAATCCACTATAAGCCACATCAAATGCCATTCTTTTGTTGTGGTTCGGTTTGATAAGTATGGGCCTGAACCAACGCAATCAGTTAGTGATAAACTGGTTTGGTTGTTGGCATAAAAATAATAAAGTGAAATTGCGTAAACTGCTAAATCATCGTTGCTTTGAAATTTTATGCCAGAGTCGTAAAACACACCCAACCGAGACCTAAGGATCAGTCTGAGTATTATTATTTCTGTTTCATTATTCACATATTTTAGTTTTTACTAAAAGACATTCAAAAATATGTGTATAGTCCTTCAAATCTTAAATTTCACCATATTAATTGAACTTTCACTATATTTTCTTTTTTTACATGTGGTTTTTTTGGTCACCTGTATTGATTTAAGTCAATCAATCAGTTTTTTTTTCATATTTTAAACAATCACTTAATTTGCATTTTAAATTTGTTTCAAACTCACAAGCTCTTCCGATCTTTATCTTTGCCGTTAAAAGACTCACCGCCCATTATAATATTGGTTTTATAATGGGACGGTGGCCCCTCATCGTCCTTGACGATTTTACCGTTAGGTGCCGCGGTCATTCTAGTTAACTAGCAAATGTCTTGGCCTTTTTTCTTATTCTACAATTTGTCACGTGAACCAAATATTAGCACAACACCGTAAAGACTAATCGAATGGCGAAATATGTATGGCCTTTTATATTTGAATACCCGCCCAGGTTGATGGGGGTGTTATCAAGACCCCAAACCAAAAAGCAGATAGTGTGTATTTATCAATTTATTGTACTCACTTTAGCTAAAACTAAGAGTAATGGTGAGTGTCTAGGTGGGCAAAGAGAAAGGAAACCATTAAAAAACAAATCAAATTAAATCCACTTCTGATATGATGAGGAGGCTAATGAGCAATCATTTAGTTATACATGATTCACTGCTTAAGATATATATTTACTAAGATCGGTTAATTATTAGAAATGAAAGTGTGTTGGTACCCTTTGAATGGGTATACTGACTGATTTGTTAAAAACTTCTTATTGCATTGATGGAAGTGCCAAGCTTTAGGCTTAAATGTTTTACTAACAGACCTCAGAGTTGGTAAGAGATGGAGCATGGGACATGCATGGGACATATACTTCTTATACTTGCAGGTAGTTCCAGTTTACTTTCAAAAGTTGTCAGTTTTATAGATAAAAGGCTCGTCCTTTCGAATAGAAGAAGAGGAGCAAATACAGGCCTTATGGCAAGCTTATTCCCCATTCAAAGAGTCATAAGGAAGACTCTAAACTGACAAAAAAAATCCAAATCCTAACCAGCCCCAAAAGAAAATGCGCTTGAATTTTGTACGTAAGCACTTGATCTGGGACTAAAATAGTCTTCAGTGTGTTGTTTAGAATCAAAAGAAGTTTAATAAAGTGGGGTTTGTAGGCTACATCTTCTATTATAAACAGAAACAAGAAATCCGAAATATCCGGTATAAAATTTGTTCCAAAAAAAGTTAGAAAAGAACCCAAGTACCATCAGGATTGACTTTTTAAACCTGTCTTTAGCTCGGGAGAGCTTGATTTTAGCTTGAAAAAGGCTTAATACAATCACACACTCGATTGATTTTAGCTTGTTAACCGAACTCGTCTTGACAACTTAGTAAAATGAAATCAAGAATTACCCATATTGATTTAAGGAAGAATAAAGGACCGATATTGATGTAAGCTCGAAATTCATGCTTGATTTAATCTCTTAATCGGCTTGTTACAAGTTTGCGAAGAAGCATTGCTTTAAAAATGGTCGAGATTGATCTAAACTCGAAATTTAAGTTCTAACCAAGATCCCATCTGTCTTTTTTAACGACCTTTTTATACTCTGTACCAAGGCTGCAAACCGGTCCGGAACCGAACCCCTGAGAACCGGTTCGGTTCGGGTTTTTTGGGGTTCGCGAACCGGACCATGAACCAGTTGGATCATATTTTTGACTCCGCGAACCTGAACCCGAACCGGACCACTTTTTCGAAAAATGAGGTTCGGTTCACCAATTTAAGTAATTATTTCCACGATACATTCGAAATTCTCAAGCAAAACATTTTTTATTACTTTCTAAGTGCCTCGACAAACGTTCTTCTATTATGAGCTCTGTAACAATATTGGCTGCTGTGTTCTTAGATCCACGATTTCAAACTTTGCAACTCAGGTATCAGTTGAACGAGCATTTTCAACACTTAAGTTTGTTCTTTCTGATTTAAGAGCTAGTATAGATGAACAGCTCCTGGAAGATATATTGCTAATTAACTTAAACTAAGCAGTTTCTAAAAACTATTTGAAATCACTTAAGTAATGATCATTATGACTAAGCATATGGATAGAAGGCATATATGTTTCATTTTCAACGTATTAATAAATCAATAGACAAACTATTATCTTATGTGCAAGCGAACCAAGGTTCGAACCAGAACCTTGGGTTCTGGGGTTCCAAGAACCGGTCCGCGAACCGAACCTTGGATTTTACAATGGGTTCGAACCCCCGGACCGAACCTCCTAGAGAATTTTTAAGGTTTGCAGCCTTGATTAGAAGGAAAATCAAGGGTAAAAGCTTTTGCAGTTAATGATTTATTCATTAATGGAATGTCGATCTAGATCGATTCATTCCAAGGCTTGATCAAGAAGCCAGTGAACGAAACATTGGCATATTGCAAAACGCTCCTTTAGATTAAAGTTTGAAGAAATTAAAAATTGAAAGGAAGGATATCGAAATTAATGAAATATTGAATAGGTACCATGATAATCCATTAGCAGGTGGCCACACTGCGGAATATCAAGAATGTTAAAGAAGATTAAAAGAAAATTGATTGGAAAACATGAGGAAACAAGTAAGAACGTACGTAAAATCATGTGAAAAATGCAAGATTGCAATGACATGACATTGACACCAACGCCTGCAACAGCTTTCGAAATTGTTATAACTGACCAATACATCGTGAATATGCGGTCTTAATGATTTGTGATCTGACCAATTATATTCTTCGGCACAAATAACGAACAAAATTTGAGAAATATTTGAGAAATGAATTTTGCCTTTCGGACCGATGAAAACGATGAAATCACAGACATAAGGACAGAATACATGAACTCAATACTAACAGGACTATGTAAAAACTTTGAAATTAACAAACTAAATTCAGCTGCCCATCATCATCATCAACGAGTATACATATAAATAATTTGATGGGAAAACATAAGATAGAAAAATATATAAAGTAGAAATTAAAATAGGAAAATTAGATCTTATACTGTCCTGAAATTAGACAATCAGTACTAAGGGAAATTCAAGTTTGGAGAAATAAGCAAAAATAAATTGGAATTAGAAAAAAACAATTGTCACTAATAGTAATACAATAATGATAAAACACAAATTGTTAGCCTAGACCGAGTAAAATTAATAGTCTAAAATTGTAATAATATTAAGATCTCTTATCTTCAAAAAAGATATAGGGCAACAGAGCGTAACTCATCGAGTACGTGAATACTAAAAGAATATATTTGAAAAAAAGAACAATAAACTATTCATTTTTTTGCGAAAAAAGGAGATGTAGTATAACTTTTGGCAGCTACTATGCGTTAGAACAAAGCTCAAGCAAAAAAGCTTCAAGCCAAAAGCTCCATCTTAAACCCAACTTATTATCTAAGCTTTGGTGCCTGTGCTTCTAAGCAGGTACGACATACTCCTAATTACCGTAATTAAGCCTAGCATAAGTATTAAGATCTCTTCTAACACATGTAACCATACAGTATGTCAAGAAAGTGTTTTTACACATGAAAAAAACTAAAAAATTTTAATTAAATTGCAAAAAAGGTGCTTTTTTTAGATGTACCATTTTTCTTTTTATTTTATTTTGATTCTTTAAGGTTCTTAGAACTAGAATGCAAAAGAAATTAGCCAAATCCATCTATATTTAACATTTTAAAATATATAAAACAAATAAAAAACCCATTTTAAAATGTCAAGAAAGTGTTTTTATAAAATTAAAAAACTCATTTACTATCAGCACAGGAACTTAAATGGTAAACAAACTATTGATTCTAGACAAGTTTTTTACGCTGAACCCGAAAGTCCATATCTCTAATAGATCAGCCGTAAATTTTAAATTAAAATGTAGAAAATTGCTACTTTTAGCTCTTTTTGTTCCCTCCGAGTCTCGTAGAAATCAGATTATTTTGAAAATAATTTGTTCTTTATAATATAGTTGCATACCTAAAGAACAAAACGAATCATCAAAATTGGCTTCATCGGCCACAAATATAAGGCTTTTTCGCATTTAAATAAGTGAGGTTTTAAAGTACGTTCGTTAAACACAAAAAAGGCGGGACACGCCCTAAAATTTTAACAAATATTATTTAACATAAGAATTTTCGATTATTAGGTGTTCTTCTTAAAAATCAATACGATCCAGCTCAATTTTCCCAACCACTTAAACAATTGCTTACAAATCAGAAATACTTTGCGGATCGATCAAGAACTTATAACCTATGAAATGAATAAAGTATTTAATATATTGCATAGAAATGGGCAAGGCATCATGTTAAAACTAAAAATTTTCAAATAAGCTGATTTCTACGAGATTCGGATAATCCAAAAAGCGTAATATTGGTAATTTCTACATTTTAAATCCAATATTATAGCTAAGCCATAAGATTTATGGACTTTCTAAAAGCAGATTCGGGTTCAGCGTAAAAAACTTGTCTAGAATCAAAAGTTTGTTTAAAATTTAAGCTCCTGTGCTGATAGTAAATGAGTTTTTAAATTTTATAAAAACACTTTCTTGACATTTTAAAATGGGTGATTTATTTATTTTAAAATGTTAAATATAGACGGATTTGGCTAATTTCTTTTGCATTCTAGTTCTAAGAACCTTAAAGAATCAAAATAAAATAAAAAGAAAAATGGTACATTCAGAGGAAGCACCTTTATTGCAATTTAATTGAAAATTTTTAGTTTTTTTCATGTGTAAAAACACTTTCTTGACATACTGTATGTACCCCGTAAGAACTAATGTAAGCAAAATCCTTTAAATAGCGGGCTTGGAGCCCAAGTACAGTCACTCGGAGTCCAAACGTCTTACCGACGACTAAACTAAATAAAGCTAGAAATATAGGAAACGGACCGCATGCTTCAGGTAAAGAAAATAGTAAATGAAAGAGAGCACGATATGTACATATGTGTGCTTGTGAGAACGGACGACGGACGAAGTGAAATTACATGATGAATTCATGCAAGTTGACGACGTATACGTATGTATGTATGTGTGGGCATCTTGGAAAATTTGCAGTTGCGAAGACTGAAGCTGGGCAGTTAACGGTGCAGTGCTTATCACCATCAATCGAGTTGAAAGTTAAATGCCAGAGAAGCGTTAATTGCGTAAGCAATATCCCGTTTAACCAAGTCCCTGAGAAGACAGAATGATGTGAATGTTTCAGTTCCCTCTCCATCTAGAGTTCACCAAGAGCCAGAACAGAATTCAGACTCTGATGAGGAGATGCCAGCTAAACTCCATGAGAGTGCAGTCAAAATGTAAGTGATGGACTAACTGAAGTGTCCAATTGTGTTCAATTATACGTTTAATACCAGGGCGAAGTCAAAGCAAAAACAAGATGACACACTGGACCTGGACGCTATATTGGACGAGCCTGAAACCGATGCGGACAGGCTGGAGGCTTATCTTAGGCGCAAGGCGGCGGCGCAGCCTATAAAACCCACCAGGGAGATGTTGCTTGGGAACTTCTCGTTTGACTTGGATTTTGATGTGCCGCTGATAAAGAAGCCACAGGCCGCTGAAGGTTCAAGCAAGTTGCCTCTGGGCGAGTCAGCTAACAGCAGCAGCTGCAGCTAACAGACCAGAGAATGTGCCGCCAAAGCGTTCAATCAGTCTGTCGCCCTCACTCAGCCGGCTGGAGAGCGTTGGCAGACGAAGTGACACGGGCGGAGCAGTGCCGGAGTCGGATCGGCTGGGCCGTGCGGCCATTAAGAGACGTTTACAGAGCTGTGCACGACGTCAGCTGCTCAAGGAGATCGATATTCCTGTGAATATGACCTGTAGCTCCTTAAGTCCTTCGAGTTTTGTAAGTTTTTGTTGCTAAAGATTTCTATAAGAGTTTTGTTTAATGAGTTCTTCTTCAAAAAGCTGCCAGCCGTTAGCAGTACGCCCTTGACGACTCAGAGCCAACAATCGGTGCCCGTGGCACAACCAACTGGCCAACTGGCTGAACTCAACCAGCTGCGTGAACGGATGGAGAAAACATTTCGCAAAAGCCGGCTGGAATTAAATCCTGGCAAGAAGCAACGCAAATCTGTCATAGAAAAGGGAACAGAGCCTGGTCAGCTGGTGCTGACACCCTCCAAATCGAAACGTCCTGTGGTACGTTTGCAACGCATGCAAACACCACTGCCTTCACGCCACCTTACACATGGCAGCACAAAATCGGAATTATTACTCATCCTTGGCTGCTTTGTGGTAGAACCTCCCTCAGTGTCCGAGTCGGACACTGTCGGACATTAATACTCCCACGCTCAAGCAGAAGAAATCAAACTGCAGCAGATCATCGCTGGTGTGACACCAAGTGCTTCTCAAAGGGACCTGACCACGCTTGGAGCGGCGAAGGGCTGAAAGAAGACGAAAATTAACTAGATTCATATCAACAACTTGTTTACTTACAATTGTTGTCCGGCGACGTTTCCTGGGGTTCCTCATAACCTTTGGAGTAACTAGTTTTTAAATTATCAATTTCGCGTAGGAGGAGACTAAAGGAAGCAACGGAACAATTACAGAAGGACGAAGTGGTGCTAAAGGTTTCTTTACCACCACTTCGTCCTTCTGTAATTGTTCCGCTGCTTCCTTTAGTCTAAGTTTACGCGAAATTGATAATTTAAAAACTAGTTACTCCAAAGGTTATGAGGAACCCCAGGAAACGTCGCCGGACAACAATTGTAAGTAAACAAGTTGTTGATATGAATCTAGTTAATTTTCGTCTTCTTTCAGCCCTTCGCCGCTCCAAGCGTGGTCAGGTCCCTTTGAGAAGCACTTGGTGTCACACCAGAGATGATCTGCTGCAGTTTGATTTCTTCTGCTTGAGCGTGGGAGTAGTAATGTCCGACAGTGTCCGACTCGGACACTGAGGGAGGTTCTCCCACAAAGCAGCCTAGGATAAGTAATAATTCCGATTTTGTGCTGCCATGTGTAAGGTGGCGTGAAGGCAGTGGTGTTTGCATGCGTTGCAAACGTACCACAGGACGTTTCGATTTGGAGGGTGTCAGCACCAGCTGACAAGGCTCTATTCCCTTTTCTATGACAGATTTGCGTTGCTTCTGCTCGCACTCTGGAGTCGAGCGTGGGATTGCCTTGCCAGGCAAGCGTGGTCAGGTCCCTTTGAGAAGCACTTGGTGTCACACCAGCGATGATCTGCTACAGTTTGATTTCTTCTGCTTGAGCGTGGGAGTATTAATGTCCGACAGTGTCTGACTCGGACACTAAGGGAGGTTCCCCCACAAAGCAGCCTAGGATGAGTAATAATTCCGATTTTGTGCTGCCACACTAAATTATCAATTTCGTGTTTATTAAGCATTAAGACTACACCTTGATTCACAATGCTCGGTTAATAATAACCTAGATTAAGGGCCAAAATGTGATTTTAATGCAGAAGCCACCACTTCAATGTTACTAACAACAGATGATTCGTAAATTAAATGGATTCGGTAAACAATAATGTAGAAAATAGGAACTAATTGAAGCCATAAAAAGCGCTTGGTCAGTTATCTATCTATTATTACTTCTTAGAATTGTATGACTCTCCTTCCAACCGTATTTTTGAGGCCATTCTAAACATGACATAAATAATCCTAAAAAACCATTCTGTTTAGAATATATATTAGTTTAAATAGAAAGTTATTTCAAGGTAGTGCCAAAAACCCTTAAATTAGGGTGTTCTTACTTGATGATCTGTCTAAAATTGTAATTTCCTATATTTATTAAGAATTGAATCGAAAAGAAAAAAAACAAAGCCTTACCTATCTTGGATTTACTTATATTAAGCATGAACGACTCACAAAAAGGGATGTGCTATCCTGGCTGGTTGCTAAGCTATACGCAAATCAAAAACATAGGCGCCTTTTGCGCATAGGCAGTGGGCATACCTTATTTAACAGCACAGTGCTACAAATTTAGCTAAGGTATGTAGCAGAATCCGGAAAATGTCACAACATAGGCTGCAGATAGCATCAAGATTGGTTTCTAGGGAACACCCATAATCACAAATGACCCACAAAGCGAAGCAGCAGCTGCAGTCGTCACTTAGATGATTTTTCTCATATGCCTTGACGCTGCTTTCGGTCAGAAGTGCAACACTTCTTGTAGCTTTCCTAATTAAGGGTATCTGCTGGCCAATATTCCCTAAAACATGGCTCTTTTTTTAGGTATCTTTCACGAAATTTAACAACCCGCTTTGTGCATGTCATCATCACATTTTTACCAAACGCAAAAGGTGGGCATGGGCAACTCAATCTTATCGACCGAGTGCCAAGCGTACGAGTCATATAAAGCGTGACCAAATATCGAAGATTATGCCAATTGACTTAGATTGTGGTAGTAGGCGCTGGTGATAAAGTGACGGGACAGCTTTTAGGGTAATTCGTGAATGGAAAAACCAGTTACAAAGAACAAAAATCACATTCCCATATTGACAATTGATTTGATTTGCATATTTATTCGTAGTCCTTTGCGCCGTTGAGTGGGACATCATTTTTATTGGGTGTTCTTATCAATGTTTTGTCTACTTTGACATGGTGATTAATGAGTAATAGTTTTATTTTTGCTCAGGAATAACGCATTATCATGCGCAGCGCATCACGATTGATCTTCGCCTGCTTGAGTACATGTCCCTCCACAAAGATATCCGATTCGTATTGCAAATAGTTAACACATTTGTCCACATACATCAGGGACTCTTCCAGCAGTTCCTTGGGCGAGAGATTAGTCTCCAGGGCAATGCGTCGCGTATGCTCGGAAATGGCCGAATGCAGCTCGAAGCAAAGGGTGCCGAGAGTGCGTACTTCACCTTTGCGAATAAAAAAGCAAATAAAATTCACATTAATGCCCATACCACTCCAGATAGTACTCGATGTTTACTCAATTAGAGATAAGGATCTTACATGGTGTTATGGTCTCGTACAACTGCACCAGTTCGCGGGCGAATTGTAGCTTCAACTGTAGCTTGTCGTCGGGCACTATCATCAGTTCCCGCTGGTCTTTGGCGATTAGCTGGACTAGCAGTATTTTCACCTCACTCAGATGAAAGTGCTGAGGTGGTAGCCATTTCTCATAGTGTTTCAGATACCTGGAAATCAATGGGTTGAGTAAGAGCTCCACAGGTAGAACGTCAGGGACTCACTTTAAACCATTTTCAGCCGTCTTCTCCATGCTCTGTATATCTTGGCCGGCACGTTCGAGTATCCCCTCTACATATTTCTTTTGCACCTGCTTCTGGCAGTCGCCGCAACGCCAACTGCCGTTCCAATCTTCCGCCTTTGTGGGCAGCATCAAACCCGTGCACTTACGATCCTCACATTTGATGGCACTGTAATTGGTGTTCAGCTCGGTGGGATCCACACAGCGTGCGCAGGCACACTTGAAGAGTTTCGTCTGCATGAGATGTCGCTGACGATCGGCTGTGCCCCAGACGGCATCCGAGTAGCAAATGCTTAGGTGAGAGTTCTTCTTAATTGCTCCCGGGGCCCACAAAATGCAGTGGCCATGCTTGTTGAAACTCTTGGCCAGATTGGGCAGGCACGAGTTCTCTACGAAGGAGGACACATAGAAAACGGCCACATGTGGGGGATCAGAGGTGGGCACTTCATGGCCATTGATCTGTAGAGCACCCACGGTGCGCATAATTTCTTCCTCGCTGAACTTTTGGGTCTTGAAAAATCTAAGAGAAGCATCGAGAGGATTACCAGTGCGACCCACAACAGAGATATTCCACCTACTTGGGTATAAACTGGCCTATGCTGCCCAAGTCTGCCTTCCATTGGCTGGAGCCCCTCCGGGTGGACTCCAACGATTCCAACTCACCAAACTTTTCCGCATTCTTTGTATTTGTTTCTCCCAAGAGCAAACATCTCACTGTGCTAACGCAGGTGTAGAGAGGATGCGGTCCCTGGAACTCTTGCACATTGACATTTTGTCCCCGATCCTGGGTGAGCTTACATTCAGCTTTGTGCTCATCGAGCGACTTGCATTCAGGGCCACACAATGGCCAGCCACACTTCGGGCAATCTATGTGATCCTCTGCCTCGATACTATTCAGGCAACCCATGCAAACAGGTGCCGAAATTTGGGCTGGTCCACGCACCAGCGGTGCCTCTTTTACGACAATCTCATAGGGTTTGATATCGCGGGTGGCCACCAAATGTCTGCCCAGCTGCTCATTGTGGGCTATCTGCAAAATTGAGGTTATGGTGAGACCCAGATCAACATGAGTGAATCGCTGCCTACCTTAAAGGGCCGGCAATTGGGTTTATGTGTCTTCCAGTCCTGTTTCTGATGCTCCACGCTGCAGTACGAGACTTGATTGCAGTTGGAGCAATTGTTTTTCGTTGGCTCCGCACAAACCTGACAGGGATTCATGGCGAAGAAAATATCTGCCACTCACTTTAATGAATCTGAGGGAAATGCGATGTGGGGCACAACCAACCAGATGACGAACCGAGAGGAGCTAAAAATAGTTCCCTTTCACAATTAGCGTGTGGTGTGGACCAATGCAGTGTGGCCGTGGGTAATGGAAAGTGGCTAACAAAAGAAGGTGATGGTTGCATTTTGTTTGCTATAAAATAATTGTGAAAATGCAAGAAAGTACGTCCTTATGCACATATTTCGTATAGCTTAGCTAATGAATATCACTTTATTTAAATGTTGTACTTTGCGTTTAGCTTGACGTGCTGTTTTTTTGTTGCACTCTTGCCCTCTCTTTCGTAAGTCGGTACATACAAATGCGTGTATGTGTTGTAGGTTTGCGTGTAAATTATTACTGTTAAATGATCACAGTTTGGTTATCTACAAAAGCACTCTCTGAGAGAAACAGTTAGTTTTGGGGACTTACCTAAGTGTTTGTAACTCGGTTCTAAGTACAAACATGCATCTTTTGTGTATCTTGATTATTAATGACAAAGTTGCTTTTAAAATTAAGTATTTACAATGTACATTGTACCTACTATATATCTATATAATATAAGTACTTATGAAGATTTCCTAATATTGGATTTGCAATTATTGGAAATCGCTTTAGAATCAGAGAAACAAAGATCTGTATTGATACGCTTAACTGAAACTCCCAATAAAGCACAATAATTGATTCAGAGCAGCCAAGCAACGGTACAGGCAACGGTAACAGGACAGTGGGCACTCCGATCAGGCACAAGCAGACAGTGGTTTAAACAGGTTATGAGACATCCGTTCCGATTATGATATGGTTTTTCGAGCTAATTGAACTGTGGTTTCGATTTAGTTTGGTAATTCAATTTTCGTTCCAATTTCTTTATCAAATCTCACAAAAATTATAGTTTCTTAAGAGAATGTTGTTACTTTTCGAACACTTTGAAACTTGAATTAATAGAAAACATTGAACAGGTTTATAATTCATATTTGAGAGCAAAACAATAGCAAATCCACTAGGGGCGAATGTTATAATTTTTAAGAAATGAAAGGCAGAATGAATTGGAATGGCAGAAGTTATATCATTTCCTTCATTTCTTGTCATTTTCATAAATGATGTTTCATTTCTTTGATGGAAATTGGCTATTAAAGTCGCTGTTGACCTGTAGATGGAATGGAATACTCCCACATAAAAATTTCCTTGGGAAGTTGCTACAAGTACGGAATGTACTCCGATCAAAAGTATATAAAGAGGTTTGTGAACAACTGTGAAGATGTACCGGATCTTATCAAACATTCTAAAATTGTAACTTTATTATTTTGCAAAATATACCTTTAACATTAAAGTCTAATTTGTAGCGAACTTCAACAAAAGCAAGAGGGATAAGTGAATTCGAAAGTCCAGAAACTTCTTACTTCTTCGCTCGTCAAGCGAATGGAAAAGCTGGCGAAACGTCCGAAAGCTGCTGACTGTGTGCTAGACAATGAACAAGTAGAGCAGCAGTCCAGATTAAGATCTGCAGAAACACAGTAGCAGGCGAGCAATCGACACCAGCAATTTGTTCTAGCATATCGCAGCCCAGAAAGCTGCTGAGACTAAACAACAATCTCAATCTCAATTGCGGCTAAGCCGGTTAAGATCTGCAGAAATACAGGAGAAGGCGAGCAATCGACACCACGAATTTGTAATGCACAACGCATCCGCAGCAGTGAAAAATGATTTGTAAATTGTTCCAAGCTGTCCAAAACATCTCGAAATTTGCCAAAAATATTGAGACATTGAGTTTTGATTATCATTATGATGGGTGTAAATCTGAAGGTCCAGAAAATCGGGAAAATTGGAAAATACTCATACAAGTTTTGAATAAAAAGAAAATTGGTTAGATGGCAACTGTAGATGGGTAAATGGGAGCTCAGATTATTATAAAAATCGAACATTAACATGATGATTCGATAGAGGGAAATTCTAAGAAAAGCTTCGCCTCTTCGTTTTGAGTGGTCTAAGTAAACATTATTAGCTCCCGGGGTACCCCTGCCACATATTTGACCTGGAACACCACTCACGCCCCTTCATTGAACTAAAAAACATGCATAAAATTGCTTTTCCGTTTCCATTATTACCACACACACACACCGGCTCACCAATAACCAAGAACTATGTTTTGTGGGCCATTGTGTGTGCGCCTCCTTTCCACAATTTCAAACGTTTGATTTATTTTTTAACCAGTTTCATAGCTCCTACTACATTATGTACATTCAATCGTGTTACTGTGATTCCTTTTAATGCCCCCTTATCCTGTGGCACTTAACTACGGCTATGGAGTACAATTTACATTCGTCTGCCAAATACGAATAATTTTTGTTTATAAATACAATTGCGCTTCCTTTTTACATAATTCTCTATATATAAATTTATATAGATAGACGATAGCCTCCTCCACCCCAACAACACACTATGAGGTATAAACCACTCTCAACTAATGCCTAAACTTTGATTTGGGCCTAAATCGCACTCGATTCGCTTTCGATCAAATATCAGTCTCGTCATTGGCCCCGTTAGCCTCGCGCAATGTGACAAACTTCTGCAGTGTGACATTCTCCTTGTTGTTGTTGATGCCGCTGCTCTGGCTGGTGCGGAGGCGGGTCTTGTTGCGCGCTGTCTTCTTGTCTCGAATGCCATTGACTTGGAAATTATCGCTTTGGAATGGTATGGTAATGGTGTAGTCACTCTGAAATGCAATACGCTGCTGCTCGGGGGCAGGCTGTTCCACTGGGGCATGCACTTGGTAGTTGCCTGGTGATGGTGAGGGGAAATGGTGAGTGAGTAAGCTTTTGCTTTTGATTGTTTGAGCTCAGGACTTACCTTTGGCTCCAAACATTTCCGAATGCTGCTTGAACGTATTTCGGTTGCGTCGTCCACGCTTTCGCATGTTCAATCGCAGGGCGGACACCTTGATGTTGGATCTGCTGCGTTTGGTCTTGGCGGGACTAGTGGTGGGTGGCTGCTCCACAGGACTGGGACTGGGACTGGGACTAGTGCGACGCCCCAAATTGCTTTCGGTGTCCGAGTGATGGTTAAGCTCCACCTCAGCATCTTCTTCTTCGTCTTCTAGCTGATGCGGAAGCGGCAGCTGCTCCTCATCCTCTTCGCACTCCTGATCATCCTGATCAATGATCTCTATCTCATCTGCCTCATCGTCGGACAGAGCCTGGCGCAGCATTATCTCTGGTCCACCGCCGTAGATGCCGTGCAGGAAACGCCAAAGGCGTGCATTTATCTGCGCATAATCCGAACCCTGACGTACACAGCTTATGGTGCTGGAGCTGTTGTCACTGGGTGCCGCTATGCCCTGGTTGGTGATGGGACCGGGTTCTTTATGCGTCTTGCCGCGTGAGAATTGCTGCCAGGAACGCAACCAGGGCATGTCTATGGCATAAATGGCCGTGGAATCCAACTCACTCTGCAGGCCATTATATTTGGTGAACTCGTTCAGCTCAAAGAGCTGGCGGCGGGACAGTGCCTCTGCGGCCCTCTTGCAGATCTCGCACTCGAACATGATGTTAACCGCAGGACCACCTCCGAATGTCTGGTACAGAAAGTCCCACAGGGGCTGGGAAATGGGTACGGCTATTTGGCTAATCAGTGACGCTTTGGAATGTAGAATACCGCCATGTGGACACAACATTTCCTGATTGTTGATGGGACCGGGCTCAGAGAAGGAAGCCAGACGTGACAGCCACTCCCGGGTCACATAAAACTGTATATCGGAATCGCACAGAGGATGCGTGGTGGACAAACTAATGGCCTGCTCCCGCACCAGCTTCATTTGTGGATTATTTTTCTGATAGAATAGCACATAGGCCTGGCAGTTCTGCACCACTTCCGGTGAGACTTCGGTCACAAACTGATCATCGAACTCGTACCACCGCCCGTTCAGGGAATTGCGGGCATAGCAAGTGTAGTGGCCACCACCCACAGTGCCATGGTGACAGATCACCGACGACAGATTGTAGGTGTGTACCAGCGATCTGCAATCCTTGTGCACATACGGATGCATATCGAAACCCTCGAGCGGGAAGTAAACATGTGAGGCTATCTTCGAGCTGTAGGACAGATCGTGCCGGAATCGTTTTAAGTGGATGCAGAGCACCTCTGGCAGGTGGAGGACACGCGAGTACTTGATCCCCGTGCGCAACTTGTTGCAGCGCTCACAGCTGTACATGTTGTCCCCCTTGAGCTCATCGGCACTGAAGAAACTGGCCATGCAGTCGTACAGAGTGACGGAGGGGCCGTAGATCCACGATCGCAGCATGTTCCACATCCAGGCCAGCCAACCCTCATTGCTCCGGGCAACGGCCTGTTCGGCGGCATTTAAGCTCTGGACACTTAAACTGTGCGTCTGGTGTAGCACATTCAGGAAGTCCCTGGTGGGAATGGGCAACGACAAGTCCTGGAATGTTTCCTCACGGGTGGAGATGCGATCACAGGTGAGACACTGCACTGAGGACAGCAGTTTTCCGTCGAACACATCACTGATGATAGAGCGAGCAGACTCCACTGGCGGGGATTTGGATTGCTGTTGCATTACTGGGTTAGCCTCAGTCAGTGGATTACTCCGGCTGCCAGGAGCCATAAAGTATTCCGTCTTGAGCAAGATCTCTGCGGAGCGCTCCGACATGCTACTCTCGCAGGTGTCATATTCGCTTTCTGAGCTGTTGGGTGTGTGGTGAACGGGACTGCCATCCTCCTCCTCCTCATCGTTATCGTCATCCGTTTCGTGGGACTGAGGCTTCTCGTGCAGTTGCTGTTGCAGCACCTGCTCCGTCAACTCCTCGTGCAGCTGATCCATAAAGCAGCGCAGAAACTCTTGGGTATCATGCTGGTGGTAGCCCCGGAACATGGGATGCACTGTGCGTATGCCATACAGAATACCCCTCGGGGCAATAAAATCTGCAATTACGATTGCCATCAATTCTCGAGTCTAACCATTCAAGATGATCTCACCCTTGGGATCCTCCACGTGCAGCCATATTTCCTGCATCAGGCGCTGATAGCTTTTGGCCAAACCTGCTGGTTTGCAGCGTCTCGCACTCTCGTCCGCTATGTGCTCCACCAGATCGGCACAATTGATGAAGTAGTGGGTCATGGGCAGCAGATTACTCAAAGCCTGCAGGGCCGAGTTCATGTAGCAGGTGTTGGCTATGTTTTGAAGGCCCACCAGTCCAGTGCCCGACCCAGTGGCATCGTCCTCGAGACAGTCATCACGCTTGGCCAGCGAGTTGAGGGAACAGCTGAACAGTTCATCGTGAGCCCGGTCATCGGAGTCGGATTCAAATTCACCTGGCTGTGTCTGGCGGGGTGGAGAAGAAAATCGAAAGTCATGTCAAGATTGTTATTCTAAGAGACGTAGAGCGGCAACTTACCCCGTGTTCCAGATCCGCTTCGCCTGCTCTTGGGTTACTTTCTATGTGCGGACATGGTGGGTTTAAGCTCACACTCATTATTTAAGGTACAACCTCTTCCTATTGGCCTTTTTTTTATGATTTTTATTTAAATTTTAATTGAGAATTTCGATGGGGAGCCTCCAGTGTGACCGCACGCCGCCAACGCTAAAATGCCAATCATGCGGGCAAAGGGCAAACTGGGAAACAAATTGCAACCTAAGGGATTAGCGATGGGCAAGCCAACTGGATCCGGAATGTTGAATAAGCCGAATTGGTATAAAGCGAACAAATTGTTCAATCTCTTAAATAGTAAATAATTAGAGTTAAACAACCAGAATTCCATTTCGAGGGTATGCTAAAAGTCACAATTCCTACAAGAAAGCTAAGAAGATGTTGTTAATAATACAAAAATCAAAAACGTAAACGTTGGCTTACAAATATGTAATTAAATAATAGCTTACCACCTAACCGAAACCGCTCCATTCATTGATTAGTTTCGCCTCTATGTTCCTGAGTCGAGCTAGTTCGCGGCGAAAGTAGCCGATTTAGTATTCTTCCTTAAGCCGCGACTGGTAACACTAATCGGAAAATGTGTATACAAAAACTTTAACATTTTTCCCAGCAAAGTGTTTAATAAGACACCTTGAGTTGACAAGTGAGACGAACAAGTTTGATTCGGCCAATCGCGAAATGTCTAGTATATTATAGTTTATCAAGCAACGGCTGCCGCTGCTGCTGGAGAGAGGCTCTGCTCTGCTTTACAAACGGTAACGCCGCCTCCCTTGACCCGCTTCCCTTCTTTCACCGCACCTTGTGTAATAATTGAGAGAGCAAGCTCGTGCTGCTGAGGCAGTTGTACTAATCCTGGTCCTCCATCCATCCATCTTCTAGTTCTGGTTAATACCGACAACAGTGTTGCTCACATTCTTTGGCAGAAGGTGGTCTAAGCTCTCATCATGACCCTGGAGACGCAACCGCTGGGTGGTGCTTGCGATGGCAAAATCGCTGGCCTCTATGATTTGGAAGAGACCCTCGGCTCCGGACATTTTGCCGTGGTCAAGATGGCGCGTCACGTGTTCACCGGTGCCAAGGTTGCCGTAAAGGTGGTGGACAAGACCAAGCTGGATGAGGTGTCCAAGTCGCATTTGTTTCAGGAAGTGCGGTAAGCTTAACCCCCTCCCCTCCCCTGCAACGCCTGACCACCCCATGCAATCGATTGTGCACTGACCAATGAACTTGACCCGAACAGCTGCATGAAGCTGGTTCAGCACCCGAATGTCGTGCGACTGTATGAGGTGATTGATACACAGACCAAGCTCTATCTGGTCCTGGAGCTGGGCGATGGCGGCGATCTGTACGATTATATAATGCGGCACGATACCGGACTTTCTGAGGAGCTGGCGCGTAAGTATTTCCGGCAGATTTTGCGTGCCATCACGTACTGTCATCAGCTGCACGTGGTGCACAGGTAAGTACAAGGACAAGTTTGTTGGACTTTGTATAAAGTTATGTGATGCACGCAGGGATTTGAAGCCGGAGAATGTGGTGTTCTTTGAGAAGTTGGGTCTGGTCAAGTTGACGGACTTTGGATTTAGCAACAAGTTCTCTCCAGGTCAAAAACTTGAGACCTTCTGCGGCAGCTTGGCCTATTCGGCGCCCGAGATTCTGTTGGGTGACTCCTATGATGCTCCGGCAGTGGGTAAGTGGGATAATCTAGTGGTTATCTTCAAATCTGTGCTCACTTGCCCAATCCTAGATATCTGGTCGCTGGGCGTTATACTGTACATGCTGGTGTGCGGCCAAGCTCCTTTTGAGAAGGCCAACGATTCGGAAACTCTTACCATGATTATGGATTGCAAATACACAGTGCCCTCACATGTCAGCCAAGAATGCCGCCTGCTGATAGCCTCCATGCTGGTTAGGGATCCCAAGAAGCGAGCCACTGTGGAAGAACTTGCTGCCTCCGCCTGGCTAAAGCCCATTGATGAACCTGATTCATCCGCCTCATCTAACGCCACTGAAAACTATTTGCCTTTGGTCAGCCGACAGCAGCTGAGCGAGGAGGATCATGCCTTTATTATACAGAAAATGATCAACGGAAATATTGCGTCCAAGGAAGATATATTGCAGTGAGTGTGGTGGTGTGAGTGGTGTGGGGATTCCCTGCTTAATCCTTGTTTCTTGCAGGGCTCTGGATAAGAATAAGTACAATCACATAACGGCCACCTATTTTTTGCTGGCCGAGATAAGATTACGTCGACGGCGCGAGGAGCTGGCACAGAAACAAAAGTAAGCTTCAGAGGCGTGCACAAAACCTCCAACTAATAACACTCCCTTGCAGATCGGAGAAACCCAGTCCCACGGAGGCTCCCAAGGCGGTGGTGCCCATTAGTATTAATGTGACCCCGGCCACCCAGTTCAGCCAAGATGTTAACAAACCTGACAAAAGGAGCCGGAAATGCAGCATCGTGAGGGAGGAGGACGAAGAGGAGTCGGCCAATGAAGGTTCGGGACTAGGGAACGAACTTACCGTGGCCAATTCAAGACGCGAGTCCATTTCCGATGGACGCATAAATCGTTCTGTGCAAGAGCGTGCCAGTTCACCCGCTAATGCAGCCATAGTGCCAACACATCCACGCACAAAGATTGTTGTCTCCGTGGATGCGAATCTAGCGCATAAGCTCAAGCAAATGGATAAAAGTGCCAAAGTGGAAGACGACGAGGATACACTAAGTGGGCTGAAAGAGCTGGAGATTGGCAAGCTAAAGCCGCTGCCCAGCAGCAGCAAGAATCCTGTATTGACGCATCGCCGTACAAAGCTAAACAAAATTCGCACACCCTCGTGCAGCAGCTCGGAGGCCTCCGATGATGACACACAGAAGCGAAACAAGAAGAAGATCAACAAATTTGTGGGGGACACGCCAACACGGTTCCGCATGCATCGCCGCGACTCGCATGATGACTCGAGTGACTCGCAAGATCAACTGTATCCGCCGGCAGGAGCAAACAGCGGCCACAGTGCCACCACACTTATATCAAATACTGGTACCAGTGGCAAGAAGGAGGGTCAGGGGCAGTGCAGGGAGGTAGGTGTACCTCTGTACCCTTTCGATGGTCAAGTTTTCTGAATGCGTCACTCTTTTTTTTTAGCAAAAGGCGGAGGAAAACCGTAAATCTCACACACAAAAGCAGAGGAAACAGCACAAGGATAATTTGGACAAACATTCCCATGAGGAAAAGCCACAACATCAGACCAGAAGAAGACGTATCCGTGAGAGTCAGTCCTTAGATCGCATTACCGAAGCCGAAACAGAGGCTTGCTCAACCATTCTACATATCGATCAGCGATATTCCCTGTTCAATCTGAATGCCAACACATTCTCTTTAGTCGAAACCAAGGAGGAGTACGAGAATGAGACCACGGAGGACCAAATCATGAACACACTGAATGCAGCCAAAGCCACGCTACAACATGAGCAATATCTGATCAACCGGAATACAACAGAAACACCAAAAGATATTTATCAACTGAACTCAATCGAGGAGATCGATCGATTGATTCTGGCCGATAAAAGCCTTACCAAAGCAATACAAGTAACGGGCTCTAAATGCTTTGTCACTATGAAGAAGATTCGTAGGCTGGGAAAGTACTTTCCTGTGGTAAACTTTTCTTAATCAAAAATAAAAAATAGAATTCTTAGAACAAAAACACACACGTAGAGAAAATGCATGTATTTTGAAATAAAATGTGAACACGTACTAAGTAAAAAGTTATCCCCCCAACCCCCACCCCCCACACATATGTAAGAACAGAAATTTAAATTAAATTAAATTTAACTAGTGTTAGCGTAATTGTTTTTGTCTGTCGTCATCATTACGCTTAACTTATTCTAAATATATTTATTTATATTTAACTTTAAGTGTAATTACTCAATGCAATATCTAGAGAAATAAATTACCAGATTCTAAACATATTGTTCAACACAATTGTTGCTTGCTAAAAGTAAACGTATTTTAATAACAATTATGTTTATATAAAGAAAAACTCAATTGAAATTTGTTAGTAGTTTTGAGAGTTTGTACACTGTAACCAAATGTTGGAGCTGATGAAATACAGACATATTGTAGGAAAAGGGACAGAGTCCAGACAAGTGTCTGGTTGATTGCGCATCACAATTAGAATGGTGCTCTTTGACTTTATTCAAGCTCGTGAGAGGGATTGAGAGAGATTATCGTCAAGTTTGCTCTTTGAACGAACTGCTGGACAATGTATATTGCACTGTGGGTCGTACAACAATATCCGTGAATGAATCGAAGCCGCATTGGTGTGCTAGTGCTAGAAGCTAGAACGTTTTCTACAGGTAATACTTAAAATTACCTCTTTTTACTTAAATGTTTCATTTGACAGTCAGTCAAGACCGACTATAATATTCTCTGTACCGCCCAAAATAAGTATTAAGGTGTGTGCAGTGCTGCCCTACACTGTTGCGACCAGTGCGGCCCAGCAAATTTACTTGCTTTGCTTATAACTCGACTATCTATCAACCATAGCTCGCAAATAACTGTTAACACATTTTTCAATGCGATTAGCCTCAGAACAAAACAGAAACAAACGCAGCACAAACTGTTTCTCACTGAGCGAAACACTTTTTCTCTCGCCTCCCTTGTTTTCTGTTACGTGTTTTCGGTTGAGCAAAACGAACGAGTCGGTTTGCCGACAACCAGTGACAGAAACACTTTTGAGCGAGTGCTCATCAAACAACTGTTTTCAAATAAGCAGAACAGAATAAGTGTCTGTGAAAAGTGTTTTTGTTTTGTGCGTTTAGTAGGCTGTATGTATGTATGTGTGTCTATGTACACGGGAGCAACACACATCCACTCATATATACGCAAAAAACACTTTGGAAGGTCAGTGAAAGACACGAGAGAAACAGAAACGAAAAAGTGTGTCTTTGCTCTGAGCAAAACAGATTTGAGCAAAAACAGAACTGAAGTTGTCTTTCGCCCCCTCTTTTCGTTGTGTCCGTAACCAAACTGTTTTTTGGCGACACTAGGAAAGTGTTGAGAGTTACTTGCGAGCTCTGCTATCAACCGATCTTTACCATTCCTTTGTCAGATCGAAATGTAAGAAGATACGAATTAACCTACTGTCTATAAATCTGACAGAGAATTGAGGGTTTTTACATGCGTGGCAAAAATTGAAATAAAAAACTTGATCAGTCTGCAAATATAAGAAGCATTTGTGCCATACATGTGCCTCATTAAGGACCATAAAGTCTATGTCTGATCCCATCTGGGGTCAACCGGAACTACTTACCTACCCATACATGTCAAGCCTCAATCTCTTACCATAGGAGATGTTTCCTTCTTTAAGTTACACACTTTTGCACAAACTTAATACACTCTGTGTACCTTTGTTACAGAGTATATAAAGGCTGGAGGTAATATTTTAAATATATTTTAATTTATATCAGAAAATGGAGTAAACGGAACAGAAGAATAGGCACATTCCGAAGGCCTGGAAAAAGGCCCAGATGAGTGCTTCAAATGTCGAATCTTACCGGCCCATTAGTTTACTTTCGTCGGTGTCGAAAATCTTTGAGATGTGCTTGCTGTGTAGAATACTAGCGTTGGATGAGCTCAGCCATCGGATTCCGCCCTTTCAATTTGGTTTTAGAAGATCACACGGAACGCCAGAGCAGTTAAACAGAGTAACTGATTTTATACTTGAAGGGTTCCACGCAAAGGAGTATGTCATGGCAGTATTCGTCGATGTTAAACAAGCGTTCGATCGAGTTTGGCACAAGGGTTTGCTGTGCAAGATAAAAAGTCAGCGCTTTGACCTGGTGCGCAGCTTTCAGGACGTTTTCCGTCGTTCTTGATGTAGCCGAATCGAGCACAAGACATATAATCGCAGGCTAGCGTCCTAGGCCCCACGCTTTACACTCTTTCAACTCTCAGGAGTAAATGGAACAGAAGAACAGGTAGCATAGGTTACTTCAATCGATTGTTAACAAGAGATCCCGGTATTATTTAACCTTATGTTCCAACTTTTTAGTTCAGTTAACAGTAAATAACTTAAATATGTTTCTTTCAAATATGTATAAATTTTTAGTTTTGCAATATTCTTATTTTCCTCAGAGCTTTATATTCCAGAATTCGCTTGAATAATTATTCTAGGCTGAACTAAGGTTCACCGAGTATTTTCGGTCCACTTCTTAGCCTATATCAAGTAATCTTTGTGGGTTTGTCTTACCCGTAGAGGCGTTTCTGGCAGTAGTCATCGATGTATTTCAAATACAATTGCTTCTTTGAAAGTTTCAGTTGGAATGTATGTATGTACCAGATACATTGTACCTATATGTATTGCCCCTTATGGGCGTCTAAGTCTGTGAACCGTTTAGAAAGCGGTTGAAAACTTTTCAAAAGAGATTCAAAACTATATCTTGGCAGTCATCAAAGCTTCAAATTTTAAAATTGGTCTGTAGGTTGGTAATTTGGACCTGGATATCTGACTGGTTTATTAGTTACTTGAGCTAACATCTTAAAACTTGGTGTATAGGCTGGTACTATGAAAAATCCAGCTTAACCACTTCATATGTGGTTCAGACTCACACCTTTCGATTGAAAAAGTTGGGCTATAGCTTAATAATTTGAGGGCCGATTTCTCATCTCCTAAATAGCTGATATGTGTCAGATAAGCTTAGGTTTTGCTCTGTTATTTGTGGGTCTATGTGACAGATAGCTTTATGTAGTAGATTAGAAAATGGCCCTGAGTGTCTAACCTACATTCATTCATAGAGTTCGTTCGTTATAAAATAGTACAGGAAGAAAGCATTTTCGATAAAGTATATATATTCGTGATCAGCATGTCGAGCTGAGTTGATATAGCCTTATCTGTCTGTTTCTACATATGCTATATTCTTCAACAGTTTTAAGAATATTTTGACCAAAAGGTTCACGAAGTCTTCTGTTACAAAATCCTCTTTCCATATGTCGGAACCGGTCGGTTCGGAGGACTATAGCATATAGCTTTCATAGGAACAATCGCTCGAAAACTAGTTCTATTGAGAAAAACTTTTTTGTTGTCTATGGAAACTGCTCCAAACTTCGTATTTATTAGTTTGCTCAGCTTTTCCATAATTCCACTTAGTTTGGTCGAAATCGGACAACTGCCATACAAAAGATATGTCTTCAAAATTGTCTTAGTATGGCAAACTTTTTTGTTTTAAATGGTAGCGTCTTCATTTTAGGCATTTACTTATTTTATGTACTTTTACACAAGCCTACAAAGTTTTGTTAAAATCGGATGACCATAGCATATAGTTGCCATAAGAACGATGGGTCGAAAAACTGAATTTTCTCAATTTTTGTAATTTTTAAACTGGCCAGCTTTTAATATAAACTGCTCCAGCAAAAATTTCATCAAAATCGAAGAAATATATCATATAGATACTATAAACTGTTCAGAGTAGAGGCGCCATCTGTTGGTCAGCTCGGGAAGCCACTGAACTAGAATTCTTTGAAGCGAAAATTACCTTTTTGAATGATTCTCACTTAAAACCTTGATTTAAGATAAATTATACGAACTGCAAGGCTATATATACTTGGGGAGAAGCCTATGTTCACTATTCTCTATATGTTTTTTTTACCTTATGAACATAAGGTTCAGTTTTTTAAGGAGATTTCTTCAAAACTTAAGATAGTTTGTTGTAAAAATGACAAAACCTACGATTTGTGGCTCACTGTGCACCGCCTTAAGAGCTTCTGGCTAGGTTCGAAACCATTTTAAAGTGGGTAATGACGTAACGCCGCCGACTATATCGGGAGATATGTCACTATGGCCTTGTAAAGCAAATAAAGTGTACGGCTTATGGTTCGGTTGATTAGTCCCTAATATCCTGAATCGTCGGAGAGATGTCACTATGCCTCATAAAGCAACAAAGTGTTCGGCTCATGGTTCGGTTCATTAGACCCTAATCCTGGTTTTGATTCGTTTCAGTGGTTAATACGCTTAATAATTTAACAACTAAGCTTACCTTCCTTGAATTATAAACAAGTTCTTACAATTTTAGTTCTCAAGCCTGCCTTTTCTTTAACCGAGTCCATACTTAAAACATAACTCACCAATTTAGATGGAACAACCACATCACTTTTAATACACAATTTATTTATAATTTCATACTCAAATATCTAGTTATCAGTTTATCTTATCTACGGCTAAGTCTACTTCACTCCCGGCGGAGTGTAAACACCCAGGAAGGTGTTACATTTACGGCAATAATGATTACCAGTGCGACAACTATTCATGCAATAGGGCACAAAGCAGGCGCAGCAGCACCAGCTGGAGGGGGAGGAGGAGACAGTAGAGTGAATCAAAATTCAAGGTTAACTCATCATCAGCACTTACCCCACAAGACAAAGCAAACCGGCGCCAAGATGTGTACGTGAATTGGGTGTGTGCTTCATCCGTGTGGTTCTCTGTGCACCGCAAGCTGGACACAGCACTCGACAGGGATTGGGACCCAGGTTGGTGGGACCTAGAATGGTTAGATAAGATGAGCAAACCAACCAAACTCCTCAACTCAAAGCATTGTACCTGCTTGAACCACTGTGGGCTCGTGCTGCTGCTCTTGCTGTTGTTGTGGTTGAGGTTGCCCAATCACTGCGATTGCTACATCATACGAAGGTGGAGCCTCCACGGGCACAGCAGACTGATCGAATGTTTCGTTTGTTGGCGTTGGCAATGGAGCACTGGCACCAGGCGTCTGGAAATCCACTTGCGGATACAGCATGGCTCGCTTTTGATCCATGGCCCTTGAGTACGAAGTTCAGCCCGTCTCGTCGTTGAAAAGTGAGTAACAATTTAAAGTTCTTTTAATTGTTTATTTGTGTATATAATTTTATAGTTTTCTGTTTGGCTTTTGGACTCTACTGCAGCTTGATGTCGTCTCTTCCGCTTGGCTTGCAGCTCTCAACTGGCAAATGATTTCCAGTTATGGCTTAGAGATCGCTTGCAAAAAAAAAGAGATATTGCGCTGCGAGAGAAGGCGAGAGCAAGCTTAAAAGCTTTGCCCAAACTTTTTGGCAATTGCAAAACGCACAAAATAAGTTGAATAATCTAAGTATATTGAAACACGGTTTGTTTTTCTCTTTCTGTTGTTATCTAATGCACACCAAGATCAGTCTTTGGATAGCTTATCTGATGTACAAATAGCCATAAGAAGCTTATGTACAGATAGTACAGTGAGAACTGTGAGAGTAGACACTGTCCATAATGTTAAGTGAAAGCAAAAGTTTATTTGTTACTAATATGCAAAATATGGTGGTCAATGACACTTAAATTGTTAATTTCAGTTGCTTACTCGAGGTACACAAACTGCTACGATGTAAAGTATTGTAAAATATCATGTCAGGCAGTATTACCTCCAGTTGTTGGACGAGTTTTAAGTGTACAATAATTGTATAAATGCCTAACGAATGGAAAAGGAAACATTCGAGCTTCCATTTTCAGTTTTGGCTGAAATTTGAAATTTTCTGAAGTGAAAAGTTAGTTCTGAAGAGCAACGCATTTCCTAAAAGCATTAGTTTTTAGAGAAATTCCATGAAGATTTGTTTTCTCTTTCATGTTGCTTCTTTTTTTTTGTCTTCAACTTTTTACTTGGCTGTTCGGTGTCTATAACACTATGCCCGTCTCGCTCTAACCACCGTGTTTGTCTGGACCGCCCACAGTTTTGTTTACATGCCACTGGTATCTATTCTGGAAAGAGACACCGATAAAAACCGTTCCGAATTCATTTGGGATTAAGCAATCGAGCATAAAATATTACAGAAAATGTATGTGCTCTGACAAAAGAACTTAATTTCGCTTACGCTACCATTTACGAAGCCCGAAAGCTATCCCGCAACCCGTTTGGGTTATCTTCTCATGATCCTTTTCATAAGATCATTGTAGAGTCTGTACGGACTTTCTTATTTATATTTCACCTTCTCTTCGAAGGGTATTGAGTTTCAAAAAGGTGAACCTTGGCTGGTTTCTGCTTGGACTCTCCTTCAGAATCGAGTCTAACCTTATACATTATGTGTTTCAAGAACAGTGCGTATCTATTGAACTAAGTCGTCACCCTTTAGAATTAAAATGGCTGAAAGCCTATTAAAGGTAGAGGGAAAAACCGTGTACGTATTTTTGCATCTCACAAAACGAACAGAATGTTCTCTCATATTTTTATGAGCAAATGTTCTGAATGTTCTTGAAATGAGTACAATTCAGCTCATCTCAAGGTCTAGGTCTATACAGCACTTTTTATTTCTTTATTTCTTGGAATTGCACCTAGAAATGGACCCCAGACCCTGAACCACACAATTTTTTTGGAGTTTAGTTATAACGTTCTCCAAAACGGAACATGTCAACTCAAATCAAGATTTTGAGCTCTCAAAAAAATTCTTCATGTGGTAAGTTGTTCTGGAAATGAGCAAATTTGCTTATATTGAGTCCAATGTTCACAGTTTTTTCCCTCTGTGTAGGTTTTATACTATTTATTGAACTAGAATTACTGTTAATACATTACAGAAAATGTATTAAAAGGTAAATTTCTGAAGATGAAAGGTAGCTGGCTAATAAAAAATTTAATTACTAAGCCAATTACTTTCAAGTGGTGAGAATTGACAACTTAGTAGCTTCAATTATTTCACAATGAACCTTCACCGCTTCTAACATTTCAATTTCAATTAACTCTAGTTAATTTTTGAATTCAGACTTTAAGAAAATGTTAATGGTAATGAAATTTCAAGTTGCGAACAAATGGTTACTTAACAAGAAAGAAAGTCGGTCAAGCCCGAATATAACATATTCTGTACCAAGAAAATTTGTCTTTTGATCATAACTCGAAAACCGTTCGTCCGATCTTCTTCATTTCTTTGGCGGATCGATAAGTTATCCTAATAACTAAATATGTCCAGAAGGAACGAACCATCTATCTTTAAAACTGTGGGAGATATGATGTTTTTTCTAAATTGCGGGGGCGGGAAGGGGCGTGGCCAAAAATGAAAATAAACTTGATCTGCCTGCAGACATAAGAAGCATATGTCCCATACACGTCAAACCTCTATCTCTTACCATCTCTGAGATCTGAGCGTTCATACGGACAGACAGACGGACAGACGGACGGACGGACGGACGCACGGACGGACGGACGGACGGACGGACAGACGGACAGACGGACATGGCTATATCGACTCGGCTGTTGATGCTGATCAAGAATATATATACTTTATGGGGTTGGAGATGCTTTCTTCTGCCTGTTACATACTTTTGCACAAACTTATAATACTCTGTGTACCTACGGTACAGAGTATAAAAAGTAATTACAGTATTTCCCCAGGAAATTGCTTTCTACTGTACTGCTAAATAATTCTCACTTCCTTAGTGATCATTCCGAAATCATGATAATACTAGCTTAACTGATTGTTTATAACTAATATCTCATAGCTGATCAGGTCATTATGAAGCGCTTTATTATGGGCATAAATATTCTATAAGAATGTAAATGAAATTGAACGTAAGTATATTGCAATATATGTCATGCGCTTGAATTCATTGTAAATAAGTTTTTCAAATTTCTTTAGCCATCTTAGGCCAACTTCACTGTACACATCCGACCTTCAGTTGCGCATGTAGGTGCCCAGGTAACGATCACACATGCCACAATAATGATTCGTATTCATGCAACTGGAGATACAATACGGCAGGCAAACACAGCAGTAGAGTCTATGGACGAGATGTTTATGTTTTGAGCCAACTCTAGCCAAGATTACAATACTTACTGAAATAGGCACAGCACCAGGGCTATCAGATGAGTACGTTGATTGGGTCGATAGGAGATGCGAGTGCGTGCATAATTATGACAATAGGGACACTGTACATCCACCGGTTCGGGTCCATAGATGGATGCGGGCACCACCACCACCGTGTGCTGAGCTGGAACCGTAGACGTTGGTACCGACGCTGCTGGGCCTGTGGTTAAGGCCGGCGTGGATGTGGCCTGATCATAACTGGGCGGTGCTGGCGGTAGTAATTGTTGATGCTCCGGTTCAGCTGCTGTTGTAGCCGCACCCTTCGGGGTCTCCAAGGGGGTGGCTGGGTAGACGCGTTCCATATTACTTTTGGCTAGAATCTAAGGCGTGACTAAACAAATGCGTCAAGGCAAAACGCAAAAACGACACTGTTCACCTTCATATCGCAGTCGCTTATCAATATTAAAGCCAATTTCGTGGTGGAAATGTTCGATACTCCCTCTCGGCCGTATGGGGAATTCGTGCGTCTATGCACACACCCAAGCGAAAGTGTTAGCACACTTGGAAAGGTATGAAGAATTGCAAGAATAGTATGACAATTCTTAAGCCAAGTACAGTATACTTATTTTAAGTATTTTGTTGGTTTAAGAATACGGGTTGTTAAAAGGTTTGTGAAATATTTCCTAAATTTCACACTTTAAAAGTGTTTGCACACTCAGTAAGAGTTCTAGATTTTTCCAACATAAATCAAGTATAAAAATTTCCAAAATACTTGTTTTAAGTACGTGTTGTACAGTGTCAAAATACTGTTTTGCGATATATTTCCTAAAATATACAACTATTAAAATGTTTGCGCACTCAAAACTCAAGAAATGTTAATTTCGATCAACAAAACGGCAAATTTGAAAATTCTTGATACGAAGTACCAAATTCTTATTTTAAGTACCAAGTCTTCTGTTCTCTAATAATTGATTTAAAACCGTTTTTGGAATATATTTTGAGCCCTAGTAAGGTGTATTAGACTTTATTTTGAAGTAGTTAAGGTACTTAAACTTTATATTCTTCATTTTAATACATGAAATTCTTAAATTCACTCTATGAGGAATAAAACATTATTGTTTGGGGATTGTACTGACAGATTTGTGAAAGAAAAGCTTATACATTCTGTTGCTTACTTTATAGACCTAAAATTTGTTTGTACTTATATCAAGAATAAGAATACTTATATCAAGAATAGATTCTTGATTTAAGAATTTAGGTTTTTATTTAAAGCTCTTCGAAAATAATTGATAAGTTCTAATTCTCAAAAGGTATCGTAACCTAATCGCTGCTGTAGACTCCCACAAACTTGTTACAATTGCCGCAAAAATGATTTGCATTCATGCAGCTGGTGGCGCAATAGGGCAAACAGGCAAAACACCAGAGACTGTGGGCGGTGGGCGGCGTCGGCAAGGGATGGAAAGATGAGATGAGTCATTTTTGTAGATTAGATAAGCTGGCGAGAGAGATCTTACCCCACTAAGCAGAGCAGTGCAGCCATGCAATGAGTCCGAACACTGGGTGAATATTCCACGCGGGTCAATTTCTGTACATGGCAATGGGGACAGGTAACAAAGCTGGCATCTGGTCCAACTGGCAAGGCAGCTTGATCTGGTCACAAACAAAAGGATTCTTTAGTCAACTAGAATATACTTGGTTAGTTGTCCCTGCTGCTTACGTTGGATGATCACAACGGGTGGTGGAAGCACTTGAGCATGGACTGGAGCTGGTATATGGACATGTGTGGCCTGCTCGTAGCTGGGAGGCTGTGGATATGCCCCAGCTTGATTGTGCTGCATTTCAGTTTGATGGCTAACAGTCAACTGAGCTGGAAAGTGTTGGCAGCACAAAAGTTGCTCGAAAAAGCTTCGCTCTCAGCCACTGGCCTAGCTAGCTTTTGCAACCGAATGGGAACCCGCGCACCACAAATCGGGTAAATATTTATCATCTGGTATTGTCACAAAATCTTTTGACTAGACTACGAGGGAAGTTTGATAAGCGTGAGTTTTTGTTGTGTCCCAAAGCGTTCTGTATCTCGGCTGATGTTGTTGCGTCCTAAATTTGTTGCTAAACAGTTTTCAAATCTAAGAAATTAGGTAAGAAATTTAACAAGATACTGTTAAAAGAAGTGGTGGTGATGATTCTAGTTGAACTTTGTGAAATGAGCTAGAATTTTTAATAGTTTGAGTGTGAAACGGACTAAAATATCAATTAAAATGTCAATTTGTGAAAAACCTAAGCTTTTTTTTGACTCTTTTTGATATTTATACTCTGTACCGAAGGTACATAGAGTATTATAAGTTTGTGCAAAAGTATGTAACATCCAGAAGGAAGCATTTCCGACCCCATAAAGTATACATATTCTTGATCAGCATCAACAGCCGAGTCATGCCCGTCTGTCTGTCCGTATGAACGCACAGATTTCAGAGATGGTAAGAGATAGAGGTTTGACATGTATGGGACATATGCTTCTTATGTCTGCAGGCAGATCAAGTTTATTTTCAATTTCGGCCACGCCCCCTCCCGCCCCCGCAATTTAGAAAAAACGTCATATCTCCCACAGTTTTGAAGATAGATGGCTTGTTCCTTCTGGACATATTTAGTTATTAGGATATCTTATCGATCCGCCAAAGAAATGAAGAAGATCGGACGAACGGTTTTCGAATTATGATCTAAAGACAAATTTTCTTGGTACAGAGTATGTTATAGTCGGGCGTGACCGACTTTCTGTCTTGATTCATAAAGTATCTTTTCTTAGCTTTAATATTAACAACTCACAAACATTTCTACGATTTTTATACTTTGTACCAAAGGCACACAGAGTATATTTTGTTTGTGCTAAAGTTTTTAACTTTGTTCCTAAGACCCCATAAAGCTTATATATTCTTGATCAGCATTAACAAACGAGTCGATATAACCATATCCGTCTGTCTGACTGTCCGTGTGAAAGCACACAACTCTGAAATGGTAAGATATGGATAGATATGGATAGTTTCGACTTGAATGAATCAAGATTATTTTACATTTTTGACATTTTTGCTGTTTGGATGTCATATCTCCCACAATTTTATAGTTAAATGGCTTGTACCTTCCAGTTATCAGTATTATTTATTAATCCTTTAAAGAAATGTTGAAGATCGGCTGAACAATAGTCGAGTTAAAGCTAAAACAAGCATTTATACTGGGCAGCACTGGCTGAAACAGCGATGGGCAGCACTATACACACCCCAAATCTTGGAGTGATAAGTATTTATAAGCTTTTGGGAGTTACAGAGCAAGTTTTAGTCGGGCATAAACGATTTTCCTACTTGCTTTTTAAAAATATTTTTGCTTTAAACTTAAAACCAAAAAAATTCACTAACTTATCGAGCTTCCCTCGCCTGTGTGTGCCAGAACTTTGTTTATATTATTCTGTGTTGGCAGCAATTGTAAAATAATTGTCCCTTTCGGGGCTCGTTAGTGTCAGGACTTACGTTATCAACCAATCAACCTTCATGATTGAGCTTCTAATGAAGTTTGGCGTCCACTTAATTTGCGTTTCGTTGATCAAAAGCTTTCACTTAATGAATTCTAGGAAATATGTGTTAATATATATTTTCTAGCTTAAATGCTTATTGAGGGTTTGTTGTTGTTTTTAAACTATTATTTGGGGCAGAATATTGTTTTTTTTTTGGCCAGCACTGCATGCTTGCTTACTTAATGACTACAACTGACAGTGCAAGGAAGTGCGGAAATATATGGAGTTATGATAAACTCAAAGCTGCAGACAGCGCGTATACGTGTTTTTGTTGCCTTCAATTTCGCCCAAGAGGCATGGGAGAGAAAGAGAAGAGACACACATAGACACAGTTATTGCTGCAGGAATTGAGCGTTCAGCGCGACCCCTGAGGCGTTCAGAGCGAGGGCAGCTTCAGACGTAGGCGTATGCCACTTCTTACACTAAAAAGTAGTTGCAAAAACATTTCATCCTCCATTCGCTTTTGTACAGAACTGAAAGGCAGCAGGAACTGTTCTAGTAAATAGAAGAGACGATTATTTGGATTGCTGTTGTAATACTTCTCCCCCAAAATGCCAATGAATTGCTTCAACAACCCATCTGATCTAGGTCTCATATCGGAATTCATTAGATTCTTGTGTTGTCAGCTCTTTACGTGTTCCTTTTAGAGCAGACAAAAGTAAGTCAAATCCTGCAATGAAGAATAAATGTGTTTTTGTATAAAGACTACTAAAATCTTCTTTAACATTTCGAAAGCCACTTTGTAAAGTTTCGATCTTGAAATCGAGTTAAAATTGTTATCAGTTTAGGGCAAAGGCAGTGGGCTAAAGAAACTGAGAGAGTAGAGCAGGCAGACAGAGAGAAAAGCGTTGGGTTCGCTCTGACAGTTTCGTTTTTTTATGAGAGAGGGGTGAGTGGAAAAACTACCACTCATTTTGCCTTGCAATTCCCAATTAGCTATGACATTGCTGTCATGGAGAGACGGCTCACAGTTCGACTGACGGTGACAGTGGATGCTGCTTTGTAGTGTTGTGTATTTCTCGAGCCGGCTAAAACTTTACAATTATGGTAAAATGGAAAAAGAAAACAACTGATTTTAAATTGTTGTTTGATTGGCATATGTAAAGCTCTTGATCCAAGAGTAAAGGATCTTAAGTCTTGCACCTGATGTGCTCTTAAGACTAGAAAGAACATTATCGGTTTCTGACAATGCAGTGGGCTGTCGATTTGAGTATGTTTGGCACTTGATTCAAGAATTTGTGTACTTGATTTGAGAATGTTTAGTATTTCGTTTAAGTATTGAAGCTCTTGAATGAAGAAAATCGGGATTAAAAATTCATACTTGGTTAAAGAATTTCCATACTTAACGAACTTCTGACCTTAAACATTCTTGAACAAGAGTTTCCATTCTTAACGAACATTCTTGATCCAAGTATGAAATTCTCTAATTTTTCTACTAGTATGGTGATGAAAATGATAAAAGCCGTTGTTAAAAATTTAAGGAGTGGTGGTAGAAGTTTAAAAAAAATCGCTTAATTATTTTCGGTTACGGATAATCATCAAAACTGCCTACTTCAAATATAAATCGGAGCGGGGAACCCGGCTAAGGCCCGATTTCTCAAAGTCCGGTTGGTCAACTTGACAGGCTGTTTAACCGAATTTGAGTGTCTCATGATGTAGGCGGCGTAACCGGAGGAACAAACTTAAACGCTGCTCATCCACCGATCAACTTTAACCGCAAGCTCAGCCCCGGTGAAATTATCGATATTCTTATTGATATACAAACAGCTGGCCGCACACTTGATTTTATTATTTTATTAATTGCTGCACCGCAAAATGTTTATGAATAAACTAATTTTTCAACTCCACGCAATGGAAATGCAATTCGAAGAGGCAGAGCATCGAATTTAAGTCAACAACCAACAAACCAAACCGAGTCAGCTGTGTACTCGTTCGTTTAGTCATACAGTATGGTCACACTGAAGCAGCGATAGGCATTTATCGATATCAGGCGAAACTGCTGCTGAGAAAAGCAAATGACTTAACCGCTCGTCATCTTGACGAACAAATCTGACCGGTGGTTGGCTAACCGGAACCTTTAAGAAATCGGGCCTAAGCCCTTTTAATACATTGAATACATCTGCACTTTAAAATCAGAGACCCAAAAGATAAACAGAGAAAAAAAGGATATCCATTTTGGGCGGGATATTTCTTAAACATCCTCTTTATCATCTTACGAAGCTAAAACTCAGCCAAAGGATATGAAAAATGTTGATCATTTGGATGATTTTGCAGCTCCGCTGGCTGATTGAAACCATATTAAAGACATGTCTATTCCAAATGGTTCTTTTTGGTTACTTTAAGAATGGGAAATTGGAAAACCAATATAATTTTGCTAACTTCAACAATTTTTGGCTAAATATGGGAATTGTTTACTTTACTTCAGTTTTCAATCTGTGTAGAGGAATTCCATTGCGATTTATCAACAATCTGTTTAGAAAAGGCAATGGAGTCAGCTCACATCTAGAGACTTTGTCAGCGTTTCCAGAATTGAAAGCTTAGCACAAATACTTTTGCTTTGTTTATTTAGCTTTGGTCCAGAATTTCAGCTTATCGCGCTGAGCACAATTTGCCGATGAGTTGTCTTCTCGCATTCAGAATTTCACAATTTTTGGTGTGTTTGGGTTGCTTTAATTATAAAAAAATGTGCCCTCTGGCCCATGGCAAACACATTGCTGCAATTCTTTCATTATCATTTGTTTCCAAAATCCAAACAAACTCGCTGAGTTTGATGAGTGAGACAATCAAGCAATAATATATTTATGGATATATATGTACAGGAAACGTATGTTTCCTAGGAATTATCAAATATGGTTGTAGTAACAATTCACATTGTTTCGATTCCCATTGCCGGCAAATTAGTTCTGATAGGTGCCCAAGTAAGCTCCACAATTGGCGCACGAGTGCTGAGCACTCTGGCAGGAATTGACGCAATAGGGTATACAGGCACAGCAGCAGCCACTAAGCAAACCAAAAGATATAATTCAAATATGTTGTAGCATAAAAAAGAGAGAAAAAAGACTCACCCCAACAGGCAGATGAGCAGAGCCATAAGATGGGTTCTAGTGCTGGCCTCGTACTTCACACTGGATACCTGTCGGTTTCCGCATGAGGGACATGTTGCCATGGTGGGCTCACTGCCCAAATTGTTGAAAGCGACTGGTCCCTGGTCTGAAATGGCAGCAGAGCTTGAGATTTGCAAATGTATGTGGCGGCATCCGCGCACGCACTTTGTACCAAGAAAACAGGTGGTTGCCCAGTCACCACAGTCGGCTGTGGCGCCGCCAATGGCCTCACAGTGGGTGCGGCACCCGACTCATAACCAACATCGCCGTAACTCGGTGGTCCATCTAGCACTTGTTGACTGTTCAACGGTGGATAGACATTTTTGGACTCCATTGATAAGTTTTCTCCGCACTGTATTTGTATGACCAAAACGTTCGTGGCTTGTCGCGAGACTGAGACAAAGCGTAGGGTGCTGCCACCCGAATGGCCAATAGAATGTTTAGACACATTTTCGATTGTGTTTACTTATTGTATATATGCACGAGCATGTGGGGAATATGGGGGTGCAGTCGTTTGGTCGGGGAATTTTTTTTAGCAAAAATTAACAATTATTGTAATAAATACAACAACTAGAATATAAAGCTGTGGAAAACCCAGATTAAGTTAAGGGCACAGCAAGATTAAGTTAGGAGAAGAGTTTGATATCTGAATTAAAGCCTAATTGAAGTTTATTCTTTAAATTTTCCCAGGCTTTTGTTGAAAACCAATTTCCATATTAGTTTACCTAATTTAAGATGTTTAAAGAAGAGGTTCAAAGAAGTTTATTTTGAGTTAAAACCGCGGGGGGTACAAAGATTGCTTATGTTAGAGTACAGCCACTTCAGTGCCACGCTTCTTGCTCTTGCCAGTTGCGTTAATCTTTATGTGCACTTTCTTGGAACCAGGTATACAGTCATCGACACATTGATTGTTATAGTGAGAAGTGTCAGTGATAACAGGTTTATCAGAGAAATCTTAATTGGTGGCCTTTCCCAGAAACTGATTGCAACTAAAACAATAGTGGTCTACACTCTGGCAGCTCTTCAGGCAATAGGGCAACGGCACCAGGCAGAGCAGGCTGTGGGCAAAAAACACATAAGAACTCCTCCCTCCAAATATTACACCAAACTCACCCAGTGAGGCATAAAGCCATGGCAAATACATGCGTTAGCTTAGTCACACGCCGTTTTAGGCGTGTCTCCATCAAGCAACGACAGTGTGGACACTCCATTCGCCTGGGTACTGGTCCCAGCTTGGTTTGTACATCTATAGAAAGAAATTTGACTCCAGTGTAGGGGTTTCCTTAGCAGTTTCACTTACCATTCGAATTGACTACCAAAAAAGTAGCTGGCTGATTGGTTTGCATATCTGAAGTCTGCTTGAGTTCCAGGTTCATGGCTGAGTGATATTTGTGTCCAGTTTATACCATAGTCCAGTCATTGAAATAAACGTGTCCTTGGCTAAACTTGATAAAAGAGCTGTCAATAGCCCACTTTTATAATAATAGCGGGTGCTTTATTTAGTGGCAAAAATAAAGACCAACTAAGCAAGGGGTCTAGAAAGAGGAGTTCAAAATGAATTGGCCTTACATAATATTCATTATATTCATCTTTCGATTTCTCAGCTTCTTAATAGCTGCCATGTGTCAGTTAAGCTTCGATTTTGCACTACTATTAGGTAGGCTTAAGTGACAGATAGCTCTCTGTGGATGTTTAGAAAGTTAAAAAGGAAACTAAATATGTAAAAACCACAGAAAAATGTAGGTTTTCTGACAGCGATTTTCCACCCATTAAGTTGTTGTAAATAGCTTTTCTACATGCCACGTCAAGGGCCCAGCCCAAGCAGAGAAAAACAAAACAAAAAACTATAATTTAGGTACAACTACACTATTTAACCAAAGGACTAAGGAAAGGAGGGCTGTGTAAAGGCAGGTAAGAAAGAGGCACAGATGAGCAGAGTCTTCCTTTTTTGTCTGGTATTGAAACTCATAACTCACTTAACTTGTGTCGGGAAACTAAACATAAATGCCGGCATCTTAGTACATACAACTATGGAGCACTCGCGCGGCATAGCCGCAAATCACAGTAAATAAGGAGAAGCAACAGGCGACGATGAGCGGCAACATTCAGCATTTGTAACGTTTAACCTTTGTTTAGAAACCCTTCAAGTCATTTGTGAAAACAAATGAATTTTATTCTAAATGAATAATATAACTATTCTGTTCTAATTTAAGGTCGGAATCGGAATGGAACGGAATAGAATTGACGCCTACAAGCTTTGTATTTTTTGGGATAGCCATGCTTTCCCATGATTCCACTAAGTTTAGTCCAAATCGGACATCTACATGGTATAGTATATGGAAGAATAGAGTCTGAAAAGTAGTCTTAGTGAGGAAAACTTTTTTGTTTTTAATGGAAACGCCTCCAAACTTTAAATTTATTAGTTTGCTATGCTTTTCCATGATTCCACTAAGTTTGGTCCAAATCGGACATCTATATGGTATAGCTGTCATGGAAAAGTAGAGTCTGAAAAGTGGTCTTAGTGAGAAAACCCTTTTTTGTTTTCAATGGAAAAGTCCTTAAAATTGGCATTTATTTATTTGATATGCTTTTGCACAATTCTACAAAAAATTTTAAAAATCGGATGACTATAGCATATAGCTGTAGTACGAATGATCACATAGAAAAAAAATATCGCGATATTTCGTATCAATCGGGTATTTTTCAGTATCGAATCGGCCTTCTTCTGAAAAATACCCAAATGATATGTTCCAACATATCAAACACATCAAAGTGAAATGTTTCAGATCAACATTCTAATATTTGTTAATATCCCTGATATATTTTTATAGTATCAATACAGTATTTTCACAATACCTGAACGACATGGCTGAGATATTTAATATATATGTTTATAATATCAAGGGGGTATTAATGTATTACCAACGGTGTATTTAATAATATCAAAGCTATATTTTTACAGTATAGTGTTTTGGAATAATAATTAGTGACTTAGTTGGCTCGGGGTCCCGAAAAGTTGCATTTGTTCACAACTTGAACCACTAATGCATTTATATATTCAACCTTCAGTAGACTTTTCGCTAATGACTGTCGCTGTTTGAATGTCTCTCCATGCGCTCAACGCTTTAAGCAGTTGGGAACTGCAATCAGCAATGAAAGCAAAAACAGACAAATCAGAAGAGTATTAGCTGTCTCGCTTGCTGCGGCAGAGACATGAACATTGTTTTTGCCTTTTTCGAGCTGCACTATAGCCGTCTCCCTTTGATTTGAGAAACTCTGGGTGTCTCTTTCTGCCCTCAAATTTTCGATGTCTACTTTAAACTGAAATCATGTCACAAGGGTATTTTTCAGATCACTATGATGATTTCACTTATCTATATAACATTTTTAGTGTCAATGGAATACTCTAGCATCATATTGATATTAAATCTTTGATATGTAAATTTTGATATTTTTAAAATTATACTGAAAGATTATGTCGATATTTGATCTTATTTTTTTCTGTGCAGTTGAAAAAGATGTTCTATTGAGAAAAACTTTTTTGTTTTGAATGGAATCGACACCAAAATTCTTACTTGCTAGTTTGTTAGGCTGTTGCATGATTTCACTAGGTTTGGTCGAAATCGGACATCTATATAGTATAGCTCCCAAAGAAAAGGTCCGAAAAGTAGGCTTAGTTAGCCGAGCCGAAGTTAACTTTCCCCTATTTATATCCGTTACTCGTAGAGTAAAAAGGGTATACTAAAGTCGTGCAAATGTATGTAACAGGCAGAAGGAAGCATCTCCGATATCATAAAGTATATATATTCTTCATCAGCATCAACAGCCGAGTCGATATAGCTATGTCCGTCCGTCCGTCCGTCTGTATAAACACCTAGATCTCAGAGACTAGAAGAGCTAGAGCAACCAAATTTTAGATGAAAGCTAGTATTGTCTGCAGGCAGATCAAGTTTGTTTCCAATTTTTGCTCACGCAATAAAAAATGTTGAATATCTCCTACAATTTGTAAGCTATCAAGATGCACAGAATTTGCAGTATAGTGCATGTGGTCAATATGTACAATCTCACACAATTTTCATAAAGATCGGATAATAAATGGCAGAGTTTAAAAAACGTTGCATACTTATCTGAGCCGCATGAGGTTATTAAACACTAATTGCCTTGAGTAACTGGTATTTCGAAGTCGGGCAGGGCCGACTTTAACTTAAGCTCTCGTTTTGACCAGAATTCGGCTAAAACTCGGGCATAATTTTGGTCACTGTTTTGATCACTATTTTGGTCACCTTTTGCCCTCACTTCCCCACACACCAGCTGCTATGGCAAACTGCCAAAGCGCTTGACTTGCCCACAAACACACAGACCAAAGCTGCTGACTTTGCAAAATCAAAAGATAAGCCAAAGAGAACTGAACTGTGGTGAAATGTGATGCAAAGGAATATGGTGACGAACCGCTTGCGAAGCAAAATCTTCCTCTAACAACAGATCGGCTAACACCCATGTCTCTTGGTAAACAAGCTCTCTCAATTTGTTCAGTTTTTAATGCTAGATTAATTTAAATAAAAATTACATAAATATTGGCTGCATGCGAGATGGTGTATAAAATTGAAACCGTCAAACCTTCAATAAAAATCATTTACTTTATATACTCTGTACCGTAGGTACATAGAGTATATTAAGTTTGTGCAAAAGTATGTAACAGCCAGAAGGAAGCATCTCCGACCCCATAAAGTATATATATATTCTTGATCAGCATCAACAGCCGAGTCGATATAGCCATGTCCGTCTGTCTGTCCGTATGAACGCACAGATCTCAGAGATGGTAAGAGATAGAGGATTGACATGTATGGGACATATGCTTCTTATGTCTGCAGGCACATCAAGTTTATTTTCAATTTTGACCACGCCCCCTCCCGCCCCCGCATTTTAGAAAAATCCTCATATCTTCCACAGTTTTAAAGATAGATGGTTCGTTCCTTCTGAACATATTTAGTAATCGGGATAACTTATCGATCCGCCAAAGGAATGGTAAATATCGGATAAACGGTTATCGAGCGTATAATTTCGTTGGTACAGAGTTTGTTATAGTCGTGGTTGACCGCCTTCTTTCTTGTTTCTCTCGACTTTCTTAGTTTTGAGCCCAACAGATTTCTTACTGAATTCTTTCGCAAGAGTTTCCACATCGTATCTGATATTCAAAGGAGACTGCCGACTCAATAACAAATGTGTTCGTTTACACGAAGCAGCTTCTTTAAACAGTTTATCTACGGTTTCTCGTCCATCAGCCAGCAACTTGGAACCAGGAAAGAGCATAGATTCCTCTATGTAACCAAACTTTTACGCGTATTGTATAGAACTATACACTTTAATTGAGCACGCTTGTAATGTAATATTTGTACTGAGTCGATCTTGCGAGCGATGCTACTTTTATTCTATAAAGATCATCCCTTAAATCTCACTTATCTATTGCTTGTATTATTTATTGGCTATTAATATTTATGTTATTACTACGACACCAGTTTATGGGTTAAGCATATGATATCTATCGCTAGATGTGAGTCGTGGGATCGTGGACTCATGTATAGATTCTAAACACGCATTATTCCTTTTTTCCTTTTAAGTTGGCTTTTAAATGTATTTTTTTTTTGCAACTTTTAACAACTTTTAACAGTGATCTTAAGTAAAACTTAAAGTACTAGAGAAATATGGCAAATTGTCTTATATTCAGCTTGAAAGCCTCCTAACCCGACATTTGCTGAACAGTGCCACTTGGTTTAAGATTTAGTCACTGCAACTAATCTTTCAAAAATAAGTTTCCTGTCAATAAAGATTAAACCATTAAATAGAATTCTATTAGTTTTCCAACAAAGTAACCCCTCCCCGAAATGAGTCACCCCTTACTTACCCAGAATGAACCCGACTAACTAAGTTGCATTGTTCAAGTTCTGTGAGTACAAGTACACGTGTCCTGCGGCTCCATTTGATGATTAATGACACACACACGCGCCTCCATTAGTTTTTTAATATTTATTTGATGATGAGGTGCACCCTGGACAAAAATACTAACAACATTCAAATGCTTCGATTACAATCTTTTGCCTGACATCAAAATATTGCATTGAGGAATCAGATAAGTGTGAAATAATAAGAATTACAAATTTGGTGCGTTGCATTTCGGCTCGACTGCGAAACAGTTGGGGGAAAGCCTCTACGGAACTTCAAGCCTTCTGGCCTCTCAACGCTCGTAGGTGCCCACAAAGGCATTGCAGGAGGGACAAAAATGTTCGGCATTGCGGCAAGAGTTGGTGCAGTACAGACAGCAGGCACAGGGCCAGAGGCTAGAGTTGGTATTTGTAGATTCATTGTCATTTGTATGTTATGGCCACTTACCAGGTCAGACACATGATGAGCGCTATCAAATGCGTTTTGGTGCTGGCCTTGGGCTCCACACGTGTGGTCACCTGTTGGCGACAACCGGGACAGACCACTGAGGAGGGCTCGGAACCGACAACCGTGGACATGTTGCTCTAAAAAAAAAGGGGAAATAAATGGGAAACTTTGATTATTGATTGCAACAGAGCTGATGGCCCTGGATAGCCATTGTTTGCGTGCTAATTCCGTGGGACATGAACATGACACATTAGCCCAAAGCCCAATTATAATTGCAAGTCGGCTATAGAAATTAATTTAACTTTTGTTTTGTGTGTGTGTGTATTGCCATGATGTCATCCACTTTCAACACTTGCCGCACAGAGATATGCTGCTCCCAAATCGAAAGTGCGGTGCCACATGGCTGGCTAGCCTGATGATGTCATCCTACTCTACTCATCCTTGTCTAGGTCGCTCTTTCTTGACAGAGTAATCAATTTTTTGTTGTGTTTTTGGCAAATTTGCGTACCTCAACCACTGCCTGCATATCAAATCTATTTGTGTTTAGTTGTTTATATACATTATGTATATATAGTTTAATTTATATGAATTTATGAATCTATTTATATTCTGTTTGGACGGTGGTTTACACCCTTCCTTAACATTTGTTTGTCCACACAAGTGCGTGTCTGAACCTAGTTGTGTTGACTATCCCTTAAGGAGGACAACGCCTTAAATTCATGCTGCCACACCCCAGTTTAATTCTTCAAATTTTAAAACCATTACAAAAACCCTTCCACTCTCAGTAATCCAGCATCTTCAAGTACTTTGATATGTACTCACACAACACAACTTGGGTGATTAGAACAGGAATTGGATGAACACAAGAACCGGCACGGTAGAACTTGTTGCGTACCGCTGGAGCAACGAAAGTGGTTTGAAATTCGCCACTCTTTGGCGGTCAAGATGAACCAGACACGGGCGGTAATTTTCATTTGGATTCGTGATGTTGCCGGCAACATGTTGCTAGCGGCAAGGCGTGTTTGCTTGGCTTTTTTTGAAGTTTGTTTTCAGATAGCAAAGCGTGTCCGGCTTTATAAAATATAAACTATGTTCTTTTTATATATATATTTTTCTATAGCGATAAGCTTGACAATGTCGAGCATTGTTGTGCTGTAACATTAGTTCAATTACTGTGTATGGAAACTAGGTGCTCTGTTGATGTGGCTTTTGTATGATTATACGATTCTGTGGCCGGATTCGCGAATTTGGCGTTGCAAAAATCAATTTTTGATGTTCGATTTTTTTGAGCAGATTTTTTTAATTCAATAAAGGGAACCCCAGATAGCCCAAAAAACTTTGGTTTTTTGAATTTGGTCAATTAGCTTGGTGTGTTACAGTGGTTCAAAGTTGAAGAATTTTTCAAACTGCTGAATTTTTAATTTTTTTGGTTACAAATGTCAATTTTGTGAACGTATAAAAACCAAACGGTAATACCGATTTGAATTTGCTTGATTTTTTTGAAAAGATGCATTAATTCTTAACGTGAATACATTAACAAACTGTATTATTTCAAAGTTGAATGTTCCACATTCAAGTTTAAGGTGGACACTATTTTTGGTTGAGTTTTTTAACTTTGATAGACTCGAAAATATCAATTTCACCCGATTTCAGTTGTTTCGGAGCATAGGTATTATATATTAGTCTATTTATTAATGTATTGTAAAAAATGCAGCTGCCACAACCTGCCCCCTTAGACGTTACATTGATATTTGCGATTTAATCTACAGGTAAATAATATTTGGGAAGAACAAGTTACAAACGAAGAAGAAGAAGAACGTTGCAGGCAAAATTTTAAAGCGTATTTTATGATTTACTGAGATAGGTAACACATAATATAGGTAGTTACAATTGGCCTTTTCTGATTTTGCGCTTTACAACTAGCAAGTGGGTGGATTTTTTACCTACTCTCGAGAGACCTTTTCAACAGGTACTAGCTATGTTTGAAGATGCTCATTGTCTTTTAATGGTGTTGTGAACTGTTACCTAATATTGCGTAACCCTTTCAAAAGGATTTAGTTTTTTTCAGGCCATGGAGTCATTTTTTTTAACCTGTTGCTACCTGTGTTCCTTGTGTACATACTTATAAAGGGCTTACTCCAGTAAAGGCAGATTATTCAGACTTGAACAGTCGAGCGAAAAAGTACGCAAACATAGTGATATTTGTTTTATCGAAAATGGACAACAGCAAATTATTTGAGTTCTTCAAAACCGCGGAATCACAAAAAGCTTTCGAGTCGTTAGTAAAAACCGAACTTAATTATACAAATGATGATTTGAAGGATGGGGAAATCATTACGACGAAAATACAAAACATATTCTACAGGCTACAATCTAAATGGAAATCAGCAAATCGGATGGAGAAAAGATTTATACAAAAAAACTCGATTTGGCTTGATGGATTTTCTTGTTTCGAAGGTAATGACGAAATACCCAGCACTTCTTCAGGGCAACCACGAGGCAGACCAACTAAATCTTTCGATGAGTGTTCTACGTTTACCAGGAAAAGGAAGCTTCAAGGTGCCACAATGGAAATTAGCACGGAGCATCTATCGGAGGCATTATCCGTCAAATACTCAAAAGACCTGGAGAGAAACAGATCTACTATAACAAAAGCTGTTGCAATTGCTAGTCCTGTTCGTCTTAAGCGCATTAAGGACAACATCAATACACCGCCAAATGCGCAGCCCACCAAGTACACTCGGGAAGAAGCTTTGGCCCTGTTTTTGGATGTGGGATTTTCCAAGCAGAAGTATAAGAAGTATACATTTTTTTTTAATTTTTAATAGTATCAAAACTTAATTTTTAATAAATCAATTTAAAAAAATTAAAATAAGTAGACTTTTTCATAAAATTTTTTCAGATTATTAAATTATGAACTTTGGCAGCCGATCCTGTGTCCCCCTGTTAACCTACAAAGATGAACGTACGCTCATTTTAAAGCTACAGGAATTCTCTATCCTCGTCCCTTTGAAATTTTTCAAATATCTCTTTCCGTTAAAAAGTTATGATTTTTGCAACGCCAAATTCGCGAATCCGGCCACTGTGCGGCGGTTAATGCTGATCAAGCATATACATGTATATATACTTTATGATAATGCTTTCCTGTGCCAGTACATTTGCAGGCAAATCTTTTGGACAAAACTATTGTGATAAAGGCGCTTTAAAATTTGCTATGCTTATAAATATTACTAATTTAAAATAAAACTATTCTCTTATATTTGGCTTACTGCAAATAGCTCAGTTTTGAATAACTTCAATAAGTAGGTCAATCATAAGCAGGGCTGCAAACCGGTTTTGAACCGAACCGGTTCGAACCCGAAATTGCGACTTTCAGATTGCCGAACCTCTTAAGGTACTAAAGCTGAACCAGAACCTGCTCCGAACCTATAATTTTGGTTCTGTTCAACAAAAATTAAAGACATGATAAAAATTTGACGTATTTCCTAGCAACTTCTTCTCTTATCCTGATGGTTCTGGAAGACTGAGTCTTACAATCGGTAGGAAAGTATAATGTAAACATCTATAAAAATGTTCAGAATTACCATTAGAATCCCTACACATATAAGCCTCTGTTTTTTGAGATCCATTTCTCCAAAGCTTATTGAATAAGAGCTTAACATTACTGTGGAAACACTTTTGGTACGTAAATTGAAACAATTTCCTTACAGTTTATTTCGTTTTTAGGTGGATTACTATATAAACTTGTACGGACTGAACCAAGGTTCAAACCAAAACCGTTGAACGAAAACCTTGAACCTCAAAATTCTGAAGCTGAACCATTTTTAAATTTTGGTTTGACCCGCAACTAAATATTTTTGGGTTTGCAGCCCTGATCATAAGTATGACTGACTCATTCAAATTGATAATTATTTAAGAAAAAACAAAATGGTGTACTTTTAGTGCAGCGATGTTCACCCATAGCTCCCAGGGGCCGAACACTTTCAGTAATTCACGCCGAATGCTTGCCGAAGTAATGCTTCAGTGTGTGTCGGAGAGAGACAGAGAGCGCCAGAGAGCCTCTCTTCTTGAACATCGCTGTTTTAGGGGCACTTATCATGATATTCTTTTATTTTCTGGTCGAAAATTCTTCCTTCTCTGTTACAAACATCAAGCCGGTTTCATTCGAATCTGTGGTATGTGTATGAACCTAACAAAAATTAATGGGAATCCCCCACAATGTTGCGCCTGGTGTCAAATTGAAATGTAAACAGACTTGCTGTACGTCTCTCAAGTAGATTAGAACCAAAAGAGTTGTCATTTCTCGAATTTATTATTGTTTACGAGTTTCGGCTGGGCTCAGTTTCGCTCTCAGCTCCCAGTTTAGGGTTTCTTACATAAGTGTATATTAAGTGTGTGTGTGTGTGTGTACGTATGTGAGAATGATTTCAATTTGTGTGAGTGTGGGTGGGTGTCCAATGTATACATAAGTCTATATGTATATAGTTTCTTTAGAAACTTCCCAGGCAGGCATTACAGTTGGGACAAAATTGACTGGTCTTATAGCCACACTTACAGCAGCAGGGCGCACAGACGCAGGGCCAGCAACTGTTGGGGGAATGTATTTGTGAGTACAAATATGATAAGCGTTACCATCTACCATACTTACAGACATAGGCAGAGTAAAGCCGCCAATAGATATGTGTTGCACGTAGCCTGCTGCTCCACACGCATGCGTACACGTGCGTTGCAATGCGGACAAATCATGCCCTTTCCGGCATCATCAACTACCACCGTATTCTGATGGATCACCGTAACGACATCTCTCGTTTGTGGTTGTTGTGGCGGTAGTTGTGGTGGTGTATAGGGATGGAAAGTTACGTCCTCCAGCGGAGCCGACGGTGCCACATTCCAACCGGCATTATTGGGCTCCGGCTGCTGCTGTTGATACGACGGTGGTGGGTATAGCTTGCTATATTCCATGTTTATTTACTCGCGTGTGCAATATCTTATCTACAGCAAAATCTTCCTATGCAGCCGATAACGATGCAGCTCAGTTGAACAATGAAAACGAACGAACTGTAAAATCTTAAAGCAAATGAAGAATGGAGAACTGCTGCGTCGTCAACTTTCGATTCAAAAATTGAAAAGCTGTCCATCTCGCTCTAACTAACGTGTTTATCGTTGTCCACCAAAAGCTTGTACACACTTAGTTACAAAAAAGCGTCGGCCACTTAACGTCAAACTGGAACGGTGGAGTGTGGAACAAAAATACTTATTTTTTATGTTCTCACTAACTACTCATCTTGGTTTTACCTAATTAAATTGCAAAATGTTAAGAAAAACCTAAGAATAATGTGAAAACCAGGGACCGTAATCATTATGAGTTCTACTATAAAAATTTTAACTTTAATGATTATTTTTGATTTTTATTTTATTACTCAAAATATAATGATTAAATTTAAATTTTTAAAAAAAAACTCAGTTATAATAATTATAAATACTACTCAAACGTCGATTAATGCTGGATTATAAGAAATTGTGGCTTGTTTGATCCATATCCCTAGTAAGTGAATCAAGTCGAACCAATAAAACCCATTGCCAAGTTTGAATATATAAATGAAATTCCAGTTTTTTAACAATTAATGATAGTTTTTGATTTTTATTCATTTAACTCAAGAAATAATCTCTATCGATTGAGCAATAAAATAGAAATCATTGCGGAAATGAATAGATTAGCGACATAGAACCGAATTTTATTATGATACATTTTTCCATACGGGTATTCCATACTCCAAGTTGATGATTTTTGAGGATACAAAATCTACGAATGATCCCTGGTGAAAATACATAAGCTGTTATTGTAACTAAGGTTTCGCTGGATTTGAAAATATGACATTTAAAAAGCCTCTCTCAGATAATGGCACGATATGCAAACGGTATGCTCTCAAAATTTCAGCTCAATCGTTTGTACAGTTTTTACAGAAAAACGCATAACTGTGGACCTACCACATAAAATTTTCATACCAAAAAAAACTTATAAAAAAAAATATGCCAACTTCTTAGCCCTTTACATTAAAAGAGACAGAAATTCAAGAGTTCACCTAGCCAGTTTGGTCTTCCTCTTGTGTTTATGTTTGCTGAGCTTTTCCATGATTTCACCTAGTTTGACGGAAATGTGTCATCTATATATAGTAAAGCTGCCATAGAACAGATAGGTCTTACAAATAGTCCTGGCAAGGAAATTTTGTAGTGTTCAAATTGTGCATTTAAATATTTTTTATACTTCCACACAAGTCTACAAAGTATTTTCGTAATCGGATGACCATAGCATACTATATAGCTATCATAGGAACGTTCGGTCGAAAAACTAGTTTCAGTGAGAAAACCTTGGCAGCTTTTAAAATTTTCTGCTTCAGAACTATTTCATCAAAATCTTTTAAGCAAAAATATGAATTTTGAAACCTTTATTTTGAAAAATTATATAAACTGCAAGGGTTTCTAAACTTCGGGAAAGCCGAAGTTAACTTCCCCTATTTTGGCTTAAAAATTTGTCAAATATGGTTTAGATTTTGAAGTAAATACTGATATATATCGATTTAATTTAAAGTAATTTATTTTTGTAAGTATTGTAGCTCAGAAATTGCTTGTAGACTATAGCAAAAACGTTCGAAATGAAGCCGAACTTCGCAATTCTGCTTGAGCAATGTTGCTCTATAATGTTAAGATTAGTATGCAGCTGATTTTGAGTTCGAAAACGTTTCGAAAAGAATATTAATTTCTATTTAACTCGAAAAAAGGAACACCAAAATGGTAAACGATTTGGAATTGTACACGATTTACTTTAAAAATGAATTCGGAAATAGAAACAGTCCTTTTTGAGAATGTTTAAAGCACAAAGGAAATCACTTGGGGAATCATGCCTTTGCTTACGGATCTTTTAGGTCCCATATAAGTCAGAAATATTTGGTTATTTCGCTTAAAAAAGCCAAGTAATTCTTTGAATTGATTTATTTACCAAAAAAATGAGGTGGTTTTAAACGATGATTTGATGTAAAGTTCAGTTCCAAATGTAAGTTTTCAACACAAAAATGACTAAACCACGCACTAAATAAATATAATAAAAAACTGATTTGCGTGGAGCACTCCCTTTATTTACTGAACCTTGTAGCCCAGTGTAGTTTATCAGTCTATCAAGGCTAGTAAATACGCTTTTTGTAAATCAGAAATCATTTTAGATACGAGTACAAGCGATTGAGGAGCTCAGATTGGGAACTCGAAAGATAACACTTAAAAAAAAGTTGCTTTTAATAATAATTCACAACCAATTCACACGGTATATGTCCCTATATGGCAACCACAATTCGGGCAATAATGCTGAACTTGCTGACAGTGGTTAATACAATATGGAAGGCAAGCGCAAGGCCAACAGCTGGAAAGTAAACAAACGAGCACTTTAACTATGCATCAAATCTGATCCAGCACACTTACCAGCAGATGCACAGGACTAGGGCACAAATATGCGTCTTCTGGGTGGGTGAGGTCATTGTGTTTGTCACCACCAGCCCCTGACAGGATGGACAATGAACTCGCTGGGGCTGGCTGCCAATCGAAAATTGAGCGTGTCTTGATGCAGGCGGCTGATTGAGTATAACTGCATTGGCGGGTGGCTGGTAGATCCGAGCCGGAATGTAAACCGTATAGGCTGTCTGTTGGTTATTATCCATGCGGCTTTAAACGCTTCACTGAACTGGCACATTTTGGTCTCACACTAAAGCTATCGGCGCACTATCACAATGTGTTATCACAAAACAGCAAAATGGGGTTTTGTTCTTCTACAAAATTATCAGTGAAAATGTTTGGTTTAAGAACAATTTTTATACGAATTTATTAAACATGAAATTACCTAATACATATAATTAAATTCATTTTAATAAAGAAAACGTTGCACTCGTGCTGATAAGTTCAGCTAAAAATACAAAACACACATAGACTGTCCACTTTGGATTATCTCATTTCCTCTGCCATAATGTTATTTTTCGGTCTGCATATGTACATTTGAATTTGTTTGAATTTGACTCAGAACATGATGTATGTGTATGTTGGACTAATTTTGGTAGGTTCCTATATAGGCACTGCAATTGGGACAGTAATGATTGGCATTCTGACAGGAGTCCATACAGTACGGCAAACACACACAGGGCCAGCAACTGTAGAAAGAGAGAGAGGGAGAGGGGTGAAATATTGATATGGTTAATGGATGAGACAAGCTCTACTTATAGCACCTAAATGGAACAGGGTGATTCATTTAAGTATACACAGTTAGGTGGAAGCTACTAATACCTTTTTATTAGCCACAATTGCCACGAAATGGGTTGATAACATCACCAAATTTTTACACAGAGAGAAAATATATGGTATTTTGTAGATGCAATGCTGAACTACGCTCAATTGTATACAAAACGATTCAATTAATTAAATTATTGTTTTTAAAATTTAAATTTTTTGTGTCCTGCGGAGTGTTTTCAGCTGAATTGGTTGAAAAGGTAAGAACCATTTAACAGTAAATGGATATTTTAATAGACAAATAATAAGACTACTTTTAAGACCTTACTTTTCTATGGAAGCTATACCAAATAGATGCCCGATTTCGACCAAATTTAGTGGAATTTTGCAAAAGCCTAACAAACGAATATGTAAGAAATTTGAAGTCCATTCCATTTAAAACTACTTTTTCGACAAATCATTAGTTCTACAGCTATATGCTATAGTCAGCCGACTCTGACAAAACTTTGTAGAAGTGTGTGAAAGCGTATTAAATAAATAAATGCCAATTTTAAAGACATTACCACTAAAAACAAAAAAGTTGTTCCTCCTAAGACTACTTTTCAGAGTCTACTTTTCGACCAAACTTTGTGGAATCATGGGAAAGCATAGCAAACTAAGAAACACAAAGTTTGGAGGCATTTCCATGGAAAATACAGAAGTTTTTCCCACTAAGACTACTTTTCAGACTCCACTTTTCTTTGAGTGCTATACTATATAGATGTCCGATTTCGACCAAACTTAGTAAAATCAAGGAAAACTAAGAAATACAAAGTTTGGAGTTGTTTCCATTGAAAACAAAAAAGTTTTTCCTACTAAAACTAGTTTTTCGACCTATCGTTCCTATGACAGCTATATGCTATAGTCATCCAGTCGGGCCGGTTTCGACAAATGTGCAGCGTATTTGTACCAAAAGACTTTGTGCAAAGTTTGGTGAAGATAGCTTTTAAGCTGAGGGAGGAGATTGCATTGAAACAGACGGACAAGGCTAAAACAACTCAGTTCGTCGTGCTGAACAAGAATATATATACTTTATGTGGTCGGAGATGCTTCATTCTATGCGTTACAAACTTCCGGACAATTTTATAATACCCTCTCAAGGGTATACAACTATCCATTCCAAATGCATACCGATTCATCTAATGTATATTTTAAATATACAGAATCTTCAAAAATATCCATTGGATGATTTCCCGTATCCATTTGGACTGCATAAGTCTTAAATATTCTTTTAAACATCCAATGGAGCTGAAAATCATCCAAACGATATGAAATTTCGATGATTTTCAGCTCCTTTGCATGATTAAAAGGATTTTAAAGTCATATCCAATCCAAATGGATCTTTTTTGGACAAAGGGTAGACCAAATTCTGTGCATTTGGCAACTCTGAGCAATCCATCTTGTTGCTTTCACATTTTCCTAAAAAACTTTGCTTTTAAGCATATCCAATAGGTGAAGCTAGTTGCCAATTCCATATTTTACACTCGTTCTTAGTATTTTCATTCTTAATTGTAGCACATTTAGATATGTATTTGGTTTTTGTCTAAGAAGCTGATCTTTTAATCAAATTGAACATATCTACATCATACAGAATTGCTCCCATTTTCGTATTTGTAAAAGTTTTGCTATTTGAAACTGGGTTTTTGGACCAAATTTGTTCTTCAAATCGCAATAGTTTTGAGAATGCTAAAATGGGAGCATGGCTGATAGTCTAAGCCAACAATACTAATGTTGTACTTATGTGTCCAATATTTTCTGATGTATACTGCAAAAAATATCTTTCATCGACTATTACGTTACAAGAATTATCTTATCAATATATTGATTGATTAGAATTAAGTCTCAGAATCGATTTGCTGATCGTTTTCTATACTTGTCGAACCAATGAAACTGATTGGTCTTTTGGTTCAAAAATGATTACAACTGGGAAACATTTTTGATTCTGTTTCTGATCAAACTTAACAAGTCAATTCAAATTTAGACCCTTAATATTTCCCGAAGAGAATACATTTCTGCAACATATTTAAGTGTCAATTTATTACTTGACTTTTGCTTTGCTTTCCCTTTCACAATCATAGTATTCTCTCCACTTCACTCAAAATATTAAGAATACATGTGACTGGTTTTTTGTGACCTTTCTACTGAGTAAACCTGCAGTTTTTAGCTCGAGGTCATGTTAATGCTTTCGCACAACTTTAAACGAAGACACAACAATATTAAGAATATTGAATAAGATTCTATAAAGAAGTTTTTAAAACATCGTCAAAGATCTTTGAATTTCAAAGTTGGCCTTGAACCATTTCTTTCTGGATATTTGAATGTGTAATTCTTTTTGTTCTTTCTGCCAACTTTGACTACTTTAATCAAGTTCTGTGGAACTCAAATTTGTCACTTATATTCTTTTCTCTATGCGTAATGTGTGTTATCAACCACTGTATAACTTCCATATACTTGTTGGCTTCCTAGCCTAGCCCTAGCCCTAGCCCACTTCAAAATGTTTATTTTCGTTAACTTATTTTTTTTTTGCCTCGTTAACTTGTTATCTGACTCAACTTTTGCTCCAGTTGAGATAACAATGTTGCCAGGTATGGGTGACACACACACACACCCACTCTTGCTGATAACCAACTGCCACTGAAATACAAGTACACTTAAACTTACACAAATAGGCACAAGATCATAGCCCAGCAATGTGTCCTTCCCGATGGAGTACTCTTGACGGTGGTCAACACTTCGGCATGACAGGAGGGACAACTGAGGCGTGTGGGTCCACTACCAATGGGAACTAGATTGGATGTCGTGGTGGTCTGTATGATCACCGTGGATCCATGTTGCTGTGGCATGGGTGGATATAGTGGTGGCTGTGTGGGTCCACCGGGTGGCTGATAGGTTTGGGCTGGTGTAAAGCCAGATTGTTCGCTGTACGGTGGCGGCTGCTTGCTGTCCATATCTGTTGATTGAAATTGAAGGCGGTTCGAGACTGTAGAACTGCTCGCTTTGCTGGTTGACGTTGCACTGATGACTGAAGGCGACTTCAGCTCTGTCAATATTAACGTCTATCTCTCCGTCTGTCCTTTGTTTTATTGCTCATTATCTTATCGGTGGGCAGGTGTTCTGTGATAGCCACGATTAGCTGAGTTCAAGCATTGGGGGGATTTTTAGCCCATATGCTTGGTATGTGGATAAAGTCATGTATTGTACCTACATTGTGGGTGAAGTGTGTGGAACGCTTGCTTTAGGGAGCTCTATAGATGGGTTTGATGAGTCACTGGCATAGCCCGCCCACTCACTGCCCGTTACGCTGCTGATGCGTAAGCTTTTATGAAAATCTGTTATCGTTATTGTTTCGAGTTGTTTTCATGGCAGCTATTTCCTTTAATCAATCGCTATGATCGACATATAAAAATTGAAAGTAATTTAACGAAACTAAACACCTTCAAAATGTTGCCACCTTTTGGACTTGACTCGAAAAATTGGAACAATCTGCTTAAGCATGATCATAAAACTCTTTAACTTATCTAAAATTGTTATACCCGTTAGTCGTAGAGTAAAAAGGGTACATTAAAGCCGTGTAATAGGTAGAAGAATGTATTTTTCCAACAGTATTAACGTCTGTATGAACACCTAGATCTCATAGAAGAGCTACAGCATCCAAGTTTCTATGTAGAATAGTATTGTCTGCAGGCATGTTATCTCATACATATGTAATCTCATAAATTCCTAATTTTTCATAGTTTTGTCCAACATTTTGGCCGGAATGGTGGCTTTTTCTTGATGGATATTATTTGTCAACACTTCCAGGGTTCTTGGCTTGTTCATGTAAACCCTTAATTTCGAATAGAACCACGAAAAGAAGTCTGAATTCATCCAATTTGGTAAACGAGGCGGCCAGTCAAAATGATTTAGTGGCTTTTGGTCCCATTACAATCGACTTTTCCATGGAAAAACAGACGCTTCAAACGCAGTATATAATAAGACGATCTGGCATTGCTGTCAAAAGCTATAGTGTTGCCAGATGCCACACCGTTGAATATAGCCAACCCCATAAATGTGTGCAATATCTATAATCTCTAGAAATTTTCATAAAGATCTAACAATAAATGACGGGGTTATAAAGATTATCAAATATGCTGCATACTTTTCAGAGCAGCAAGCTTTATCTGCTAATATCTTGTTGACATACTTTCATTAATGCTAATGCTATGTTAATTTAGCATTCATTCCACTGACTAACGGGTATATCGAAGTCGACCCTAACTTTTGCTCCCGTTTTTTCAAAAGAACTCATAAAACTCTACAATTGTAGGCAAATCCTGACATGATATATTATTGTTGCACAACAATTAATCACAATTTCCGTTATATACACACCTACTTATGCAGTTTGACGTAATTGGTGGTAATTTGTCCAATTTTAATAGCTCCGATCGACCTGAAAATGGAATCCCTATGGCTAAAACAAACTTCATTGACAGTACCAGTACATATATGCCTATATTCAAAGTGTGCAAAATTGATTAAATCTAGTATACTAGATATATTTATCATATTCGACGAGTTTATTGAGAGTACGTTATCGAGGGGTCGTACATAATCCAATCTAAGCCCTCACTCAAATTGTCGGCTGCCTCAGATTAGGCTACCTTCACACCGCTCGACATATGATAACATGATAGTCTGGTAGGCCTAAATGTTAAGTGTTTTAAATGTGAATATGCTTTCAAAATCATAGAAGGAACGCAATGAATGCTTTATGAAATGTCATCAAATGTCGAACAGTGTTAAGGCAGCCCCTAAGAGAGACACATGAACGGGACATAACAATCTAGTAGGCCTTCTGGTTGTCATGTTTTCAATGTAAATAGCTTATCAATTGACATTTTCTTATTATGAGAATATTTCGAATGATTCACTAATAAATGAAGCTTCAAATGAAGCTTAAATGTGTCAATGAGCTAGTCTAGTTTAAAAACACAAAGAGCTTTTCGGGATTGGAGTCAAAGGAAAAATTAAAAAAACCAGATGTATACATACTTAAGTGTAGTGCGATCTCATTCAGAGATGAGCGACATTGGGTAATAGTTTTTGAATTGTTGGTGCTTGAGTCAATTGCTTTAAGGGCGGCTTGACTGTCCGAGTATATGAAGACATTTTCTTTACTAACCGATAGTATGCTCAGAAAGGTGGCAGCTTTCTGGAGGGCCCCAACCTTCGCTTGGTGCACACTACAGTGATCAGGATACGTCGAAACTGAGCTCGGAGCCGATAAAGTCCCCTACTAATCTTTCGACGAGTTTAAGGCAATCTGTTTATATGTTGATGGCAACTGACTCGCATATGCACGCACCATATCTGATCTTGCACGTCCTGCTAGGTCGTGCGTGTCTGTAACACGAAGAAAAACACGAAGACACGCGCCCTACACTAGTCTGTGTTGAACGTTATACACACTTGGTCTATGAATATGGTGATGTGTCCCTGAATTAGTCCCGTACCAGGCGCTGAATTCTCTTAATCTAAGGGCTGTTGTGATTTAGGTTTTAGTGGTAGGAGTTGAGCGGAGCGGAGACCGCCGCTCATACAGATTTTTGTAGTTTATGAAGATTGTTTCTCGTGAAATTTAATTATTATTATTATTTAATGATCTATCATTCTAACGCTACAAGTCAGTGGGAGACTTATAAATTATCGGAGTGTAGGTTTGTGCGTAAGACCGCTTAGTGGTTCCAAACCGGTTTCGAAACAGATTCAAATGGAGCCATATTTTGAAAACTTGATGTGAGTGACGGATCTATGGGTTAAGATATATTGTTTAGTCACTTTCAAGGCAGAAGAATCACATATTCTAAAGAACTAATGTGGAATTATAACCTTCTTCTTTAGCAGTTTTGAATCATTTAAGTAGAGAACATAGTGAGATCGAAGAACCAGGCAAGCTTAAAAACCGAGACCCATATAGACCCTGAAAAAAACCTGGTAAAAGCTCTGAACCAGCTATTCAAATCGACATATTTTGTAAACTAAAAGTACAAAAAGTGTAGTAAAACTGTATCTGAATAACACTACAGACTTGTTACAACCTTTTACCTGTTTTTGTAGGTTCAAGTGTTTTTTGTCCAGAGAGGAAAACAGAAATACGATCTGAGAAGTGGTTGTAAAGCAGCTCTGTAGATACGAGCTGGGGTCCGCTTCATAATAATTGTTGGACTAATAAATCAAATGGAAAGATCACCAATGGGTTAATGGGCTACGTAGCCTCCACCCGCCACAAGCTAAAGCTTTCGTGTTAAGCTTCTTTCTTTGCCACCCCCACACTTACGATGTGCGTAAGCTTTGCCCAAGCTTTTGCTTTCAAGTGCAACCGTTAACATTTTAGCCATGAATATAATGTTAGATAAATAATTGTTTGAGTAGTTTAGTGAAGAAAACAGATGAACAACTGGTTTCCAATAATATCCAAACGCAAATATTTTGCCTGAACCGTAAGCTAACCCAATTTATAGGCAAATAGGAGACACCGTCGTCAACTCAGTTCAACAACATGAGCCGGCAACTGAAGTTCAGCATTCAACCTCCAACTATTGAGATTGAGCAGGAGTGCGGGGTGGAAGAGAACTACTCGGACCTGGTGGAGATCAATCTGAACGCAAATTGTGGTCAGATCAAGCAGCAGTCGGATCAGGCACTCGATAGATTACTTCAGGCCAGTACAACTCCCATACATCGAGGTTATCCCTATGGCTATGCCGATGTCGATCCAGAGCAGGAGTTTTATTTTTGCAAAAAGTCCAAGTCCACGGGTCAGCTGGCCGAGAAGGTGTCACCAACCCAGCCGGCAGCCACGAATATCAGTTGTTTGAGGCAAATGTATTGCCCCAAGTGTCAGGAGCGTTTGCATGAGGAGGGAGTGCGTCTGGAAAGACTGCTGACCATGTGGTGAGTGGGCAGTTTAAGAGACATTATTAGTAGGTTTTTTATAATTTATTTACTTACAGTTGCTTTGCCCTGCTGCCCATCTATCCCTGCTGCATGCGACGCTCCAATAATGATTGCAAGGTCATCTGCGGCAAGTGTGGCTATATGTTGGGTGCCTGGAAGCGTCAGTGATTCGTAGAGATTCTCTAGCCTTGTATTGTTTTTTAGTTTTCAAGTATGCCTAAGCACGTTGTTGTTGGCCTTGTCTGAGGCACTACACTTGAAAAAAGCCACAACTTTATTTACAATTAGACGTAAGTTTGTTACCAATGATAAAATTAAATTTTACTCTTGATTTTAATAAATTAGGGCTGCAGAGTAGTTCCTACACCTTAATACAGTCTAATGTTAGCTTATTTAGTCCTTTAAATAAGAGGCTGTAATAGGATATATCTAAAATATTTGCAAATAGGAACCAATTCCGCATAATTTAGAGGCAAAAGTTATTTAGAAAGAATACTGCGCAGATTCAGGCACAATGAGACATTTCTTCAGCTTCATTTTTAAAAGCAAAGAAAATAAAAATATTACTACATTGTCTGTCTATCAAATGCCAAGACATTCCAGAAGTATTGCCTGAGATTCATTCTTAGCTGAGGATTCTTCAAGATAATTTTAAATACTTAAGAAAGTTTTTAGTCAACTGCCTAAAATCTAACTGAACCGCGATGAATTGCTATATAGAAGAAAGAAAGAATGTTTTAAAACAGTTTTCTGCTACTGACGAATCATTAAATTGCAAAAACAATTTCAATTTAGTAAAATGGCACGCAGACTGACATCAGGTCCAGCATTTTCACTTGTAACTAGCTACAGAAACCTGACAGATACAATAAATAAGCCAAATTGACCGTTTTTAGGAACAAACAAGTAAGGATAATAATTGTACTTTTCAAAATAGATAGATAATGGGCCTAGCTTGATGTATACTAAACCACGAGGCTCTAACTTGAAAATTGTGGATCTGACGGTCTTTTAGCTGTAGGATTTCTACAGAAGGTCTAGGTTTTTTGGCGATAAAAGGGGGACGGGTGGGAATTTTCCAAATCTGAAACAAACTTGATCTGCGTACGGCATACATCTACCTTCATGCAAAAATGTGTGGCTCTTCTTCTAGTCCCCGGTCTGATTAACATAGTCTTTAATGCGCTAGTCTTCGGATCAGAAATGATACTTTTGTGGGAAGAATATAGCAGAGATAGAGTACCTGCGACTTTATAAACCTTTTTCTGGTCAGTTTCAACTTATTTAAAAGTCGTTCGCGGTTCTTTTTCGAGTCGTATTTCAATAAACCACATCTTTAGCAGATGCTCAAGTCTTTTTCGAGTCTTTCTGTTAGTCGCACATGATAGTTATCTCTTTTTATACTCTGTACCGTAGATACAAAGAGTATTTTAAGTTTGTGCAAAAGTATGTAACAGATAGAAGAAGGCATCTCCGACCCCATAAAGTATACATATTCTTGATCAGCATCAACAGCCGTCATGTCTGTCTGTCCGAATGTACGCACAGATCTCAGAGATGGTAAGTGATAGAGGTTTGCCTTGTATGGGACATATGCTTCTCATGTCTGCAGGCAGATCATGTTTATTTTCTATTTTGGCCACGCCCCCTCCCACCGCCTCAATTTAGAAAAAACGTCTTATCTCCCACAGTTTTAAAGATAGATCGTTCGTTCCTTCTGGACATATTTAGTAATCAGGATTACTTATCGATCCGTCAAAGGAATGGTAAAGATCGGATGAACTGTTTTCGAGTTATGATCAAAAGACAAATTTTCTTGGTACAGAGTATGTTTTAGTCGGGCTTGACCGACTTTCTTTCTTGTTATACTCTGTACCGTAGGTACATAGAGTATTATAAGTTTGTGCAAAAGTATGTAACATCCAGAAGGAAGCATCTCCGACCCCATAAAGTATATATATTCTTGATCAGCATCAACAGCCGAGTCGATATAGCCATGTCCGTCTGTCCGTCTGTCTGTCCGTATGAACACACAGATCTCAGAGATGGTAAGAGATAGAGGTTTGACGTGTACGGGACATATGCTTCTTATGTCTGCAGGCAGATCAAGTTTATTTTCAATTTTTGCCACGCCCCCTCCCGCCCCCGCAATTTAGAAAAAACGTCATATCTCCCACAGTTTTGAAGATAGATGGCTTGTTCCTTCTGGACATATTTAGTTATTAGAATAACTTATCGATCCGCCAAAGGAATGAAGAAGATCGGATGAACGGTTTTCGAGTTATGATCAAAAGACAAAATTTCTTGGTACAGAGTATGTTATAGTCGGGCTTGACCGACTTTCTTTCTTGTTTTTCTGTTAACCTTGTGCTGAGCACCAGATACTATTCCAAATGTGTTTGCTCTTCGAGTTGCTCTTGGCGGTTTGTTGTGATCTGCTCTCTTCTGCTTGAGGAGAGCGTTTGCTCATTTGCCAAAATGTTTGGCCGCTAATTGCGACGACGCCTTCTCGCTTAGTCTTTGTGGGCAGTCGAAATGTCAGGCGAGCCAAAAATGTTGGATGTGCAGCTAGGCACCGGTGAGGATCTGGAGCTGGAGGTGGACAATAATTCGGCGGCCACCACGGCCACTTTGGAGGAACGTCCTGGCAAGGCGCAGGTTCGCTTCTACAGTGTGGGACCCAGTACATATCGTGTGCGTTGTCCACTCTGTCGTCAAAATGCACGATCCGAGACGGTTCAAATGACAGGAGCATTGGGTCAGCTTAGTTGTCTGCTGTCGGTGCTATCCTGGTGAGTGGACCACACCCATGGCAGAGACATATATATCTTTTTTGTTCTTTATATGTGCGCAGCTGCTTTCCCATCTTTGCGCTGACTTGTGTGTACTCCTGCCTCCAGAGTCGCCTCAAGAGTAAGCGAGTGTTCTGCAGCAGCTGTGGCGGACATCTGGGCTTCCATTGGCGTCCCACTTAAGTGTTAGCGAGTGTTTAGGATTTCTATAAATAAAAAAAAGGCAACCGACAAACAGCAGCTGGGGCAAAGTTTTTGTATATATCTGTTGTCTAAATAAGCGGCATAGCTCGGGTACAAGAAATGTATATCTCCAATTTTCTGTTTCCAAATTCAAAAGTATCCCTAAGAGCTGGATCAAAACCCATGTCAAGTTCTTAGGTTTAATATCTGAAGGGTTGAATGGGATGGAAGGCTTATCTTAGCTTTAGCTTCATAGAGCCAGCCCAAATCCTAGTCAAATTGTATAAATATCTGTTCACATTTTGTACATACAAACATACCTTCACTTATATAGAGCTATAGATGTATCGGCACCTTTGATTGTTGTTCCAAAAAAAAAAGTCCGAACTCTCTCCCTCTCTCTACACTCTCTTAGCATCCAATTAGCCACAGATACACACGAGATCAGTCAGTCAGTTGGTCTGCGTATGCCGTCGTCTCATAATGGCCAGCACCGAGAGCTTGGATGGCAGTGCCTGTGATTACGAAGGCAGCATCTCGGCGGTGCCACAGGTGGGTCATTTGGGCATCGAACCACTGGAGCTGGTATGTCCCGCCTGTCAGCAGCTGCAGACAACGCGTGTGTCACCCGAAGCTGTTACCTTTCTACAGAAGTTCGTCTGCTCTCTAAATGTCTTGTTGTGCTGGTGAGCTAATCTTTTGGCTATGCTTAAAGGAAGAACATATATATTTACCCAACAGGCTCAACTCGATCTAGCCAACCCATACGCTGGCAGGGACGTCATGATGTCAACCATTATTGCAGTGAGTGCGGCTGTTTTGTGGGACGAGACATCACATTGAGTTGGTACAAGCGAGCCCTGTTCCGTATGCAAAGAGCCGATGTGGAGGACAATGGACGCTGGCAATGTTTTAGGAAAGTGGAGAAGGAGCAACTGGATGAGAAGAAACTGGGCAAGCAGCGATTGGCCTTGGCGAGGAGTTCGTCATAAGTAAATTTGGAATTTGGCTTGAATAAAGAAGACATTTGAAAACGAATTTGGAGAGGAGTGAAGTTTATTTTATTGAATTACTGCAGAATTTTGTGGTTTTGACTCCTCAAACTGTTGGGCAGTGTAAGCACTGGGCAAAATGGTTCAAACTTTGGCTTTAGATCAAAAAGTAAATTTACAACAAAAGCATTAAACCAAAGACATAGCATAACAAGATGCTTAAAAAGATGCCATAAAAGTGATTGCCAAGGGGAAATCTGTAAAATAGATCCTTGATTTGTGCTTGTGCAAAGTCTGTCAAGCAAACTTTGCACACAAATAGCACATATATGTAAAATCAAAGATCCACTAAGCAAATTTTCTTCTGGTTGTTCTCTGCTGGGATGCAAACCACTTGAAAATAAGTACTGTTTCGGTTCAGTGGTTCACACAGTTGCTGAACCGCCAATATCAAAACGTCAGTACATGGTTTTTGTGCTAACTGAACCGTGGTTTTAGTACGGTTCAGTGGTTCATTAAGGCACATTATGAAACATTATGATTTCTGTGACTTTTTGCATGCTTTGAAAACTAAATTCCTATAAACCATTTGCATATCTTTAATGTGAATGAATGAATGCTTAAATTTTATGATGTCGGATTTGCAGGATTCATCTTCTTCACTGAATATCGGCTAGAGGACACCCTAACACACCCTACTTATTATATTATATGGAAAAAAAAACTCTCCTGGCAAATCAATTATCATCTTACAAGTAAAGAAAAGTAAGCAGAATGATAAATTAAGAGATCGGCGGGCAGTTACAGAAGACTACCAGGATTGCAAGTTCGAACGAAATGTCCTATTAAAATTATCTTAGGGAATTCACGATTTACGTCTTAAAACTCCTCCTAGAATTGAATCAAACCAAATCGGGTTTCTTAGTGGTTCGGCTCCGCATTTCTGCAAGGATTGCATTCCTGGTTCTATGTCTTTGGTACCACACTGCGTATGCGTAATTTCACTTTGTACCAAAGGTACACAGATTAAATGACAAAAATTCCGAAAATTTCCTCAGTTTTCATGCAACTGACATGGCCAAAATGTTTGGAAATGTTTATATATTCTTGATCAGCATGACGAGCTGAGTCGATAAAACCATGTCCGTCTGTCCATCTGCTTCTATGCTATCTCCTTCGTCAGTTTTAAAGCTATCGCGACCAAACTTTGCACGAAGTCTCCAGGTACAAATACGCTGCACATTTGTCGGAGCCGGCCGGATTGGATGAATACTGCCATAGGAACGATCGGTCGAAAAACTAGTTCTAGTGAGAAAAACTTATTTGGTTTCAAAGAAAACGCCTTCAAACTTTGTAATCCTTAGTTTGCTATGCATTCCCATGATTCCATCAAGTTTGGTCGAAATCGGACATCTATATAGTATAGCTGTCATACAAAAGTAGAGTCAGAAAAGTAGTCTTATTAAGAAAAACTTGTTTGTTTTCAGTGGATATGTCCTTCAAATTAGTTAAAAAATGTGCTGCAAGGGTATATAAACTTTGGCCGTGCCGAGAAGTTAACTTTCCTCTATTTTTTACCCTTGCAAGGGGTATTATAATTTTCCCCAGAAGTTTGCAACGCATAGAAATATTCATTTCCGACACCATAAAAGCTATCGAGCTGAAATTTTGCACAATGTCTTCTTTTTGCTGCACGCTACTAACATGTTGGAACCGACCCGATCGGATGGCTACATCTCATAGCTCCCATAGGAACAATCGGTTGGAAAACTAGTTTTCTTTTTTCTTTTTTCTTTTCAATGGAAACGTCTTCAAACTTTATAATCGTAGGTTTTCTATGTTTCTACCAAATTTTATCAAAATCGGACAACTATATGGTGTAGCTGCCATACAAAAGATAGGTCTGAAAAACAGTCTTAGTTAGAAAAACTTTTTTGTTTTTAATGGTAGCATTCTGCAATTTTGTACTTGTTTGTTGCACATGCTTTCACATAATTTTACAAATTTTTGGCCAAATCGGATGACTATATCATATAGCTCCCATACGAACGATCGGTCGGAAAATGGGAAAAAGAGTTTTTTGTTGAATATATTTAAGCGAGCACTTGCAAGGGTATAAAAACTTCGGCACAGGCGAAGTTAGCTTAGCTTTCTCGATTTTTTATTTGCTATTCGCTAATAATCTTGGTCTTATGTGCCATCCTACAGTCCAATTTTCTGTACGAATGCCAGGATTTTCACGGGTTCTAGGTGACTAATCTTGTTGGGGTGGAAGCTGTGTTCCCCAAATTTGTTGAACTTGCTTTTCGCCAGAGCATTGCAGTGTGCTAATCTATGTTCGGAGGACTCCTCCATCGCTTTACTGAATCTGCATGGTTAGATGTTTGTTATGCCCAACTTGTACAGGTGACCCTGCAGCCTACAGAGGCCCCTGTATAACCCTGTCAGCATTCTGTGGGCATTCTTTACTTGCTGGATTAATTTCTGGAACCTTTTAAGATTGTGGTTCAAAATTAAGCGTATTCTCTTCCTCTCTTAGGAGTTTCCTAATGGTGTGTTGGCCTTATATGTCAAAGTAGGGTTCTGGTCCTACCATTGCGGTGGCCGCACTCTTGCGAGCCAGTTCGATGGCCATTTCGTTGCCGGGAATGTTATTGTGTGCCGGCCTCTAGAGTAGGGACAGTTTGTCCCTACTCAAGCTCAAAAAAGCTAATATTTTGGGGTTAATTATAAGCTCATTTGAAGCTTTATTTGGGCCAATTATCAACCAATTCGAATGAATACTAATGTAATCCCGATTATTTTCTGTTGTTTATTGATTTTCTAAACTTTCTGTTACCTGCAAGTTGGCAAATTGGTCTGTAAAACGCGATTTAAGAGTCTTAACTTCTAATGGAAACAGATTTGGTGGTCGTTTCAAGTGTGGTTTTATAAATGGTTTAAGGGTTAGTTAGATCCCTACAAACTGACATCATTGGTTTTGGATTGCGATGCAAAAGTAATGAACACAAACAATAACGTTGCCTTGCCTTCTCTATCGATTAAAGCAGCCCCTGGGAGCCGATCACACTCGGTAATTAACACCGAATGCCTGCCGAAGTTATGCCTCAATGAGTGTTAGTGAGAGAGCATGATGTAATAAGCATAAGTTGGTGTCGGCATGTGAGCGGCTCTCTCATTTACTCCCCTTTTGTCAGTGCTTGGCCGGCTGTCAACTGAGTAGGTTCGTAGCGGACGAATGATACAACAAGAGAGGTAAGGTGGCGTATTGTTGCATCATGAGTGAGAGACAGTCACATTTTGTGTACTCTCTTCTGTGTTTAACACTGAATTCAAGTAATTAAGCACGTTCTTTGCTACTAACAGCTTTTCTTCCCGTTCTCTTACTCTCGCAACACATCAGCTGTATAGAAACCGAGCTGCACAAGTAACGTTTGTCCAGTTAACTCAACGATTTCGTTAGAAATTCAGTTCAATTAAGCAAAATGTGGATAATACTGCTGCTCACCCTTGCCCTGGGCCTAATGTATCAGTACATCAGGCGTCATTTTACCTATTGGCAAAGGATTGGCATTCCGGAGGAGCCTGCCCAGATACCTTTCGGCATCCTGAAAGGTGTGATCAAAAAGGAACGTAGTTTTGGTTTCATATTGAGCGATATCTATGAACGGCATACGGACAAAATTGTGGGCATTTATGTGCTGAACCAGCGTAGTATACTGGTGCGAGATGCCCAATTGGCTCGCCAGATCACGACCAGCGACTTTAACAGTTTTCATGATCGCGGCGTGTACGTGGATGAGAAGCGTGATCCATTGTCGGCCAACCTGTTTAATCTGCGTGGCAGCTCCTGGCGCAATCTAAGGAACATACTGACGCCCTCGTTCTCCTCGGGCAAAATCAAGGCCATGTTCAGCACCATAGACGATGTGGGCAATAAGTTGGTGCAGCATTTGAGGGAGGAATTGAAACGTGCACCGGAGCAGGAAATCGAAATGAAGGACAAGTTGACCACCTTTGCAGTGGATATTATAGGGTCGGTGATTTTTGGTCTGGAAATTGATAGCTTCACCCAGCCTAACAATGAATTTCGGGCGGTAAGCAGCAGCGTCTTTGACGATGATACGATGTTGTTTAAGATCTATAACGTAGCCTCGCTGGTGTTTCCTTCGTAAGTTCGTAGCACCTTTCCAAATGTCGGCACTCCTAACTCCATTCCTCTCATAGCCTGGCCAAGTTAATGAATCGCCTGGGCTATGTCAATCAGGAGCAAATCAAACTTCGTGACATTGTACAACGTACGATTGAGTTTCGTGAGAAGCACCAGGTGGTGCGTAAGGACATGCTGCAGCTGCTCATACGTCTACGAAACACGGGCAAGATAGGCGAAGATGACGACCAAATGTGGGACATAGATACGGCCCGGAATGAGCTCAAGTCCATGTCCATAGATAAGCTAAGTGCGCAAGCCTTTATTTTCTATTTAGCGGGATCGGAAACGACTGCTTCCACATCAGCCTTTACTCTCTACGAGCTGGCCATGTATCCGGCATTAATGAAGGAGGCACGAGAAGAGCTGGATGCTGTACTGCAAAGACACAATCTTAAACGCACCGATAAGTTTACCTATGAATTGGTGCAGGACTTGAAATTCCTAGATCTCTGCATCAAGGGTAAGCTTAAGAGGGTTAAGGGCCAAGCCTACCGATTCATAACTTTTACTCTCAGAAACTCTACGCAAATATCCCGGACTGCCGTTTCTGAATCGTGAATGCAATGAAGATTATCCAGTGCCTGGTACCAGCTATACCATTACGAAGGGCACACCCATACTGATACCGCTCTACGGTCTACATCGTGATCCTGCCTACTTTCCCGATCCCCATACCTATGATCCACATCGATTTGAAGCGGATAACTTGAATTATGATCCAAATGCATATATGCCATTTGGTGAGGGTCCCAGACATTGCATCGGTAGGTCGAGTAGAGTGATCCTGTAAGTTCCTTCTCCTGAAATGTGTGTTCTTTTTCAGCTCAACGCATGGGTAAGGTGAATTCCAAGCTGGCAGTGGCCAAAATTCTGGCCAATTTTGATATAGTTCCGGCACCGCGAAAGGAAATCGAATTTGTTTTTGATGCCAAGCCGGTATTGATGCCCTTGGATGGTCTGAAACTGAGGCTAAAGGAGCGGAAGTAATGGTATTGATATGGAAGTTGTTGAGTGCTGCAAACGATTGGTGTTACTAACACCAAAATAAATGTAAAACCTAACAAATTAGAGTTTTTATGGCAGCAACTGGGCAGAACCACTTGGTACAAAGGGCTACCTTATGAACAATCGATTCGCTTTGCCTTATACCCTACATTTTTTAAGCTTTGTACCGATTCAAGATGACCGAATAGGATAACATTATGATAAGCCTGGGCAAGTTTAAGGCAGGAAGATATATATATTAACGACTTTATGTTCTTGACCAGCCTTTATTTTGAATTTAAAGCCTCGATTACCAGCTTTGGCATGTGATTATCGGTGAGAGCTCGAGGATAATCTTTAGTAAATTCTGAAATTTAAAAAAAACGGAAAATATTATTGAAATTTAGTCCCAAAATAGTCGGAAACATAGTCAAATTACATACAGTTTTGTGGCAGGAATAAGAGCGAATTCCATAGATCGCATAAAGTATAAAAGCTCTCTAAATTCTTGATTATCAATTTTCAAAGCAAATTATTTTGAAATCATGCTTCTATATGCCATCTTAATACATATATAGAAGTCCGATTTCGACCAAACTTAGTAGAATCATGCAAAAGCATAGCAAACTAAGAAATACAAAGTTTGGAAGCGTTTCCATTGAAAACAATAACGCTTTTCTTACTAAAACTACACAGAGAAAAAAAAAGGATATGAAAAAGTATCCATTTGGGAGGGATATGTCTTAAATATCCCTTAGTCATCCAACGGAGCTGAAAATCATCCAAAGCATATGAAAGAGGATCATCCTTGGGATGATTTTTCAGCTCCGTTGGATGATTAAAAAGATATTTAAGACATATCCCTCCCAAATGGATACTTTTTTGGATCTTTTTTTCTGTGTACTTTCTCTATGGCAGCGATAACCTATAGTCATCCGATTTTGACAAAACGTTAAGGAAATGTGTAAAAGCTTATAAAATAAATATATGCCAATTTTCAAGAGGCTTACATTAAAAACAAAAAAGTTTTTCTCACTAAGACTAGTTTTCTAACCTCACTTTTCTATGGCCGCTATACCATATAGATGTTCGATTTGGACCAAACTTGGCAGAATCATGGAGAAGCATTAAAAACTAATCAATACGGAGTTTGGAGACGTTTGCATTAAAAACAAAAGAGTTTTTCAAACTAGAACTAGTTTTTCTACCGACAATTCGTACTGCAGCTATATGCTATAGTCAGCCGATTTTGACAAAATTTGGGAGAGTTGTGTGAAAGCTTAGAAAACTTCTAAATCTGGAGTTTGGAGACGTTTTCTTTGAAAACAAAAAAGTTTTTCTCACTAAGACTAGTTTTCTAACCTTACTTTTCTATGGCAGCTATACCATATAGATGTCCGATTTCGACCAAACTTGGCAGAATCATGGAGAAGCATTGAAAACTGGTAAATACGGAGTTTGGTGACGTTTGCATTAAAAACAAAAAAGTTTTGATAAATAGAACTAGTTTTTTGACCGATCGTTCCTATGGCAGCTATATGTTATAGTCGTCCGATGCGGCCGATTCCGACAAATGTGCAGCGTATTTGTACTAAAAGACTTCATGCTAAGTTTGGTGAAGATAGCTTTAAAACTGACGGAGGAGTCGGCATAGAAACAGACGTACATGGCTATATCGACTCAGCTCGTCAGGCTCATCAAGTATATAGTATATACTTTATGTGGACGGAAATGCTTCCTTCTATGCCTTACAAACATCTGGACAATTTCAGTATACCCTCTGCAAGGGTACAATAAGACGGGGCTCCAATGTTCTTGATATTACTCATACGCAGTGTTGCCTTTGAACTTTATATATTTTTGGCCGGTAATTTGGGTTGCGCATCTGAACTCTTGCTTTGAATATTTTGCAGTATTCTGTACGAACCGATACCGTTTTGAATGTAATTGTTTACCTTAAGGTTAGATGTTATTTGCTTTTAACTGTGACTCCCAAAACTCTATCTAGCTTGAACCTCCCACATCATCCTTGTCTGGGAGTCTATGTTGAGAATCAATGTTTGCGAGGATATAATGCACTTCTTGGGGAAATGTACAATCCTACAAGAAACCAGGTCAGAATGTTTCGGAACACCTTATCTAAACATGAAGGAATGCATCAACTTGCTGAACGGAAGCAACTGGAACAGCCTAGCAGCTTTTGTCAGCCACGCCCAAAAAGATGTAACAATTTGTAACAAAAGAAGAAGGAAGAGTCGGCATTGGGCTTCCAAAAGTATATATACTACTACACTACTATATTTTTGTAGTTGGCGATGAGTTCAAGCAAAATGTTAGCGGACTTTCAAAAGGTTACTCAGATTTAAGCCATTGGTGGAAGTATTTGAAGGTATTTGCAATTGGCTTTTATACCCCTGGCTATTCAAATTTAGCAACTTGCTATTAATATTGTGGAAATTTGGTGTTTTTATTTGTGTGTAGTTAAAATACTTAGGTATTTTCACCCAACGCATACACAGAGAAAACAAAATTAGCTACACGCCACGTGTAGAAACGGCAATCCTAGACGAAACGGAGTTCACTCTGTAAAATTTCACACGAAAAATGTAGAAAACTGAATGCTAAACGTAGCTTGTAAAAAAACTACATCCTACGTGTAGAAATAAAAAAAAGTAAACGAGGCATGAGCTAAATGCTGGGTGGAGAAATGCAAAGGATACACAATGTGAGAAATTTGCATATTTCCAAACAACTCCTACATTTTCCATACAGAAATCGGAATATCACACGAAAATTTGGGTTTCTTACATTAACATTTAGATATTGAAAACCCACACGAGCATGTGGAAATTTTAAACGAAAATTGTAGCTTAAAATCGGAACAGATTAGCTATGGGTTTCATTTAGAAAGTTGTTATTTACACGCTACATGTAGTATTTCTAAATAAATGTTTAGGATTTCAAATGCTGAATGCTACGTTAAGAAAATCTACACGAAAAGAGCTGTTGATCCATAAGCTTATCGTCGATTGTCACTTCCCTTTATTACTATGATTTGTCGCATTGTCGCGCGAGTGCTTGGTAGTCGTATGGACTGAGATGCCGAAATTTGTGTTTGAATTGCAGAGAGAAGGTATGTCAGTTATGAGTTTAAACCCCAGACAAGGTGAGTAAAAAAAAACGAGAGCGTAAGTTAAAATCGGCCCTGTCCGACTTCGAAATACCCGTTACTCAGCTCAGCTCGCATAAGTATGCAACATTTTTTAACTCGGCTATTTATTATCCGATCCTTTTGAAAATTTCGATATCTTAAAAATTGTGGGAGTTATTCAACATTTTTTATTGCGGGGGCGGGAGGGGGCGTGACCAAAATTTGAAACAAACTTGATCTGCCTACAGACAATACTAGCTTACGTATAAAATTTGGTTGCTCTAGCTCTTCTAGTCTCTGAGATCTAGGTGTTCATACAGACGGACGGACGGACGGACGGACGGACAGACGGACATGGCTATATCGACTCGGCTGTTGATGCTGATGAAGAATATATATACTTTATGATATCGGAGATGCTTCCTTCTCCCTGTTACATACATTTGCACGACTTTAGTATACCCTTTTTACTCTACGAGTAACGGGTATAAAAACTAATGTCTTATGATTTTCAGTAAGAAGACTTTCCCCTACCGTGCCCCTTCTTGCCCTCCCCTCCTCACCACACTCCCTTGTGAAAATATTGTGGTGATAATAGCTGAATTTAAAAAAAAAATTTTTTGCTCGGTCTGGGCCCACATCGTGGCATGTAGAAAAGCTACACGCCGCATGTAGAAATGAGAAAGCTAGACGTGGCATGTAGAAAAACTACATCATCGTAGTGGGTGCAAAATCCCCTGTTAAACGTGTAGAAAAACTACATTTTCGTGTAGTTTTTACATATTTTGTTTTCTCTGTGTAGTTTAGTTGCCTGTGAATATATCTCTCTGCCTCTTCCCACAAATCAGACTTGCTGATGTCTTGTTCCTCCGCAAGCCTGCTCCAGACTTCAAAGCATTGGGCAACTTTTGACTGTAAGTCCTTGGGCAAAGCAATTATCTGCCTCGTATAAGCAATGATTAATGCATAATGTGTTTCAGTATAGCGGAGAGAGTTCAGTTCTAATATATACGGCGTAATTTCGAATATTTCGGGGGCAATCTGTACATCTATTTCAAATGAAAGCCTAGTAGCTTCTCCACTTTATTATATTCCTTGTATTCCCAGAACTGGGAGGCGTATATTAAAATAGTCTTGAAGGTAGCCAAAGACATTCTGTATAGTAAAGCCTTTTACTTGAATGTTTCTCTGACTTCATAAACGGGACTAAAACGTAATCGAAATAGTTTCAAGTATTTTGAATCAGGGATGCAAACCGGTTCTGAACCGAATCGGTTTTGAACCGAACCGAACCGCTTATGTCAGCTGGTGAACCGAACCGCAAACCGAACCGGCTTCCTTTCAGAATTGCTAAACCGAACCGAAAACCACAAATAAAAACGGTTCGGTTCGGTTCAGTTCCCTGACGAGCTCTAAGACGGGAATTGCTTTCCTCGAGCCAATAATTCTTATTAATTTAGGAATTCGAAACGTTTCCTTGAGACAAATTTTATACATTTCGTTTGACTCTCTACATCCTTACCGATACCGGATCGATATAACTTTTAAGGATGACTTGACGAAAATTTAAGAACATGTAATCCTGCAAGTCTTCTGCATTCGCCCTTTGATATCTTAATACACCTGCCATCAAACTACACTCTTTCCCCAAGTGGGATTACCTTAATTCAATCTTAGCCAGGAGAGTTTTTGATTCTTTTCTTGCCGACATTCTCTGTTTTCCAAATTCATTCGTCTAGGAACCAATGTACGAATCCTTTAAGACCGAAATAATACATTTTGGACATTCTTTCAAGGATTTTAAAGATATTCAAATGGATTATGGGAATTTGCAGTGTGCGAAAAGTCACATTACAATAGAAATCATAATATTTCATAATGTGTCTTTGTGAACCACTGAACCGAACCGAAACCGCGGTTCAGTCAGCTCTAAAAACCATTTAATGAACCGAACCGGCGGTTCAGAAACTGTGTGAACCACTAAACCGAACCAGTACTTACATTCGAGTGGTTTGCCTCCCTGTTTTGAATACAATGAAAAGTGTTAGAGTAGTCAAATTGTGGCGTATTATGTGAAATAGAATTCAGAAATTGTAATTACATGTCTCATTGTTGTGTTGTTGTGGTTGTCATGTCATAGTCAGACGACCGATCCATTTGGTAAACAAACAAACAAATCAGCCAAATGTTTGCTGCTCCGGTTCTGGTCTGCTACACCGCCGATGACATCATAAAGCCCCCGCCCGCGCCACACAGACCAACAGCTCTCTCCACCGAGCGAGAGCATCGTTTCTCTTTAATTTTGTTGCTCCGACCGACGTGTGCTCCGAGGAGGTCAGCTAGTAGTTGACCATTTGCTGCTCCGCCAGTTACAATGGAACAGCAAACGCAAACGCTGCAAATAAGACTGGTACCAGCCTCGACCGCTGAGGAGCGTTCCCGAAATATCATAGCCAATGTGGTGGTAGAGGGTCAACACTCGGAGCTGGTGCCCTACATTGATGAGCAGGTGTGTGAAAAGGTCACACTGCTGTCCAAGTTGGAGGCGGTGACGACCGCCACGCCACCAGCTCAGCCTCGTCTGCGTTACTATGCGGTGGGTCCATCCACCTATAAGGTGTTGTGTCCGCTGTGCCGTGAAAGAAGTGAGGCGGGCGTTATGAGGGCAGCCACTTGCAAGGATGCCAGTTGTTGTCTCAGCTTACTGTCCTGGTGAGAGCAGTTTGGCACTCAAAGATCCGCCCCTAATACTAAAATTTTCTGCTTCCTCAGCATATTTCCGCTCTTCTGGATCTGCTGTGTGTGCACCTGGTGTGGCTGCAATCGGGAATGGACCACCAAGGGTGTCTACTGTAATCGCTGCGGCGGCAAAGTGGGCATCCAGCGCAAGGCCAAATAGTTGTCGGCCAATTAAATAAAAAATTAATGCCAAATATTTTGTGCTCTAATTCTATTACGCATTCTTTTCACATAACTCAATTAAAGATGCTCTGGCCGCTCTCGCTTGAGTATTCCATTTGGACGAGAGATGGTAGAATACATAGATACAATTATATTACTGCTAGAGATGTTCCATCTGTGCACTATGCCATCTTTGATGCTGCCCTGCTCTGCTCTGCTCTCTCTCTCTCTGTTCTGGGAGCAAACAGGTTGCTTTGCTGGTTTGGCCACATTTCGCTTTCAGTTCACTGGCTGACTATGACCAAAACGCTTACCGAGACAGAGCAGGCAGCGCAGGCGGCTGCGGCCAAAGAGCTGATGGCCCAAAAGGAGCGCAAGATCTATGAGAATTTTGCCACACCCCTGGCGGGTACCTTTCTCAACTTGCCACACGATTCGGTGGTGATCAAGTGTCCAGCCTGCGGTGTCAAGGATCAGAGTGTGGTGCAAAATGATTTGAAGTGGTGGGCGAGTGAGATTAATCGCTTGGTGGGCTGTCTTTTTGTGTAGGTCTCTCAAAGTGTCACACGAAGGACTGTCATACTCAACCTGTTTTTTCTTACCCTTTGCAGGAGTTTCTGCTGCTGTTGCTGTTTCAACTATTATGTGCCCTGCAAGCAGACGGATCGTAGTCATTATTGTGGCAACTGTGGCTGTTACTTTGGCCGGGCGATGAAGCGCAGATTGGCGCTGAAGCTAAAGAAATAAACTATCAGCCCACCCCCCACTCCAAAGAATAAAGCATAACAAACCCCCCACATACAGCTAGTGGCCTCTCTTTGTTTCACTCTCTCTCTCTCTCTCTCTCTCTGTGTCAATCACTCTTTGTTTCTCTGCTGCCGCCAACACTGGGAACTCTCTTCGGTTGAGTCAGTTTGCTTTTGATTTTGGAACCGTCCACACCTTCTCTGGCACTAAAATGGCTCAGGATCCACCCGCACCCGTTTACTTTGCTGTTGGACCCAGCTCCAATGAGATCACTTGCCCCCATTGCCATACCAAAGCCAAGACTCGGCTGGTACGCGCCTGGCTGAGATGCTGCACCAAACGTCATCATTGTGGGGCCTGTGGCGAGTATCTGGGCGTCTATAGACGTCCACAACTTTAGGTTGGACGTGGACCACTCTTGTGTGTGTGTGTGTGTGTGTAGCACTACAATCGAATGGATTTTGATGTATACTTAATCACGCATACGCAGTGTTGTCGCCGTTTTTATAAGTTTAATGAGTTTGCAACGATTTGAAATACGATTTAATAAAAATACAAGTAAATAAAACTGTTTTATTTAGTTCAGGGGATAATCAGAGAAATCTAAGGGTTCTCAATCCAAACTAAATAAATGTTCGAGCTCTTAAATCAAACCGAAATGTATTCAAAAATGCTGAACCAAGGAATGAGTCTTCGTCAGAGTTAAACTCTGAATCCAAATGAGTAAACTACAGCTAAATTTATCCTTACAAAGTAGAGACAAAGCACTTAAGACAGTTAAGGAGGCTTGAAACTTCCACAGCTCTAAAAAAAAACACTTCCTAAGTCAAGTATGTATTATGTTTCACCTAGAAATCATAGCGATCAAGGAAGCCAGTACGTGTGTGTTAAGTACTGAGAGCGGTACTTGGTTTCAGTAACCCACAGCCCTAAATCTCTTCAAACTATGTCAAAAAACAATCAAATTAAGCCCTTTTTTTTGATAAAAAGGGGTGGATTTTCAGAATCTTTATCCTAAAACTGCTGAAAAATATCTTGAAGAGCGGATTTTCAATAACTTTTTCTTAAAACTACAAAGAAATTTAACTTTGATCTTAGAGTAACATGAACTTGAAATAAATACTTCAGTTTTTTGTAAACAGTCCGGAAAGTTCTAGATAATTAAATCTCTAAAATATCAAGGTAGATTTTTTGTCTTAAGAAAAATGGGAATGTATGGAATATATGATATAAAGAGCGGATTTACAAAATCTCTTTCTCAAAACTCGGGTGATATGTATATTTGATCTAAAAGTAACACGAACCTTAAATAAATATATCAGTTTTTTATAAACAGTCCGACAAAACTCTAGATAATTTAATCTCTAAAATAGCAAGTTACATTTTTACTATCACTTGTTCTACAATGTAGAAAAACCAGTTTATCGGGGGTGTCGCAGAAATCCCTAGAGATTTTCATACAAACGATTTCAATTCGAATTAAAACTACTTGCCTTTGTGTGTAAAGTTTCTTCAAAATGCTAGGCTGCTAGATCAGATGACAATAGTTGAGAGATTTGAAACCGACGATTTAAGGTCAAGTAGATTCAGTACGTACGGTTGTCCTTCCCTAAAATCTAGTAGGCGATATTAATATTGTCACTTAACGTATAAAGTCTTCCTGGTTTAGTTTAAAGTAAGAGTGGTTACACGAAAAATCTCTAAAGATTTCTGGTACACCCTCCTATAAGACAAATTGCAGAAAGAAACTTCCTCTAAAGCAGTGGTGGGCAACAAATGTAAGTTTGGAAGGCAAGCCAACAACAACAGAAAAACAAACAATAATAAACATTACAAATCACTCACCCCTGCTCGAGTTGGATATAACCTTTACTCGAGGGAATACACTTTTTTAAAGACTTCCCTTTTGTTAGCACGCAGGGCATGCTGCGCCGAAAAGTAGGCAACTTTTTTCTTTATGACCATTATAGCCAGGACTGCAAACTGGTTTTAAACCGAACTGGCTCTTCCATTTACTATTCCGTCTTTCAGCTTACTGTGAACCGTACCTCATAAGCTCTAATAGCTGACTATGAACCTGTTACGAACCTAAAATTTCGGTTCAAGGTTAATTTTAGACATGAAAAAATGGTACCTACCTGCCCAGCGAATTCTTCTGATAGTTTTGGACGACAGAGTCTTACAATCGACAGGAATGCTTTATGAAAAAATCAATAAAGGTGTTCAGAGCTACCTTGACATTACTTTGGTAATATTTTTCATTTGTAGACTTCGAAATGAAATTTTACTTAACAGTTACTTATATTTTGAATAATCCCATGTGATGTGTTCTACAAATCACTTTCTACCCAAATTCGTCACAATTCCCATGCAGTTTGTGTCGTGTCTAGGTCAATTACCATCTAAACTTTTATTAATTATAGGCTGATCCAAGGTTCGCACCAAAAACCTTGGCACAGAAACCTTGAACCTCAAATAGAAGAGCCCTAACCATTTGAAAATTTTGGTTCGATACCTACGAGTCGGAGCTCGAAAATTTATATGAGCATTTCCACAAAAAGGTGCACCGACACGAAAAAATTAAAAGTAGTTAAAAACACTATATTTTGTCACATTTTCCCCAGGGAAAAAATTAAATTAAACTAAATTAAGCCAGTAGCAAATTTGCTCATAGCCCGTTTCGAGATTTTCGAAACCAAATTCGCGCAATCACAGTTTTTCTCATTTTTATACTTTTATGGCAAGTTTTTTCTTAAAAAATTGCCTAAGGATTTCATTGACTTTTGATATCTAAAACTGTTCTAAGGGTCCGAAGGGCTAAAAAAGTTTGGATAAGAGGCTATATCAAACTATGTAATTGCAATTAACTGTAAGTTTTTGTTTTGCATTAATCAGAAACCACATAAATATCTTGATGGAAAAAAAGTCGCGTTCGACATGTCACGTAGCGACACAGATCAATAATTAATGAAAAAAAAATACAGAAGATTTCCAAATCAAACAAAATACATTTGAAAAAGCAATTCATTGACGAGATATTAAATCAATTTGGGCTTTGTTGGGGCCTCAGGATTCGCTAAACTTTGTCTTTGTATATTTAGGCACAAAAATCACTTCTTATTTCGAATCGCTTCTTATTTTGTCTATATTTTGGTAACTCGACTTCACTTGCTATTCTCTTTTAGCAATAATTAAAGTGCTAGCGAAGACCTTTAATATGAAGTAAAGAACGAATTAAAAATGCGCTTTAGTTTGCTTGTTTTTTTACTTTTAATGTGTACGACGGCCGCTGTCGACAGAATGGAAATGCCCATATTGGTCTTGCAGTCCTTATTATAACACTGCCATTTACTATCCGAACCTTAAAGTTTTAGAGATGGTAGAAATTACAAAATGCTTGATTTGATTCATTTTTATAACAAATTTTTTTGATTAAAACATTTATAACTAACTTATTCAGTTGCTCGAGAGTCGGGCTTGACCGTCTTTCGTAGTTGTTATTATCCATTTCAGTGAAATGAATCCAATTGTCTCCGAGCTAAGTTAACAGTCACTGATCAGGTCACTGGGCAGTGCACAGAACTAGTTACTGAACCATTCACTGAACAATTCAATGAACTAGCTACTGAACAACTGACTGAGCAAGAGAAATACTTATTGGAAAAGTTTACCAAAATATTTATGGAAATTGATTTCTAAAATTTACACAAAAAATCCTGAAAACTTAAGTAAATTTTTTAAAATTCAGCTAGATGTTGGATGAATTTGAAATTTCTGCAATAGACACAGAGTTGAGGAAAAACTGCAGCTGAAGTAAGCTGAAATTCTATCTGGTATTTTTCATACCAATCTTAGGGTTCCAAAAGGTAATCCCCACTCAGTTTTAGTCTTCTGAAAGTCCAGGATATATCTACGAATTCGGACAAACAACTGAATATGAATATGAAATATGAAAAATTTATAGAATTTCTGGTTTTTATGAGCATTTTTAAAATTGAAAACTAAAATAATTTGTATAACTCGCAGTTTTCGCCCATCTTTCCCAATTGCGCATACTATAAATATCCAAGTAATTTGAAATAAAGAGATGACTTCAATGTTTCCACATGTCCAATTATTATGGAAACGACCAACGCCTCACTGGCCGATCTCTCTTGCACTCTCTCTCTCTCTCTCCCTCTCCCTCTCTTTAGTTCTATATATTCTCTACCAAATCATTCAGTCACTCGGCATACTTTCTGGAGAGCACAACATGGCCATAGACGAGCCGCAAATCATAGCCACCAGCATCAGCCACAAGCCCCAAGTGGGTTATTTGAAAAGCGAAACGACTTGGGCCAATTGTCCCGCCTGCGAGAAATCCGAATGGAGTGTCGTGCAATTGGAGGCGGTGACCTGTTTACAGCGTTTCCTTAACATGACCAAAATGTGGTAGGTACGTTTGACTCCTGCACATTCAACTAATGCTTCTAATGCTTCTTTTCACTCCCATCAGCAAAAAGTGGGCTGGTCGCTTGGACATCAATCACTATTGCTCGCAATGTGGTTGCTTCATAGGACGCTATGTGCCCGTGGATTGTACCGAACGCTGTTTATCCAAGTCGGCGCGTCGCCAGGCGGCCGTAGATGAAATGGTTTTGAAAACCAAACCAAGGGATTGTGCCGAGCGAGCACAGAAGAGCAGGGAGAAGGTGCTGGCCAAGCGAGAGCAGGCACGCCTAGAGAAGGCACAGACCAAGCCCTGAGGGCGGGTCATATGGTTTGGATATTGGCTAGGTTAAAGCTTTCACAACAGCGCAACGGAAACGAAAAAGCTCTTCAATAAAATATATTTTTACTACTATTTACCAACAATTTGTCAACATTTTTAAGGGGGACTCCCCTATTCGGACTTCCTGTGAGTCATTGTGGGCGAGGGCGGCTTATCACACTTGCAACTGACAAACTCACGATTGGGCTTGATGCAATTGTTCTCCCGGTCGTAAAGACCCAAGAATGATTTACAGTTGGAGCAGTGCAAATATTCCCGATTCTCTGGCGATATGAGACAAGGCAGAAAGCAAAAGGGCCAACAACTGGCCACACAAGCGGCACAACATCCGGTGCTGGCATAGAACTCCGAACTGGTCTTGATTAAAGGACGACGGCTCTGGCCACAGTTGGGGCAATAGATGGTGCCATCGGTGGGCGTCCAGCGTTCAATGGAAGCGCGATAATATTGACGTCGGTCATAGGAGTCGCCAGCCTGAATTGGCTGGGCAGCTGCAGTTCCAGCTGCTGCATCAACTTTCTCCTGATGTTTGGCCAGGTCTGCAAGAACAACAATTAGCTAAGCTATCGATCTTTTTCCAGGTTTAGAGGTGTAATAACAGAAATACATTTGACTAAATAGCTTAAATAGCCAAGGACTCTTATCTTAAATACAAGAGTATCCTGCATAGAACTCTACTCACAGCGCTCTGCCTCATCCGCCAGTTGCTCTTCAGACATGCCCGTCATTTTACTAATCTGCGACAAGCGATCTTCGCTTATGCCATGTTCGGCCGCCAGCTTGTGTAGATTTTTCACCTTCTCATTCGAGTTTTGTATAATTTCGGGATGTTCCTTGTGTATATGAGCCACCATACCAGAGCAGTCATAGCGCGAGCTCTTGATAATCTTCAAACACTTCAGGCAGCGCAAATATTGAAGTTCGTTTGCCGGTACAGACATGTTTAGTTTTTATGTATTTGTGCGTTTTGGAAAAAAGCCAAGTTGTATTAAGTTAACCAGACTAGACCAAATTGACTTGGCCTGCTACGTATCAGAGTAGAAAGAAAGTTAGATTTTCAAAAAGGAAATGATTTACCTTGCTTGAATTAATTAGCAAAAGTTATGCATTGTATACACCCAGAAAAAAATGGCTTAAAGCAATCACATTGGATTCTACTTTGCCCTATTTGTATTCAAATTAAAGGCCTGTATCCAGCACTGCGGAAAATTCCTGGCAGGAATTTGCTATTTATTTTAGTTGTGTGGAACCTAACTAAAACAGTGTGCCCAAATGCTCCTGAAATGTGCAAAATCAGACTGTTTGATAAAAAATTGTGCCCAAATTGTACTGCAATGAGCTAAAATATTTTTTTTATTTTATTTAATTGTGCACCAACACTTTCCCAAGCACTTTTCACAGAAAATTTGTCAAAATGCTTTTTTTCTGTAATAAGCCATAGACATGGTCGTGCCTCCACTGCTTTTATTAAAGCTATCTTCTCGTCCCGTTGAAAATTATCAGTCCTTTTTTTGCGCACATTGATTGCCTCCATCTTTTGTCAAATCACTTCCAAAACAATTGTCAGCAATATATTCCTGAACTGAATATCAGCTGTTTCTCGTTCCACACACGCTTCCGAAACGCCGCTATTGATACGCCGCTATCTATTCAAGTGTGGATTTCGTTCGTGTTGCTGGATACACAACAAACGAAAAAGCAAACTAAAAATTCCTGCCACAGTTTTTATACCCGTTACTCGAAGAGTAAAAAGGGTATACTAAAGTCGTGCAAATGTATGTAACAGGCAGAAGGAAATATCTCCGATATCATAAAGTATATATATTCTTCATCAGCATCAACAGCCGAGTCGATATAGCCATGTCCGTCTGTCCGTCCGTCCGTCCGTCCGTCCGTCCGTCCGTCCGTCCGTCTGTATGAACACCTAGATCTCAGAGACTAGAAGAGCTAGAGCAACCAAATTTTATACGTAAGCTAGTATTGTCTGTAGGCTGATCAAGTTTGTTTCAAATTTTGGCCACGCCCCCTCCCGCCCCCGCAATAAAAAATATTAAATAACTCCCACAATTTTTAAGATATCGAGCTCAGATTTTGCAGTGTAGTCTATGTGGCCAATATCTACAATTTCACAAATTCAGTAGGATTGGATAATAAATGGCCGAGTTAAAAAAATGTTGCATACTTATCCGAGCTGAGCTGAGTAAGGGGTATTTCGAAGTCGGGCAGGGCCGACTTTAACTTACGCTCTCGTTTTTATATGAAGTTTGGCAGGAATTTTTAGTTTCCGCTGTGCTGGATACCCGGCTTAAACAAAAAGCACTTTGAATTGACTAAAAACATAGTTTTAGTTTCCCCTTTTGTATGCCCACTTCAGCGAATTCCAACTTGAGAATTACAAGCGGTCGTTTTTATGCAAAATGCCAGAAATATATTGATGAAAACTTGTAGGCAATTCAATATAGATACTATCCAGCTAACTTGATGGCACAACTGGTTAAAATACCAGTCCAAGCCATATGGTACCATCTGGCGGATGTGTGATATAATTATACTCTTTACCGTAGGTACATAGAGTATTATAAGTTTGTGCAAAAGTATGTAACAGCCAGAAGGAAGCATATTAATTATATTAATTCTTGATCAGCATCAACAGCCGAGTCGATATAGCCATGTCCGTCTGTCTGTTCGTATGAACGTACTGATTTCAGAGATGGTAAGAGATAGAGGTTTGACATGTATGGGACATATGCTTCTTATGTCTGCAGGCAGATCAAGTTTATTTTCAATTTTGGCCAAGCCCCCTCCCGCCCCCGAAATTTAGAAAAAACGTCATATCTCCCACAGTTTTGAAAATAGATGGCTTGTTTCTTCTGGACATATTTATTTATTAGGATAACGCCAAAGAAATGGTGAAGATCGGATTAACGGTAGTCGAGTTATGATCAAAAGACTGTTCGCTGCTGCAGCGCAATAGCAGCGCTGCTTTCAGTTGCTACTGCAGCGTCAAAATTTATGCTGAGCGTATAGTAGGGCTGCAAAACTATCGATGTTACTATCGATAGTATCGAGGTTTTCAAAATGGTCCGATGTATCGATGTTAAAAAATGAACATCGATATATCGGATGCTTCACTGCATCAGTGCTGCCAGATTTTTTGGGTCCATTTTTACAATTATTATTAGTTGAAATACGACAAAATTTGATTAATAAGCAACAAAAAAAAAAAAAAGGTCAATTTGGTTAAACGCAGCATTATCAAACCGAAATTTGTGTTCCAAAGTGCAAATAAACGAAATGGCTAGAAGTGGCTAGATCATTTTGAAAAAAAAAGCTAACCCGCTCAAAAAGTGGCTAGTTCTAGCCACAAAGTGGCTGAGTTGGCAGCCCTCCACTGCATGGTGACGCTTCAAGCTACGCGTAAGTGTTTGTTGAGTTAAAAATGTGTATAATTTTATAAATTCATTTTTTGGTAATAGTTTCTTACAGCAATAATTGGCGGTTCTTCTGTATATATAATGGATAAGTTTTTGTGCACATCAAGTAAGTAAAAACCTTAAAAGCAGCAGTGTATATTATTACAAATCTACCGCAATCTAAAATATTTGAAAAATTTTCGATGTTTTAACGATATATCGATGTTTTTTTGGAAAACATCGAGGTTTTGAAACATCGAAGTTAAAAACTATCGATGTACCCACTATCGATAGTTTTGCAGCCCTAGCGTATAGTTTCATTGGTACAGAGTAATCTAACAGCCAAGCAAACATCAGGCGTTGCAGGCCTGTTACAAGTCCTTAATTGCGCTCCGACAGATTTTATTTTTGGAACCTGCCTTAGGATATATGGATAATATTTTCTTTCTGCCAAATAGCTGGCCATTCAGCCCAGTGTGCAGTGCTGAGGGTCAGCCTCTTATGTGGGATAAGCATAAGTTATTTCCCATAGATAAGAAAACGTTTCCTTCTAAAGTTAAGAAAATCAACGAAGTATACTTTGTGTTTGTAAGATTTGCTTTAAGCAAAGTACTTCCTCTGGGATTTGGGAACTTGGGGAGCTTGAACTGAAAACGTTGGGAATGCCGTCTCCACTAGTTGCGCCATCGCACACGACAGTTACTACGCCTCTAAACTACTACTTATACTGATTTTTATATCTGTTTAAAAGTAAAGATTAGAACACTGAAATTCTTCAGTTGAAATAAAACTGAAGTAGGGTAAAAAAACTTTAACAAATTCTTTGGTTTTGTTGATATTCTAAAAAGTCATCCAACTCAATTTAAGCAGAATCACATTTAGGTCTTCTTGGTGATTCATAGTGATTGCAGATAAGAAAGCAGTACTAATTAATAATAATGATAGCATGCTTATCATTATGTCTATTTTTGAGGTACATACCGACAATTTAGCATTTGGATAAAGAGCACATGTCCCTAATTTATTCTTTCTATTACCACGTTTATACACACAAAATATATAATATCATGCCTAATGCCCTTTAAAGCATGCTAGGTTATATGAAAATCATAATATTGGTCAAGTATATATTTTAGATTTGTCTTAACTCAACATTATTTTGAATACCCAACAATCTGAGTGAATATGCAGTGTCGGATATCTATGACAGACTTGCAATGGCTTCATTTTAATACATAAAAGCTTAAGGAAATAAAGTTTGCATACTTTGAAGGGCATTCATCACAAATATTTAAATGCGATACTTAATGTATTTTTTTTGTTTAAACCGACAAACTGTCATCAAACTCTGCCCTAAAGCTATCGCCGTACACTATTTTCCATGCAGGAGATAAGAAATACTTCAAAATATTTGCTGGATGCAAACACAATCTAAGTGTAGTTGCAGTATGTATGCCTCTCAATTATCTAGTGCAAATACTAAAGATTATTACTAATGGAAATAATGTTTGCATACTTTGAAGGGCACTTACCTAGATATACAGCGCAATAGAAAGGTTGCCAGCCTACCTAAATTTAGGTCTACTGAAGCAGGAGGAAGACAAAACATTAAGGAGTTTTAGGGCAGCAAAAGTGGCACCCTGTATACTAGGCTTGTGCGTGTGTGTATGTGTAAATGTTTGGTGTATTCATAATACTCTTTTTGCCAGCGTCAACATTTTATTGTCAATCATTTGCCTCCTGCCTCCTCCTCCTCCTGCTCGCTCCCATTCACACGTGCCTTTGTATGCGGGATTTAGGGCTTTCCGAGTATTTTTTTGTGTTAACATTTTGCCAAAATTGATTTTTTACTGCATTTGGTTTGTGCCACATCTCCATCATACGCACCCAAAAAAAACCAAACGCGTGTCGCTGCAAGTTCATTGGGATGAAAGGGAAATCTTTTCGAGCGGGCCAACTTGCCTCGGGCCATCGCTCGTTTGACACACTGTCAAAGTGATTTGCATTCATCGGTCTCCCCCGCAACTGAATGTCTCAATATGTCATTTCTTTTATTTTCTTTTTAGCTTCACTTACACTTACATATTATCGTACACACAGTTTTTGTCTAGGACTAATATAAAAATACAGTGTTTTAGGTATACGTTTACGTTTCTCCTTCGATTCTGTCTCATTTGTTGGCTTTGGAAGCGTTGCTCTTAAAATGTGGATAAATTATGAGGTTACTCTCCGGCCTAAGTGGGGAGTTCAGCAATAACTTCTCAAGGTGGTCTCGTGGTTCTTGTTGTTCTTGTTGTTGTTGTTGTTGTTGGTAAAATTGGACTAGACTTAAGATATTTACATTGGATCATTGGATATGGGGGGTTAACTTTTGCCATCCTTAACTAATTAACTACGTTTTACACACATTTTGAGGCACATTCAGTTATCAAACAAATTACAAATTCATCAAGATGCCCCCTATCCCTACTACCCCTACCGATTCCTGTCATCATCCCTTAAAAAACTAATTGTAAAAATTAAAAATTGATTTACCTGCCAGCAAATTTCGCAGTTCATTTCCATAACTCATAACTTTTGCAAGTTTAATGCATTTATCACTATTTGGCCCAGTTAGTTAGAAAGCAGGCCACGGGCTTAGAGCGTATTTTGTTTGGCAGCGTCGCCGCTGTTGGCCATGGCGTCGGGCCGGGAACGTGGGCGCCGTTTGGGCTGCAGCGAGTAGAGACGTCCGCTGCGTACGCGAGTCTGAGGCTCACCAGGGCCAGGGCCACCACTGCGAAGAAATTTTGATAGAAGGAGTGGCATAAGCTTACAAAACACTGGGGGGAAAAGTATATATCAAATACACAAGGTAAGTAAGGAAGTTCTTGTTGAAAGCACAAACTTTTCATTTCAAGCAGACTTTTTGGAATTTAATAAGGACATTTTGTCCTACTTTAAGACTTGTTTTGAGTTGGGACCTTACTTTTAGGTCGTCATTATCTTGAGTCTATGACAATGTACTCTTAAATCAAGTACTTCCATACTTAGCACCGTTTTCTTTTCCTTTAGATAGTTCTAGATAGATACTCTATTCTCAGGCCCGTTTTTTCATCTTCTAGATAGCTGCTATGTTTGTAAGTTTATGTGACAGATAGCTCTATGTAGAACATGTGAAAACGGCTCTTTGTTTAAGCTAAATATATTGTGCTTTTAAGCCAAAAAAATACAGGAAAGTTAACTTCCCTTGCAGCAAGTTTTACTAACCAATTTGAGGGACATTTCCACTGAAATCAAACAAGTTTTCCATACTAAGACTACTACTACATACTATATAGATGACCGATCTCGACCAAACTTGGCAGAATCATGGAAAAGCATAGCAAACTAAGAAATATAAAGTCTGGAGACGTTTGCATTAAAAACAAAAAAGTTTTTCTCACTAAATCTAGTTTTTCGATCGATCGTTCCTATGACAGCTATAGGCTATAGTCATCCGATTTTGACAAAAATTAAAAGAATTGTGTGAGAGCTTATAAAAAAAATATATGCCAATTTTAAGAACATTTCCATTGAAAACAAAAAAGTTTTTCTTACTAAGACTATATTTCTAACCTTTCTTTTCTAAGGCAGCTATACTATATAGATGTCCGATATCGACCAAACTTGGCAGAATCATGGAAAGTATAGCAAACTAAGAAATACAAAGTTTGAAGATGTTTGCATCGAAAACGAAAAAGTTTTTCTCACTAGAACTAGTTTTTCGACCGATCGTTCCTATGGCAGCTATAAGCTATAGTCATCCGATTTTGACAAAAATTAAAAGAATTCTGTGAGAGCCTATAAAAAAATATATGCCAATTTTAAGAACATTTCCATTAAAAAAAAATAGTTTTTCTTACTAAGACTATATTTCTAACCTTTCTTTTCTATGGCAGCTATACTATATAGATGTCGGATTTCGACCAAACTTGGCAGAATCATGGGAAAGCATAACAAACTAAGAACTACAAAGTTTGGAGAGGTTTGCATTGAAAACAAAAAAGTTTTTTTTATGTTATAGTCCTCCGATCTGGCCGGTTCCGTCAAATGTGCAGCGTATTTGTACCAGAAGACTTTGTATAAAGTTTGATCGCAATAGCTTTGAAACTGAAGGAGGAGATAGCATAGAAACGGAAGAACAGACCGTCGGACAAGGCTAAATCAACTCTGATCCAGAATATATATACTTCATGTGGTCGGAAATGTTTTCTGCTATGCGTTCCAAACATCCGGACAATTTTATAATGCCCTCTGCCAGAAAATGAAAAGTTTTTAAGTCAATTCAGAAAATGCATCAAACAAGTACTAAGTTTTGTTGTTTTAAGTCTTAAGAATTCTTAAACTAAAGCAAGGTTAACTTAAAAATCAAGAAAGACCTTAAGTTTCACTCCTTAAGCAAACTGATAAAACCAGTTGGGAATTTGATGGGCAGATTTTTGTAGAAAATTTGTACAAAATTTCTGGATTTCAGCAGCGGACAAAAAGGTAAGGACTTGCATGCTTAAAACAGGTGGAATCAACTAAAAACTAAGATAAAATTCATTTAACTAAGCCAATTCCTAAGAAAAGTACATAGTTCTCACTTTAAATTCAATTTTTTAGCTCGTTTTTTCTCGAAGTGCACCAAACCATGGGCCCAGCATTACTCACTTCATTTCCAGTTTGGCCAAACGTTGCTTGATTTTCGCCTGACTGGCCGTATACTCGGCCAAAAGGCGTGCCAATCGCATGTTGAGGTTCTCCACCGACAGCTCCAGTTTCTCAATGCCGCCCTCAATGCTGTCATGCACACGCTGCGAATCTGTGGCGGCGGAAGTGTCAACGGAAATCAAGGGAAATTCGTTTAAGCCTGCACCCACCTGAAAAGATCTGTTCGTCCAGCAGTCCATCCTTGCGCAGCAGCTGGCAGCCACGTTGCGTGAGCGTGGAACGGGCCTCTGGATAGTCGGCCAGTGTCTCCCACAGATCCCGTTTGGCCAGACAGAAGAGATCCGAGTAGCCCAGCGAGCGTACATTGGCGGTACGTCGATTGCCTGTCCGATTGCCGGCTATCTCTAAGACAGAGACCTCACCAAACACGGAGCCCGCTCCCAGGGTGGCCAGCACGGTAATGCCGTCGTCGCCCACTACGGAGAGTTTGCCTCGCTTTACGATATACATTTCCTTGCCCACATCACCCTTGCGGCAAATGTAGTCACCCGGACTGAAAACCTGTAGTTTCAGCTTCAGCACCAAAGCTTCCAGCAAACCCGGTTCGGTGTCATGGAAGATGCGCACTTGCTTCAAGGTATCCATATGCACTTGTATGGCAATCTCTGCCTTGAGTTTATCCGGCAGGGCAGCCAGCACACGCTCCTCATCCAAAGCACCGCTCTGGGACCAGGTGTAGGCGAACCAGCGTATAACTCTTGCCTCCAGTTCATGACCCACACGACGAAAGGCCATATACTGTTTCACACCGTCCATGCGATTCTGGAACTCTACACGTGCCACATTCATGTTGGAAATCATGGAACCAATGTTGCCTGGCAGAAGGGGGAGCAAATTAACCCGATTTCTTTAGTAGTTCCGGTCTAACTGGACCCGCACCACATATTAACACATGAAATTGAAGCATCTGTCAGTGTACACCCCTGGACACACAAATAGCACTAGGCAGCTATAACTATGTACAATGTTTTGTCTAACTTTTGTGCTATTTGCATGTCCTGGGCTGTGTTACTTGGCACAAAAGGCGACTAATGGCGGCACTTCCGGTGTGCATTCTTCATGGTAAGTAAATTTGTTTGCACACAGCCGCCAGTGCCAGGCAGGCCCATCTTGGGAGGTAGGACCGACCCGGTAATGGCAGCGATAAGGGCGACAACCAAAAATGATAAAAAGGCACGTTTGCCAAAAAAGGCGAGACGAATGGCTTCGCATGGAGACAGCAACAAATCATCCCCCACCCCATCACCCCCCCGCCCAAAACAGAAACAGAAAGCGTAATGAATAATGTGGGTCGAGACGATGAAGGACGTGTGGGTCGTCGTCGTCCCTGACGTGCATGGCTGTAAATTAATACCCATTGATGTCACAGATGTCACTCTGGAACCAATTAAACGATCAGACGAAATATTTGCGTAAACAATGCGCCAAAACAAACAGAGTCCCAGAGTTAAACCCACCCCCACCCCTATCACCCGTCACACTTACCCACAATGGTGGCAAAGATGAGTACGCCGGCGAGGAAGTCGGCCACCACAAACAAATACTCCGCATCGTTCTCCGGCGTCGGTGTCTCTCCTATCGTCGTCAGCGTCAGCGTGGACCAATAGAAACTGTAGATGTACTGCCGCTGCAGTGTGTTGTTCCTCGTGCCATTCAAATTGTACACCCACGAGTCCGAACTGAAGCCAATCTCATAGCTGATGGCAAAGTACATGCACGCGTTCCAATGTATCAGCACCAGAATGGCCAAAACCACTTTGCAAATACGAAACGCATTGGGGTAACCGGTGGCCGTTTCAGTGCGATCGAACCATTCCATGAGCCGGGGCAGGCGAAGTAAACGATTAAGTCTCACTATCACGGGACAGGGCAGATAGAGGCTAGAGCAGGTCTCTGGCGGCCACCAGATGTAGGCCAGGTCTGTGGGCAGCATGGACAACACATCCAGATACCAGCCCTTGGTGTGGAAATAATGTCGTCGCAGTCGAAAGGCATCGCGCACGAGCAGACCCTGGTCCAGAAAACCTGCGGTTAACGGCAACAACAACAACAACAAAAAGAAACAGACAAAAGGTTAAAATGGAAGCAGGGAGGTAGCTAGCTTGGTGGGATGCCGCCCATTGTTTCAGTTATGCATGAGCCTTGCAACGAGCTAAACATTTAACAGACTGTTTTGTGTTTGGTTGTTTCGAATAGAGAGGTTTTGAACGGTTCTTTGGAGAAACAGACGGGGGGAATACCCTAATACCGGCGAAATTACTTGGTTTCCCTAACCATCTAGGAAATATATGATGAATTTGCCTGTTTTTTTTAAGCTGCGGTATTATATAGCAAAATTCCACTTAATTTTTGATTCAAAGGGCAAAGAATTTCTTTCAAATTTCTTGGATTTACTTAAACCAGGCATAGAATCATCTAAAGTTACAAAACTAATGTCAATATTTCCTAATTAGGATCTGGAAAATACATTTTTCCTTACTTAAAATGAGGCCCGATCTCTTCTTTATAGCTCTCATGTGTCAGATAAACTTCGAATTTAATCGCTTATTTGTAAGTTTAGGTAACATATAGAACTACACATATAGAAGTTGTGAAATCGGCCCTAATAAATCTACCAATATTAGAAAACGTGCTCTAACTTTAAAGCACAAATGCTTTCTTTCCATTTTTGCGCGCATACTTCTTGAAATTCCCAAACAGTTATGGCATGGCCAGCAAGGAGAGACGGTTGAGTTACGTCCTCGGCATTGATAGCTGGCGAGAGAGGTTGGCTTCTCTTAAAGCAACTGTACGATCAACCAGCCACTTTTGTGGTGTTGTGTGTCTCTGTCTAAAGTTAAGCGAAAGCATTACGCTAATTACAGTTGGACCGATCTTCTACCCTTTGCATATAAGGTTCTGTCATGCATTCTATGTGCACGTCTAAGCCCAAAAGTGAGAGAACCGATCAAACCTTATCAGTATGGCTTTAGACCGGTTTCCCTATTAAACAAACATTAAATACCTTGGTATTTAACTTGGTATTACATTGATAAACCTACAAACACCTTTGTATACCGTTCGGCTTTCCTATAAACGGAGCTCAAAAAAGAAACGGACAAATGGATTTTGCATTCTTTAAGTTCTCAAGTTTCAATACCGAGATTTGTTGATTAACACAGGATATTGCATTGCTAAGAGGATTGCTGGGAAACCCTCAAAACAGTACTGTCCAATCAAGCCCTGCTATCCATAGGTAATATAAAATCTTAGTTAATTTGTGTTGATTCCTGAGTTATCCAAGGGAGCTGAAAATCATCCAAAGGATATGAAAACTGCATAATTTAATATCAAAAAGATATTATTAAGAACTAAACATTCCAATTGGTTCTTTTTGCATCTTTTTTTTCTATTTCGGAGACTTATAGTATTTCTTAAAGGTCTTAAGCTATAAACTAATTATTTGGTGTGTAAATTGGTCAAATAAAGTTTCCAAGCCAGTGTGAAACGATACGAAGTGTAGAACTTAACATTTGCTTTTAAAATAAGTATATTTCCACAGTTGAATACGTATTGTCCATCCATTGTGGAGTCCTTAATAAGTATAGTAGCGGCGGTTTCTCTATCTAAGATACTTCCCAGAGGTTCAGTAGAAAGGAGAGAACAAGTGTTTTGAGTCTAATCCTACTAAGTGCTGAGCAGTGGCATAAAAGAAGCAGTATTGTCTCCCCATCTTTCTCACACTTGCAACTTCTACAGAAAGATGTTTCCCTTGCTTTGACGACAAAGATTATTCGAACGTTTTAGGCTAAACGTGGATCATGTACCCCTAGCTACAGCTCAAGCTGAATGGTTGTTCCATATTTCAGTAGCCTGGCTACAGGTTTCTATCCTTTTTAGAAAGCAAGGGTCATACCCATCGTGCTCTTCTTTGGGAGGCGCTGGATGGTCGTACCCTGTTTCCCTCAATGTTACTTTGTCCAGGCACCGAGATCAGGTGGAAACAGAGAAACCGAGCTATCGCATTTAAGGATCCGTAAGCATTGTTGGAATCAGTCTTAAGCGCCCTTAGAGCGCTTTGCTTGACTATCTGACTTGATGTAAAGTTTTTCTTCTAAGATTGTGGGTGTGCTAAGGTACTTGGCGGCCACCTGCAATAATCAGGGATTTGTAATGATATTTCCAACCAAAAGAATACCTTCTCCCACAATATTATCCAGCTTAGATCCATTCATTTTTTGGTTAATTTAATAAAATTGGACTCTGAACCTGTTTGAGCCAAGAGCCGCATCCTGAACCGAACCATATAATACCTCCCATATCTAAAACCCCAACAGGACTCAATCTGTTTTGGTAACAGGGTTGGTTTCAGAGCTATGAAGGTTCGAAAATAGTTACTTTCTTTGTAGAGAATTTGCTAACATAATGTTAATATGTTAACATTAATGTTAAAGCTCTGTTAGCTAACATAAGAGAAGGCTATTAAACATTTCTTCCACTGAGCAGTAACGACTTATACTTACGCTCTACTTAAAAGCAGAGTCTGTCCACTAGAGCATTGATTAATCCTCTAAATAGCTTGGTAAACCAGACGAAGGACGTTTTTAGAATCAATCTAAGAGTCCATAGACCAAGCTTTGCAAGTAAGTTTTAGGTTGGTGAAGTAAATGAACCTTTTGCAGAACTTTATAGATTTCCAAACTTGATTTGAAACATTTGCAATTACTTGAGCTATGAACCAGATTAGCTGTCCCTTCGATCTAAGGACCTTTGATACTAAGTAAGCAGATGATACCTGTCTTCCAATAGACCGTGACTAGACTGAGTAAGATCGGTACAAGAAGCATATCGAAGATGAGTAAGTTAAGTAAGTTAAAATAATCGCTGATCTTAAAATTAAGTTATAATTCAGTAAGCTTGCCGAATCTTCAACGAAAATTCCATTGCCCTGCAGCTTTGGTCGCTGTAAATCCCATAAGAGAGTGAAAATTCCTTCGAAATTTAATTATAATATTTAAGCTCTTACGACACAATGAAAGCCGAAGTAGTCAAGGTTTCCACGAGCGCTGCTAATGGATTAGCTGCACCTATTTCCTGGTACCACAGCTTAATTAAGTCCAGTCAGATAAGCAAGCATCCCGCCTTCTTTCTCTTTTTGAAAGTGTGGCAAAAAAAAATTAGTTAATGGCCACACAAAACGATTTCACATTTTTGTTATAACCCAACCCATTCCTATGTACTTAAGGGTATCCCACCGTTCCACCGTTCGGTCTTGTCATTGTACCAAATGTCAAGGTTGGCTTATCCCTGCAGTTGGCAAAGACCAACCCACGTCCACAGCCACCGACTGTGATGTGTATTTGTAAGACTCTGGGCCTCATATGTGGCATGGCAAATGGCTTTTGCCCTTGCCTGGTGCCATTCCCATTGTCTCCGTCGACGACTGGCTTAAACCGTAAGTCTCAAGTCTCATTTGCATAGGCAAATCTTGCGCTTGCCACACCTGTCAGTTGGTTAACTCACCCTCATGCATGTGCACCAATGTATCTAGCAGATAGATGAAATCGCACAGATAATCCAGTGTGTACCAAACGGCTGGAGCATTCTTGTTAATCTCCCAGAACACGGCGCGTCCCACCACAAAGATGATGTTATAGAGCACCGCCAACGAAACCACAGCCAGCCACTAGCAAAGATCGGGGTAGGGGGACAACAACATGTAGAAGGTGAAGTGAATAAGTGACAGTTCCTTTAGCGCTTACCCGGTAATGCGACTGCAGTGTGGGATCTACGGAGAGGCGATTGCACAGGACGCTGGTGCCGCGTATCTCACTAGACAGGGCGGCATCGTCCATGGCATTGTTTTTGCCTATCTTATCCGTGTTGGTGGCATTGGAGAACTTTTCGAGAAACCAATCCGGGGGCTTGGGTCGATTGCGCTTGGTCAAACGTTGTCGCAGCGCCTGCAGCGTTCTCCTTAAAGCCGAGGGTTTACTGCGTTTGTTGGGCTCCTGCAAGGATACAAAGTTGCCAAGTAATGTAAAATGTAAGGGACAAGTTTTGTCAGCCAACCGCTCTCCAATTGTGCTCTAATTGAAACGTTTTAATGCCCCGTATCTGGTGTGGATACAAACACACAAAGACGTACACTGAGAGAAAGGGGCTGGCATTGAAATTAAATTTAAATAAAAGCAGAATTTTAAGAAATTCGCAAAACTAAACGCCAAAGACGAATGGAGACTGCTTTATTTGACATCACATCATACAAGCGACTATTTGACTGGCCAAAACGTCAAATTGATGGGTCATCCGCGGGCAAAAAACAGATTTAGCACCCATTAATTTCTTTTTATTTCCAAACATCAAAAATAAACTGCATGGTAAACGGTTTTCTAAGCCCCTAAACCCAGGTTTAGGAGTTGCCCCAATTAAAGTAGGAAAAGTACTTTTAAAAAGGGTTTAAGTGAATGCTAAAGTGCATACACTTTCATGGGGTGTGTTTCGAAAAACCATTTTCCAGTTTCATTTAAAAGTTTTTGATACTATTATTTGCCATTCCCAATACATAAATAGTTCTCCAAGTAAATTTTAACTATTTAAGTGTATTAAATATCTTAAATAGTCAAAATAAACTAAATAAATGTTCTGAAATAAAACACAGGTACTATTTTCACATTAAACCCAACTTTTAACTAAGTTTAAGCTGAATTCAGGCTCAATAATACTTACAGCTATGTTCTCTTTTATTAAAGCACTAGACAGCAAGGTACAGGTCATGATTCTTAAAGTTTTTCGTGTGCTGCACTGAAGTCTGTTTCCGAAAATGGTCCATCATGTTTATCTTTACTGGCAATTTAAGCTAAAAGGTCTTTAAAAGTCATATTTTGACCTTATTTAGGCTTGTTTTAAGGCAAAACGAATTGGTTTGTTTGGGCTTACTTCGATTTTATTGTGGGGTACTAATTCTTAGCTTTCAAGTTTAACATGCCAAATATTTCGGAGATTTTTTTAAGCATAGATATACCACTATAGATCTTGTAAACATATATTGTGCCGCCCTTAGCTATGCAATAAATTTTGTTGACAATTTTCATAAGGTTTCAATACAAAACACTAGCCAACTATGAGGGGTACAGAGTATATCAAATGGTCCATCCGCTTAGTCCAGTTTTGAAGAAGTACGGTCCAATGATGCCACCAGCCCATAAACCGCACCAAACTGTGACTTTTTCTGGATGCATTGGTAGCTCTTGCAATGCTTCTGGCTGATATTCACTCCAAAATCGAAAATTCTTCTTATTTACGTGCCCATTGAGCCAAAAATGAGCTTCGTCGCTGAAGACAATTTTTTTTTTGCTTTTTGTTATCTGGCTTAGATATTGCAAAAGAGCCTACAAATCGACAGGCTAAGGCATAGAATTCTTTGTTTTTAGAACGTCGAATCCAGAATTTATGGAATGATTTGCCAAAATCAAGAAGCCAAGCGCCACATTGGTTATATATTTATTGAATATGCTTCAGTATCATTTCAAGAAGATAATAATCTATAATGTTTCTCTTCGTTGAAATATCTTTCCAAGTATAGAGGTCCTATAAGTACTATTTACAATATTCAACAAAATTGATCGTCTTTTCAAACCTTTATAAACCAAAACCTTCACCTAAGCACCTTGAACCACATACTTTCGAACCTTAACCATATGTTAGTTTTGGTTTGAGCTTCTGAACTGTACTTTTAGGCTCGAAACCCTCTTAAAAACCCGATGATAAATACACTGTAAGGTGTAAGATAACATAAACTATACGTTTATAGATACAATATATATCATGCTTAATGCCCAGTAAAGTATGCTAGCATATATTTATATTAATATATTTAGATAACTCAACATTTGGTTCAATAACCATCATTCTGAGTCAATTTGCTGTTTCGAATATCTATGACAGACTGCAATGACTTTATTTTAATACCTAATAACTAAAGGAAATAAAGTTTGCATACTTAAAAGGGCATTAATCACGCATAATAATAGTACAGGGTTGCCCATATTCGACGGACCCATGTTTTTTTTAAAAAAATCAAAGAAAACAATAAAAATTTGGCGGTTGGCAATCTTAATCATTTAATTTGTTCCAAGTAGATTTGTTTACATCAATTTTTGAATATGATATCTCTCAAATGGCCGCCTCTGGCGTTGATGGCGTATTGTGCCCTTTTTGCAGCATTTTCCATCGTTTTCGCCAACATTTCGGCCGGAATAGCTGCTATTTCTTCACGAATGTTGTCCTTGAGCTCTTCTACGATCCTTGGCTTGTTAACGTAAACCTTTGACTTCAAATATCCCCACAAGAAGAAGTCAGGCGGCGTCAAATCGGGCGAACGCGGTGGCCAGTCCAAATCACCACTTTTCGACATCAAACGGCCCGGAAACAATTTCTTCAGAAAATCGATTGTTATGCGACTTGTGTGCGGTGGAGCGCCGTCTTGTTGAAACCAGAACTGCCTCATACGCTTTCGACGAATAATTGGCATCACAAAATTGGTCATCATGTCGCGATAACGCTCCTGGTTGATGGTAACAGCATGGCCATTTTCATTTTGGAAGAAAAACGGCCCAATGACCGTTTTCGCACTAACGCCGCACCAAACTGTGACTTTTTCGTCATGAAGAGGCACTTCTTGAATCTCCTGAGGATTTTCAGTGGCGTAAATACGGCAATTTTGCTTATTTACGGTCCCATTCAATGTGAAATTTTAATTTTTTAAAAGCACGTTGAGTTTTCACAATTGACTTGTTCTGTTGAATGTAAATTTCAACTATTTCAGAGCGCTCGCGTGGCGTGTATTGTTCCATGGTAAAAATCTGCTTAGACTGACGCTTCAAACGCGGTATGTCATTAAGCGATCTGACATCTCTGTCAAAAGTTATGGCGTTGCCAGATGGGTCCGTCGAATATGGACAACCCTGTATATAATTGTTTGGCAAAGCTTAGCATACTTTTGGTCAGTAAACAATTAAATAGTCTTGAGTACGTTTATTCATAATGGCATAACTTCGCCTAAAAAAATCGCAGAATTGTTTGGGATGGCTTATTTTAAAGCTAAGAAGTAATACGTTGCTATATTATTAACGAAACTTACAACAATGGCAAAAGTTTCCCACAAAACATGTAAAGCAAGAGTAGAAATAGACACTTTTTGACAGTTTAGGCTTGAATAACTTTAAATTTAGACGTGATGGCCCATTTTTTGAGAACATTCGTTTTCAAGTAACGAATGTCATCTAGTATCACCACCAACCCTTCGATATTCTGTAAAAAGTCTGATTTTGTTGCCTTGTTTAATCAGGGTAATCGATATCTAACCTTTAGTTTCTGTAAACTTTTCAACCGACGTATAAATATCAATCAAATTTTTAACAAAGCGAACACCTCCGTCGAAACTGAAGACCGAAACAAGTCTGCTAACCTTTTTTGTCCCAGTGTATGTATATACGAAAGTATCTTTCGTCTCGGTTAACCGCATTAAAAGTTGGTCAACTTCCCAAGTTATGTGCTTAAATTTTGTTAGGTCTGCCAGCAGTTGAGGGGCGTGAAGCAGGGACGGGAGACGCTGGGGGGAGAAGGCGTGTATGACGCAAACAAACCGAGGGCTGCTCAAAGTCTTTCACATGTTAGCTTAACCCCCAGGGCAAATCCAATTATTGACGTTCAAGTGATGGATCCTGCCGCAGAGACCTCTCATGCGGGATTCAAAGTTTCCAAGGGGGCGTGTATTTGACAGGCTAATAAACGCTTATCAGCTGCCGGCAGCGTTTAATCCATTAAGCCATCTTCTTGCATTCTAGAGCAAGCAACCACAACAACAACAACTACAAAACATAAAAAAAGAATCATATAGAAATGTGACGCATACGCCAGGTTGCACGGTGGTCAAATGGTAAAGTTTTCTTAGTGAATTTTAGCAAAAATGTTTAAATTGCACATATCTACAAACTTTGGCAGATACAGGGTATATAAGAGACTAGCTTGAATGACTTTTTTACTTAGAAAAAAAAATATAGAAATATATTTAAGTAAAGTTTTTGTTCCACAATGCGTGGTACGCCTTTTTGGCTAAGTTATGGCAACTGACAGTGCAATGCCACGCCTCCCGCTGTGTCCTGTGGTGTGTGTGTATGTGTGTGTGTCTGTGTGTGGTTATCCATAAGGTCACCAGTTGTCATGGGGGTACACAAATGTTATGTTTATTTACCGCATCTGTTTGCTGTTGCTGCTGTCCCGTTATGGCTGCTATATCCAGTGACTGCACCATGGCGGCTTTGACTTTGAAATGTCGCATACACAACAACTTGCACTTCCGATTTTAGCCTACTACAACAAACACCAAAGCCGTACCGCCGCTCTGTGTGGAATGAATGAGCCCCGTTAGCTGCGCCTGCGCATCGACAACTGACCGCACGCACCGGCTCACTGGTCAGCTGACGGCAATGGACGCGGGCAGCGTTTGGTGAACGCGTCGCCAACCGCATACACAAATAACCCAGCAAACTACACACTACACACTACTGCTCCACCTCCTCCTCCGTCAAAACCAATTGCTCTTGTGTTTTGTATTTCTTTGTTTTTTTCTTTGCAATTTCCTTAATTTGTGTCTGAGCGCGCGGTTTTCAATTAATCAAGCCAGCAAAAGTCTTCATTTAGTTCTCTGCGCTGGTCCTGGAAGCCTGTTGACAAGATTGATGTCACTCTGAGGTTTCACCAAATGCCTTTTTAATTGTTAATCAAGCTGAAAGCTCGCCGACCAGGGGTTAATATTGTTTACACTCGCGCAACATTTGTGCATAAATTAATTGCATTTCCAGTTGATTTGATGGATAACCAGGCGGCCAGCCAATTAATATACATACTAATTTTCCAATATCATCATTATGAGCTCATCCTACTCGCATCAGGGACAGTTTTGCCAATTGCAAGGTTCCCTTCGCTTGAAATATTGAAATCGAAAATTTGACCCCCCAAAACCAGCCCGGCCAGCCCGGCCAGCAGCAGCAGCCTGATTGGCATTCACCACCACACTCCGCACACAAAGTCCGCGAGCTGCCCAATAAATTTCCATAATTGTGCGTCCGTTAGGCCAGGTGGCGGCGAGGGTTGTTTTGTGATTTAATGATAAGCAAATTAAGCATTGGCTGATGATGATTCTGGTTTATGGTTTATGGCGTGCGTTTTTATGAGCCTCTAACAAAATGAAACCTGAAGCCGCTGTTGAGCCAGGGGGCAAAGTGGAGACTGAGAGAAATGCTAGGCATTCTATTGGAAGGCAAACTAGTTCTCAGAATATTTACCTCCAAATATTCAAAAACCATACAAAAATATTGAATGAGAGCAAGCGGAGGTGCTGATCGCCCCATCTTAGGGATAAACCAACAATTCCAGAAACCAAAGAGTTAGTAAAATTCGCCTCCAATTTCAATTCAATTTGAGCGACGTCAAATTTAGTCTTCAAATTCTAGTAACAAAATGTCATTTCGGACCACTTTCTCTTTGTCAAATTAACTTGAGTTTAGTTTAAACTAAACGGATAACTGACAATCAAACTTAATCGGTACCTCATGTCCAGTTTGAAACTTAAACTTCAGTTAAGTTCCGTTGAGGTCTTTAACTGCAACTAAGTCTTGATGGAAGTATCGATAAATTCATCGATAGACAAACAGCTGACTTAACAATTGCCTTGTTTATATGCTTTTTGCTTTTTTGGAGATAATTGAACATAAACTTGATCAGCCTGGAAGTATAAGAAGCTTAAGACCCCTACATGTAATTCTTCCACCTCTTACCAGTGGCTTAGACTTAGATAGGGGGGACTAGCGGAATCAATCAACCATCCTCTCTCCTAGTTTTCAAAAAAAAGAGTCATAAAAAGTTCTTCTCTCTTCTCTTGTTATTGAAGCGAATATTGTTGTTTTGTAGAATAAAGTTGGCGTTGCCCGAATATTTAAGAACATTATTTAAATATGGAATTTATATGACAAAGCTGTTGGTTAAAAATCTTTGACATGATATTTGAATTCCAATTGTTGAAGGGTATAATGGAGTAAGAAAGAAGTCAGAAGAGCTATTTCGAGCTATTTCTGACATCCACTGACATATCTTCCAACCAACCACCTAGCAGCTATCAGAGACTTTGAGTACTTGAGTACTTTAGAAAGAGACCATAATTTGTAAACACAACTACAAGAAAGTCTACGTTGATAAGTACCCTTAAAAAATCAATAGATATTGGTCTACCGAAATAGAAATTCAGTTACCACTACCTAACCGAAAACCTTTATAAATTAGAACCAATACAGTACCTCTCGATTCGGTTTGATTATCTGATTTAAAATATAAAATGGTAGAAGAGTTTTACGAATTTAATGGAATAAATGCGAGTCACTGAAAAAGGGTTGTACATTTAAACAAACGTCATGTGCTTAGAGTTGTTGGTAGGCTGACTTAAAATTTACTTTAAGCCATAGACATAGCAAGCTTTCGGAGGTTCGGGCAAACAAAGCTGAATGTTCTGAAAGCTGGCTGGCTTGTGTAAAAATAGAGGATAGTTAGCTTCGGCTCTGCCGATGTCTTTATACCCTTGCAGCACATTTTTATAACCTTGGAGAGGGTAAGCTAAAATAGTTCAGATGTTTGTAAGGCAAAGAAGGACGCATTTCCGACCACATAAAGTATATGTATATAGTATATTCTTGATTCTCCGTCAGTTTTAAAGCTATCGCAACCAGAAGTCTTCTGGTACAAATACGCTGCACATTTGTTAGAACCGGCCGGATTGGAGAACTATAACATATAGCTATCATACGAACGATCGGTCGAAAAACTAGTTCTAGTGAGAAAAACTTTTTTGTTTTCAATGCAAACGTCTCCAAACTCCGTATTTACTAGTTTTCAATGCTTCTTCATGTTTCCGCCAAGTTTGGTCGAAATCGCACATCTATATAGTATAGCTGCCATAGAAAAGTAAGGTTAGAAAAATAGTCTTAGTAGGAAAAACTTTTTTGTTTTCAATGTAAACCTCTTTAAAATTGGCATATATGTATTTTATAAGCTTTTTCACAGTTCCCTTAAAGTTTTGTCAAAATCGGATGACTATAGGTTATAGCTGCCATTGGAATGATCGGTCGAGAAAGTAGTTTTAGTGAGAAAAACTTTTTTGTTTTTAAAGAAAACGTCTCCAAACTTTGTATTTCTTAGTTTGTTATGCTTATGCATGATTCCACTAAGTTTGGCCAAAATCGGACATTTATATAGTATAGCTGTCATATAAAAAAAGAGCCAGAAAAGTAGTCTTAGTGAGAAAAACTTGTTAGTTTATAGTGGAAATGTCGTTCAAATTAGTTAGAACAAGAAAGAAAGTCGGTCAAGCCCGACTATAACATACTCTGTACCAAGAAATTTTGTCTTTTGATCATAACTCGAAAACCGTTCATCCGATCTTCTTCATTCCTTTGGCGGATCGATAAGTTATTCTAATAACTAAATATGTCCAGAAGGAACAAGCCATCTATCTTCAAAACTGTGGGAGATATGACGTTTTTTCTAAATTGCGGGGGCGGGAGGGGGCGTGGCCAAAATTGAAAATAAACTTGATCTGCCTGCAGACATAAGAAGCATATGTCCCATATACGTCAAACCTCTATCTCTTACCATCTCTGAGATCTGTGCGTTCATACGGACAGACGGACAGACGGACATGGCTATATCGACTCGGCTGTTGATGCTGATCAAGAATATATATACTTTATGGGGTCGGAGATGCTTCCTTCTGGATGTTACATACTTTTGCACAAACTTATAATACTCTATGTACCTACGGTACAGAGTATAAAAACGTGCTGCAAGCTTATACAAATTTCGGTTGAGCCGAAGCTAACTTTCCTGTATTTTTATACCCGTTACTCGTAGAGTAAAAAGGGTATACTAAAGTCGTGCAAATGTATGTAACAGGCAGAAGGAAGCATCTCCGATATCATAAAGTATATATATTCTTGATCAGCATCAACAGCCGAGTCGATATAGCCATGTCCGTCTGTCCGTCCGTCCGTCCGTCCGTCCGTCCGTCTGTATGAACACCTAGATCTCAGAGACTAAAAGAGCTAGAGCAACCAAATTTTAGACATAAGCTAGTATTGTCTGTAGACAGATCAAGTTTGTTTCAAATTTCGGCCACGCCCCCTCCCGCCCCCGCAATAAAAAATATAATATGAATAACTCCCACAATGTTTAAGATATCGAGCTCAGATTTTGCAGTGTAGTCTATGTGGCCAATATCTACAATCTCACAAATTTTCAAAAGGACCGGATAATAAATGGCCGAGTTAAAAAAATGTTGCATTCTTATCCGAGCTGAGCTGAGTAACGGGTATTTCGAAGTCGGGCAGGGCCGACTTTATCTTACGCTCTCGTTTTAGTTTGATAGAAGTTGAAAAATCTGTATGAAATTGTCAGTTTAAGATGAAACCGTCCCTGCTCTAGATTTGGCTTTTGGTAAGTGTAACCAGCAACAACGATTGTTCAACGCAATAACAAAAACCTTTGGTCAAATACGTTCTTAAAGCAGCATTCTTTGAGGGTTTCACCCCTTAACAAAAGCGAATGGAACCTTTCATGTCTAGGAACTAATTCTTTAGTGAAAAATATGTATGATAGATATACATACTTCATGTTGTCAGGTCCGACTGGGAAGCAGCACAAATTTTAGCCGTAAAGTAATCTCTACTTCAGAGACTGCTGAAATGCCAGGTAGAAAGTATTTTTCTTACGAATTGAATTCACTTGGCTTAGAGCCATCATTATTCGCTGCCAAATTAGTTCGGAATTTACTCAAAAATTCTCCAACTGAACCCCCCCAACCGGTTGTCGGTTGGGTAATGGACACTGTATGTACCAAGGACTTAAACTGGTGACACTTGGTGTCACTTGATGCTTAACACCCAGGAAATGACGTGTCCAGACAGTTAGACAACTAAAGCCATGGTTAAGAGGTCTCTGTCAGCAGGTCCAACCACAACCAACTGGGAAACATTGTAGCATAGAAAACGAAACTCGGGAACCTGGAACACTCATGTGGCATACTTAGAGAAAGTTTTTGTGGACATCTAAGGGGCATTTAATGAAGTGTAAGCAAAGCATCGTCTAACCCTTAAACTGTGGATTATCAATCTTCTGGGTTATTCACAAGTTTAATCCTAGAGGTAAGAAGCACACAGCTTTTCTATGTACACAGGGAGATACTTAGTATTAAGCTTGAAAGTCCACTCAAATTTCCTATCTTTTCCTTCTTCCATCACTAAAAGTTAATAATTTTGGCAACACGACCACGCATATTCACATATATCATCGGGATTCCATAAATTAATAAACACATTTGCAATTGTATCAATATATATATTTCGGGCATACTCTCTAATTGATAAGGATAGTTTGGCCTGATTGACGTGGAGGAGGTGTGGCAATAAATGCTAAAATACAGCTAAATGAGTAATGTATCAAATTACACACAACATTCCCGCTTATCTTATCACTTTATGCATTTACATGTAGCGCTCTATCTCGGCCGTATCTCATTTAGTTTATCACTCATTTGTTATTGATATCAGCTGCAGCATTGATCCCTTCACTTTATCTGCCTGCTATTTTGTTATTTATTTGTTTGTGATTTCCTTTGAGCTGTTTTGTGTTGAACGTGGGAAATTATGCAAATTGCGACGCAGATTGAATGACCATAAACATGGACGCTTATCGCGCGCCTGGGCAACATGCCGAACGATTACGAGACCCATTTGATATAAACAGGACCCTCGTCATTGTGGGATGTTTGATTTTTAAGCCTTGTTTTGGATTGTTTACCGAACGCATTAGCTGACGAGTTTCTCGAGTTTGTCAAGTTTAATCCAATTTCTTTTCTGGCTGCCGCCTGCTTACGCGTTTTTTCCGTAACTGTCGAAAATTGACTAAAAGTCCCCAGCAGACGGCAGACACAGACAGCGCCACATTCGCACAAGTTTTTTGTTTGCACGCCCGTGGGTGGGTGTTGGCGTCCTGGTCCTGGTCCTGGCCGGGTGGCAGCTCCAATTGCAATTGAAACAATAAGCAAAACGTGGGGAAGGCCAATTGAACATGAAGGTACGGCCAGGCAAATAGAGTTCATTAATCGGTTTAATGGCGAACGATGACGATGTTGACACTGACCAACTTGCGGGGTGTTCAACCTGCCTGGCGGTGGTAGCATCGGAATGGATATTACAACTATTTCTGTACTGTCACGAGACTTTTCAATGTCAAATTCTACAATGCCATTCGGTGTACTTTTGAGTGAGTAATGGACTCGCTAGAACTTATATAACCGACACACAATAGTAAGGCGATGGCCCTCTAAACATTAGCAGAGCACTGGCAGACGCTGCACAGTGCAACGACATACCATGCAGATGGTGGCACTTACGAACCCTAGAACTAGTTGCTTTTTCAATTTGAAGCTTTCTTGTTATTCTTGGGCGCTATAATATGAAAACCTCTTAATCGATTCTTTAGGCTAGAGCTGGTAAAGAGGTACTGTTGTGTTTGCAGGTGTCCCAAAAACTAAACCAGACAAAAACCCCCAATATGCAGAAAGAAATATATCGAGTCCAGTCGAATCTCCATAATTATACTCCACAAAGTCTAATGTAGATATCTAAACTTCTTAAGATATTCAACCGAATTTCAGTTATTACACTTGAATTAGGCACAATCGGTGTTAATACTACATTAAGTGCGAAAATACTTGATTCAAGAATAGAATTCTTATTTCAAGTACGACTTTTCAATACGGAAAAACTTTTTTTAAAATGCTTTAGAATCTTTTAAGTCTTTTTTAAAACTTTTTGATCATTCTTCTAGCTAGTAATATTCTTAAGTCTAGCCGTTTGAGCTGTAAATGCATTCTTAAATCAAAATAAGAGCACATCAAACAAGAACAAAATGTTCTTGGTTTAAGCCCACAAAATGTTATACTCAGGCTATTTCCAAATGTGTTCTTATTACAGCAGAGACCATCAATAAAAGAAGGCTATACAGATTCAAAGATATAACAAAAATGCTAGAAACAGTTGGGAATTTCATGAACATTTTCTTTCAAAAATTCGAATCTTACATTTATTTTGTACTTAGTGCAAGACATTTTGTGCTAGTACTTCTGTCATTTTGGGGCTACTGTAAGCATGAAAATGAGAACGTATCAATAATACATATTAACGCTCCTTTCTGAGACTATTTCAGAATATTTTGTTGTTAATTAATAGGAGTATAGCAGAGCATATACTCTGACTTGATGAATATTCTACTGAGATAGCAAAGCAATCGGCTAGAGATTTACACCATGGACCCGGATTTCATCAAGACCTCAAGTACAAATCCTTGACCGGGAACTTGTTGAGGCTTTCATGCTATTTCCCCGTAGTGAAAAAAGACCTTAGCGGTGGTTCCGCTAAAGGAAATTGAAATATGTATAGGGATGTTTTTGATATTTCCGAGCACGTAAAATCAAATTATAATGTCATTTTGTCACAGCAATTTACAAATTTATTGAAAATGACAGGTTAATTATCATAGAAACCAACAAATTAATAATTTTTATTATGTTTTTACTTTACCTCTGCTTGATTTGGTGATCAAACACAGCACCGCTTGCACTTAACATGAATGGTATGGCATCTTATCGTACTCCACCATCGCACACGCGAGTGTTTACACGCCGCACAGCCTACTTAAGTATTTCGTCACGTGGCTTGATGTTTATATCATGATATTGCTTCATCTTAGTCTGCCTTCACACTGATTGAAGCTCGAGATATTACAGTCTAGTAGGTCTACATTTCAGCATGGTTCGTCTACCCAATTTGATAAGCTATTCACATTTAAAACAAACAACGGGTTGACCTACTAAACTATTACTACGTTCATACACACAAATTATTTGTGGTTAATTCCCTTCAAAGTATGCAAACTTTATTTCCTTAGGTAGTTATCTATTAGAAGAAAGTCTTTGCTAGTCAGTTATGGCTGCATCTTAAGGATAAGTAATGGGCTTACAAGATAATATTGAGTTAAGACTTATATCAAATACATACTTGACTAAAACATTTTTTCGTATTTAGTAGCATACTTTAAAGGGCCTTAACCATGATATATTTTGTGTGTATAAGCGTAGTATATCATGACTCAAGTGTCGAACTGTGTTAAGGCAGACTTTAAGCGGAATATTAAGAGTTTTTGTTCAAGATTCTTGATTAAAATTGGTAAAATAATCTTGTCTAGACATCTTATCGTTTTTTTTAGCTTTTGACACTGCTTCGTCTAGGTTTCGGGAGTATTAACTTCGTTTTTCATTGAGTTTTACTCAAAAAATTCTATCAAAAAGTACTTGAAACTAAGAAAATGCAATGTTCCATCAAAACTTAAGCAATTATTCTAACAACGACATTCAAAAGAAGAGCGAAAGTTAAGGTCGGTGCTGCCCGATTTCGAAATCCCCGTTACTCAGGGGATTTCATATGTAATATGCCTCCCTAATGTGGTTTAACAGAGCCTTAACATTAATGTAAACACCATTTTGTTATAAAGCAGCTCTGGAAAGTATGCAACGTTTTCTTATAACTGTATTGTAAGAGCTAAATATCTTAAAATTTGTACAAGATATTCAATCGAATGGAATCACTGTGCGGCAGCGCAGCAGCAGCAGTATGAGCTTGCGGTTTTCTTTGGCTTGTTGGCCAAACATTGGAACACACCTCAAAAGCATTACAACAACATCAAGGACCAAGCCAATATTTGGTCACCGTTTTATGCGGGTGAGGTGGATGAGTGAGGGGGGGGTTCAGTTGGCTAGAAGAAGATTGAGGGCTTTTCATTTGTATCTATTTCTTTGCGTCGGTTGTGGCCGTTGCTGCCGTTGTCATTTATGAAATGACATTGAAACTGTTTTCCTTCACTTTGGGACCTGTCTCGCTGCTCTTATCTATCAAATTGGTCGTCCACTAACCCGCACCCGCATCAAATTCAAGTCCCTCCTACGTGACCAGCGGCCAGTTAGCAGCTGGCCATCCACACTCGTGTATTTATAGCCCTCCGGTTCAAAAAGGAAGTGACCAAAGTAGACCTTAATGTCTTGTTTCCTTTTATATAAAGAGAAACCCATGTAATGCAATTACAGCGTCTGCACTGCACCCAATGGGGAGGGTATAGACACTCATGGATGAGGATTGGACAAATTTGAAAGAAGCCACAACACTTCAGAACGGAAAGATCTTTGATTAATTTGACTGGCTGTGAGGGTATCCGCACTTTGTCTCTGTAAATTGACACGTGCTAATAAAAATAACTGCGGGCACCAAAAATGGCATTCAACTGGCGGCAAGCGCCTCGGCTACGTGACAATAGAGGAAGTAATTAAAACGCGATTTACGGCAAGGTCAAGTTTATGAAGGTCTGCAATTCATTTCCATGCCCGCAGCATAAAAGTGGGTTGGGTTGGGTTGGGTGGGGTTGGGTGGGGTTGGGTTGGCAGCCCGAATCAATTAGAGCGAATTATTTAATTGCATTGGCGGCGTAATTGAATTGCGTTCGAGTTGTACGCTGGATTATCGCCCATCTGCAATTTCCATTAAATTACGCATACGCCGTGTGCGCGGGCTGTGATTTGTGCAACAATTTTTTTAATTCTCTCACTTACCTGTATCAGTTTCCTGCCATTCTCCAGATAATTTTGATCATTGGCTTGGGTCGGTGTCTGCGGCAGGTCTGCTTGGGTAATGCCCTCCGCCTGCTGTTGATGGTCCCTGTCTGGCTGTAGCTCATCATCATCCTCGTCATCCTCCTCGTCGTCGTCCTCGTCATCGTAGTCATTGTTGCCATCCACCAACCAACTTCTACGTGGTGGCGGATACTGCAGCTGCTGCTGCTCGAGACCTTCGTCAATGTCTTGTCCTCTGGGCATGGAGGTGGCTGCCCTATTGGCCATTAAATGCTCTACCGCTATGGTGGCCGTGGGCGTAAAGGGTGCAAACAAGCCGCCGCTGATCTCCTCGAGCGGTGGTGGCGGCGGTTGGGATGTGGGCGTGTGGGTGTGGCTATTACTGTGACTATGACTATGGCTGGCGGTGCCAGCGTAAGGCAATTGCAATTGAGCGGGTGCCGAGGCGGCGGGACCCACAAAACGCGTGGTCCGGTACATGGGACGGGTGGAGAGGCTTGGGGGAAGTAAAAACGAATCAAATTTTTCACTTAACAGATAAAACAATTCCCCTAATTACTTGTATCCATATTTGGGCGACTCAGTTTCTGGGCGGCGTCTGGTGGACATCATTGTATTAACCCGATCTCCGCGGGCGGCAGCCATCATATAAGTCCACATAGCTGGGCTGACGAAGCCAGCTGCAGCAGCAGCAGCAGCTACGTCCGGCACGCGCACGGGCAGGCGACACACATGACGTTGTTGAGGATGTGGGCTGCGGTGCGATGGAGTGCGGTGGAGATGCCTGCAAAATGGGAAAACTTTTTGCATTTTCAACTTGAACTTGAAGTGAACTTAAAGTTGTTTTTTATGCCAGGAGGCGGGGGGGCCAGGTACTAAACGCTCACTTGATGGCAATTGTGAAGAGCTGCTGGCTGTGTACCTGAGCGAGCGGCTCGAGGCAGTCATAAATGTACCTTTTTGGGTTGGTCATAAAACAGTTGGAGAGAGGAAGACGTAACATAATGGCAGCAGACGTAATTAAGCAATTAAATGCAAAAAACTGGTGCGGCGGCCATTTTTAAGTGCCCCGCAATGTAGGCAACAGAAAATTCGCAAAGATAAAATTAAAGTTAATTAGGCTACGTTTTATTGTTGGACCACACTGATCCTGTTGGCATACTACTTGAAAAATGCTGTTTAAACAGCGAATTTAAGTTGGTTTTGGAAAGAGGTAGAAAGCGAATAATCTTGTAATTAAGGAAAGTGTTGATAATTATGAAACTCTCAGCTGGTTCATCAGGGTTATCAACTAAATCCATATAGGCTAGAGCTGCAGAAGACCTGTAATGTGCCATTTATGTATAAATCTTAGCATTATTCTAATGAGAAGGCTTTCTTGAGATCCCACATAATATACAAACCTAAGTACATGCATTCTCCCATGCACTCTGACCCCAGCGTTTCGAAACTCGACCCTTATAAATATTAAAAGCTTACGCAGAAAAAAAACAAGAGCTTTGTACTTGAATTAGCTACAAGCGGTGTCAATGGTACGGTAAGTACGATTCGTAGTTGATTTAAGTACTAAATTCTTATATCAAGTACGATTTTTTCAATCCAAAATACTTCGTTTTAGACAGTTTCTTGATTTTGAGACATATTTAGAAGTTCTTGATTATGCTTTTAGGTTGTAAAGGACTTAGATCGTGCCCGATTAAGTCTCTATTTTTATACCCTTGCAAAGGGTATTATAATTTTGCCCAGAAGTTTGCAACGCATAGGAAATATTCATTTCCAACCTCATAAACTATATATATTCTTGATCAGAGTGACGAGCTGAGTCGATTGAGCTTTGTCCGTCCGTCTGTCTGTCTGTTTCTACGCGAACTAGTCTCTCAGTTTTAAAGCTATCGAGCTGAAATTTTGCACAGGGTCTTCTTTTTGCTGCACACTACTAATATGTCGGAACCAATCGGATTGGATGACTATATCTCATAGCTGCCATAGGAACAGTCGGTCGGAAAACTAGTTTTAGTAAGAAAAACTCTTTTCTTTTTAATGGCAACGTCGCCAAAGTTTGTATTCATAGGTTTTCTATGTTTTGTTAAAATTCTACCAAGTTTTATTAAAATCGGACAACTATATGGTATAGCTGCCATACAAAAGATAGGTCTGAAAAACAGTCTTTGTTAGAAAAACTTTTTTGTTTTTCTGCAAATTTGTATTTGTTTGTTTCACATGCTTTCACATAATTTTACAAATTTTTGGACAAATCGGTTGACTATATCATATAGCTTCCATATGAACGATCGGTTGGAAAATGGGAAAAAAGAGTATTATTTGTTAAATATTTAAGCGAGCACTTACAAGGGTATAAGAACTTCGGCACAGACGAAGTTAGCCTAGCTTTCTCGTTCATCTTCTAAGTGTGCGCTTAATGTAGGAACAAAATGTTACTTATTCAAAAACGTTTGCTCTCATTTCAGTATTAGTGACATTCGTTTTGAGGTTTCAGAATGTTTGGTACTCAATATAAGTACACCCAAGTACTAATCATAGTTGTAAGTTTAAGTACACAACGATATAATTTCAACTCCGCATGGTCTAGAACGCCGGCAGCCGTTTTTAGTAAAGAAAACTTTAAAGTTTTCAATGAAAACAAATCCAAACTTTGTATCCTTTGGTTTTCTATGCCTTTATATAAGTCTACTCAGTTTTATGTTATCAAACAACTATTTCCTCATCCATCATCTATAAATTTATATAAATCTTTGCTAAAACATATCGCTCCAATACGTACAATCGGTCGGAAAATGGGTATTAGTGAGAAAATATTTGATATTTTTATGTTATTTGTTTGTTTTGACCGTTCAGTCAAAAAACTAGTCTAAGAAATGTTACTTTTAAAGGCAGCATACCTGAAAGTGTTATAGGGTCAAGCAGATGTAGGGAAAACCGACAGAAAGCAACAGCAACACATTACAAAATCATCAAAACGGATGGAACTTTCCAGCTGTGAAATTCTTTATGGTATTTCATGGTGAAATGTTCGACACTTCTCTTCAACCGGAGTTCAGAGAGAACTGTAAGCCAGGGCTGTAAACCGAATGACACTTTTTAATCGATTAATGGCATCTTTCTATAACGCATCTATAAAGTAGACGACTTGGGTGTTCAATTTGTTCCCAAGTTATGTTTTAACAATCATATAGCGGTCATCACAAACAAGGCAATAGGGGTTCACGGCTTCGTTAAAACATGGTCCAAGGAGTTTAATGATCCTGTATGTTTCCCTAGTGAGACCAATTCTAAAATATGGGTCGTGTGTCTGGTCTCCATATTATCAAAAATATCAAGATCAAATCGAATCGGCTTAAAAACAGTTCCTAATTTTCGCTCTCCAAGGCCTAAATTGGGATTCGTCCAACCATTTTCCTCCTTACGAAGACAGACTACGCCTTATTAACCTACCTTTTCTTTATAACCGCCGAATTTGACATAGTGTCCTGGAGAAATTGAATCTATCGCTTTGTTATCCCGTATAAATATTGCTGTTCCACAATGCGTTACTAGAAATTTGCATCCAATTTACCTTCAGTCTTGCCTAACTAACTACGCTCATCATGAACTCAGAATGCTCAGAATGGCGGTGAACCTAACCTACCTTTTGTTTTTCGATAATTCATTTCAATCTTGTAAAGAAGTTTAGTGTCATCTATACAGTATAGGTATGAATGTATTCCAGTAAACCTTCTTTGAACGGGTAAGTCAAATTTAAGGGGAAAGGGAAAGGTGTTTCAGGAACAGCTATTACAAGATATGCAACTGTTTTCAGTTGTTTCAATGAATTATTATATTAATACTAAGAGACAATCTTGAAGTTGCTTCATCAGAAGATGAACGTTGCCTTTGTTGATTACATATCCAGTTTCATTTGAATTTGGCTTTGTTCCAAGTTCAAAGTTATTTAGTTTCTTGGATTCCAAGACTCTGCTGTAGTAAGTGGGATTGAATTTAGAAAGAGAAATATTCTGGTTTTATGCCACGATTAATGTTTAGATTCGGATGGTAAAACGGAGAAGCGGTTCGACTCGAGCCGGCTTGCAGTTCTGGTTTAGAAAGCACAAAAACATTGTCGTTTGGTTGACCTCAAATCTCTTTAAACTTCTGAGAAGATTATCACCGAAGTAAAAACGCCTAATTGGAGGCCCGCCTCAAAATATCGCTGACTTATCAAAAAGTTAACCAAACAAGAAATGCCCCAATCAATATCAAAGTATCTAAACTTTTTGCCCTGCTTATTAGCTCCCAAAACATAAATTATAAATAATTCGATTGGCCAAGTTCAGGCAAACATAGACAACGTCTAATGAGGCGCAAATGATAAATCCATGGGTTTTGCTTTCTTTTCTCTTTTTTTTTGTTTTTTTTTGGCTGCCAAATGCAAATTCCAATTGCAGATAATCAAAACGTGCACAAAACTTAAGCATCCAAGCGAACGTCTTTATGTAATTTCCACTCGAATAAATGCCACAGAGAAAAAAAAAAACCCCTAAAAAAGTGTTGCAGCTTCGTTCTTTGTCCTTTCTTTGTCCTGGCAATGACTGGCGTTTACTGTCGCGTGATTTTATGCCATAGATTATCTTTTGGTTGCACGCTCCTTCAGGCAGCATTCAATTTTAAGTGCAATTTCGGTTTGCAGTGCCAGTGAGTCAGTCAGCCAGTGGCAGTTGTAGAAGTCTTTGACCGCTGCCATTGTCTAAAGAAGATTCAAATTCAATTCGATTGATTTTTGTTCCCTGCGTCCTTCAAGCGAAAGTAAATCCATTTATCAACTTCAGCTCCGCATAGATAAGCTGGTGACTTTGATAAAATGTGTGGAATGTGTAAAATGTGGCCAAAAGGAACACAAAGCAGACTTTAAAACAAACATAATTTTGCGCCCTGCCTTTGGGTAAATCATAGCAATTAACGCCTGGACCAGAGTCAGCTTATGTGAAACTTCAAAACGACAACACAAAGCAGCTTAATCCTGCTGTGGTGGGCTAACGAGCCATAAATGTGGTCCACTCGGTCGGTTTGGGTGTGTGTGAGTGAGAGTGTGTGTGTGTGATTGAGTGCTTATGCCCCACAGGAATCGTTTACACTCGCTTCAGTTGCCGGTTGAGGAAGCAGACTATGGAAATAAATAAATTTTACAGGATGCACAAAATATGCTAATGTCAATTATCTTGTGCGTAATTTGCTTTTTATGCCTCGACAGATCTGTGTAACTGGCGCCTCATTATGAATATTCAGTCCTCAAAATAATACACACACATACAGACGCGTTCAATGGAATAGCTACGATGTGCATCTTGAAGCAATCCTGAACCTGAAGCGGACTATGAGATTTGGGATATCGACAGTCGAAAGTAAAGGTTTTGGTCACAGTTTTCTTTGTTTGAAGCTCTCTCTGAAGCGTCCGGAAATTGTGGAAGAAGAAACGCCCCTGCACATGGTTCCCCAGACTTTTTCTGGTGCCAAAACTAAAGAGCCACATGAAAGGAAGACGTTACAACACGACTGAGGCGATAAAGACAGCATCCAAAGAGGAGCTAAACAAGGTCGAAACCTGTTTAAGTGCTCCGTTGACTGGAATAATCGTAGGCATAAATGAACAAGATTTCGAAATACCCGTAAATTAATGTTTAACATCCTTCTCTTATGTTAATAAACAGAGCATTAACATTAATGTAAACATGTGCCAACATTATGTTAGCAAACAAAGCATACAAATAGCTCAAAAAGAGAATGCAACGTCTTTGACATCCTTTTTAACTCTGTCATTTATTATCCTATCTGTATGAATATTCTGCATAATCACAGCAAAGCATATATATGCAGTGTGTGTCAGGCATCTTGGCTCGATCCCCGCTAAAAGGGTTTGTTTTTTTCTGTTCTTGACTTGTTCTGAAACTCATATTTGTTGCCCACCACTGCTTTATGATATCAGAGATGCATTCTTCAGTCTGTAACATACATTTGCATGTATTTAGTAAACCTTTTTTTTACTTATTTACTCTACGAGTAACAGGTATAATTAAATCTGAGGGAACAAAATGGAGCTTTAATATTTTGCAGGTCTGAAGACGGATTCTTAAGTGATTTATCTCAGAAATTGTAGTAACTGGAACCATTACCCTAAATATTGGTGTGAGGGTTGGTAGCATGAAGTTTGTTTTTTGTTTTATCTCCTAAAAAGCTGACTGAACCTGTTCAAAAAATGGTTCAAAGACATGTAGTTGCATATTTTTCTGGTTCAGAACCGATTTCGAACCACAGACATATCTCAGAAGTTAGATAATGATATGAGCTTGAAACTTATCCTATGGAACTTGATTATCTTTAAGGTTCAGAACCGGTTCAAAAGTGTTTGAAACCTTCATCCTAGAGTATTTGAGCTATGAACTGTTAAATTGGTGTGTGGGCTCAAACCAGGAAGTTATGTAAGCAAAGTTAGCTACCTTCTTTGGTCGAATGTTGCTTTTCATCCACTTGAAAAGACCAGAAGTTTGGAACGCCTAAGAGGTAACATTTCCAACCCCATAAACCATATAAATTTTTGATCAGCATGATGAGCTGAGTCGATTAAGCGTTTGTTCTTACGTCGGTACGTCAGTCAGTCCGTCTGTACGTATGTTTCTACGCAAGATAGTAGTTCAGTTTTAAAGCTTTCGAGCTGAACTATTGCATAGAGCATTCTTTTGACTGCGATGATTACTTTCTATAGCTGCCATAGGAATAACTTGCTTCTAATCTTTTACATAGAACTATCAGTCTAACAAACTAACAATTAACAGAACAAATTTCAATTTTATCTAACACATAGCAGCTATCTAGGAGATGAGAAATCGGGCCTAAGTGTTTTAAAACTTCTACACAGATGAAGTTAGCTTTGCTATTGCCATCAAATGGTAACTTAGAGTCATCGAGAACCGAATCCTTTCCAAGCATGTTGAGGAGATACTGAAGTTTAATCGGTTAAACGGTTTGGAAACCCTGAATATGATACAAAACAATTTCTGACAACGTTTAACCTATTTTACATACATAGTTCAGCATTTTTTAGGTAATGCAGCTACAATGCATCCAACAATGTTCTTATATATTTTAAACAGTTCTGTCTACTAGTATAATATTAAGAATTATATAAGTATTTTTGTGTCAATTGTTTGGCAAGGTTTTGGAAAAGCTTTACAAAACGAATAACCTGTAGGGCAAAGATGTCAAATGTTGCCTTAACTTTTCCTGCTTCCCAGCAAACATTTGTATTTGTGATTCGCCAGTAGGTATCGCCTTACTCTAGCGAAATCGGATTATTATCGCATTCTCATCTCCCTACGGGAAGAACTGTGACACTATGCGATAACTTCCGGGCGATAAGAAAGCAACACTTATGGGAGATAAAAAAGCGATACTTCTGTGATATAGGAGAAAGATCTTCTGAGCAATAGGAAAGCAATTCTTCCGAAGATATGCCATACGAATGAAAGTTGTTTCGAATTCTGTTATTTAACAGTACGATTTCGCACCAAAGGTTAATAAGCGTTGCCAAAGTATTTTTCTTTGGTAATATTGTAAAAAATCGTTCAACTCACTTTAAGAAGAATCGCATTCGGGTCTTCTTAGGGAGTGTTAAGCGATGAATCGCCAATTCTCAGATGGGATGATGAAAAAGCGAGACCAAGGCGATCAAGGCGATTTTTGAGGGATACATCGCCAATTTACCGAATGGACGGAAAAAATGCGATAAGACATATCGCCAATTGTTTGTGTAAGTCCAGAAAACCATCTTCAAACTCTCCCCTCAAGCTAACGCCAAACTCTCGCATTGTCGAGGGACATAGGTAACACGACAAAATGTTAGCAGGGCTTATACAAACAAAACATATTATATCATGCTTAATGCCCTTTAAAGTATGCTACGCTATATGAAAATAATAATATGAGTTAAGTATTTATAGTCTATTTGTGTTGTATTATAATACATTTTTTCATACTGGTACTTCAAGATGATGATTTTTGTGTATAATAATGAACAAAAAATCTTTATTTATGGTCCGTGAGTTATGCTATATATCACAAATCGGCTTCGGTCTATTTTAAATTGGAACTTTTTCTCATCTAGCGTAAGAAATGCTTTGCTATACCACAGAAATATAGTAAAAGAATGATTGCTGGGATGAAAAATGCTATCAACTAAATCCTTGTCTTAAGTACTAAAATCAAGACAGCAAGGATTCTCCCCAGGGCATTTCAAAAGCCTCCAACTTATACATCGACATTACCTACAAATTTTACAATTGTTAAAGCATCTATTCAGTTGAGCGGGAGTGTGCATATGTACATCCACTTGACTCATCATCACCATCATCTCTTTGTTTGCTTATAATTGACGCCTGGCCAAAAATCCACCAAAGCCAAAGCCTGGCATCGCCTGGCATCGACTTATCTAATCTATTTGCTGGATAGAAATGGGGAAAAGGTGAGGTGACTTCAATTAACATTCGTGCACGTAAACGCAATAACGCAAATGGATTCGGGGCTTTGTTTAATAAAATGCGATATTTATGGAGTTAACTGCCGTACCCCCGTCCCGCCCGTCCCCCCACTCCTGGCTAACTGATAGCGGATGCCAATTAATACGAGACCAAGTTTGATCAGGCATCCAACCAACTGGTGGTGGTGGTTCGTTCTAGAATAGTTGCTGCTGGAGCTGTACCTTCTTTGTTGTTGTGTTAATCCTGTCAGCGGAGCAGGCGACAGTGCGTAATCCTATTAGAGATGCCTGTCGGCTGCCTGTTCTGCCGTTTAGTCTGAGTTTTCTTTTATTCACTTCAAATTTTTAATTTCAAAATGCGTGCAAATTTGAATATTTTGTTACGCCTCACAACTTGAGTGGATTTTCATTTTAGCACATTTTGACACGCACACACACACATACACACACAGGCACAGGCACAGACACAAGCATTTGCATTTACATTTGTAGCTTTTTATAACTTTTTGCTTATTTTTTTTTATTGAATAAAAATTCAAATGAAACACTTGACGATGCGATGATGATTTTCTGATGCTCTCAATGCTGCTGCTTTTTTCGAAATATCCGCGCCACAGCTTAGAAAAGGATGTGGACTGGCTACAGAACCGCTCGGCGTGTTGCGTTCGCTTGCCTGGTTGGCGGCGCTATGAGAGAACGATTGCAGCAGCACCAGCACCAGCAGCCGAACCCAAGCGTCTCCTTCGCCAAATGGCAAATGGCGGTTTGGCTTTTCATTCATGCCTTGGCCCAGAGCTTTTGCGGCCGAAAGCTTCACGGCGTTGGCACGGAAGCTGCTCGACCTGTTGAATGGCTTGGGATGCTACTGCTGCTGCTGCTGCTGCTGGTGCAGAGTTGTCGCTCCTTGTTGCCAGGCGCAGAGGACAACATAAATTAATTAAATTAATGTTTAAATGATTTTTGTTTGTTTTTCGGTTGATCCCGGCTGGTGTCAAAGACCTTCCCGAAGGTGACATATTGACAAATTGCCAAAGTAGAGCGAGAGATGGGGGGGGGAGGCAGCTGAAGACACGAGTAGTGTGTAGTTAGTGGTAGAAGAGCAAGTTCAATGTTGAAGTTGATTAATGCCCCCTTTGGGTCGGGTTTGTCCACTTTATTTTAAGGGCTTTATGTAGAAGTTGATTTAAAAGTTGTCTTTGACATATGCTGTCGCTTGATTGGACAAGTGAACTCTCTTTGTTGCACAAGGTCTATCGAACCCTGTTTTAACCTTTTATCTAAAAGATATGAGGAATGAATTAGTTTTAGGGGAAGTTCCTTATGTTTTTTATATAAAATATTACTCATACGACATGTGCAACTTAACTAAAAAGAAGTCTTCCTTAATTTGGAAAGCTGCTTAGAGCTACATTTTGGCTAAAAGCTGGTTTAAGAGGGCAACAAATAATAATCTGTTGCTGCCAGGTTGGGGATGTACCATAACTTTCCAATTCAGCTCCATTATTTTTTTGACTAGAGACCAAATATGTGTGGCAGAGAAAGCTAATAACAGTATACAACCGCATTGATAGCTCCATTACTTGGCTTTCCAATGATACTTTCCTACAAATTCTGAAACTTTGAGAAACCAATTTGGGTTTGACAATGCCCATGGAGCCCCAAAACAAGTTTACAGGGTTGTCAACCACATCCTCTAGAGTCTAGACTAAGAAGAAGAACACCTACTATTCTGCTGTCTTCTTAGGCGTTCGACAGACATTTGAATGTGTATGGCAACTAAGCAGTTATATCAGTTGAAAGACGAGCTATCGAGTATCCGCCGCGTTGGAACTAGAGTACTGCAAGGAAGTGGCCCAGTTCTAGCCACTTATGCTGATGACACAGCCTTCCTAGCTTGCAGCCATATAGCCAGTAGAGCGTCAGTAACTGCTCAATCCTTTTTATACCCGATACTCGTAGAGTAAAAAGGGTATACTAAAGTCGTGCAAATGTGTGTAACAGGCAGAAGGAAGCATCTCCGATATCATAAAGTATATATATTCTTCATCAGCATCAACAGCCGAGTCGATATAGCCATGTCCGTCTGTCCGTCCGTCCGTCCGTCCGTCCGTCCGTCTGTATGAACACCTAGATCTCAGAGACTAGAAGAGCTAGAGCAACCAAATTTTATACGTAAGCTAGTATTGTCAAGTTTGTTTCAAATTTTGGCCACGCCCCCTCCCGCCCCCGCAATGAAAAATATTGAATAACTCCCATAATAAATGGCTGATTTAAAAAAATGTTGCATACTTATCCGAGCTGAGCTGAGTAACGGGTATTTCGAAGTCGGGCAGGGCCGACTTTAACTTATGCTCTCGTTTGAACTGCTTTAGTGCTTGGGCATCCCTTTGGAATATTGCTGTTAACCTGGAAAAAAGTCAGCACTGCAGATTCACAAAAAAAGACAGGCAACACACCGAGGCTTAAGCTGAACGAGTCAGTCATACCACATAAGAACTCTGTCAGGTACCTGGGTATAGCACTGAATATAAGTCTTAATTGGTCTGACCACACTAAGCGGTCTGTGGCTGTCACCCATGACAAGGCTAACAAATTGAACTGCCTTTTGAGAGCAAGATCTGGCCTCTGACTACGCGCTAAGGTATTAATAATCAAGTTTTTAATCATTCCGACTTGGACCTGGGGTATTTGCCTCTGGGGTACTCGATGCTCCCTGGTACATACGGAACACCACCATTGACAAAGACCTCGGCATTCCAGTTCAACCTCTACACTAGCAGATATAGAGACCGATTACTGGCACATACAAGCCGTCAATGATCTAGCGTCAAAAAGAATACGGAGACGTCTCAAAAGAAGACATCAGTCCGAACTTTGGATACATGGTAGGCGACCAACAGGCCGGTCGTCTGCTTGCCTCACCCTAAATGGATGCTAAATAATATGTCCTAATAGTAATATTAGAATGTTTTTAACCAACTGGCATGGCCGACGAAATGGCACGTAAGGGTGCAGCAACCGATTGCGGTGGTAGGACCAGAACCCTATTGTGGCATAGGCCAACACACCATTAGGGAAGTCCTTAGAAAGGAAGAGAATATGTCTAGAACAGCCTCCTGGGCAAACACCAAGGGCATGAGACAAGCAAAAGCATTAATAGTGAACCACAACCTCAAAAGGTTCCAGAAATTGATCCAACAGGGAAAGAATGTCCTCCGAATCCTGACAGGGCTCTACACGGGTCACTGCAGGCTGCGGGGTCACCTACACAGCGAGGCGCAGATTCAACAGATTTGGAAAACACAGTCTACCCACCCAACAAGATTAGTAACCTAGAACCTACGAAAATCTTGACCTTCATACAGGAGATAGGGTTGCTAGGAGAGTTGCCAACTCAGCAGGGCGCACAATAGACCAGGATCAGGACCAACACATAATAATAATAGCCAACTGGCAAAGTGTTCCTGCTCCAGCCACTGTTACCTTCTACAAATTTGTAAGCGGGAAAAATAAATTAGACTTTAGTGCTTCCTTCAGTTCCGCTCTGGCCTGAGTCATAGCTAAATCAGCTCTGAAATTGAAGGTCTGGTGCTGAATTCATGGCATCCTTGATAAGAGTTCCTTCCATGAATTTAACCTACTATACAATGATCTCTGCTGAATTTAGGCATGATTTCAGGGCTGAACACATGGGCGAGTTTCATGGTAAGTACTGAAACCTGCCTGAATTCAGGCATGAAATTCAGTTATTCCCACTGCTCAGGTCTAAATCAGTACACAGTCGTAGAACTGCAAGGATGTTACAACATTTTTATGCAATCTCTCATGTTTAGTTCAACAGAATCTTAACTTTAAGTTCCAGCTAAGCTAATTTTGCATACTTGGTTCGGTTTACAAACTGAAAATGGTGATCAAACCGGTTTGCAGCTCTGGTAAAAGCTTTATTTTTCAGAGATATGACCTTATTAGTTAAATTTTTGCAAAACACAACATCTTAAAACTGAGTTACACTAGAAGTGCGCTATGCGTTAATAGCCAACATTCAGCTTTCTTTGTATCGAACTTCTAGTGCAAATAGCCTATAAGCTTTCTAAATATGGCTTGTGTCATATGTACTAGTATTGTCATGTTGAGCACCTCACAAATAGTGCTTAACTATTACATAAATTTTGAATAACAATGGAACAATTCGATTTATTTGTTCTAATCCTAGTCATAGTCGGTCAAACGGTTGACTGAAAGTCGAATAAAACTATTGTAATTTAAAAGTACGAGTTCGGGATTCCTCTTATGAGTTACAAATGATATAAATTTCTATAAGTTTAAGACGGGTTTTACATTGGTATTCGAAGAACAATGGCTCGACTTTCAGTTTGCTTTATAAGCACGGGTTTTAGGTCCGTTTTGGGTTGGTTCAGTGGAAAACAAATTTTTACAACTATCTTAAAATATGACCTAAAGTTTGTTTTAAAACCATTAAGGAGAACATTTATAAATTGGGCTCTGAAATGCTAACCACCATACAGCATATTCTTCAGATCTAACCGACAGCTATTACTATTTCTTGTTTTAAGTCCTAAAGATATGGCTTGGCGATAAGATTTGTACTGAATAAAGAAGCCTACATTTATTTTGAGGACGTAGAGAAAGCCCAAAGGTGATAAACAGAGCTTTCTAGAAGATAAAAAATCGAACCTCAATAAGAAAAACGCTGGAAAAACACCTTTTTCACCATTCTTATACCATTTCTCTCTCTTAAGTGAGTTGACTTCCGAGGAAGTGAAGAAGCATCTTGAATGCTAGATTTTATGCGCCCATGTCTTGACTTGGCAGACAACTAAGTAAACATTTTCAAGAAGCTGTTGCTAACAATTTGGCCGTGTCTGGCAAGGAGATGCTGCCATTGTGTACCTAGTTGATTCAATGCTTTATTGATAAATATTAAAATATACATATATATGCGCCAGCTTGCTCCTACCCCAGCTTAATAGGCAAAAATGTGCTTCTATTCCCCAGTTGGCATCGTATGTTTGCCCATGATGATTGCTTTTTGTTTTGTAAGGCAAGGCATAAAATATACTTACAACAATAGACAACTATAATCCCTGCTCACAGTTCATTGTTTGTGTGCTCCAAGTTCAATAGTTCAGCGGCATAAAAGTTCAAAAGACCAACAAGTGGTTGTCAGACGAGGACGAGCAGGAGAACGAGGCCTCCTCAATCACACAATCTGGCTGCATAAATTTAATTTCGCTGGAAATGCGCCTAAAATGTGGCCAGCGTTCAGGCGATACAATGACTTTCGCATTCACAATTCCCAGTAATTTGTTATTCAAACACATTTCGAATCGATTATCCGCTCGGCATGCTCCCTCCAATCGAGCAAATATGCTGATTGACTTTTGTCAAGGCTTAGAGACCCACCCCTACGGTGTGTTGTTTGTGTTGTATGAGGGTGTGTGTGTGTGTGTGTGTGTGTGTGCGTCTGCTTGACTGGGTGGCTAAAATGCCAAAGCAAATATAAATGAGGAAACACGCGGGAAATGAGCCCTCGCTTTCACCCTGGGCCAAGTCATGGAACTCTTTACCCCATTCCTGGTGGTGCTCCTACTCCACAAGTGCGAATTCAATGCCTGGCTGGCCTTTATGAGTTTATGTATGCTTCATCCAATGTGTTCAGTGTGTGATAAGGCAATATAAGAAGGGGGGTGGGGCAAAAAAATGGAAGTTGTGCGCTGGGCAACTTCTCATTATCACATATTAGGACACAGGAGCGGATTAGCTCTGGTGTGGAGGAATGTTTCAAGTGTTTCTGGAATAGAAGGAAAAAAGTTGATATAAAAGTTTGTTACTTTCCAAACTTGTTTAACCATGAGAAAGGAAACTCCTTGACACTTTTGAGACATAAGAAAAAGGAGATATCCAGCAATATTATATTCCAAGGCAAAGTCTACTGATGCTAGGACTTGAAACCCTTGGAAAAGCTATGCCAACAAGGCCTATATAAACTTGTCTTTAAAGTTTTATTATCAAAATAATAAAAAACTCTCTTTTACTCACCGCAAATGAAAACAGGACCCTTAATCCGCTCCTGTCTCAAGCCCGCTTACACATATTGTGGGTGTGCGTGTGTGTCCAAGGCTCGCCTTTAAATATTTACCGTCTGCTAAAAAATTTGTCATTGAAACTGAATGAAGGCTTTCCTTTGTGGTAAGACAGCAGCTGTGTGCTGGATCTCCCAACTCAATGTCACTTGTTGAATGGAATTGATTGCCCCCGCAGCAGTTGAAATGTAATTGCAATTGCCCCAGCTTGAATTCAATGTTAAGGTGCAAGGACATTAATTAACAGCAGCAACCAGGAGTAGCAGCAGCAGCAGCAGCAGCAGCTGAAATGAAGTGGCTCTGATTGCGCACTTCCAACCTAAGCGGCCTGCATATCAATTAGAGAATGCCATCCATTCAGTCCAACCCCCGCTTGATGCGCGTGGTGGCGGGGTGGTGGTATGCAAATTCTTGTGGCAGATGCTTTATCCTGTTACTGGGTTGTATATGAATACAAACTGCTGGTGACCCGAAACAAGCTTCGCTCGGGCCATGCCATAAATACTTCCATATAAAAATGTCGTTGCTGATGAAATATGAGCCAAGTGTCAATGCGATGCGAAAGGTTAAAGTTAAGCTTGACAAATGCGTGACACTGGGGCGTATACTTGATATGGAGCGAGCAAGGCAAATCCTTGGCATAATTGCACTACAATTAATGGAATCATCATTTAATGAACAAATTTTGCTAACAAAGTGCCTAGTCTAAGACTAAATCCGGCTCTTAATTGACTTGAGATGCTGCTGCAGCTGCTCGCAGCGCTGACACTCGCGTGTGAGCTGCTTGACGGCCGTGGCATACTGACGCTGCAGCTCGAGCAGCGACTGCAGCTCCTCGTTGAGTTCATCGCGTCGCATACGCTCCTCGTTGTATTTATGGCGCACCTTATCCTGGGCACTCTTCACACCATCCACTATGGTCTCGAACTGGCGTATAAAGTCCTCACGGCCATGGGGACTCATCATGCCCTCGTTGTAGGCCTCGCAAATGGAATTGAGCAGTGCCAGCTCCTTCTCCAAGTAGCGTTTCTTATCGTTGAGCGTATTGTATAGGGTATAATATTGCTTTGTTTCCAAGTGTTTGCCACTCATCTCGTTGTACAGCTCGTGGAATCGTCGCTGATACTGGGCCAATTCGGTGCGATCGGGTATGGCATCCAGCTTGCGTTCAATGGCCACAATGCCGCGATTACGTTTGGCCAGCTTGAGGCGTAAATCCTTCAGACGCTGCTCCTCACCTGCCAAGGCGGCTGCCTGCGATTCGGCGTCTTGAGCATTAAAGGAATCCAGTTCGCTAAAAGTAAAGGTTTTGCAATGACTTAAAGCTTTGGTAACATGCAAATCTTACTCAATCTGCTGTTGCAGTTTGGCCAAATCCTGACGGCAGCTTTCCTTAAACTCTGCCTCGGACTTCTTGAGCTCGTCGTGATCTTTTAGCAAAGATTTAACCCTGGTCAGGAGTCTGTAGAGGGGCATTAACATAAGCTAATTTCATTTCTCCCATTCTTAACTCACTTTGGCTCGGCACTCTCCTCTGTCCTCTGATGCTCTCCCAGTTCCTCTTTCAGCATCTTCAATTGCTGTTCCTGTTGAGTAGTTTGCTGACTCTGTTCCTTTACAGCCGCCTCCAAGCTAGCATTGTCCTTGGCATAACGTTTGATTTTATGCTCCAAGGCTATTTTGGCTGCCTCCAGACGTTTCTGTTGATTCTGTGTCTTCAGCTCTTGGGCATCTGTTTCCATTTCCATTTTAAACTCAGCATAATGCTGTTGTAGAGCACTCCGTGTTCTGGGATCAAGATCAATGCGTTTTTGAGTGTGCAATAAGTTTTCCCTGTTTAGGGATAAGGCCTGAAGTTGGTCCTCCAACTTTGGCTGCTTTGACTTGACTTCGGCAGCTACCTCACCGTATTCCAGCAAGGTGAGTCGCACCCTCAAGGCATCATCATCATCGCCCGAGGCCTCCTGACGTTCATATTGCCTGCGCGGACTGTAGGCTTCCTGGGGAGACGCATTTTTAAGATCTTACTTTTTGAATTGAAGTTTTCACCTACCTGAATGGCTTTTATATTTGCCGATGCCAGGCGTATCTTGATGAGATTGTCCTTGTCGCTTTTATACTGATAATGATTATGAAACTGCCCCACGGCGAATCTTTTAAGGCGTTGGCCCCGCTCCACACGATTCTCCACCTGCGGCAATACTTTTTAAAGTAAAAATTGTGTGCTTAAGACCCTTGCATAATCCTCTCACCGAAGTCTTCACCAGCCACTGTATAACCGGATGTATGGCCAAGAACTCCAGACCCTGGACTTGATGTGGTTCCAGGCTGTGCGGACACTTCATGTCAATCAATACCGAAACAATTTTCTCCACCAGAGCTCTAGAAAAAGCATAATAGTTGGTTCAACTGGCAAGCCCACATTGAAACATACATTTTCTGTCCTATGGAGAGACTCTCATGGAACAGCAAATCCACATCCACATCATAGTCGCAGCATTCAATACACCAGGTCATGCCGCCCACCACCTTGTCGAAGGCGGATAAGCCTTTGATGCGTGCCCTGTAATAGCCGGCAGCAACTAGCATGTCAAACGTATCCTGCTCCTTGGCCACAGCATCCGAATCCTCGCGGCGCTCCACCTAGGCATAAAAGAAAACTGTAATAGGAGAGCTGGAAGCAGGCTAGAAAAATTGCAATCCCACCTGAACCTCGCGTCCCTCGGCATCGTAGCGTGTGGCCAACTTAACATTTGGCAGGATCTTGGAGAATACATCGCGATTAGCCATGAACCAGCTCCGGTCGAGATTTCAAGTGCTGGTGGGCAAAGTGTTTGTTTACAAAAAATCTCAAAAATAGTCGTGCCTGGTCGCACTTATCTCAAAAATAGTCAAATATGGTCGCACTAGTCGATTGTTTTATATCGATAGCTATCGCTATCACGCAACACATCACGCGCTCAACTCTAATCCTCACTCTGTACCACAATAATTGCTTTGTTTTGTTTTAAGCGAGTTTATTCTGGCCGAGAGTGAAGGAACTATTGCGTCATCGTGCCAACCAAGTGCATTTGCATCATAGACCCAGCTCTGGATAGGACAAGCGACACGGCACCTTTACCAAGGCCAGTGGCCAGCAGTAGCGGTTGGTGGCAGCGGTGAGGAGAAGGCGTTGGAGGCAGGGCCAGATTTCGAGAGCGTTATGGCAGTTGCAGCTCCCAGTCCCGGATCCAGTGCTGGCGCTGGATCTTTGGAGGGCACCCTAAGTAAATGGACCAACGTGGTGAAGGGCTGGCAATATCGTTTCTTTGTGCTGGACGAAAATGCGGGTCTGCTCTCCTACTATACGGTAAGCGGATTTATCAAGACCCTACATTGATAGGCCACCCAGTCAGACAGTAAGAGTGTTATCTTATCAGCATTTCCCCCCCGCAGTTGGATATCATGATGTGCACATTCAGTTGGTTTTATCATAAACTACGTACGTACCATGTACAGTGGAAACCACAAATAATGCTTTTGCCAAGCAGCTTAATGTGAAACCATGGTCAATGTTCTGCTATCTCTCAATTTATGTATGTGTGTGCCGGTGTCGTCTGTAGTGCTGTTGCTGTGGGAGATCTCATCTCTGCGAGTCTCTCCGCCTAATTGAAAAAGTCTTCTAACACATATTTGTTAATTGTTTATTCAAGGGCTTGAAGACCAATTTCTGGAAAGTGATTCATCAGCTTTATATTGCAATTAATGATGATGTATGGCCATTTTGCTTTATTTTTGAAAAAGGCACGGTCCAATGAAGCCGCCGGCTTTTGCAGTTCTTAAACTGTCCCTACAGACCAAATTCGGCCCATGGAGCCAAAAATAGAGTTTGTGGCTGAAGAAGTGAAGTTATATTCAACTTTTCTAAGGCCTACACAACAAAAATACGACTTTCTGTAAGGTCACCCGGCTTCAGTTCTTGCACCAGCTGGATTTTCTATGTAAAAAGTTTGCCATGGGGAAAAAACACTACCCCAATTGTTTAGACGGGCGGCGAATTGACAATATTCCTTAAGAAACGGTGGAGATTAAGTCACAATAGCTTGAAAAGATCGTTTGTTAAGCTGTACTTTCACTTGTCTAGAGAAAAAATACCTCAGTTTACTGTGAGTTGGGTGTCAAAAACTCATAAAAGAACTTAGGAGAGAGCTCCACAGTCCATAGTGAAAAGCCTACTGAAGATTGAATCGGGAGATTCATGAAACATGAAACCGTAAAGGCAACCAGCTCTTTTTGGCATATATAAATGCATAAGTTGTTTACCGTTGTGAAAAAACGCAACTTTTCGAAACCTCGAACCAGCTAAACTAAGCTAAACTCGCTAAATAAACATTTGAAAGGTCGCTTGACGAATAACAAACTGACTTGAAAAACTCTTATGAAATATTACTCAAATGAAAATACAACTTTGGTCATAACAATAACATATCGAGTGAAACTTAGACAATCTCTTGGGCAGCTTAAAAACATAACATTTTATTAGATCTTGTTACTAATCATCGCATTCGATGGTCAGTCCTCTTCATTTGTGATCTCACAGTTAAATGAGCACCTTGAAAAGGAGTTGTTATTTAGTACATTCTACCTACATATACTTTCACTTCTCAGAAGTTATACAATTAGATTTTAATGAACTATTTTTCGGCTTCGATGCTTTGACGTTTTGTAGGCTTCCGAGTAGAAATCATAGAAACCATAGAGCATGATTGTGATGACTACAATATAGTAACTGAACATGAACTTGGGCGCTCCGCAGTATACCAGTTGTGTAATTGCCTGAATCAATATAAATAGGAACTGTACCATTTGCATCACCGTAATGGATTTCTTCAGGGGCATCAGGGTGCGCACCAAACGCTTGTCAGCCACAGCTGCCACCAAGTAATACGAGTACATAATGATATGCACCACAGAGTTGAGCAGCACAGGATAATACGAGGAAATGCCTGCAATAGATGTTTTAGGCAGAGCTCATTTGTTGCCAATGCACAGCTTACCATTCTCATTGCAATGTATCAGAAGATAGACCAAGGTTATGGTGGCTATGTGATGAAACACATGCAGCTTGGACACTTGGTTCTGTTTCTTGCGCAGCACAAAGATCACTGTCTCCATCAGCTCGGACAGTTTGAGCCAGAAGAGAAAGTGGGTCAGGCGAAGATATCGACGGATGTACTCTGGATTATTTTTGACGCCGCTGCATTTCCAGAAATATAAAATGGAGTTACTGGAGATGAATAGTACCTGCAACAAGAACGAAAATTAATCCACCGATTCGCTCAACACACTGGCATAAGTCCACCTCGTGAATGACAAACACACAGGACACCACCTGTACAATATTGTGCACTATAATCAGCTTCTTGAGCTCGTAGGGTTTACGTTTCTTCATTAAACTGGAACGAGAGCAGGCATTGAATTAAATGGTCATAACCTTTTCTATTTCCAGTGCGTCCAATTGAATCGCTAATTATCCCAAAGGTCTTTGCATGGCACTTGTATTAACATACTCACTTCGGCCCCCAAAAAATAACGAAACAAAGATATATTCCCAGAGTGGCTAGCATAAACCAGGGCGTTGACATGAGGACAGGATGATCCGCCAGCAACAGGTCTTTAGCAACTGCAAATTGATATGTATGAAAGGATACGGTTAAGCAAAACTATAATCCAGGTCCACGCACGTATTGAATCCTCCATGGTGAATTCCTTTGGTCCTTTCCTCGCTCACGACTCCACGTACTAAAGCCCACGACTTCTGGCGCGCATTTGAGCGAATTAAGCTGGCGTCGCATTGCTTTTAAATTTCCAACCTAGGCGCAAGTCGCCTCATTAGCATAGAAGAGGCGCCCGTACACATCATTAAGGTGTCTTATGTACATTGTGTACATATGTATTGGAAATGCATTTCGATTTGTGTTTTTTAAATCACATTCCAAACTTTCTTATTTACAGTCCAAGGAGAAAATGATGAAGGGCGTGCGACGCGGCTGTGTGCGTCTCAAGGATGCTCTAATTGGCATCGATGATCAGGAGGACAACACGTTTACCATCACAGTGGATCACAAGACGTTTCATTTCCAGGCAAGTAGCAATACGTAAATAAATAGCACGCGTGCCAAGCATGTGGCTAATATATGCCAACGCATGAATCGAGAATATTTAAGTGCTTAGCACTTGAGTAGTTCCAAAAATGTTGAAGCCTGACGTACGAAAGCAATGTCTTATTGACCTTTGTTGGTTTACTTTTACTCCAGGGCTGCAAAGTTGTATAAATTTCAAACGATGGTGTTCATTTTTGGGTCAGGTTCGCGGACACAAACGTGTGGAGAGGGGGCTAGAAATATGGGTGGTTCTCACAGAAATCTCTAGAGCTTTTTATATAACAAGCGGTGAGAAGATCCATGTCGGCTATAATATATTATGGAGAAGGAAAACGAGACGCGTTACGTCTACTTGGCTTTAAGCAGACGGTTTCAAATCTCTCAACTTTTGTCTTCTTATCTATTAACCAAACATTTTGTAGACGTTTCACTTACTTTTTCTTCATTTTCACATTCGCTATAGTTTTGCGTTTTGACACCGGGTTTTCCAACAGTTTTGGACTCGAAATAGCCAATCTTTAAAGAAAATGTAAACGGAAGCATTGCTAAATATCATGAAAAGACTTTTTTTGTAACTACACTGCGAAATTCGAAGAATTCGTAAGCGGATCGTTGCATCCTAAGTACTAGGATTAACTCTGAATGCAAGTCTGACTGTTTGCGCAGTTAAAATCAAGCTACTTTTCTATATTGGACTTTAAGTAACAATGGTTATATGCTGATTTCAATAGTCTTAGGCGTCATCATTGATTGACTTTCCCCTAAATCTGATCGGTAATCATAGTTTCGGACTTTTGAAGTGGCGGCCAATCCAAAATAATGTCAAAAAACTTATTTTGTTCAAGGATCGCCTTTATTTCACCGAATCTTTACCCTTTAAGACTGTTATTAAGTCTTACAAATATGTAAAAACCATAAATCTAGATCAGAAATGAACTGATTCGGTTCAGATTTTGACAGAGTTACATATAATATTAAGCCGCAGGTTCGGCTTTGTAGATTATTTTTAAAGCTAAATGAACCGCGGTTTTGGTTCGGTTCAGGTGGGTTCACTCCAAATTTTTTATATACTTAATGGAAGACCTGCGCAAATGGGAATATTTACGTACTTTCCATGGTAAGGCTGTTTGGAAAAGATTATAAAACCATTTCTGTACTTGGATCGAACTTAATTTAACACTATCTCTACGCTTAAGGCCCACCCTTGAGTATATCGTGGCGACATACCCCCTCGGAAAATCAAATTTTCTGACTTTTACAGTTGCGGCAAATTCGAAAAAATGTCAAAAAGTTAATTATGTGCAATGATTGCCCCTAATTCTTAACTTCTTCGCCCGTTCTTATGTTTAACATTCATTAATGTGCCTAAATGTGTTGGAAAAGTTCTTTTATGGACTTTTGAAGTTGCGGAAGATCGAAAAACAGATCTAGGTTTCCGTTTCTATTTGATCTAATAGCCAATTCACACTAGCCCACATCTACCGTTTACCGTCTACCGTCAAAGACGGTAAGAACTTGCCGTGCCAAATTTTCTCAAAATATTCCCCCGTCAGCTGGGGATGTTCCTACCTCATTCTGTTTCACTCATCGTGAATGCGATATTTCTGTGTCCACCACTTAAAAAATCGACATTCGCAACGAAAACGTAAACAATGTGAGCGCGGCAAGTGATTGTCCAACTTCAAATGTGAACTGGTGAAGAAACGTCTACCAGGAGATGGCCATGCTGATGGAGGAAAGAGGGATTCTAATCCACTGGACTAATGTAAGGACGAAAACTGGCACCCACCAGGAACTGATTTCGTTGGCTAGGGAGAGAAATGAAATGCAAAGGAAGCATCACGAGCAGACTCGAAACATTTTGCGGGAAATGAGTGCCCAACACGCCTCTTTCCAAAAGTGTCATTAGAATTTGCTTAAGCAAACAAAGACTGATTCGACTTTCTTCTTAGATTTATTAGATAATAAATAAATTTAGAGGCAGTTCTTATAGCTTCAGCAGGACCATCAAAACCATATTTTCGATGTCCATATCTTCCTCGTATCCGCCATTTTCCAGCTCGGCAATTATTTTTTATTTTGATTGACACGTATGCCTTAACTATGGGGGGAAGAAGAAGAAGGCACTGACGGTGAACGGTAGATGGTGACAATATGAAACACGAGTTTCATTTTTTCACCATCTTCTCATCGTTCCGCTGAGATGGACTGTAGTGTGGATATGCATACATAAATTTCTGTCCGTTGGGCTCAAACTAATCGTGTTTTTAGAGGTATTAAACCACAGGTTTTTGTTTGTACCAACTCTTTTCGGTCTAGCTAATCCTTAACCAAACAGCTTTTTACTTAAGGCCCTATTCTCCTTCAGCTTGCTGTTTTTGGACCTTTTTTGAAAAAATTCTCATTTGAAAACGCAAAAAGATATTTGAATTTTGTTTTTTTTATTGAATTAGTAATGAATGAAAGAAAATAAAAAAATTTTTTTCGGCGCGATATAGGGGCTGTCCATAGATGATGGCACCGTCAAAGTTGGCCCTCAAAAAAAAAGGCATGGTGCTGGCGGCCACGATTCCGCCAGTTCTACTGAACCGATTTGGATGAAACAAAGTTTAATCGACGTAGAACTGTCACCATTCTGGCCCGTAGTAAAATAAAAATTTTGCGATTTTTTTTTGACAAAATGGCGGCCACTTGAAATTGGACAAATCGAATTTGGACCCATTTTTTTGTAGTTTAGTGTAAAAAAAAAATAGTAAAAAAAATCGCAAAATTTTTATTTTACTACGGGCCAGAACGGGACAATTCTACGTCGATTAAACTTTGTTTCATCCAAATCGGTTCAGTAGAACTGGCGGAATCGTGGCCGCCAGCTCGAAAAACGTGGTTTCGAGATAAACGCGTTCAAAGTTTGAAGTTTATTCATTTTAGCGAAGACATGACCCCACAAAAATGGCCATATCTTCTAAAGTATTTCGAATTTCAAAAAACCCTTTTAGGGTTATATTCTTAAATGTCCAAGCTATAAAAAAATGCAAAAAAAAAAAGTCGAAAAAAATTGTTTGCTGAAAGAGAATAGGGCCTTAAGTCACTTAAGTCTTTTTCTCTAACTTCTACTCCAATATTTGAAGTATTCGGCAAAAGATGTACGGGATCACATAATTCTAAATGGACTTCTACCTAAAATTGTACATCTTAAAACTCCTCAGTGAACTGAACCTAACCGAAACGTTTTGAAATCTGGTTTTTCGATACGGCTCAGCATATTCAAAGGGACGCCGGTTTGGTTTGCGGTGCGGTTTATCAGATGACTTAAGCGGTTTGCGATTGTTTCCGAGTTTCAGATTGTCTGCAAAATGTTCAGCAAAATAGATGCCATCGATTGTTCGCCTGTTCTGACGTTTTGGCAGCTTTTCGGTCAGCTTGAAGGCTTGCCTGTTGCATTCTGTTGAGCTCCGCTTGAGAAATTTATTTATTTTAGAAAACTACCAAATTATAATTTTAGAATGCTTAAAGCTTATTCCCCTCTGTATAAAAAGACATGAGAAAATACCTCCTCCGTCCCTTAGCCCCTTTGTTGGAAAGCGTATGCAACCTTCGACCTACCCATCCGGCACCTTTTTCTGTTTTGGTTTCGACTTTGCATAACGATAAAACTTTCTTTTTGCCAACAAACCACTTACCCATTCATACAATTGCAGGCGCGCCATACCGAGGAGCGTGAACAGTGGGTGCGACGTCTGGAGGACACAATACGACGCCACGCGAACCGTTCACGTCTATGGGACAGTCAGAGTGCTTTCTACATAGCTGGTGGCTACACGAAGGAAGCAAGCACGGGCGGCAAACGGGCCAATCATTTAGAGCTGCTGGCACGTCGCGTTTCCGAAGCGGATGCCTACCTCCAGTTGATGATAGAGCAAACGAACGTGAGTACTTGTGCTGGTCTACGCTAGCTATGACAATTACATAAGTGTGACCGCCTCCCCCCTTTTTTTAGGCGCTAGACAAACGCATCTCTGGGCTGAGCGATGATGCCGAGCAGGCCAAGTGCAAGGCCTTGCAGGATAACGCCAGTGTAAGTCTAATATTTAATGGGTCAAATTCGCCACTCTGGCTAGACAAATTTCCAAGTTCAGTTCGTCCCTGAAATCGTTGGTCATCTTTTGCATGTCGACAAAGGAAACGCGCCAGTAATAAACATCCACGGGCATCAGTTGGCAGGTGCATCGGTTGGGATTTACAAAACGTACGTCCAGACTGCTGCAGGCCTTGACTGCCGCATCCCGACCACATAGACTTAAGTTGGCCCTTAATTCCGAACTGGGAACAGGTGTGATCAGCCAGATTAGATATACCTGATCCCTGGGATCGACTTGTGTTCGAAAACGACGCGTTAATAGCCTGTCCTCAGTGTACATCGTCTTGCAGATAAGCACCACCACTGGCATATGGCTCACCTGGCCATTGTAGGTCTCTAAGTAAGCCAGTAATCCCAAAACCTGATTCTTTCTAAGCGGACAACGATTGGGCTGAAAGGACAATACCACAAGCTGATCCTTGCGTACCGGTTGGCAGTGTAGAAAGCTGGCCTGATCCTGGCTGTGATCTAGAAGATAGTGCAGCAAAAGTAGCTGACTATCCACACGAAGCAGGCAATGCTCATAGATGCACACACTCCAACTGCACATAATCATTAAGGGATTCTCCAAGCTGGGAATCAGTGAGTCCCGCTTTGCTTCTAAAGTTGTAATAAGCGGTGCCACCTCAATGGCATTGAGCAGCTCTGGACGGTGCAACATCTGACGCTGATGTTTTTGCTGCAGCTGACGTATACCCAAAAACAGGGAGTTCATCTTTGAACTCGAATCTTCCAGTTCCAGTTCCAAATGTTTACTGTTGCTCCAGTTCGCCATGCCTTTGGTGCAGCTCTGTCTGGACTCCGAAGCGGAAGTGGCTGTAGTATTGTGGGTTTCCATATTGTTTGATCAATTTCTGGGCTGCTTCTACTTGGTGTATGGAGAATATTTGTACAAGTTTGAAATGTTAGACAATTTTGATACAAAAATCTTAGATCGTTGTAGAGATAATAACTGAGCGATAGCCAACTTTATTTGTTTTTTTTTGTATATTTCAAGATGTGAAATAGCTAGTCAGTCTTCCCTAATTCGGCAAACCCGCTCTCAATGTCCAAAAATTGAGGGCTTAAATACAATCCCATCTTTTGATCTTGTTTTAGTTGCAGAGAAGAGCAACCCAATTACCTTCTCAGGCGAAACTTTGGTCATTTTAAATGCAAATTCAAACCAAATATTACAACTTCGCAAGCAGTTTCATAGTCAGAGGCCTCAGTTGTGCCCACAAACCTGAACATATGTGGGGTATGACATATAAGAAGTCTCCTCTTAGTTCACTGCGAGAGGTCATCTATGCTGACTTTCTGCTAGCAGTCGCATTACACAAATTCATTCATTTATTTTCAGCATATAAGCTTGATTTAAATATATCTAGAAATCTTAAGGGCTCTTCCTGGTTTTTGTTTAGTTCTGTTGTATATACTCCCTATATATTAAAGTTTCCATACTATCCACAATGATAACGTAGCGCTTCGTTATTTATAATAAACGGAAATATCGATATTATTATCCAAAATTTTAGAGATGCGAACTTAAAAGAACCAAAATGACTTGAAATTTTGCAACATAATCGACCCGTCCTTATTTTGAAACACCCTTTATAAAGTGTGAAGAACTCAATCAAGGCTGTAGTCCAGTCCTTCAGAGAACAAATCATAAACCAAACGTTTTAAATAAGCAATCTCCCTCAAATTAACCTATCTATTTGGTAAAAGAACCGGTTCAAAATCGACTTAAGACATTTTTATCAACAAGAAATTTTGGAAATTCTTATCGAGGTTTGAGTACACAAGCGAGACACACAATAGATGCCAAGAAGGATCTCCATCGCGACGACTGCATCTGTTTCACCTTTTTATACCCGTAACTCATAGAGTAACAGGCAGAAGAAAGCAGCCATCAACAGCCGAGTCGATATAACCATTTCCGTCTATCCATCCGTCTGTGTGAACACCTAGATTTCAGAGACTAGAAGAGCTAGGGCAATCAAATTATAAATATTGGCTAATATGGTTTCAAATTTTAGTCACTTTTGGCGTTTATATGTGGCACAATACGGTATATGCCCAATATATATATATATATTTCATAAAGATCGGATAATAAATGGAAGACTTATAAGGTTTATACAAAAACGTTGCCCACTTTTCAGAGCAGTGTGCGCTGCTTGCTAACAAGATGATGATATATTTACATACTTATTGTTAATTAACATAAGATAAGGTTATTAAACATTAATTCCACTGAGTAGTGGGTATATCGAAGTCGAGCAGGGCCGACTTTAACTTACGCTCTCGTTTTAGCTGCATCTATGCGCCGATACGCACTGCATTTGGTGGTTTTAGCTAACTTTAATGCGACGTATTTGCCCTTGTTGCAACGTCTGGGTGTGCGTATCGGCGCCTCGAAGTATGAGTAATGGTATATTAGTCGAAAAATAACTCTCGGAGCAATGGAAGCAAGGGTGTGCCCACCGCTGCTTTCGTTGCTTAAGTTCAGGCATATTCCCTTAAGTTTGAGTTTCAACAGTTTTTAAAGATCTAAAAAGCTTTAACAAAGAATGGTTTCAAAGAAGACGAAGTTTCTGTGTTACCCCCATATTCCTGATCTGCATTAACAGATCATCGATGTATACAATACACAGATCAAGTTTGTTTCAGTTTTGGAAAACTATTTTGGAAATTTCTATCTATTCTGAAAATTTCAATAAGATCGCTCGAAAAACAATTTCGCTTTGTAAAGCGGTGGGTACAACAGCGTCAGCTCTGAAAATAAATCAAATCAAGGGATCAGAGTATCTTAAAGTGGAAATTTGAAAATGTATGAAAAAGTCGGTCTGTCTGTTTCTACGCCAACTAATCCCTAAGTTTTGAAGCTATCGAGCTAAGAGTCTTCTTTTGACTGCACACTGCTTATATGTCAGAGCAGTTCGGATCGAATGACTAATTCTGGTAGTTGCCATAGGAACGATCAGTTTCAAGTGTATTAACACTTCGACACAGACAAAGTTAGCTTTGCTTTCTCGTTTTTTAAGGCGGTTTATCCAATCTTTAAATTATCTGATAGCCAAGTTTATTGATATTGTGGACACCAGGCCTTGAATATAGCCAAAAAATGAGTTAAGAGGTCGAGTTCTGCTTCCAGTATTATTAGAAATATTATAAAAATGGTTTTCAAAAACTTTTTCTTCATCTCTTGGCTAAAAAGCGGATCCATTTTGATGTTGAAGTGTTTTTTGACTATTAAAGCGGCAAAAATAGGGAAAATAAATCAAATGTTCCGTTTCAGCTCTTAATTATCCTACTCTATAAGTTAAATAGTCCAAAAGCTTCCCCAAGTTCCTAGCGGGACCACCATTCTATGGACGCCCAATTCTCCGTCACTTAGGTCACACAACAGATGTGAATTCCTTCTATTGATTTCCAATGCAAGTTCAGGGTTAAAATGTTTGCTCACACAGATGCACCACACACACTGTGGTCTGCGAAATTTACAGTCACTCAGCAGCTGGCCACGGCCAACAGGCTCTCAAACAGCTGCTCAGTTCCTGGTAAATCTTTGACGCCACCGAATTGATTCCAAAGTTTCTTATTTTTATTTGTGTTAAACCCCTTTTGCAGGCTATGTTAGATCATATCAAGCACTCGATTGTAAGTCTACAAATTGCCAAAAATATGGCACATCCCATCAACGGTATTTACAATGGCCCCCCGGCAACGACCACCTCGACGACTTCCTCTGCCAGTGGCGGTGCAATAACAACACAACTAGTGGAGGACATGGAAGCGGCGGCTAAGGGCAACCTCCTGCTGGTCGACGATGAAGATGATTCAGCAACGGAAAATGGTAAAAACGGTTTTTAAATTTGGCATTGGAAGTGGCCGACATGTGCCTCAGGGTCAAGCAGGGTTAATCAATGCATTTGCATTTTCGCTTATTTGCCTTTGTAGCCACCACAGCGCCTTTGGGCCTGGTTGTACCTGAGACCTCTTACTCGAGCAGTGAAGGTGAAGAGGACTTCTATGATGCCTACGATGATCCGTTTACCAGCTTGGGCAGCTCACCAATTGGCTGGTAAGTGGCCTGGCGTTAATCAGAGATAAAATGTAATGGATGCGACAGCCGGTAACTATGACGCGTACCGAAATTACGCATGCATCCTCCTCCTACTCCTCCGCTGAGTCGGCGCATGCGCTTTGGCCTGCCTGGCGAAATGCAATGCCCCCGGCCGCCGAATCCTTAGCAGTCTCGACGAGCAGTCAGAGCAGCAGCATACATATATATAGTTTTGGCCAAGTTGGCTGTAAATAAATAATGCCTGTGCTCAGTTCGAGCCATTGGGACAGCTGACGGGGACGAGTGCTCGTCGTGTGTTGCCGTCGTGGCCGTGGCTCGCGCGTCCTGTCAGTTGTAGTTGCGTTCGTCATCAGTTCACTCGCATGTTGTGTGTGTGTGTGCAGGCCAAGCTTTATTTTTTTTTTTTGGCACTGGAACAAGTTTTTCCCCTTGTAATCGCCATTTGGCCAAAATAAATCCCTGGCAACGCAGCGGCTTATTTACCAAATTTCCTTGTTGGTTTTTTAACAAAAAATGCGACAGAAATGGTTGCCCTTCGTCGGGGCTCAGTGCATTATTTTTGTATAATTGTTTGCTAAAGCGTCAGCATCCCAAAACGCCATGTTCAAAAAGTGGGTACGTCGTGTTAGTCTAAGGTAAGCACCACTTGCGAAATGTGTTGCTCAAGCTTAATGGTGTGCGTGTGTGTGTGTGTGTGTGTGTGAGAGAGAGGGAGAGTGAGCCAAAGTAGTGAGCAGTGGTGCAGTCGATAATCCCCGCAAGGGGTCATCCTTAGACATGCAGCTTAATCATAGCAGGCACGAAATTAGGTAGAACAGCAAGTTGTTGTGCTACTCGCAGTTGTGGAGAGAGCTAATGGTGAAAAATCGACGAATGGGAAACATAATGGGCTATATACTAGAGTTTTTAGTGTTAACTTCTTTTCATTTTGCTCATTTATTATCCTAAACAACTTTCTGAGCTTATTCGTCGAACCTTAACCATTACCATTACCATTACCATTACCATTACCATTACCATTACCATTACCATTACCATTACCATTACCATTACCATTACCATTACCATTACCATTACCATTACCATTACCATTACCATTACCATTACCATTACCATTACCATTACCATTACCATTACCATTACCATTACCATTACCATTACCATTACCATCACCATTACACCACCTCAAAAAGGTTACTAAAATGTATCCAATAAGGAGAGAATGCCTTCAACATCATAGTAGGACTTCTACAGGGGCGACTGCAGAATATGGAAACGCCGAAATTTGCAGATAATGTCCTCTGAATGCAACTCAATCGATTTTGGAAACACAGCGTAGTTAGAGATCGGAAAGAGGCAGATAAAGAAAGAAAGAAAGAAAGAGTTAAAAATTGACCTCGAAAGGAAGGAACCAAAGAGGAATGAATAAAGGATATAGAACGATGGATTCTAAAAGGGCTGTTGAAAATAGGCAATGATACATAGAGAAATACAAAATGAATAAAAACAAGAAAGAAAGTCGGTCAAGCCCGACTATAGCATACTCTGTACCAAGAAAATGTATCTTTTGATCATAACTCGAAAACCGTTCATCCGATCTTCTTCATTCCTTTGGCGGATCGATAAGTTATCCTAATAACTAAATATGTCCAGAAGGAACAAGCCATCTATCTTCAAAACTGTGGGAGATATGACGTTTTTTCTAAATTGCGGGGGCGGGAGGGGGCGTGGCCAAAATTGAAAATAAACTTGATCTGCCTGCAGACATAAGAAGCATATGTCCCATACATGTCAAACCTCTATCTCTTACCATCTCTGAGATCTGTGCGTTCATACGGACAGACAGACGGACAGACGGACATGGCTATATCGACTCGGCTGTTGATGCTGATCAAGAATATATATACTTTATGGGGTCGGAGATGCTTCCTTCTGCCTGTTACATACTTTGGCACAAACTTATAATACTCTATGTACCTAACGGTACAGAGTATAAAAAGGAAGCAAGACTAACTCTTATAGTATATCTTTTTCACTGGCTTTATTTCCTGAGCCGCTCGGGTTCTTTGAGCAGTTCCAGTTCGAACTGGCTATAATCACCATTAACATTTTATCTCACTCTGTTTCGAACCCGGTCTTGAACCATTAAGTAGTCTACACACATTTCATGAAATTCTTGTATTTCCTAGGATTTGGAATAACTCGTTGAACTAACCTCGTAGCAAGGCTATCTACGAATTTACCATTTCCTGTAGAAAGAAGTTTTAATACCAATTTCTGATCTTCTACATAGGGCTATCTGCCACATAAACCTACAAATAGCAGAGCAGAATCTAAGGCCACCGACACATAGCTGCTATTTAGAAGAAGATTTGACGCCAATCATTCAATTTTTAAAGTATTGTCCCCATCTTTCTGGCAATTTTCTGGAAAACCAAATCTACCGGTTTAGCTTTAAATAAAATTACCTTATAGTGCCTTTGCACGCTCAAATACATACATTACTTTGCCACCGCGAATATTCGGCTTTGGCGTTGATCTTGGTATGATTTTATCGATATATGGTTATCGTAATGATTCCATATATCATTACCAGTCACAAAACGATACAAAATCCCTTTCTTTTTTGTCGCAAATTGTTGATTTGTTGCCACAGAAGTTGAAATATTCGAATCACACAAAAACTAAGCTTTTTACACTTCAGCGAAACGACACATACTGAACAGAAAGTCTAATGATGGGGCTTTAAGATGAAGTTGGTGGCAACATTTTCGGACTAGATTCAAAACTAGTAACGACTTTTTACCCTTAGTTAATATATATACCTTCATAATCTATCAGATTTTACCTAATTAAAAAGAAAGGGTACTTTCTGCGGTACTTACCGAAACTCTTACTTTTTTGAGTGTCCAATGACTGCTGCTGATGACTGATTTGGATACAATCTGTTGGCCACTCTAATTTGTTCAGAATGGATCGTTGTGTATTCAATGGATTTTCTATATGACTTCTGACTTCTCATCTTTTACAAATATGTCAAACTCATCCAATGGTTTGGTAAACATGGCATATACTTTAGACAAGTTATGAGCAAAACAATGTTCGCTGCAGCAGAGCTTAAACCGTTGCTGGTACAGAGTATATTAAAGACTTTCCTACTGGTTTTCAAATAGAGATCCTTAAGCCCCCCACCCCATACCCTCTTCAACTGTTCGCCAACTCTGCTGTGTAAGTGTTTGGTGTCTTATAAATTGCAAATGAAGCCAGCAGCAGCAGCAGCAGGAGCTGCAGAGTGAGGAGCTGGTGGATGTCTTGAATAAGTGACGCAAAGGCTGACATCATTTTACACAAAAATCCACTTGATTTATGTCAGCGCATAATTTAAGCTCGTCCACCAGACGAATTTTAATCAACAAGTCTTTGGTTTTCTTACAGCGCCACGCGCGGATTCGCAGAGACCACCTCACCCACACACGAAAAGTCCGCACAAGATAGCTTTGTCAGTGCCGACTTAGCCACCCAGGCCGCTGTCACATCAGTTGAGCTCGCTCCCACAACGACCGCAATCAAATTGCACGACATCGAGGAGAGTGAGACGAATGCCAAAACGACAGCGGCCTCAACTAGCTGCTCACGCACATCCAGCTACGACAACGGCATCGACTATGATGCCCTCTACGAGGAGGAAGAGGAAACGGACCTCAGCATGGAGGCGCACGGCTCAATGATAACACATCTATTGTCCCAGGTCAAGATTGGTATGGATTTGACCAAGGTGGTGCTGCCCACATTTATATTGGAGCGTCGTTCGCTATTGGAAATGTATGCCGATTACTTTGCCCATCCGGATTTGTTTCTCAAGTGAGTGGCGGATGAGTTTTAAAGTGATTTCATGTGCTCAAGTTTTTTTTATATGTTACAGAATTTCGGAGCTAGAGGATCCTAGGGAACGTATTGTACAAGTCTGCCGCTGGTATCTGAGCGCCTATCATGCGGGACGCAAGAGTGCGGTGGCCAAGAAACCATATAATCCCATACTGGGTGAGGTTTTTCAATGTCATTGGGATATACCGGGTAAGTGGAGTGCAAGTTGCTACTTAAGAAAGATAATTTATATTGCGTTTCAACAGGAGAAACCGAGGATGTCAAGGAAGTAATGGACGGTCCAGTGCCCTGGTGCAGGCGAGATCAGTTAACATTTTTAGCAGAGCAGGTGTCCCATCATCCGCCAAGTAGGTAGCACTTACCTAATGCAAACCAAACTCTTCATGATGAACTCTTTCTCCCACAGTTTCCGCCTTTTATGCTGAGCATTATAATAAGAAAATAACATTTGCCGCCCATGTTTGGACCAAATCCAAGTTCTTGGGTCTGTCCATTGGTGTACACAACATTGGTGAAGGTGTGGTCACCTTGGTGGATCGCAGTGAGGAGTATATTGTGACCTTTCCCAATGGTTATGGCAGGTAAGTGTGTTTAAGAAACAAGTTGAGTCCAGCTATTACAACTAAAACTATTGCAGATCTATACTAACGGTGCCTTGGATTGAACTGGGTGGCTCTGTGGAGATAAAATGTCCACAAACTGGCTACCATGCGAATGTGGAGTTTCTTACCAAACCTTTTTATGGTGGCAAACGGAATAAGGTCACTGCTGAGGTTAGCTTTCTTTTTTTGATTGCTAGTTTGTGGCCTTAAGTAATGGAATTTCCTTTTGTAGGTTTATGCGCCCAACGATAAGAAACCATTTGTATCGATTGCTGGCGAGTGGAGCGGCTTAATGGAGGCCAAATGGCATGATAAGAATGTAAGAGTTTTGAGCTATTTAAACAGATTTCAATGTTATTACCCCAAAATGTAGTTATCTAAGGGATGGTTGATATTCTAAGCAAGGCGGCAGGTATTTGAAATTATGAGAAGGGCTTGAAGCAATCAGAAGTTTTAAGAGCAGCGAAAATCCTTGAAAAATTTATGAATGTATAATTTAAGTACCTTCAGAGTCTAGTAAAAGTCTCCGTCCGTTCTTTATGTGCGAGTCTAAGCACATTGGCAACAATTTGACACATTTTAACACCAAAGAAACTGAAAAATGTAAAGCTGAATTATTTAAATTAGACATCCTATACCAAAAATGTATTTTATTGGAAAGTTTACTATTGAAATCATGTAACATAATTCAAAGAGATAATTTCAGAATATTTTGCTGCCTTGATTCCTGATTATATCCACCATCCCAGTTATGCATTTATCTATCTTTTCTGTGTGTGTATCTGTTTTTGGAAAACTGTTTTCAACTTACCTTTTCTATATTCTAACATTGCCTTCCAAATGCTGCCAAAAAAAACAACGCTACGAGTTGGCAGCTACATCCACCACAGCCCTCCCCCACAACCCCACTTACTTAAACCCACCTCAACCCACCCACCTCTACCACTCTACTTAACTTACGATACTTGCGCTTTTCTCTTAAATAGTTTGGGACCATTTCCTCATGTGTTTACTTTGTTTATCTAGAAAATTAAAAAGAAAATACCACTCTATCCACCAACTAACTGCCTGTCCAAAACTTGTTGTTGTTGTACTCGATGTTGTATGATATCTTCTGTTCTCGACCTAATCATTTGATCGTACATATTTGTGCATTTTGTAAATTTTCTAGAAAACCGAAGTATTTGTCGACGTAAATCGCATACCCATATTTAAGAAACAAGTTCGACCAATCGTTCTGCAGGATGAATACGAATCGCGAAGGGTTTGGAAGGAAGTGACGGCGGGACTCAAGTAAACAAAAATTATTTCATATGAATTGCATTTTAAGATTTATTTGAATGCTGTGTTTAATAACTTTTGTGCTTTATATTTCTCACAACATTAGATTCAATGACATTGAAAAGGCCACCAATGCCAAATTTGTGGTGGAACAGCAGCAGCGGGAGCAGGCCAAGGTGCGCAAGGAATACGATTTGGCTTGGGAACATAAGGTAAACTTTAATCAATCTTGTGTAGCTACCCAGCAAACAGTTTATGTGATTTTTTAACACATTTGAGTCTTTTTCAAGTCCTAAGGCTGATTGAAATAGTCATAAGAGCGCTCGTTTTCCGATCATAAATGTTACTTTAAGCGGGAGAAAATGGTATCCTAGCCATGATTATTCTTTAAGAGTCGTTTTTAACCCGTTCTTCTGATCAATTTTCAATCAATTTCGAGTCATTTAAGTCTTTTTTCAGTCGGATTTCACTAAATCACATTTTGAGCACATTCATGAGTCATTTTCGAGTCTCAATTATCGGCATTTTTTTTGGAAAAGACTCATCAAGTTGATTTTTATGAAAATGACCTTCCAAATGTAAGGTGGGTAAGACTGGATTTTCACAGTGGGGCAAAATTAAAAAAAAAGCTTCCGTTTGTAGAAAAGAGGAGTTATTATACCATCTTTATTTATGCAATTTTTGAAATATCTGACCAAATCAAAGCTTAACAAGCTGGGTTGATTCAACCATGTCCGACTGCTTTAAAGCTATCATCTACGCTTGCTTAAAACCTATATGGACCATACATTGCGCGATGTCTTTCAAGAGATATATACATATATACTGCAAACCGGCCGGATCGAATGACCATAGCATCAAACATTTGGCCGTGTTCAGCAGAAGGATTGATCGCTGAGCAGGTATCAGAAAAAATTATACATCGAATGGTTTCTGCTAACCGAAGTGACACATTTTTCAACATGGAAATGGCATAATAGTTGTCAAATTTAAGTTTTTACATATTTTTAAGTTTATTCAAGCTATTTATCACCAATAAACAAACTCATTTTTAAATTAAGTGCACAAATTGAACTTAGAATCGTGTATCGGTATCGAAAAACATATCCATAGACAATATTAGCTGTATTTAACAGTATCCCTTGAAAGGACCGTACTAAATCTTCGATAACGAAGCTCCTCTATTATAATACGTCAAATTGTCTGTCATGATACCGTATTACTGGAGTTCAGCAGAAAGATCAGGCAATAGTATGATGGATCAGGTACCAAGTTCTTCTGCTGAACGCGGCCATTGGTTCGGAAACTTAGTTTTAGAGTGCTTTGAATAGAAACGTCTTAAAACTTCGTATATATTAGTTTTCTACAATTCTTTACCATTTCACCAAGTATGAACATAATCGGAAGTATAAAAGAAAGGTCTGAAATGCGTTCTTAGTGAGAAAAGTAGTTTGTTTATTTCATACACTTATTTATTTTACACAATTCCACAAAATCAGATGACTATATGATGTATGACATAGGAACAAAACCAATATAAGCTGTAGAATTCTTTAAGACCGCCTCTAAATACCATTTTGAAGGTCTGCGCAAAGTTTGAGCACTCTAGACTTAGCCTCTTGCCCTAGGCATTGATAAATCAGTCAGTCAGATGGTTTAACAAGTTCATCAAAGCTGCAAAACGTATGGAAAAGCTTGAAGGGTTTCTTTAAAGGTCCCTAAATCTAGGTTCAGCCTAATTCAGGATAATAATTTGTATGATTCAAGGGAAAACTGGGCCTTTATATACTTTTGATCTACCATTTATGTTTTGGTCTAACTCAGGAGCTCAACTGTAACTGACTAATTTCAAAATCTGCTTTCCCATTTCCATAAAACAGCACTTCAAACCCGTGGGCGACAACTGGATCTATGCGAAACCACTGAGTCAGCGCATGTATTTACAAGAGAAAGAGGCCAAAAGATAATGCAGAAACAACACCAAACATGATTTTACCTATATAGTCACACATATATACGGATGATTCATATCACGATTGAGCCTCAACTATATGTAAAATTTCCACAAGTGCGCAAAAGAATATACCCCCCTCTGAACACTCTGAAGATAAATAACGTAACCACGTATGCAGGAAGCAATGAAACGGGAGAACCCATTTGATTATTAAGTGTAAATAAAATCAGAGAAAACACTTTAATAGTTTAATAGTTTCTACACAAATTATTTAGCAATTACTTAACTATTAAACTAGTGTGTTTCAAAGGCAATCGCAGTAAACTGCAAAACAAAGAACACCTATGGAAAGAAAATACCTTTTACTAACAAAAACAAACAAACAAACAACACATAATGGGATATATCAAAAGTTGTAGATTACGAAATGTTAGAGACTTAAGCATAGAAATTCTATTTTTTAAATTACAAAAATTAAAACAAAAAAGACTCTGCTATAGACAAAATACAATACAGATTACCAATATTATAAATAGCTAACATCTAATGCTTGTTTTCAGACACCAACAACAAAAAAGCTGCACAATGACTCGTCAACTGAAAGAATAATGTTTACCTTTTTAGTATTATGTTTCGAATTCCAAGCAAAAAAAACAATGAAAAAGAATATGCGAAATTGTCACAATGATATAAATAAAGCTTTACTAACAGCCCGCTGCTAACACTCCAACGAATTATGTATACAGTAATAAACAGAACAAATGATTCAAATAATTTATGAAATTTAAACATAGTTAGCTTTTAATTTATAACCACAAGAAAGGAATAACACCAAACAAAAACACAATTCTACACCCAACGCAAAGATTTTTCTTTTGTAAACTACCGAATACTCTCACGCAAAGTTAACGCTAATCGAAACGAATAAACTACAAAATTAACAACAGAAATAAAATGTAAGATTACAAAAAAAGAAAATTATATTTTTATTGATGGGGAATCAGTCAGCTAAATAGCCAATTCTGGATATTGCTACTGACCAGTAGCTTTGAACCTAACATCGAAGTGGATTACCCCAAAATCCGGCTAAATACTGTTGAGATTGTTCTTATTTTTTAGATCCAGTTAAGTTTGCCGGATGTACTTAAATGCCAGCCCACTGTGCACAGCTGACTAACAGTGCTGGTAACTGAGCCAAGCGCAATGTTAACTCACCTGATGGCTGTTAACTCAAAAAGGTTGTTCTTTCAGGCGGGAAGTGCTTAACATTAATGAATATACAACAAATCCACAATTGAATCAAAAGATACTACATAATTTATTAACGATGGTCTGCAAAATAAATCCAAATTTGTATCTGATAACAGCGATAACGATAAGACTGTGTCGATAAGTTTTGCCACCCCTGGTTTCATTTGACGTGGCCCTGCCTGTCAGCTCTAAATTTTTTGTTCTTCTAAAAAAAGCAATAACTAATTGATATTGCTTAATTTTTAATTAATAACCGTGGTCACCAATTCCCATGGAATTTGCTTGAAGATTCCCGAATTTTAATCAAATAAAAAGTGTGTGAGTGTGTTAAGTGTGCGTGTGTGTGAGAGAGCAAGAGAGAGAGGGCGCTATAGAGTAGTGGCTTTTGCCCATTGAATTTGACAAAAAAAGTTGTGTTAATTTTTAATGTTGATAAAAGCAGTGCAACAAAGGCCAGAAAAGTGCACAGCAAGCCTAAAAATACACATACATACCGTATAAGTATATTAATAATACAAATAATAAGTAAAGAAAAGCAGCACGAGCGAAAAAAAATCGCCAATCAAGGGCGGAAGAAGAAGACGCAGAGACAACGACAAAGTGCAAGTGCCTGAGAGAGTCGGAATTTGTTTGAACAAATTGAACTAGACACAAAAAGGTGATTAGTCAATATTTCAATTGTTCCCTAGTTCCCCCCCAAAAACAACTTAGAAAGTGAGAGTGTTGATTGTGGGCAGCAGTCGCTCAGGCAGCCCCAAGGGGGGGATTGATTCGTCATCAAAAGCAATTTAAATTTGCCTTGTTATCTTTAATTTCGGCTCATGAGCCACTGTTCGAGCTTCTTTTTTTGTTCCTACTTCCTGCTCAAGCTTAACTGGGTCAATAACGAGGCTCTGTGGAGGTTAACCACATGCCCAAAGCATGCTGGCTGCTTTTTGATTTGCCTGGTTGGCTTAAAAGCTGTTTAAATAAACGAAAATTACCTAAAAGTTAATACATATGGTTTCACATACGAATGTACCTACCTGGTGACGTTTCACTATAAAATAATGATAGCAATTGAACCAAAGTTTGTTACAAGGCATGGCAAATGCATTTAAGTTTCCGACCTTGATGCGAGCAGGCTCCTCCTCCACCCTCCAAACAATACTATTGATTTGCAGTTGAATGGCCCGGGAAATTTGGGCCTAATCAAAGGCCAAGTCAAAAATTAACAGAAGGGACTTATCAGTGCACGTTTGTCTTTCTACGTGTTTCACATGTAACACCATAAGTTCGGCATTGAAAGATAAGATAATGGAGTAAGAACTTGCCCTAAAAGAATACTCTCTGTCTAGAAAATATTTCCAATATGACGTTTGTCTTGAACAACTACCTCAACAGCTGAGTCCCCCAATTTAAAAATTGAAAAGATAAGGGGAAAGGTCAACCTAAAACCTCTGCTCTAATACCCAACTCTACGTTGATTCTTAAATTGAGTTCCACCAGAACCACCCAGATACCCCTTAAGGAGGCAAAAAGCCTACCGACTGGGTTCGGTAGGTTGTCAAGCTCCTCATCAGAACCCTGGCTACAATATAAAGGGAAATTCAAAAGATTTGGGCGAATTTGGTTTATATTCAGAATTGGAACTCATGAAGCTTCTGGCATTTGTACTAGAAACAGGGCTTAGAGCAGAATGACCTAAGCATGAGGGCCGAAATAGATCAACATTTTTTCCCCCAACCAAGAATAATAACGGTCTTGCATTGCTAAATAGGCCGCTGGATCGATATGTCGGCATACCACATTACAAAGGAGCGAGCCTCGAATCTGCAGAAGCTTATTTCAGTTTCCCATGACTCTTTCCAAAAAGAGGTGAGCCGGAAAGTCTCTGATTGGGAACATTTTGCTCAGATTTCGCTTTAAGAGATCCTTAAGTCACAAGAACATGTACAAAACTTCAAGATTTCTCAAAAATCTAGCAGTTGGTAAGGGTATTTAAACTGTGGGCTATGCTAAAATTTCACCTGTCATCTCTCGGTTTGGTCTTTGGCCTTCAAACTAGATAAGATTGTTGCCATTCAAATCACTCACTCTTGCTTGTGTCTCTTACAGAGCTGGAACATATGAATTGAAAGTGCAACTTGGAGCAACGTCAACCTAGAATGTCAGCATACAATACAAATTTTGTGCCTCCCCCAACGGCTACAGCAAATGGCAATCAGCTGGGCATGGTAAATGGTTTGCCGGGAGCAGGCCCACCGGCACAGCAGCAACCCTTGCAAAAGCCACAACCGCCGCATCCACATCAACAACAACAACAGCAGCAATACCTACCGCCTCCTCCCAGCTCCTATGCAAGCAGTAACCTGCCGCCTCATCTGCGACCACCCACGCTCAATGGACCCGCGGACCTTACCAATGGTAGCAATGGTGCAGCCAGCGCCAATTCCTCACGCACCGCCTCGCCGGGTCTAATGATAGCACCGCAAAGGGCGGCCATGCCCAATCAACCGCATTATGTGCAAGGACCCACCGGTGCCACTTTGGTCAAACCCCAAATGCCCATGGGAAATTTGACCAACAGCTTGCAGAATTTGCAATTAGATCGTTCGAATGGCTTGGCCAGCTCCACTGCACCGGCACCCACGCAGCATCGGCAGCAGATTGATTATCGAGGTGTGGCCGTGGGTCTGTCGGGCAGCATACCCCAAATAGATACCAGCGGTGGCAATAGCTTATTGGCCGCCAGTGGATTGGCGGGCCACATACCAAATCATATGGCTAGTCCCTTTACCACCAATAAGTTGCTTGCAAATCCGCCCGCAAACTCACCACCGGCCAGAGTGTTTGGTCAATCAACGCCGGCTGCCAAGCCGCAGCAGCAAGCAGCTCAAAGAATTCCCTACGGAGTGCAGGCGATACCCAACCCCGAGCAGTTGAATAAGCAGAACAACAATCCGCAGCGACCGGCGGCGCTGGGAGCGGGAGCGGGAGCTGGACCGCCGGGACTGATGAAGCCGCCAGTGCCGGGTATGGGTATGCCAGCCATGCCGGGCCCACCTCAACAGTTGCCGCCACAGACGCAAGCCTATCCCTATGCCCAGGCTTATAGTACGCCACCGCAGCAGCAGCAGCAACCACCCCCGCCGCCGGGCATGTTTGGAGCACAGCCCAGCAATGCTCCCTTGCAGTATCAGGCACAGCCCCCACCATTACCTTCTCAACAACAGCAACAGCCATTTGCGGCTCCCTTGCAGTTTGCTGGCCAAAACCCAGCCGCTCCCCTTAATGTCACACAGCAGGGATTCAGCCAGCTTTGGGGTCATGATACCATCGATTTGATGCAGCACCGACACATTCTCTCGCCGGCCACGCTGCAGCCACCCAAAGTGGTTCTGCACAATCAATTTCAGGAGTCCATCAATTGCAGTCCCAGCATAATGCGTTGCACCCTAACCAAGATCCCCGAGAGCAATTCGTTGCTGCAAAAGTCACGGTTGCCGCTGGGTATAGTGATTCATCCATTTAGGGATGTGAATGTAAGTGTGGAAGGTGGAGGTATCATCAACGCCCGACTAACATTTTGTACTCTTTGCAGAGCCTCCCTGTGATTCAGTGCATCAATATTGTGCGTTGCCGGCTCTGCCGCACCTACATCAATCCCTTTGTCTATTTTGTGGACAGCAAGATGTGGAAATGCAATCTCTGTTATCGCGTCAACGAATGTAAGTTGTAGGCTGCACAAGATCTGACCCGATGCTAACTTCTCCTTTGCTTGTCACAGTACCCGAGGACTTCCAGTTTGATCCGGCCACAAAGACCTATGGCGATGTCACTCGACGACCCGAAGTGCGCTCCAGCACCATAGAGTTCATTGCTCCATCGGAGTACATGTTGCGTCCCCCACAGCCGGCCATGTATCTGTTCCTGTTCGATGTGTCGATCATTGCCCAGCAGAGTGGCTATCTGGAGGCCGCTTGCTCGGTGCTAAATCGACATCTGGACGAAATGCCTGGAGATGCACGCACCCAAGTGGGCTTCATTTGCTACGACAGTTTTGTGCACTTCTATAGCATGGCGGAGGGTCTGAATCAGCCGCATGAAATGACTCTGCTAGACATTGAGGATCCGTTCCTGCCACGTCCAGATAGTCTGCTGGTGAATCTGAAGGAATGCAAGGAACTGGTGAGGGATTTGCTGAAGCAGCTGCCCAAACGATTTCAACACACGCATGATCCGGGCTCGGCATTGGGCGCCGCCTTGCAAGTGGCCTTCAAGCTAATGGTGAGTTGAGTTGGACACTTGGCTAGGAGATCACTGAAGTAATCCTTGACTTTCAGCAAGCCTCTGGCGGACGCATTACTGTCTTTCAATCGTGCCTTCCCAATAAGGGACCCGGCGCTTTGGAGCCGCGCGAGGATCCCAACAACCGCTCGGCCAAGGATGTGGCACATCTCAATCCGGCCACAGATTTCTATAAGCGTTTTGCATTGGAGTGCTCTGGCTATCAGATAGCCTGCGATCTGTTCTTGTTAAACCAGCAGTACAGCGACATGGCCACCATCTGTAAGTCCTGCTCCGACCAACTATTTCCACTGACTAATCCTGCCCTTCTTCCCCAGCTGGCATCAGCAAACACAGCGGCGGCTGTGTGCACCATTTCCCGCTCTATCAGAAAACCAAACCGCATATGGTGGATTCGTTCCGGATGTGCTTTAAGCGCTACTTGACTCGCAAGATTGGTTTCGAGGCTGTGATGCGTATACGCTGCACCCGTGGCCTACAGGTGCACACATTCCATGGCAATTTCTTTGTACGCTCCACGGACCTGTTGTCGCTACCGAACGTGAATCCAGATGCGGGTTATGGCATGCAAATCTCCTATGAGGAGAGTCTCAGCGATGTCAAGACCATTTGCTTCCAAGCGGCTTTGCTGTACACCAACAGTGAGGGTGAACGCCGTATACGTGTCCATACGGTTTGTCTGCCGGTGACGGCCTCCCTGCCCGAGGTCATGCATTCGGCGGACGCGGAGGCCATTATTGGGCTGCTCTCCAAAATGGCTGTGGACCGTTCGTTGGCCTCCAATCTGTCGGATGCAAGGGATGCCTTCATCAATGCAACCATCGATGTGTTCAATGCATTTAAGATTGCACAAAATCTACCCTCCGGACAGTCGGGTCAACTGATTGCCCCGCGCAGCTTAGCTCTGATGCCGCTCTACATACTGGCGCTGTTGAAGCATGTAGGTGCCACCTGCCTGCCTGGTTATTGCAACTAATTATATAATTTGTTGTTCCTCTGTACAGCCCGCCTTCCGTGTGGGAACTAGCACACGCCTGGATGATCGTGTGTTTGCCATGGATAGCATGAAGACTTTGCCACTGGATCAGCTAATGAAATATGTCTATCCGGAACTGTATAAGATTGATGGTCTTATTTATCATGCACGCAACTCCAATGTCAGCACTACACAGGAAGAGGATGATGATGAGGATGAGCCTGTACCGGAATTGCCACGATTGCAATTGTCAGCAGAGCAGTAAGTTTTGATTGGGTAGCCAACGAATGAGCGAATGATTAATAATTCTTTCTCTATGCAGTCTGGACTCACGTTCCATTTTCCTGATGGATTGTGGCACAGTGATTATGCTCTATGTGGGCCTCAACGTTCCCACCGATGTCTTGGAGTCTTTACTGGGTAAGATTTACTAGAATATTGCGCGAATATTGGGAATATCGTAACTAAGAGGTTGTGGGGTAATCACTCAAATCAATAAGAAACTTTCTCGAAAGGAATGCGGCTTATTGAGAGGTCGGTGGAAATCTGTAGTAGATGCTTAGGATGACATGTCCTATGATATAATAATATCCTTAAAAGCAGTATCAATCTGCCTTTGCTAAGTATAAACTCGCTTGGTGAAGGCTCTCCCCAAATATAACAGAAGGTCGGATATAACTTTTCTTAGGGAAATTATTATTAAACCCACATTTTTCAAGTTTTATTAGGTCTTAAAACTAGTTAGTGAACTTAACTGCAGCGCGACTTGCTGTCCTTGCTGATATTTATCTTAAAAGACATGATTTTCAGCTTGCGCAGTGGATTTCGACGAGTTCGCTCATTCACGCGCGGTCTTTAATTCCATAAGTATTTGCTATTCAAGAGCTGCCTGACTGACGTTACTTTTGAGGTAGCACAGGATGGAGCGATCTTCCTAAACAAGAACCATTAGGGCTGGTGTACCGCAGGGTAAAGTATTGGGTCCATATTCACTTATGAAATGCTCAGAGCCTGTAGCAATCCGCTTGAAATCCCCGAAGAACCTCTTATTGCAACATTTGCCATTCTTGCCCGCAACAAATGCATATACTCAGCCACAGATGCACTCCAGCAGTACCTGAATAGGTTTAGAAATTGGGCCGCTAGATGGAACATTGCCATTAATACGGACAAGTGGGTACCCTGGTGTATTCTTGCACGACCAGCTTATGGAGCATAAAGCAGCCCACAAATACCCTGGACACTGTATAGAAGACTAACGTTTGGACACCATGTCAAGGCAACAGCGCAGGCAGTGGCTGCCAAAGCTCGGCTCTGAACGAACGGATGGCTCCTAAACTCAAAGAACAAGCTGTCACCCGGGAACAAAGTCCTAAAATGCAAGGCTCCGGTATGGAGATACATACCACCAACAAATTTACGGTATCGTCTGTCAAAGATGAGACTGGTCTAGGCAAAGATCCTTAGACGCTTTACGGAAGCTGAATGGCTACTGAGAACCAGGGATATTGAAAAGGATCTTGCATCTGCAGAGAACTTTTGATGCAGTAATATAGCATAAAAGTCACCGCTAAGAACGATCGCACCTTCGAAATAAGAACTAATCGATAGACAATCGCGTGACACGTTGTCCATCGGGTGGCAACGCTGTGCTATCGATATGCTACTTCGTACGGTACACAAACAGAATTATCGTGTGAACCGTAAGGTATACAAACTAAACTATCGTGAGAACTGAGAACGGAACCCTTAAACGACACAAATCCCTGGATGCCACAACTTAATTAACGTTTAACCCACTCTTTACTTCCAGGCATAAGTTCGACAGCGGAATTGGGCGATTATGTCTATGGTTTGCCAAATGTTGTGAGTGCCGAGAATGATGTACTGAAACGCTTCATTTTGCGTCTAAACTATGATAAGCCGTATGGACCGTTGGTGCAAATAATCAGGTGAGTTTACTCAACCCTCCTCCCGCACTGTAAAGTCTTCTTCTAACCAACAACCAACCTTCAACCAATTCTAGGGACACAAGCACAGCCAAGGGGCTGTTCATTGAGAGATTAACCGACGATCGCAGTGAATCTAGTTTATCCTACTATGAATTTTTGCAACACATTCGGGCTCAGGTTAAATAGTATTTAAGCCGAAAAACCAACTATAAGTGTATACAACATATATATGCGAGTTTCTAGGAACTTGGAAAACAAAACAGCAAACTGGATAATGGAGAGATACAAATATATATAGATCTATATGTGTGTTAACGATATGGAAACAGTATGCGGTGAGGATGCGATGAGGAGGAGTTTTTGCGCTCTGCTTAGGTAATTTTAAAAGTGCATGTATTTATTTATTTGTTGATTTGTTGCACTAAAAACATAAAATAAAATCAATTAAAAACGAAGGAAAACCAACTCGGTCACAATTAGTCAGTCGTCGCCCTGCTAAAACCAATTTTGCAATGTTATTTATTACCTACAGCCGATTAGACATATGGAATAGACACACACACACACACACTACACACAGGACACAGTTGTTGTACATTTGATAGTCACGACAATTTATAATTTAATTCAGTTTTTTGCTTGAAACATTCTGTTATTGCTTTCATTTTTTACATAGTATTTATTTCTTTTTACAAAAATTGTAATTTTACACCTATATATTTTTAATAGTCCTAAGTGAAGAAGGATGGATGCCGCGCAAGCGTTATTCCACGGTAGCTAGCGAACTTATTTCAAAATGTTTGTACCGGAACGTGAAGGAGGTGAAGTCTTTGAGATTGAGGAATGAGTAAAATATGCATACAAATATGTAAACTGTACCATATACTTTATACATACACACACATTGCATACGTCAAACATAAATAAATAAAGTGAAATAAACATTTTAATTAAACAGGGCGGAAAACCAGTTTCTTTCACCAGAACCCCGTTTTGGAAGTCCACGATTAACTTTAACAAAAACAAAAAAAAAGAAGTCAATGGTCCAAGATCTGTGTGGATCTCATAAACGCACCATCAAGCCAAAGATTTCTAGAAATTAAACTTGACATTCAAAAAATTAATACGAAATGCTTGTTTTCAGACTTACGGATTGAAGAAAGGCGAACGAAGCGGATATTTTCGCTTGGGCGACGCCTCACGAGGCGAGGATACTACTTTAGTGAACAGCGAATGCTTCATTTGCATATGTACCTTGAGGTATTCTTCCTTCATATACACTTCTCCACAGCTATGACATTTGTAGAGCTGCTCCTGATCTCTTAAAGATGAGTCTCTGCCGTTCTTAACGTGCGCCTCATGAAACCGTTTGTTATGCTTGGCCAATTCCAGCTCAGATCGTACCCATCTGCCGCATAAGACACACGTAGTGGAATCCACCGAGTCCAATGGTTGCGTTGCATGTGACATTAAGTGTTTGTGCAGCTCTTCCATATCATTGAAGAACTTTTGGCACAGGAAACAGGGCATGTCTATTAAAAAGCTACTTGTATTTGGTTGAGCCTCCGGATTCATTATGAATACCAAATTCTTAAATTGCAATGGAAATTTAAGCACCAAACGCAGGCGTCTTCGTTAAGTGCCCAGCTACGACTGAATTCAAGAGTCGGCGGAGCGCAGTTTCAAGTGATTAGCTGAGCAGCCAGCCAGTCGGACAGTCGGCCAATCAGCTCGCACAACCCCAAACAACGCCGCGAGCGCTACAACATGCAGATGTATGTACATTGTACATATGTTTGGCCATATTAAGGGAGAATAATGTGAGAGTCATGAGAGCATAGGCAACTTGATAACAATATTCGCTGTGTAAGGAGAACGACTTGGTTGAACATGGGATCAGTTTTTTGTAAGTTGACTTATTTCTGGGGCCACCCAAAAATCTGCTCGTAGCTAAACCGAAAGTTGCAGTCACAAGAGCCACTGCACCAGAGGGCTCATATCTAAGGCTGGAAGGCTGTGTTCCAATTCGACAGATATTCAACCGCTTGAGCCTCTGCTCGATCATGAAACACTATCCCTCGAGGAACTAAAAATAATAACATATTTGAAGAATTGTCGCCATTTTTTGACTTTACTTAATCAGATCTGCATTACCAAACATAATTTCCATTTCCATTTCGAGGTTTCAAATTTGCGGTTCAAGGTTTTGGTTTGAACCTTGGTTCGGCTCATGCTTTATACAAGTTTATATAGTAATCGATCTTAAAATCGATAAAGCTAAACTAACTTCTTCGTCTGTGCCGAAGATTTTTTATCCCTTGCAAGTGCTCGCTTAAATATTTTCAAAAAATACTCTTTTTCCCAGTTTCCGACCGATCGTTCGTATGGGAGCTATATGATATAGTCATCCGATTTGGCCAAAAATGATGTGAAAGCATGTGAAACAAAATTGCAGGTTGCTACCATGAAAAACAAAAAAGTTTTTCTAACTAAGACTGTTTTTCAGACCTATCTTTTGTATGGCAGATCTACCATATAGTTGTCCGATTTTAATAAAACTTGGTGGAACTATAAAAAAAACATAGAAAGCCTACGATTACAAAGTTTGGAGACGTTTTCATTGAAAAGAAAAAAGTTTTTCATACTTAAACTAGTCATCCGACGGATTGTTTCTATGGGAGCTATGAGGTATAGTCATCCAATCCGGTCGGTTCCGACATATTAGTAGTGTGCAGCAAAAAGAAGAATCTGTGCAAAATTTCAGCTCGATAGCTTTAAAACTGAAAGACTAGTTGGCGTAGAAACAGACAGACAGACGGACGGAAAAAGTTCAATCGACTCAGCTCGTCACCCTGATCAAGAATATATATAGTTTATGTGGTCGGAAATGAATATTTCTATGCGTTGCAAACTTCTGGGCAAAATTATAATACCCTTTGCTAGGGTATAACAACACAAACTGTGTGAGAATCGTGTCGATTTTGGTTAGAAAGTGAGTGGGAGCACATCTCAAGGGATTATTCAAACCATTTAATATGCTTTGGATTCTAGAATCTTAAGTAACAGAGGCTCATATGGGCGGGGATTGAAGGGAATTCAGGATCAGCTTTTATACTTAGAAAGGTAAAGAACCGTTTGAAGATTTGGATCCATTTGAAGCTTGATCCATTGATCTGTTTGGAGTCTTAATAAAAATAAGCTGAGTCCAAATACTATGACAGACTTGACTTACTAGAACCTTTTTTTGTTGTAACAAGAACCAAAAGAAAGGAAAGAAAGGTTGCATTTTGACCCCAGGTACACGCAAGCGCGACTCTCATAAATAATCTAGTCCAAACAACCTTTAAAAAGGATCACACAAATAAGTAATAAGTTGCGTGACTGGATATCTAAATAGTATAAAAACAGACAACATATCAAGTAACAAATCATACTGCACTTTGACTCCATGTAGTACCCCTTGATTGAATATCTAAAAACTAATTTATTCTTAGTTTAAATACATTCCAAAAAGGACACATAAACACCTGTCCTCGAACTGCTTATCAGAAGTTTGATCTCTAATTTTGTTTACTTGTTACCTTTTTTCAATGCAATGTCCCTCAATATCCTCGGATATAGGCGGTTCAACCGCCTATAATAAACTGTCAAATTTATAGTTATTTCCAACTTGACAGCCAAGTTCGGGTCTGGGAAGGTCCACTTGAACAATAAAACAAAACCAATGCATTGTTTGGATTGCATTTCTAGCTGTAGGCATCATGTGTCCGTGTCCGGCTGAGCCCAGTGGAATTTTATGTTGAAAACATGAATGTGAGCCACATGTTGCCTTTGACAAAGCAATTTCACGCTGTTGGACATTTTTTACAATTGTTTTTTTGTGATTTGATTTACAGGACAGACATGAAATAAAACGAATTTTCTGAACCCATTTTAAGATTCTTGTAGAGTTATCCAATAGGTTAAAGGGAAGAATTTCCTGTCTCATTAAAAAAGTATTTTTTGGATTCAGGTATAGGCTACCTGCAGGCCAATCATCCTTAGAAATATAGTTCGCTAAAAGGTTATTTAACCATGTTTGAGTCGTTTTTGCCTGGTGAGCTGGAGCGAAGTCTTGCTGAAATGGTTTAATTGCAAGTAATTATACTCTGTACCGAAGGTACATAGAGTATTATAAGTTTGTGCAAAAGTATGTAACATCCAGAAGTAAGCATCTCCGACCCCATAAAGTATATATATTCTTGATCAGCATCAACAGCCGAGTCGATATAGCCATGTCCGTCTGTCCGTCTGTCCGTCTGTCCGTCTGTCCGTCCGTCCGTCTGTCCGTCTGTCTGTCTGTCCGTATGAACGCACAGATCTCAGAGATGGTAAGAGATAGAGGTTTGACATGTATGGGACATATGCTTCTTATGTCTGCAGGCAGATCAAGTTTATTTTCTCCCGCCCCCGCAATTTAGAAAAAACGTCATATCTCCCACAGTTTTGAAGATAGATGGCTTGTTCCTTCTGGACATATTTAGTTATTAGGATAACTTATCGATCCGCCAAAGAAATGAAGAAGATCGGATGAACAGTTTTCGAGTTATGATCAAAAGACAAATTTTCTTGGTACAGAGTATGTTATAGTCGGGCTTGACCGACTTTCTTTCTTGTTTTTTGTTGAGAGGCTTCACAACCTTTTTCAAAACGTCGAATTAATAGACTTTCGTCAAAGTTTTGACTACTTTTTCACAAAAATGTAGCTTGATGAACCCATCTAAGGTGACTCCCCACCAAACCATCACATAAGCTGGATTCTAACCTCTCTGAATTCTTAAATTAAGTTCGGACGCTTGTTTTGATGACACAGCACACACTCGCACGTTCTGTTTGATGAACGGGTCCTTTCGTTGCCCTTAATCGTCAGTAAACCGTCTGTCTGTGGATATAGCTCGCACACTGGCAATGCAATGCTTTCGATTTGGTTTACAACTCTTTTTTTTATGATGCTGTCCTTGCTGATATTCATATTTGCTGCTTGCGCAGTGGATTTCGACGAAAACTTTTGATCATTTGCTAGTTATAGGTATTCATTTCAAATAGCAAGGCGGTATTTAAGTAAACGAAGACAGTGTCTCCCAGTTTTCTCCGTTCAGCCAGCTTGTAACCTTGATTTCCGATAGCGAAGACTTGTTGAGGTACAAACTTCGTGGTTTTTAATTTCCAATCGGTGTTCAGTCAGTATTAAAGGAGTTTACATGCGGCCAGTAGTTAAGATTGAGCATTTCACATCGAGGAGAGTCTGCACTCGGATAAGCACGCCAGGTGTAGAGAATGTTCTCTACCCCGAAACTTGATGTATTCCAATATCAGTTTATGAGAGGCTTCCCAGGACTTATTACAAACAAGATTGATATTGATATTACAAACGGAAGCAGTGGTCTTTCATTTCACGAACACTTGGGTATTGCTAGCTAACATATTTAAAATCTTACATATGTATGAATAATGGGTTTGAAGGCAATATACGTGAAGAGATATGGATGGCATAATTAGAGGTTGTATTTGGAACTTTAAAATCTCTAAGCTTCTTCAAACCGGCTAAACCCTCATAGTTGCGACCCTTCTTCAAACTTAATTTTCCTTCCCCTATAATCCTTCCCCAGTCAAGCATGCGAGCGCAAGTGTGCTCATTCGGTAGACCACAACCCTCCTCTGTCTCATCGGTGCACCACCCATCCCTTACCAGTAGTATATAAGCACACCACCCGTTAATTTGACATAAAGTGTTTATTACGACTTAAATTGTTCTAAAACTCGCTTTACAACACTGCTCAGTTTAGATAGTACATCCGTGAAGGAAATTCCGTTGTTCACTCTCATTACTATGATAACGTTATCCCTCAGCAAAGTCTCCAATTGCTTGTAATACCTTGTAAGCTGCACGCTACTAATATCACAGAACCAACTATTATGGACAACTTTTATGGAAGGGATCGCTCAGAAAACAGATTTTTGGAAGAAATCACATTCACAATATGGCCTTGCTATGTGCGAGTCGTAACAAATACGAAGTTAAGAGCAACAGCGACGCAACTAAACGAGAGCCGAACGCTGCGGCGTCGACCCGATGCAACACGACAATCTTATTCAAATGATTATACCATCGGTGTGGCGACAGCGCTGCCTTTGAATGTTTGCCTATGCCCAGTTGTTAGCAACACGCCGGCCCCTCTCTTAAACTTAGCTTCCAAATAGGTGTGGCAATTGTTACTTTCATGGATTCGGTCGGAAAACAGTGTTTTTAAGTCAACTTCCAATAAAATGGTGTAACAAATTTGAAAAACATCGATAACGATTACTCAGAAAATGGTTCTTAGTGGAAAGACCTTTTCGAACCAAATGTAGATATTGATTCCCCCTACTTCTGAAGATCTCCACTTGATTCCCTGAGAGTTCAAACAACAATACTGTACATTTAAAAAGAACCTTTTCACATTTTATTAAAAAAAATTTCATCAAGATTTTCAACTACGCAGCGGTTTGATATTTCCACACAGAAAAATATCAAATATCGCTGGCTCATTAGTTTCTTTGGGCGACAGCATTTTGTTTACCCAAGTTTCATAAACAAACCAAATGTGTTGACTTGACAAATTAAACTCGAGATTTGAGCGAAAAGGAGCCGCATCAGCGCCGTTTCGATTAAAGTGCTCAACTGAACGGATATGTGTGTCGGTTCATTGACTTGTACTTTGTAAATGTGCTTATCTGCACCTAAACATTCATATAGTCCAGTACATGAATGGGTGTAGATCTTAAAATTATTAAGTAATACAACATAATATATTAAAATTATTCAGCTTGGCTGAAAATACTGAAAGCTATCGCTGATATATACATATGCTTCCTTTTGGCTCCATTTGGGCTAATAATAGCCCTCCAGCCAGAGGTTACTAAAAAAAAAAAATAGAGGCACATTGTGAGATTGATAAGAATCAAAGCAGTTTTAGAAATCACCTACGGATTAAAATGCGGCGAGCGTGGCAGATACTTTTTCTCCGGATGCTGGTATTTAGCTATGGGATCCTGCGTGGGATTATAGTGAGCCGCTGCCACGGCATTCAATACGTTGGTTGTCCAAACGGTGCGTTTAACTGGTGGCGGAACAGGCTCTGCTTGGACCATACTCGGGGGACTAGGAGTAGGTACAATGGGCGGCTGTGTCATGTTGTGCTTGATTTTCATGTGCATCAATAGAAAGGTTTTCCGTTTGTACACCTTCTTGCACATGGTGCACCCGAATTGCTTAACCATGGTAGCCGGATTCGCCGTCTCGGGCACAGTTTCGCGATGTATATTGCTCATATGTTTCCGCAGTGTCTGATTACAGCTTAAGGACTTGCCGCACAATTCGCATATGTAGCCAGTTTTAATTTTTACCATAGGATTAGCAGGAGGAGGAGCGGTTGCTGCTGCATTTATTTGATTGGCATGAAGGGTCAAGTGTTCCTTGAGTTTATCCACATTATCAAAGGGTTGCTTGCACAGATAGCAGGGTATACACATGACATAGCCGGCTGGTATATGGAAGCCAGACGTTTGGCTGCTTTGGAGCAACTCGGTGAGCAGCGGCATGGCAACAGCGGACGCAGGATTACTTTGTGGGAAAGCAGTGGGTAGATGTAGATAGTCCGTGGGTGATTGCGGCGGCGTGGCCAGCGGCGGACAGACAGAAGTGGCAGTAGCCATGCCTAGCTTTGAGTTCAACTGCATATCCATATCACTTTCAGTGAGAGCAGGACTTTTGGGTAATTCATAGGATTTAAAAAGCTGAAGAAGAATATTGGGTAAAGAAAAACGGTACAATTTAATCACACACCCACACTTACCAGTGGCTGATCACCAAACGACATTTTAAAATTGCTTCCTAATTTCAGATTTCCTTGTTTTTTTTACTTCAATTGCCGCACAGTCGCAGTTAACGTCTTACCATGAGGAAATTTCATCAACAAATGATTTCTTCCTCTTTGAGTTGATCATACGACGGGCTCTCTCTCGTTTCCTATTTCAATTCTTCTCTTGTGTGCTTGAGTGCGACAGAGACGGCGTTTGCAAATGCCTGCACTTGTGTGGGTTTGTTGTTTCGTTTCTTTCTACCTACTCTGTTCACTGCATGGGTTCCGATTTACAGTTTTCTTTTCTTTATGAATCCTTTATGGCAATCGTTTTTTGCTTTATGACTTTATGAGCTCCCCCCGCAACTGAAATTCTAGAACCTCTTGGCCAGACTGCGTCTCAAAAAGATTAGCCGCTTGGGTTTTAATGCTGAGCTGTTAATTCACTTGCTGAATTTCGATTCCATTTATTTTTACAAGCAAACTGATAAGAGAGAAGGCACACTACCGATTTTTGGATTTGGATTAATGCTGACGTGGAATTTTTAGTTTCGTGAAGGCTTTTATCTCGCCTGCTTGGCGTTTAGAAATTTATATATGTATTTTAAAATTGGACTGCGTGGGTTATCAGTGCAATGGCAATTAACACATCTGTATCAATGTCCACCTGTGCTAATTAAAGCTTTCAAAAAGCTCTTGACGTGCAGACGCAGCAGCAGCAGCAGCAGGCCCAGGCGAAATGGTAAGCGTTGGGTGTTATGGCTCAGAACCTGAGGAAAGCTTTTGGAACCACTTGCTTGACTTTGCTATAAATTAAATGCAGGTGTGGTGCAGGTAAGTGAATTTGACCGTGTCACGACGCAAACGTTAAGTTTAGAGCGTAAACATCCGCGATCGTGAGTGAATTAAGTTCAAAAATCGTAAAAGCAGCAGTCACGATTTTTTTGATGATCAAGTGTCAACACTAGAATATGTGCATTGTGTTTTATGGTAATTTTCTGACTAAAAATACGGTCACACTCAAATGAAATGGAAGCAACTTTTGCAAGAATTCCAAGAACCTCGAAAAGCTGCTTTATGAATTATGTGTGACAGAATTAGGTTATTACTGGTTGAAACCATAAAACAAAAGGAGCAAATTATGGAAAAAATTGTCAGCAAAAGTTCACAACAAAATCGTTGGCCGTAGAATATAAGAAGACGCCAAAATCCGCAAAATGAGGTGTATCATGATCCAACAACTAGGGTACGTCGCTCTTGAGCGAACTCTTGAAGCGTGAGGTCCACGTGAGGTCCCACTCTCTCTCGCGCTGTTGACAACATCTTAGCACTCAAAACAAAAATGTGCGCTGTAGCTGCCTTGTTGTATCATGAGTTCTATTTTGCATTTGCATTTTGAAGGTGCGTCATAACTCGCGACTCGTCGGTAAATTGTGAATGAAACGTGAGTGTCGCAAGATCCTAAAAAAATTCGTGAGTGAATCGTGAGCAAGGTTCGTGAATCGTTCGTGTTGTGATTGAAAATTCGCTTACGCGACCAGCTCTACTGGTAAGTACAGTTCTAGAGGGACGAATTTTAATTCTTAAAAATTATGAAGCAAAGAGGCGCTTCACGCCCCTCCTTGTATGTACCCTGCAGGGGAGGGAACCAAAGGGTATTTTATTGCCTATTGTTTTTAGACAAAAGAACTATTTGGAGGGACAGCGCTGCTGCAAAAAATGTGCCTTGTTTAATACCCGAAATATCCCTGCAGATAAACTGCCAACTAGTAAAAAGAAAACACTGTCCTACACCTAGTTGTAATGCAACTAGACACTAACTGGTAGCAAAACAGCAAGATTCTTGAGAGTTGGACAACTACGCAATGGCAGATGTCGAAGCTACCAGTTTCTCTGCAGGGTACTTCAAAAATAGATAAATAGATGCAGGTACCTGAGATAAGATATGTATCTTTTTTAATGCCCAAAAAAAGGGACACACTATACGGTCACGCATGTCACATCATGCTGCTACGTTTATACCGTTTCAAACCTTATCTCAGCAATGAAACAATAGCAAACATGGCCTGGGATACTCTCCGGCTTGTGTGGAATTTCAAATAAATAATAAACATACGTCCAGTTGAGCCAGATAATCTACAATCTAAAAATAAAAGTGTCTTCAACAGGACACTTTCTTGCTTTGTTCCACAATGTTGCGGAGAACCTGCTGTCCATCTTTATGACAGTACTGCACTTCTTGAAAAATTAAGCGAAAAGAACATATAACGGGTTTAAGTCAGCGATAGGCGCATATTAATCTTTAAACTTAAATCTTATCTTTGCTATCTTTCTTTTTTAGCGATCAGCTGCCAATTGGATATCTATTAATAATATAAGATTTCAAAGAACCAACCTGATTATGAGGGTAAGTCGTACTTTCATTTTCAATTAGAAAAATTATTTTTTAAACAAGTTGGGTAAGCTCTAATGTACCAAATTGTTCAGTTTAACGTTGTATTTTCATTTAATTTTATCTTAATAATATTCCCATCGGTAAAATCAAGCATTAAGAGTGAGTTTCCATACAAAAAGCAGAAGATTTTTATAAGCTCCTGTAAATTAGTTAAGCGAACTCTAAGATTAGAATTCAGAAATGATAGCAAACATAAGGTTATATGGTATTAATTGGACTATTCTGTATAAGGTATAGCGGGGGTGCCCGCGATCTTTACGCTTCAGGCGCATATGTTGTTGTTGCCGCGAGGATAGGACTCACGCAGAACGAAATTGCAACCACAACTTCGTATGTGTCTCTCTTCTCTTCCTCTGCTATGCTTTTTAGCTAAATTGAAGACAAAGATAATATGTGTAAACACCCCTGGTATATAGATAAATGCTTCATATCTGGAAGACTGTTTGAAGTTTAACACATTGCAATGACAATCTTGAAAGCACATTACTTTTTCTCACAAGAACTAGTTTCTTCGTATGTTTCTATCCCTTGATGCCCTTGGATCCCAGATTTTCAGTTCATTTGTAGGAAATAGGTATAGATATAGAGTGGCAAGCGACACCACTTCACCTCTCTCCTACAACCGATAGGTTTATCGAAAACTTCATGAAGTTTTTCTATTTCCCACAAACAAAAGCATTTCCCAAACTTAAAAACCTGTCTAAGACTGGATTTACACGGTGAAGCAAACTTTATGAAGTACTTGGAGAAGCTTTCTTGCGATAGTGATGTGGCTTGCTGGGGCCCCGAAGTCACTAGTCACTGAATTCATACCGAATGCTTGCCGAGGTCAATCATCATTGAGTGTCAGAGAGAGACGGCTATATTTCTTCAGTCCCAGCCATGATGCAACAATACAAGGTGGGGCGGTGTCAGTGTGATGCGTACTATGGCCAAAAGCTGAACGTGAAGGTACTTTGCAGAGAACTCACAGTGATGCCACCTCACCTCTCTTGTCCTGAAACGTTTAGTGCGCTGCGAACAGTTAATGCGAAAAGTATTGCCCGCTCTTGAAGTTTTTTCATTTTTTTGTTTCACGCATTAGATAAAATTGAAAAGAAGCTCTATGCTCCTCTCCGACACTCACTGGGGCTATGGCTGGGAGCTCACTCTCCCACTGTCTCTCGCGCTCTTAGCATAAGCGCTCAGTGAGTAAAGACCGCCGTGTGTCATAATATAAATACTTGTATCAATAGATAACGGCCATGCAAGTAAATGTCAGAGAAATTTACTATGTGGACCTCTGATTTTATAAATGTATGCAGTCTGTGGGCCAAGTTTGTTAAACAGACTTTGCGCAGGCACATCATACTAATGTAAATTGGAAGGTGCACATAGAAATTTCATCTTGATATTGCCTTCGTATGGCCTTTACGCATCTTGTAGTTATATGTCCTGGGTTTTAATACCCTTGCAAAGGGTATTATAATTTTGCCCAGAAGTTTGCAACGCATAGAAATATTCATTTCCGACCCCATAATCTATATATATTCTATGATCAGTCTGACGTGCTGAGTCGATTGACCATTGTCCGTCCGTCTGTCTGTCTGTTTCTACGCGAACTAGTCTCTCAGTTTTTAAGCTATCGAGCTGAAATTTTGCACAGTGTCTTCTTTTTGCTGCACACTACTAATATGCCGGAACCGACCGGTTCGGATGACTATACCTCATAGCTCCCATAGGAACAATCGGTCGGAAAACTAGTTTTAGTGAAAAAAAACTGGTTTCTTTTCAATGGAAACGTCTCCAAACTTTGTAATCGTAGGTTTCCTATGTTTTTTATAATTCTACCAAGTTTTATTAAAATCGGACAACTATATGGTATAGCTGCCATACAAAAGATAGGTCTGAAAAACAGTCTTAGTTAGAAATCCATTTTTGTTTTTAATGGTAGCATCCTGGAACTTTGTATTTGTTTGTTTCACGTTCTTTCACATAATTTTACAAATTTTCAGCCAAATCGGATGACTATATCATATAGCTCCCATAAGAACGATCGGTCGGAAAATGGGAAAAAGAGTATTTTTTGAAAATATTTAAGCGAGCACTTGCAAGGGTAGCTTTCCCGTTCTTTTTGTTCTACAAACAAAAGATATTGGGAAAAATTTCACGAAGTTCACTTCGGCAACTGCAACTCATGAACTTTTATACCGTAGCTAAAGATTTGAGAGAACTTTTGATGGCAGACTTTTGCAAATATCTATAACTTGTCTATTTATACACAGATTTGAGTGAGTGATACCTGGTTTTAGTTGTGTGAATCGGTGAGCACTAGAAAATCAGGCACAGTGTTGCCCTGCTTTAAGCCCATCAGAGCTCCCTCGGCTTTGTGGTTGTTTATATTTGGATTCCTTGATTTCCATTCCCCAAAAAGCAACAAAATTTCCAAATTTTCCATTTTTATTGCCCAAAAAACTATCATTAAATATTATTAACTTCTTTTAATTATTCTTAAGCCAAATGTCATATATGCAGTCTTTTTGTCGCTGTCAATTTTGAAAAGGCTAACATGGGGCTAAACACAAAACAAGAAATGAGTGCACATTTAAAAAAAAACAACAGAATAATCGAAAAACAATAACATTAATGCTGCTGGTTTTATACAAATTATTTAAATATATTCCATATTTGTTGTTGGTTTATTTCAATTTGTTAAACTCTAACTACAATTACCAATAATTATTATTAGCTAGATTCTCTTACGTACAATATATATATATATATGTATAATAGATGCATATATAGCTATCTAGAGATTATGCAGCACTTATATAATGGCCGGGTGCTAGGTGTATATATATTTACAAATCATATCCCACAAACAAACAACTGACATTTCATACACTTTTGCCTATGCCTGAGATAATCGGTGCCAAGAAGTTTGAGCTTTAACTATGTACAATTGTAGAGCACACGTCCTGGTTATCGTATGAAATGTGAATTGCTTTTCAACTCGGTTCTAGTCTAAAATACCATAGAACTATGAAAAGTGGTAAAATGTAAAACTATAATGAAATGTTATTGCGTATGACTTGTGTGTGTGTGTGTTGAAACGATGTATGTACATATATCTAGGGCATAGTTTGGGTATGCTGTATGTATTATGCTGATGTTGTTGTTGCCACCTCTCCTAATAGGAACATGAAACAATATTCTTAAAGAAACGCGACTGAACTTATAAAACTTTCTAGTTTAGTTTAGTTTAGTTTACATAAATATGTGGTGCTAAAAACTAAGCATGAAGTGAGGGGTAGTTGTTCTTTTTTTTTGTTTTTGTTGATTTTTTTGTTGTTTAATGAGGTTTATGTGTAGTTGTGTATAAATTAATTTAAAGATGATTTTCAGTCAGTATCAGTCCACCCATTAGGCCATCATCGTTTTGGGTGTGCAGACAAATTTCATGGATCAGTTGGTATTGGGTGAGAGCGCGCACACTGGGCGCTCATATTTTTTTAGTATTTAAAGTTTAGCTGATTTGCTCCGATTTGATTGCTCCGTTTCCGTGTACCCCCGCACACACACACACACACACACAGATAACTGAGCGGAGCTACGCTCCAAGAGCTGAACGGAGCGGTGAAGCTCCTCTAGTTCTGCCGCGCTGCGTTTTTTGTGTGCGGGATGTGGGCACTTAGGCACGTGAGTCCTGATTGGTGGCAGCAGCTGGAAATGGAAATGAGATGAAACCACAATTAATTAAAGTTATTTTAGATTAGAAACAAATAGAGATAAGTAGGTGGACAACATTTGGTGGTTTGTTAGGCGTGATGATATGGAGGCCAGGGCGAGCTTCACTCAATCAAGGGATCTACAGTTCTACATCAAAGCTAAATATGTATACCGAAGCCTTTGCAGGGGGTATTCTAAAATTATTCTGATGTTTCTAATGCATAGAAGGAAGCATCTCTGACCACTGAAAGCATATATATTCTTGATCAGCATGACGTACCGAGTTGATTTAGCCATGGACGTCTATTTCTAAGCCATCTATCCTCCCTCAGTTTGAAAGCTATCTACACCAAACTTTGCACGAAATCTTTTAGTACAAAAACGCTGGACATTTGTCCGAGCCGGCCGGTTCAGATGACTATAGCATGTAGCTGTCATAGGAACGATCGATCGAAAAACTAGTTTTAGTGAGAAAAACTTTTTTGTTTTCAATGGAAACGCCTTCAAACTTTGTATTTCTTATTTTGCTATGCTTTCCCATGATTTTGCTAAGTTTGGTCGAAATCGGACATCTATAGAGTAAAGGTGTCATAGGAAAGTAGACTCTGAAAAGTATTCCTAGTAAGAAAAACTATTTGTTTTCAAAGGAAATGTTCTTAAAATTGGCATTTATTTATTTGATATGATATTTGATACAAAGTTTTGTCAAAATCGGCTGACTATAGCTTATAGCTGCAGTGCGAATGAATAAGTTCTATTGAAAAAAACTTATTTGCTTTAAGTGGAATCGACTACAAATTTCTTATGTGTGCGTTTCTTAGGCTTTTGCATGATTCTATTAAGTTTGGTTGAAATCAGACATCTATATAGTATAGCTCCCATAGAAAGGTAAGGTCCGAAAAGTTGTCTTAGTTAGAAAAATGTGCTGCAAGGGTATACTATACAAACGAAGTTAACTTTCCCCTATTTTTTTTGATATTAAAACAACCATTTTTCAAATCCTTTGGATGATTTACAGCTTCCTTGGATAAAAATTTAAGATCTATTTAAAATTAAATATACGTTCCAAATGGATACCGAAATCATCTAATGGATACTTTTTAATATCCTGTTTTTTTTATCTCTGTGCAGGGAAGCAGCAACACTTTCTTAGAAATCCAGCTATCAATAGCTCTCACACCCTACCAACTTTATTCCTTAAAGAGAAGAGTGTAATCAGGGTCTTACATGACCAAAAATTATACAAAATAAACACTATAAGCGCATATCTCGAAATCCAAGTGGATGAAGGTAGGTTCTTACAGACTCTCTAACAACTAAATCGTTTTTTAGACAAAGATCCTTGCTATCAAGAAAACAGTTGTAGGCTCTAACGTATCGAATAGTTGATTGGATTTTTTGATACAGTCTCCTAAAGATGGCAGAAACTTTGATGCGAGAATCGACTTATTTGCCAGATCTAATGCTCATGACATATTTGTGCTTTGCCCAAGCGCCATCCAATCGAGTCTCTCATTTCCAAAGAGCTCGTTTGAGTGTGGATTGGGTATGTCGCTCTCTCTCTATTCTCTTTCTCTCTTCTACGGTGATTCCCGTTGCTTTTTCATAAACAAAGAGAGTGAAAGCTAAAAAAATGACACATACATATCAGAGAATTGCCGTTAGGTGAACTCGACTCGCTCATCTCGAACCAAGGCGACGGGTGCAAGAGAGGGAGTACAACAATTATAAGCTTGTTGTGTGTCTCAGAACCATCCAACCCAACCAACATTTGAAAGATCATTTTCATAAAAATCACCTTAATGAGTCTTTTCCGAATCCTTTTGATGATCCAAAAGAGATGCCGATCATATGCGATTAATTAAGACTCGAAAATGACTCATGAATGTGCTCAAAATGTGATTAAGTGAAATACGACTAAAAAAAAGTCTCAAAAGACTCGAAACTGACTGGAAAATGATCAGAAGAACGGCTTAAAAACGACTCTTCAAGAAGAATCGCGGCTAGGGTACCATTTGGTCCCTACTAAAGTATCACTTATGTTCGGGAAACGAGCGCTTTTATGACTATTTTAGCCAGCCTTAGGACTCAAGAAGGAATGAAACCAAATTACAAAAAATGTTTAATGGGGGAACCACCCAACATTTGGAAGATTATTTTAACAAAATCACCTTAATGAGTCTTTTTCGACCCTTTTTGATGATTATATCGAGAAAACTATCATGTGTTATTAAAAAGAGATTCGAAAATGACTAATGCACATGCTTTAAATGTGACTCGAAAATCAGTCGAAACTGGTCAGAAAATCGGGTTAAAAACGACTTTTCAAGAAAAGTCGCGGCTATGGTACCATTTTCTCCCGACCAAGGTAATGATCAGAATTTGTGAGCATTTATGACTATTTTGATGAGATCGAGGGCTCGAAAAAGACTCGAATGTGAAAACAATTACATTCCCACCCAACATTTGGAGGATCATTTTGACATAATCAACTTAATGAGTCTTTTTCGAGCACTTTTGATAATCAAAAATTGATTACTATCTTGTGCGATTAAAAGAAGACTCGAAAATGGCTCATGCTAATGCTCAAAATGTGATTTATTGAAATACGAATTGAAAAGGATCCGCAAATGACTCGAATAGGAGTCGAAACTGATCAGAAGAACGGGTTAAAAACGACTCTTCACGAAGTGTCGCTGCTGGGGTACCATTTTCTTCCGACAAAAGCGCATTTATGACTATTATAATCAGATCTAGGATTCGAAAAAGTGCCGAATGTGATCAAAATTTACTTAAAATGTTTGCTGGGATTAGATGTTTGCTGCGGCTATACAAGTCCCACAAAGAGTGTGTGTGTTTGATTTGACTGCATATTTGGAGTGGTTGCTATACCGCAAAAGCTTTTACAGTGAGTACTGTGATGGTGACGAAAAAAGTCACTCTGGCTGATCTATGTGTGTTACTTTATATCAACGATGTTCAAGAAGCATCGTTCGGCAAGCATTCGGCATGAATTACCGAAAATGTTCGGCCCCTGGGGGCTATGGGTGAACATCGCTGCTTTATATCAGTGTTCCCCAAGAAGAGAGGCTCTCTGTATCTGTCTCTCTGACACTCAAAGATGCATTACTTCGGCAAGCATTCGGTGTGGATTGCTGAAAGAGTTCTGCCCCTCGGCGTATGGCTGGGCAACACTGCTTTATATGACAAATAAGACTGGATTCACACGGTAAAGTAAACTTCAGCTGAGCTTCTTTTTGCCAAATCTGTTTACAAGAGACGTGTTGTTTCGTCGAGTCTATGGTTATCCAACTATTCCATAAAATCTCTTGCGTCCACCCAAGCGACACCTTTTCCATGTAAGCAAATATAACAATGAAGAGCAACAATTATCGAATGATTAGTGTTAATTGAAGGGGAGAGCGCGCATATGTCAGCAATGAGAGCACAATTATTATTAGTAAAACAAAACTCAGCACAGAAAAACAAATTTTGTAAACACAATTTGGAAACCCACCTACCGGAAATTGAGGCCTAAACAAGGAGTTGCATTTACCCATATTAAATCACGTGCGTTCACGCAATGCAATATCGGTGCACATGACCAGACAGTCCGAATCCAAGGATTCGATGTCTTTCTTATTGTGCTTGCCCTCTGAGTTTAACGAAATTTGAAAAGTTTCTTAGTCATGAGGTGACGACAGTTGGTGGTATTTGCTTACCCAGGGATCCACGTGTGGCATTGTACTTGTCCTTGAGTATAAAGCAGGCGGTGAAGAGAAAGAATATGCCGCCAAGTACCTCCACAAAACTGGTGGAGAATAGAGCATACTGTAGACCCTCGAATTTGATCAGGGGCGTGTACTGCAAAAGAAAAGAAAAGTGATTAGTTAAGGATAAGAAAACCAACTGGTTAACATTTAACCAACCTCTTCTTCGGCACTTCCCAAGGCAAGTTCCGTGACATTAGCTTGGAAGGCTTGTATGGCTTCCGTGACAGTTTCAGACAGGGAAGTGCTTACGCCTTCCGAAATTTGCGATAAACTTTGCAAATCGGTGTGCAGGCCCGAATCCTGGGGATTGTTACGCAGATATTTCATCCAGCTTTCGGACATCTAAAAGGAGGAAAGATGAAATGGTCATTTAATGAAATAAACTTGGTAAACAGCAACTATTCAACTTACCACGCCCACCAGATAGGGGCTGCCTGCATCGCCCAAGGCATGTGAGATGAGTATTTGGAAGGCCTCGGCTGTGGAGCGACGTGTGGGCACCACCACATACTATAAAACAAAAAGGGAAAGGTTTTAGTAAACTTCAAAATCGAAAGACAACAACAACAAGCAACAACAACAACAACAGCAATAAAAGTTAGTTAACAAAGCCAAAGCCAGAGAAGTAGGTGCAGGTGCGTCTAAAAATTAAGCTAAATCCATTTCCGGAACATCTTTTCCACACAATCAACAAAAGCATGCCAAAAGCTCTCAACAGATGGAGCCACTTTAGAATGCGCCAACAAGCCAGAAGCTTCTGTTGCTCTAATTAAAATGGCCTTGGGAACACTTGGCGGCTAGCTTGGGAACAGTTTTCGTTTCATTTTTTTTTGTTTAACGCCGCTGCTTTGATTTGTTGATTGTGGGCAATATATTGGGGAGGGGGGGTTTGGGCCAAAAACTGAGCCATATTAAGTTTTTACTGTTATACGTAAGAAATGTGCATGAGTGTATGTGTTTGGTGTTTGTGTACGATTTGAGGCTAAGAACTACAACAAATTACGTAAAATCTGCCCCCACACTATCTTTGGCTGCGTCACCAAAAAGGCCAAGCACACTTAATCAAATATTGCCTTATCAAAACTTTATTAGATGCCAATTAATATAACGCCACCCCAGGGCAAATGTCTAGCTCTTTGCTCGCTGCACACACACACTTGATTCGGTTAGATAACCATTTTACTCAGGCCACCACCACACCACACCATTTGAAATGGGTTATTTTTGTCACGAAATTGTGTTGTGACCCAAAAGAAACCTAAACCAAGTGGTAAAAAGCAATAGAAATACAATATACAATGCATTGCAGGCGCAGGCAGGAGGAGGAGGAGGGGCCAAAACGGAACTGACGCGTTGCCAAAAATAGCAGAGAATTTGTTTTGAAAAACGATTAAAGCGTTTTGTTTTTTAAAATTCTGACACGGTGTGGAGATTATCTTAGAAAGAAAACAGCTGTTTTTTGGATCGACATTTAATTGAGTATGTTTTTTCCTGCTTTCTATTGGGAGGAATCCAACGAAAGTGTATGCACTTTTGCTCATAACTTGACTAACGTTCAGCCGTTGTTTACGAATACTTTGGACAATCGATAAGTAGTAAATGTGTCCTGTCCAGAAGGAGCGAACCTTCTATCTATAAGATTGTGCACGATATACCCTTTTTTTCGGCGGGGGCGTGGCATAAACTGAAAATAAACCTGGAGTTATGTCCATGTAGCATGTATATGAGTATGTCAAAGCGACTAGATCTAAAAGAAACATCGGAAATGGCTGTATTAACTCGGTTATTGATGCTGTTCAAGAATCTATATACTGTTTAGGTTCAAAAATGCTTTCTTCTGGCTGTTATATACTTTTGAACAAACTAAATATACTCTGTGTATCGTTCGTAAAGAGTATACAAATTAGACAACGGCCCTAAAGCAGAGATGGGCATGCACACATATCGTCACTCTTTTCACACGCATACAAGCACAATTTGCGTGCGTAGCTTTCAATGCTTATAGCGTACGTGTGTTTTGTGCAGTCGGCCGCGGCAGAGGCCCTATGCACAAGTGCATAGGAACGTCGCGACGCGCCCATCTCTGCCCTAAAGCATTATATGCTTAAATTGATTTGTCTATGCCTTTGAAACCCTTTTAATCTTTGTAATATTTTGAGTTTCGGTTCAGTTCAAGCCCTTGGGGGACTTCTTAACTATCCCACATTTTATAGAATACTCATTTTGCTACGACCTGGCACTGACTTTGTATAGTTAAATCGTTTCTTCAGTTGAATAATCACACAATTCCCTAATTTGAAAGTTATGAACTTTCCGAAACATTGAACTTAACAAACCAAAGGTGTTCAAACAAAATATCTTACTTAGAAGTAGCTCAATTGCTCGACATTTATATTGTTGGTTAAGTTCCTCTTTACATTATTTCACTAAGAGAACTCCATGAAGTTTGCTTCACCTTGTAAATCCAGTCTTAGATAGCCCACTTCTCATGCAGAGCTTCTTTCCTCATATAGGAAACTCTTCAAATAATCTTGAAAAACTATTACTGCCTTTATAAACTCCACCTCACAGCGTAGTATTCTATAAAAAGAATTGGCTTGATAAAATTTGCTTGTTTCCAACTTATTGTGAAATAATCTGCAAATTTCGATATAGTTAGGAAGTTATTATCTTTGAAATGGATGTACAACTAAGTAATAGTAATCATTACGTCGAAATTGCACACTTCAGAAACAGTATTTAATTACTTTTAATTACAATTTCTACTTTAATTGGCAATACAATTCTACTTTAAATTCTTACAAACCAAATTCAAAATACTTTTGTTCAAACAAACACAATAGAAGAACTAGAACTTAGTTGAAAATATTTAAATAAGTATTAAAATATGTTGGAAAGTTGTACAAATTCGACTGTAATATATTTTGCACCTATCCCTATGTCAATTTGGACTTGACATGTCTTCAATAAGCTTTTAAACATTCAACGGAGCCGAATAATCATCCAAACGATGATTTTTTCATATCCTTTGAATGATTTTCAGCTCTGGTGGATGATTAAAAGTATACTTAAGACATATTCAGGCGATTTGGATACGGGAAATCATCATATGTATATTTTAAAATATACTTCTGTTTCTCTGTGTGATTATTTTAAAATGTGGGACCTTAAAAACTGTATGAAGTATTTTCCAACATGAACTGAGTGAGTATTTTCCACTAAGACTGGATTTACAGGGTGGAGCAAAACTTTATAATGTTATTGAAAAAGCTTGCGAGAGGGACAGCCGACTCCACTGTACCTCTTTCCCACAAGCATGAGCTTTTTGAAAAACTTTATGAAGCTAATTTCACCGTGTAAAACCCGTCTAAGACGAGTTAGTCCAGTCTAAGTCAATGCCTAGTTTTGCTTATACTTTTGCTATCGTTTATCTGAACGTTTCCAATCTATAAATAATGCTGTTTATTGTATATGTCTAAGGCCGATTTCATAACAGCTATATAAAACATGTGAAATCGGGCCTTAAAGGTGTAAACAATAAACCTGTATAAAATGGTGGAAGATCTTAGCATTTTTTCTAATTGCGGGGAGGGTTTAGTATTGCCAGATCGTTTAAGTCTTCTACTCATCCGCACTTTGCACTAATTGCTGTATCCAATCTATGCTCGACCAACGTTTCCTGCTCCAGGTTCAACCTAACATCTACACTGAGAAAAAAATCAAACTAAAACCAAGATTATAGTCTCGAAACCGAGACGAAACGGTAACAAAAATGCTCAAAGCAGGGAAAATCTCAACCCAAGATTATAATCTCAACTTAAATCTTCTAAAATCGTTTCTACTCGAATTTAAGATGAAACAATCTCATTTTTAGAATGAAAAAAAAAATAAAAAAAAAATGTTTGATTTATTTTTAATTTTTTTATAATTACTAAATTTTTCTGTGTTCCTTAAACACTAAATATAACTCCGTAAGAATTTATATTTTCAACTTTCCCCGTCCGGAGTTTGAACTCGGTACCTCGGGGGACTAATTAACACGAACTTACATGGCAACTTAACCAGCTCGACCACCAGCCAAAAACCTCTCAGCCCAGTGTTAAAGATAATCAAACAGTTGCCTTAGGTCGCGAGTTCAAACCCCACTGGAGGCATATATTTTCTTTCTTTTTTTTGCACTTTAATTCAAAATTCCCTTTTTTTGTTATTTTAGTTTTTCTGGAGACTACATACTATAGTTAAACATTTTTAAGCTGAATCTTTACAGAGAACTGTAGAAGGGTTGATAAGTACATTGAGAGATGGCAAAATCTTGATTTTGAGATTTTCAATCTTCTTTTTTTAAGCTTGCAACCGTCTCGAAAAAGAGATTTTCCATCTAGGTTATACAGCCATGCTCCGGTTTTCACTTATTTTTGCGAAATGCGATTTCAGCAAGTTCGTACGATTTTAGTTTAGAGTGCTCCGAAATTCGCCAGTTTTTGTCATCGTTAATGTTCCATTCCCAACTTGTTTTGTGTAATTTCACATAGCAAAAACAGCTGATGAGCGCCACTACTCATGATATCGATAGTCATATATCGATATATACCATGGCCAAATCGCAAATTGTTGTTATTGTGAGCAGTTTTCCATCACGCTCAATTTTGTGTATCTCTATTAAAAAAATTGTTTAAAATATTGCCTCAATGCGAATTGAGTGGATGAGTCCGTAAGACAAATCTAACAAGAAAGAAAGTCGGTCAAGCCCGACTATAACATACTCTGTACCAAGAAAATTTGTCTTTTGATCATAACTCGAAAACCGTTCATCCGATCTTCTTCATTTCTTTGGCGGATCGATAAGTTATCCTAATAACTAAATATGTCCAGAAGGAACAAGCCATCTATCTTCAAAACTGTGGGAGATATGACGTTTTTTCTAAATTGCGGGGGCGGGAGGGGGCGTGGCCAAAATTGAGATAATAAACTTGATCTGCCTGCAGACATAAGAAGCATATGTCCCATACATGTCAAACCTCTATCTCTTACCATCTCTGAGATCTGTGCGTTCATACGGACAGACAGACGGACAGACGGACATGGCTATATCGACTCGGCTGTTGATGCTAATCAAGAATATATATACTTTATGGGGTCGGAGATGCTTCCTTCTGGATGTTACATACTTTTGCACAAACTTATAATACTCTATGTACCTTCGGTACAGAGTATAAAAAGATTAAAGAACTGAGTAAAAATAGTTTCGTGGGCTGTCTGTTTGGGCATCAACCTATATTTTGCATTTACTTTTCTTTTCACGGACTCAGATGTCGCCGGTTTAAAACGGCCAAAAACTTTGCGATTTCCGAATGTCGGAGCACCAACTTTTACGATTTGGTGATCAATTCGCAAAGTTTTTGCGAAAGCGAAAATGGGAGCATGGCTGATAGATTGATTTTTTTTCTCAGTGTACTTATTCTAGGCTAACTGACATTTCGATACTGTTAAAGTATCTTAAGCACCCCCGATTGCCTTAAAAAAGGAGGAACTTATAAACTTGGAATATTAATAGATATATTTGAAAGTGTTTGAACTTTTATAAAACCTTGCCAAAGCGCGGTATTTGGCACCGAAAAATAACTAAATCCTCTAAAAACAAGGCGTGAAATTGTAGGCTTTAAGATGGTAGATTGTGACTTGAATATAATGTGGTACTTTCATATGCCAAAGAATCCTCTGAGGGGGGTGCAAAAGTTTATGGCAAAAATGTGCTCAAGAGGAGGGTGGAAGTTGGCTAACAACCCCCAAAGACGCCAATTTGGGGGAAAAGGGAGACACTTAGGTTTTTGCAAAAAGGAAGCACAATGTAATTGGGGTGAAAAACATAAATAGTGATGCAATTTATATATAAAATGGTAGTAAGGACAAAATGAAACCCTCAAACCGAATATGAAGTTAGATGGTAAGTTTTTTCATGCCAGGTGTTTAAGAGTTGGATCTCATGGCGTTATAACAGCCACAAGATGCCAACTCTCGGGTGTGCGTATGTGTATAACAGTAAAAAATTAATATTTAAATTACATTTTGTGTTTTTTGTTTGGGTGTTTACTCTACAGTTTTTACATGTGCAAAATTACAAAAGCGAAGAGTTTGCTTCAATTTCTTACCAGCAAAATGTCCGCCACAATTGCCCAATTCAAATTCAAAGCTAATTGACCAAAAAATATCAACAAATAGGTGGCGATTGAATTGGACGACACCATCAGACATGCGAGGGTCAACAGCGGTACGCTAAGCAGTAGGCCAAAGGCGCAGATAACCGGATCGACGGTCGGATAGCGTTTGATTAGAAACTGCGATAGAAACGAGCCCAGCGGCACGCCAAGCAGTCCCGCAACCATTGTAATGACACCAAAATTGAATGCAACGCTAAATAAATTGGCAGAGAAAAAATTTGGAACACGGTTAGTTTGGCCAAAAGGGAAAACGGGGAAACAGAAAGTTAGCTGGGTAAGGATTAGGGCTTTGCTTGGGCTTTGCAATTGCTGTTGCTGTTGCGGCGGTCATCCGTTTTGCTTCCGTTCCATCCTGCTTACCAGCAACATATCCGCCACAATGGCCCAGCACAGGTTCAAGAACAACTGGGCCATGAACACAAAGAAGAAACACAGAAATCCACTTGCGCGTGGCATTATCAGTGCCATAAACACCATGGGAGCTGATATCAGCAGGCCGGCAGCACAGATGTAAGGATCACAGTTCTCGATGCGGTGTCGCAGTCGTTGGGCCAGCACAGAGCCCAGCGGAACTCCGAATAAGCCGGCCACCATGGCCACCAGGCCAAATATATACGAAATGCTTTTGATGACAAACATTAAGATGGTCAAGAGAGAGCGCTAAACATAACAAACTGTCGGGGGGGAGGAAGGTAATGAGCCCAAAGAGTGTTTCAACTTACTCGTCCAGCACCAGATTCTCATTGCCCGGCTGCATCTGCATGCCCAAATGGATGAAGGTGGGTCCCCACCAGGCCAAGGCACCCGCCACAAAGGCCACACAAGTGAAACCCGCCGTGGACAGCATAAACGAGCGATTCTTAAGCAATTCCTTGATATCCTTGGCATAGGTGGTGGGCTCTAGATTCTGTGAGCCCTCGCTTTCACCACGTTCCGGATCCTTGATCAGCAATATGAGAAAGACAGCAGCGATGCCCAGTACGGGGGTCACTCTCAAGGCCCAACGCCAGTTGTTGGCTGCATGCGCCGTCTTTGAGCCCACAATATAGCTGGGGGAGGGGGGTGAAGTGAGAAAGATGCGGGTTGATTAGTTCGACTCTTGAACTGTTGCATTGGCTGTCAATTGCATAAATTTCAATCATGATCAATTGACCCCCCTTTAATTGAGTTAAATTTTACATCTAAAAATAAATAAATTCAACTTTCAAATGAAGGCAGAAGGTGTCACGCGTCTTTCTCACGTCTCTCAGCAACAACTTCAATCAGAGGAGGCGCAAACTTTGCACCCATCGTCTGTTCGCTAGTTGATAATGAGACACCCAGACATCAATTGATAACCCTACTTCTCCTCCTCCTCCTCCTACTCGATTTACTTACCCCAAACCGGAGCCAACGGGTATGGCAAAATAGAACATGGCCAGCATTTTTGATCTCATGTCATGGATAAACAAATCCGATATGATTGTTGGTGCAATCGTTGAATAGGATGCCTCGCCAATGCCCACCAGGGCACGAAACGTCATAAACCAACCAAAGCTCTCCATAAACGAGCCCAGCAGTGTGGTGGTCGACCACAGTGCCACGCCCACAGCCATTATCCAGCGACGAGAATAACGATCACCCAAATAACCAAAGACAGGTGCACAAATCATGTACGAAATGACAAAGGCTGTCTGGAGTAGGCCGGCACTATCGTTGCCAATGCTAAAGTCCTTTTGAACATCAACCAGTACGCCTGAGAAAAAAAGAGGAAGAGAATAGATTCAATATTAGAGGCACTGCTAATTGGTTGCACTAACACGCATGTGTAATGGGGTTTACGTAAGTGTAAGCTAAATAAGTGCAAATGAGCTAACCTAACAAATTAGCACACCAAAGAGTCATTGAAGGCAAAATGCAGCAACACTCGAAAAAAACCAAACCCGAAATCGCCTTAAACAAGTAAGAAAGTACCTGCCAAAGTTTGTGAGTGCTGCCCATCGCTGTTACAGTCAGTGCTGCCCAGCATAAATGTTTGTTTTCCCTATAAGTCGACTATTGTTTATCCGATCTTCACCTTTATTAAGGCGGATCGATAAATAATACTAGTAACTAAATATGTATCGAGAAGGTACGAACCTTCTATATATAATATAAAATTTTGGGGGATATGACGTATTTTTACCAATTCATGATCATGATCAGCATTAACAGCCGAGTCGATATAGCCGAGTCTGTATGAACGCGTCGATCTCAGAAACTATAAGAGATAGAGCCACAAATTTTTGCCTGAAGGTAGGTGTATACCGTATGCAGATTAAGTTTGTTTCAGATTTGGAAAACCAGAGAGAAACGGAGAGCGACAGTTAACCTTTCTTCTTGGGGAACCCTGCTATAAACTATTCATATGGAACGAAACTTGGCGCCTGTCTAGCTATTTGACCGGAGAAGTGACCAGAGTTGAATGGATATGTCTTTAGAATCCTTTTAATCATCCAGCGGAGCTGCAAAATCTTCCTAATGATCATAAGTTTTCATATCCTTTGGATGATTTTAAGCTCCGTTGGATGATTAAAAGGATATTTTAGACATATCCTGTCCAAATGGATACCGGAAATCATCCAATCGATATTTTTTAATATCGAAACATTTGCTCATCCCATTCTATTTTAATCAGGGCTGCAAACCAAAAAAGAAATATTCGGATCTCCGGTACAATGGTTCGAACCCAAATAAACGAATGGTTAAGGTTCGGAAATTTAAGGTTCGAGGATTTTGGGAAAAGGTTTTGGTTCAAACATTAATAATTTTTGTGTTCTATGTAATTTAAAACCCGCATTCGACCTAAGAAACTTCACATATTGTGTGGGAACCGAGTGTTTTTTGGGTCGGAATTGGTTAGTAGAATACATGGAAATATTCAATATATATTAGCAGCGGGGAGAGTATCTCTAACACTAAAAACAGCAAGGCCATGAGGACAACACACACACACACAAAGGCGACTGTCCGTTTCCGCGCATTCTGCTTTGGGATTCCCAAACGGTTATGCCACCGCTTGCATGGAGAGACTTCTAAGAAACGTTCAGTTGGTAGGCATTGAACGCTGATGATAGAGGGTGGGGTTCCTCTTGAAACAGCTGTACGATCTACCAGCTTTCTTTGTGTGAAAGTTGTGCGAAAGCATAACATGACCTCGAGTTGGCTAAAAACTGCAGGTAATTTTTACAGTTAAGTGAAATTCCATTTCCTAGCTTACTTAGGAAAATATTACCGAAAATAATGTTAGATTCTTGCTTTTGAAAATCATTGAAGAAGCTTTTTAGACGAGGAGCTTTAAAAACAGAGACTGTTACGGGTCTTTTTCCACTTTCCTGCCCATTTTAGGAGTCAGTCGCAACATATAACAGCTGAAGTTGGTAGACAGCAGGTTACATTTTTGTGACTATCATTTTTGTTGAACCGAACCCAAATTTTAGGTTCGGAACAGGTTCGGGTTTAGTTTTAATTTCTAAAAAGGTTCGGTTCACAGTACAATAAAAGTCGGAGTTTCAGGTTCGAAACGGTTCGGTTCAAAACCGGTTTTTGAAATAGAGCGGGCTTGCCTTAACTCAAGTTAAGACTGTGCTCATAGGGAAGGCATCCTAGCCTTAGCACAAGTGTAGGAAGGAATTCCTGCTATTAGTCATCCCCATTTGTCTACTATTTACATTAAATACTTGGTAAATTCCTCTAAAGCATATTCATCTTAAGAACTACAGAAGACGTGATGAGCGCCAAAAATGCAATTAATTTAAATTTATTTCCGTTTCATTTGCAAGGGGCACTAGTTGGGCACGTGCCTCTCAGCATCATCATCGACATCAAAACATTGGCATCGATTTTCAAACGGATATGCAGGCCATTAATAGACCCAAAACGACCTCCGTCAATAACTGTTCAATAACAAATAACGTTATTTCCTCTAAGCAAATTAAAAGCTTAGCTTGTCTGCTGCTCATCTTGTTCGTACATTGGCCTTTACCGTAGCCAAAAGCACCCAAAAATAAAGCACAGCGAGAGAGAGAGATCAGTCTGAGGCCGGCAAATGCATGGCCAAAATGTGCTCAACAAGTTGTATGGCCAGAGCCGAACAGCAGCAGGCCGAATGCCAGGCGAAACGTGGCACGAAGTGCCAGCCAAGTGAATCAGCCGTTTCGTTTTGTTGTATTATTTCATTTTCTGGGTCTTTTTGCGCTCATTTCGCTTTTGAGAAATTTATCGTACGATGTTTTTCCACCAATCAGAGAGTTTGTTTGGCTAGTGACGTAATTTGTTAGGAGGACGCCACGCGATAAAGAGCAGTGGGGTGTGCTGCAGTGGATATATGTATATGTATGTATGTATGAACTTACTTGGTATGTGAGTAAGCCGGCTATGGTAGAACCAACTTTAGAACCTGTTTCGCTACCCTCTCTCTCTCTCTCGACTCTCTTTCAAGAACCTGGACTACACTCTTTTTAGTCTGCCCGGTCAATACTCATTACCATGAATGAAAAAGTGATTGTGATTTGGTGACGTGTTGGCCTTGAATATTAGCCGCGGCTCGTCTGTGCAACGTCAGCCACAAATGCCATTGCCAATGATTTTGGGAGACTTTCGCTGCTGCAGCAGAAAGATAACTTTCTTTTTGAACATTGCTGTAGGTCAAGAGAGGCTGAGCAAAATATTTAATCAACAAATTGTCTACATGCCTAAGCCAATCCAATTTGCAGGTCATTGACGCAGAACAGAGGAAAAGAATGTGACAAACGAAATGCCAAAGGCATTTCAAAGTGTGTGGCGCAATAGGCGCAGCTAGTTGCATCGGCTTGTCTGGCCATTTGACTTGAGATTTGAATTTGGAAAACAAAAAGGTGAAATCAATTTGAAATGCATACTTAGATTATACCGAAACAGAACCGAGTTCGAGTAATTTGTTGAACCGGACATAGTCCAAACGGAAATACAAAAGTCAAGAAATGCCGAGTATGCAAAACTAAATGGCAGACAAATTGGCAAACCAATACACACATACAAATGAATGCAAATGATTTGTGCAAATAAACACGATTAGAGTGTTTGGTGTCTCCAAGACACATTTGGGGTATAATTATGCGAAAGATGCAAATTTTGGGGGTCTCCTACTTAAGCGAAGATCCAAATAAATTGCACAAATTTTGATGGCAAGTGGAGAGCTTTTGGGCAACTTTTGACCCAGGCAAACTGTCGGTCGTACAGACGGACATGGCTATTTCAACTCAGCTCGTCGTGCTGATTAAGAATATATATAAATATACTTCTTGTGGTCGGAGAAGCTTCCTACCAACATTTGAATTGTATACAAAACTGCGAGTCATTATTTGATCACAGTTTGGATCACTGTTAGTCACTGCTTCTAGCACTTTTTTGGTCACTGTTTGAACCACTATTAGTTAATATTTTGTGCACTATTAGTCACTGTTTTGGTCCTCTGTTCAGTGTTTCGAACACTATTTTTCGTTCACTACTAATTTATTCACTATAAGTCACTATAAGTAAGTCTTTTCGTCAATGTTAGTCCTTATTTCAGTCACTATAAGTCACTGTTTTGTTCACTGTTAATCCCTATTTTGGTCACTATGTTTCGCCCACAATAAGTCAATGTTTTGTTCACTGTTAGTCACTGTTTCTGTCACTATAAGTCACTGTTTTGGTCACTGTTAGACCCTATTTCGGTCACTATGTTTCGTTCACTATAAGTCACTGTTTTGGTCACTTTTAATCCCTATTTCGGTCACTATAAGTCACTGTTTTGGTCACTATTAGTCACTGTTTTGGTCACTGCTAGTCACAGATTTGCTCACTGTCTTATTAACCATTTCCCCCTTTCCAAATTGGAATAGCAGTTGACTTCCAGAGACCAAAATGGCTGACTTTATAAAAAACAAAGCGTAACCAAAGATATCTATCGCAGGGATACTATTCTCATCGTTTAGGTCCCCCAGTCAAACGTCCGTAAAAGAGCTTTGCTCTTAAAATCTGGCTGAATCGATTCGGAATTAGGACTGGTTCGGTCTGGCTTTTGAATCAAACCTTACCACTTTTCGATTCGGTTCAGTGGTTCACATTTAGTTACGTTTTCTCATGTTCCTGCTTTTGCAAATCCAGCTTATGCTCAAAATAGATATGCGAGAGAGACATAAGACAAAGGTCTTTAGTAATCGAGTATTATACAATTTAGGTATGAATTTTGGAGGTTCTGCTTTTATTCGAAAAATGGTGACTTTCATATATAAATGGTGGTATAATAATGGTGCTTATTCAAGACAGATATTGGCCGTGAGCCGAGAGCTATGAGCTCAGAGCCAGAGGTTGCGGCTCACGAGCTGTGAGACGTTTAGTGCTCCCGGTTCTCGAACATCGGTTCTCGGCTCTAAACGAGAGCCGAAAAGAGGCAGAGTGCTCGGCTCGCTCGTGAGCAATTCCGCACCCTGGTGTTTCTTTATAATTTCCGAAAATTGGTGGACATTTTTACCTCAACCGATCTAACATTTTGCATCTTAAGCTTCGGTTGAGCATTTTGAAAAGCCTGGTGATTCGGTTCTAAGCAAGCGGTTCGGTTCCGTTGCGGTTCAGTTAAGAACCTTATTCCATTCCTGATGGTAATAATAGCTTTTCTATTTGCCACAAATGTTTCTATTTCTATATTGATAAACAATTTGTTTTTAGCCTACCGCAGCGTTTCCTACTTAAAGGTGTTAAAACATTTCAACTGTTCTACGAGTTTTATGCGATAGGAAAAAAGTATAAATAAACATTTAGCCTAAGTGCTAAGTAACAGTTTGCTGTTCAATTTATCGTTTGTTATTGTGGAAAATACCCTTATTTTGCTTATACTGCTTTCGCTATTTGATTGCCCTTTAAAATTCTAACAAAATCTGGCGCCGGACAATTATTTTATTTAATTATTTTTGCTTTTTTTTTACTTCAATTTGAGTTGGAAAATGGCCAACGAAAAAATTACGTAGGAGAAATAGCAAGCGCTGATCTACATATTCTTAAAGAATATATAGACAGATGTTGTTTGGCGGCATACATATTTCGGTTGACCAAAATAAATCTCAAAAGCCATACACATACACATATATGTATGTATGTTTTTGCATCTAAACTGTCTTAAGATGAGCAAAGTTCACTTTCCGTGTAAACAAAAATATATCATTGCCTTTGGGACAATGCAAAACTTCAGTCAAGATCAGGTGTTTTATGCCTCAACTGCGCTTTAAGCGTGTCCGGGGGCAGAGGGGGTGGGGGGCTTTAGCCAAAGGTCGCTTGGGGTCTGAAATATTAATGAAATGCGCGTATAATTGAAATGGGCAGACATCAGGCGATATACAAACAGCTGTCCATATACACAATGTATGAGTACATATTTATTTTGGCCAAGCGGTTGGCTAACAGTAAACGTTGATTATGTTAATGAAGATATATTTTGCAAAAGTTCGCTAAGCAGAAGGTTAAACGTAATAAATTTTGTTTAAACAAATGCAAGACACGTGGCTGACTGTGCCCAGCTGCAGAGAGGCCAGAAATGCAATATGTATAAAAATACGAAAAGAGAAACAAAAACAAATACTAGAAGTGTTGATAACCTATCGCCAACTGAAAGGTATTAGGCAAGCGCGGGTGCAGTTTGTTAAGTCGACACGTTGTTACTTTGAATGTTTTTAGCCAGCTGCTCCTCTTAGTTTGTGTGGTAAACCGCTTGGATATAAGCATTGATTGGTTCGGTTTAGTGGTTCGAGCAGCTTTCAAAACTCCGGTAGAGTTCATTACACGGTTTTCATTGCTAACTGAACCGCGGTTTCGGTTCGGTTTATTGGTTAACTTGCAATTTTTTGTATATTTTATTAAGTCAAGTTATGTTTTCTGATGAAAATATGTGTCTTTTCGTACACTTTCGAAATCGAATTCCTAGAAATCATTTGAAAGGCTCTAAAATTCTTATACAAGTGATTACAATCATTAAAAGTCGTAAATAATTGAGAATATCATCCCACAAAGGATATGTGATAGTCCGGACTAAAGTCTAATGAAAGGTATATTCAGAGTTTTGTGAACAAATGCAGGAGATGTTACGGGTTCACACGTCACAAATGGTGACAAGTCAACTTTAGAAGCTACATTAAATCGGTAACGTTAAAGCTGTATCTTCACTGGTCGAGTTGTCTTATGAGATGGCCATAAAATACCTCAGTTTACTGTGAGTTGGTTGTCGAAAAACTCATAAGAGAACACTTTGACACGATTTACGCGGTGAAGCAAACTTCAAAGAGTTCTCTTAGTAGGCCAGAGAATCAGGTATGATTCTAAACCATTCCTTTATAAAACGTATTAATTTCGCCTTGAATATTCCGCCTACTAAGAGAACATAATGAAGTTTGCTTCACCGTGTAAATCAAGTCTTAGATAGCTTACTGCTCATGCAGCTTCCTATATATTTTAAAGCTTCTCAGATTGATTTATACACTTACCTGATATCTGAATTAAGAAACTATTATGAGATATCAGACATGTGAAAATTCAGCTTAAGAATCAACTCGGTCTATACAAGTAACCCTTTTTAGAGGATCCATCAGTTAAATTCAAATGAAAAATTAACAGATATCATTGTCTGAACGGGTAAGCGTTTAATGACTTAAAGCTCGTCAGTGAACAAAACAAAACCGAACCATTTATTTTAGTGGTTCAGCAGGTTTTATTAGGTTCAGCATTTCCAATTCGAAGCCGATTCGGTTTGTATTTCGGCTTATCAGCGGACTTAGCGGTTCAAATACGGTTTGTTTCGGTTTGAACCGGTTTGCATTCCTGGTATAAACTGAATCTAGTGAGCTCAAGTCCTATGTCCGGGAAAAAATCACCTCCACGAAGCCAAGGAAAGGTTTCAGAAATAGTTTGATCAAAAGTGGTTAACTGAATTAAGGTCCATCCATGAAGTCCATGAGATGATTTTGGACAATCAATGCAAAGTCTTTAAGTTGACTAAGTATATAGGCATTTTATCTGAGTTTATAAGAATTTTTCAGTCGAGATCTTGATATTTAAAACCGGGTTTTTGCCCAAATTTGAAACCTCATCAAAAGCGTTTTCGTGTGACCACTTCAAAGAAGATTTTGGCAGTGTGCCATATCAATTCGATGTAGTTATAGCGCCATGGGATACACCAGAGACCACAGTATTAGTGAACTTCTACGCAATGTATACCAAAAAAAGACCCTTAAGGGTAATATTATTCACATCGATTATCTTAAAAGGTGTAAAACAAACAGCTTTTCCTACAAGACCATGCACGGAAGCTCTTGTAAGTGGGCCACGAACTTCTAGCCTATTCAATTTTTATACAAATTAGGATTCTTTAAGATAATGTTTCTAATTTACTTTTAAAGGTACAGCTTATAAATTGGAAAAAGACAGGATTAAGGGCTGATAAACTTACAATTTATACCCTTAAAGTTCATGACGATCTTATGGGATATAGTCTTGACTGTCTGCCCAAGGTGACTATGCAATCTCCTTTCCCAGTTATAAGGCTATCTGTCCAGAACCCGCCGATAAGATAATGATTTCTAAGAACTATGGGAAAATGACAGTTTCAGAAGGTTCTTGAAATAGCCTACATAGAGATTACATTCCTGATAGTTGAGTAATTGGTTCATCTATGCAATGCACCTCGTGATGGCAAAAATATTGTTCATTTCAGTCTAAAAGCCTCTAAAAATCTATTTTGGGATTTGGTGCGGTTTTTGTAAGGGCTAAAGGTCGGTTTGCGGACCGATTTCTGAGCTTGTTTTGAACCTTGGCTTAGCTTTGAGCTTAGTTAGAAGGCAGGAAGCGATTCTGGTTTCCTACATCTAAAGTCTACACAGACCTTCCCTTTGGTAACCCACTGGTAACAGAGTGATGCAATTGCAAAGCTGCTGGCTAACGTGAGCGACGCACCCATTCTAGAATAAACGAGAAAGCTAAGCTAACTTCGTCTGTGTCGAAGTTTTTATACCCTTGCAAGTGCTCGCTTAAATATTTTCAAAAAATACTTTTTCCCATTTTCCGACCGATCGTTCGTATGGGAGCTATATGATATAGTCAACCGATTTGGACAAAAACTTTTAGAATTGTGTAAAAGCCCGAGAAACAAATAAATACAAAATTACAGGATGCTACCATTAAAAACAAAAAAGTTTTTCCAACTAAAACTGTTTTTCAGACCTATCTTTTGTATGGCAGCTATACCATATAGTTGGCCGATTTTCATAAAACTTGGTGGAATTATAAAAAAGCATATAAAACCTACGATTACAAAGTTTGGAGTCGTTTCCATTTAAAAGAAAAAAGTTTTTCATACTAAAACTAGTTTTCCGACCGATTGTTCCTATGGGAGCTATGAGATATAGTCATCCGATCCGGTCGGTGTGCAGCAAAAAGAAGACTCTGTGCAAAATTTCAGCTCGATAGCTTTAAAACTGAGAGACTAGTTCGCGTAGAAACAGACAGACAGACGGACAGACGGACGGACAAAGCTAAATCGACTCAGCTCGTCACCCTGATCAAGAATTTATATAGTTTATGGGGTCGGAAAGGAATATTTCTATGCGTTGCAAACTTCTGGTACCCTTTACAAGGGTATAATAAGCTTGCTGCATTGAGCTTGGTACCAACCACCATAGAAAACTTTCTAATTTACCAACCCTAGTGCTATGGCTTGATTTTCTTGCTAGAACTTGTAATACAAAGAGTTCAGAAGTGATTATTGAACCGATTTTACCAGAGTATGCACAGAAAACTTTGAAATTTCTTAGAAACATTTGAGTTTCGGTTCAAGAAGTCATGAATTGAGAAGGTTCGCGTTCCAAAAAAAATCCAAACCCAACCGGTTGGCAGTCTTGATTAGTTGTCAGTGTCAGTGACAGCCTTGTCAAACTGCCCTCGTACATAAATACGTGAGGTAAAAATGATTAAATAATTGCAAAGAAAATATATATAAAAATAAAAGTAAAAACAAAATTTGGTTCAACGCCCACACTTGCTTATGTGTATGCCTCATTTAATGTATGACTGATGGAATAACTTGTGTTTAAATATGTAAAATGTTATCACCCTTCCAACACTCCACACCACTTCCTGTGCCTGCGTTTGTCATTTGTTTCTTTTGAGCCCCTATATAAAAGTGATTAAAAGTCATGCGATACATTTCTTTTATTGGTTCTTCCCCTTCATTAACAGGCTTAGTGAAAGTAATAGGCAATTATGATAGTGAAATTGAATTTGTATATTAATTAACCATCAGCTGACCTAAGCCCCTGGCCGCCTAATGAGTAGTGAGTGCCCTTGCCTGGGCTTATACCCATGTCGGAACTTCAGCTCTAGAATTTTCCTCCAGGTTTAGTAGTTATTTCATTCAACCCTGCTTCGAACTCCATCTAAGTACACATCAGGCGACCACTTTAATGTGTATTTACACAATCCCGTAATCGTAATCAGTCAGTAAACAAGTTTTGCCATTTGATGATGTTTATTTTCCACTCTTATATAGGCACATGATTCATGCCGCAATCGTATTACTAAATATAAATAACAACACATTATGGTTTAGGTTTATGCTTTGGGATCCCTTGAATGAAATCTTAGAAAATTCCTAGAAACCTGATGACACTGTCACGAGCTCCTCTGTTTCACACTTCTTCTTTAATAAGTTTTTATCATAAGATTATGCGAAATTCGAGTTCAACTTGTTGATTGATTGCCCTCCCAGTGGAAATATTTGGGAAAGATAAAAAGATACATATGTACATATACGCATAAGTATGTACGTACGCAAGTGTACGAATCGTATGATTCAAATGCAAATTGGTGCGTTGAGTCAGAGAGTATAGCCCAATGCCTGCCCTGACGTCAGGCGTTTGTTTACTATGAGGCAAGCGCCAGGGTGAAAGCCCACTGAGGAGATGCGGGTCAGGCTATTTTTGTAACATTGTCGACTGACTTACCCGCTATGGTGAACCGATCCATATAGTTGATTAGATTGACAAAGCACAGCACTGTGACCGTAAACCAATCCGATCTGCTTACAGACGCCAGGCGGGAGGGGGGCGGGAGTGGGGCACCGCTGCCGCCACCTCCCGGTCCACCGCCTCGCAAACGCTGCTCCTCCTCTATACTGTCCGAATCTGAGGGCATTAGGGCCTGTGACGAGTAGGTCGCAGGTAGACCCGTTGCCAGATCGTTGCTTCCACTGCTGCTGCTGCTCTGGCTCATCGATTCATGCTTGAACTGGGGGTTATCCATGGCGGCGGCGCCCCCGCTTGTGGGCAGCGGTTGGTAGGATTGTTTTTGATGCTTCTGCGACATTCACGTGCCTTGCACAACTCTTCACACACCCCACAAAACTAACAGCCGCAACAACAACGAATCTTCAAGAATCAGCAGCAAAGCAAGTAAGGCAAAAATATTTTCACACACACACACACGCTCGCTCTCACCAACACTTGGGCAAACTAGGGAGCGCCAGCAACACGCGATGAAAGTTAAAATTGCTGCAGAAATATGTGTCGGTGGCAAAATTTCTCACTTCCGAATAAAATACTTTGCATGCGCTTCTGTGTTAGATTATTGTTGACTTAACAATCATACACGTTAAATAAAATCGAATGCGGCAAAAATTATAAGCATTTACAGTGCCTCTCTTTGGGAATTTAACTAAAATGTTCCGCAGCACAACCGCACGTCTTGAAGTTTCTTATTGGACTATGCGTTAACAGGGGCATTAACAGCGCTGCAAGTAGCGGTGAGCGGTCATCGGTTGGCCTATCGATAGGGTATGTGGCGATAGCAATGTTATCGATTTGGCAAGTGATGGACTTTGGCTGTCATCGGTACGAAATTAAATTTAAGTCGTTACAAATTCAAAATTGTAACAGATTTAAGAGCGCCGGAATCGTCAAACGCAACACAAAATGGTTATTTAAGCTGAAATATATGGGAAATGAGCGCTTAAGGACAAGTAGGCAGGCAGACGAGATGGTAACTATTTGAAATCGGAAAGAACTAGCTTTGATTTTAAAAGTTGCTGCTCCTAAATAAAATAACACACCTTTTTACACACATTTTTATTGAAGAGTTGTACCAGATTTTAAGTATTTTTTAAGATTCAAGGTTTCATTTCTGTTACAATGCCAAACGCTGAGCAGTGGAGCGATTCAGATTTGTCTGTATAAATTGATTTTCTATAAAATGTTGTACAAAAACGAATCCAAGACTAAAAACGAGACCAATTTTTAATAGAACTTTCTTTAGTTTCCAAATTTTTTAGTTAATTATTTGATAAATTCAATTTGATTTCAATTAATATCCATTTCATCCACACGTCCACGCACACGATTCTTCCGCTTATGTTTTTTGGTGGGTGGCGGCAAAAAACTTTCCAAAAATTCAATGGTATTGAAAATGGTCTCCGAACTGACATTACCAATGTAGTTTTTATCAAAATAGACCACAGGAGCCTCGGTGGCTAGCAATTTTTCGCAATTACAACGCTGCAACTTGCTATTCAAGGTCTCCACCTCAGGGTTGTAGGTGCCATTGGACTTATCTGACAGGAATTAAGACATAAATCAGAGGCAAATATCAAATTAAACTAACTTACCGAACAGAGGACGAAAGCATTCCTTGACCTGTATCCATTTAGTGCAAAATTGTTTGATAGAACTGTCGTTTTTAAGGAAAAAACTACGTGCAGCCGTGTCCACGCGATTTTGCATAAATCCCGGCACATAGGGCCATTTACCCTTGGCGGCATAGAAGCAGATGATATCTAAGGACAAAATTATCAGTAAATCCTGCCTTGTATTCCGACATCCTACTTACAGGGCACATGAAACAGATGCAGAAATGAGCGTTGATGCTCTAAGCCGGAGATCAAGTGTATGCCACTTGTACGACCAACCGCATCCTTTATTTTTCCGCTGGATTGACGCTTAAAAGGTATCTCCTCTATTCTTACACTCTCCAGGTTAGCCTCACTCAAAGTCAGCAGCATTCCTAGCAGGAACAGAGGTAAAATACCAAATAACAATTTACGACCCAAGTCAGCCATGTTGAGGCGGGGGCGGCAGCTAAAATGCAACTGACTCGAGTCCTGCGGGATATGGCAGTCATAGTGCAGGAAAACCACTGACAACTTTATTGATTTTAATTGCACTTTCTGTTGACACAAATGACACCTGTCATGGACACTGCTTTGCATGTGGTGACTAACCCAATTGGCCAGGCAATTAAAGTTCATTGAGCTTAGAATTTAAACTTCTAATGGCCTTTTCGACTCTTCCAGAAGGTTGCTGCACACGCGGCACATTGAACTTTCGCTTAATGATTAGCCTGGAAACCCCTGGGCTTTTGTGTTCTCAAACTCATTATTGGGAAGTGACCGGACCAGGGCTGGGCCTTCTCTGCGCCTTGGGGTATGCTACTGTTTAAGTAAAAAGGATCCTCTGAGCCAACATTTGGTGGATAAGCCTCAACTGTTTATAACCAAAATGTAGTAGAACATCTAAATACATGCCCATGCAACGAACTTTTCGAAACATTCACCCTCATATCTGGTTCACCTGTCGTATACGTAATCGCTTATGTTAACTTGCCTGCGAGAAACTGGCTTTTTACTCCCCTCTTAAGATTCACTTTGTTAGCTGACGCTTAAACATTAACAAGGCCATCAGACATGTGTCTGAAATAGTCTACATCCGACTCTGATTCTAACTCAGACAACAAGTGCATTGGGTTCAATGAAAGAAAGTGGAATGTCTAATCGATGTCTATAATCTCTGTGGTCTGCTGTCTAGTTAGCTGCTACCTGTTCAAGCTGAGACAACGGCACGTGTATGGTTATTAGTTTGTTTCAAAGGGGAATTGCTTTACACACTAATCAGTTAAATAGGTTATTACTTGACACTTCAAATATCCAAATAGACTTAACATTTAAGCGATCGTCTAGCTTGGATACATTTCTATGGTAGCTAATGCACCATGAAATGGTGTGTATGTAACAGGCAGAAGGAAGCATCTCCGATATCATAAAGTATATATATTCTTCATCAGCATCAACAGCCGAGTCGATATAGCCATGTTCGTCTGTCCGTCCGTCCGTCTGTATGAACACCAAGATCTCAGAGACTAGAAGAGCTAGAGCAACCAAAATTTAGATGTAAGCTAGTGTTGTCTGCAGGCAGATCAAGTGTGTTTCAAATTTTGGCCACGCCTCCTCCCGCCCCCGCAATTAAAAATGTTGAATATCTACTACAAATTGTAAGCTATCGAGCTCAGATTTTGCAGTATAGTGCATGTGGCCAATATGTACAATCTCACAAATTTTCAGAAAGATCGGATAATAAATGGCAGTGTTAAAAAAACGTTGCATACTTATCTGAGCCGCATAAGGTTATTTAACACTAATTGCCTTGAGTAACGGGTATTTCGAAGTCGGGCAGGGCCGACTTTAACTTAAGCTCTCCTTGTACTTACTAACGTGTATCTTATTAGAAGGGGTTTATAACGAACCAGTTGGTTTTCAAACCAGGCTAAGTCTAAAAGTAGAAGCTAAGTAAATGTCCTGGCGAGCAGAGAAGCACTAGATTCCCTCAGCAACTCCAGAAAGGTGCAAATCTATGGAACCGAGATGTCAGACAGTCTTGCAAAAGCCGGAGTCGTACTCGGCCAAGCAGAAACACTAAACATACCTATCTCCATACAGACAGCAAGATGGAGGAGAAAGCAAAGAGAAAACGGAATGGTAAGGTGGGAAAACACCAACGGATGCAGAATCTCTAATATTATGTGCAAGACAAGAGATGGAAAACTCACGCACTATCACTCACTCACGTACAGCTCCAAAGAAGAATGTAGTTTTGTCATGCGACAAAACTAGGCATTACGACAGAGGACAGCTGCAGGAAATGCTTGAAACGGAACATGGGGTCGCAGAAACTCTAGAACACCTCATTTGCAGCTGCCCGGCAATTGCCAGGATAAGACTCAAAGTTCTGCACCCCCCACGGTTCTCTTCTTTGGAGGAAGCGGCCAAGAGGCTCCCAAAACAACTATTGGCAAAAATCCTCCTGGATTTCTAAATCAAACGTACCCAAATAATCAACCGGTCTCATTGAGGACCCTAAGGTCTATGTGTGACCCCATCTGGGGTCAGCCGGAACTACCTAAAGTAACCTAAGTTTAAAACATTTTGTTCTGCACAGAAAGACTACGAAAGCTTCTTAAAAACAGTGTTCTTCAAAGAACTGATCTTCATTTAAGACGATTTATGCAAAATCCATGGTATCTCATATAGTAATTATAAGGTGCTTTAAGTTAAGAACCAAAAAGTTCAAGGTGCTTATGTTGTTAAGATTTGTGTGAAGTATCGCAATTACCTCGTATATATTTGGGGATGATCCAGAAATCTCTAGAGATTTTCGGAATTAGCGATTGGATTTTGAACTAAACTAGGAGAACTTTAGATATTAAGTGAAAGGAATACTGCAGGCTATTTGATAATACACTCAAAAAATTTAATTTCTAACTTTTAGAAATTCGCCCTAAAATAATTTTCTTCTCGTGTATTTAGACAAGTTTTTCTTAAACTTAGAAAAAAACGAGAGCGTAAGTTAAAGTCGGCCCTGCCCGACTTCGAAATACCCGTTACTCAGCTCAGCTCGGATAAGTATGCAACATTTTTTTAACTCGGCCGTTTATTACCCGATCCTTTTGAAAATTTGTGAGATTGTAGATATTGGCCACATAGACTACACTGCAAAATCTGAGCTCGATATCTTAAAAACTGTGGGAGTAATTCAATATTTTGTATTGCGGGGGCGGGAGGGGGCGTGGCCAAAATTTGAAACAAACTTGATCTGCCTACAGACAATACTAGCTTACGTATAAAATTTGGTTGCTCTAGCTCTTCTAGTCTCTGAGATCTAGGTGTTCATACAGACGGACGGACGGACGGACGGACGGACGGACGGACGGACGGACGGACGGACAGACGGACATGGCTATATCGACTCGGCTGTTGATGCTGATGAAGAATATATATACTTTATGATATCGGAGATGCTTCCTTCTGCCTGTTACATACATTTGCACGACTTTAGTATACCCTTTTTACTCTACGAGTAACGGGTATAACAACCCTAAAAAGATTTTTTAGAAAAAAATTTCTTAAATTTAGAAATTCGATTTATTTTTTTCTTAAATTTAGGGTCATTTTTCTAGATTTTTTCCTCAATACTTTCTAAAATTAAGGGCGATTTCACCCTTGAATTTAGAAAAAAATACATTGGGCGAATCGCCATAAATTTAAGAAAGCACATTTCTTAAATTAAGACAAGCCATTTAGAGTTTCGCCCTAAAATATAGAAAAAAAAGTCTAGAAAATCGCCCTAAAAAATAAAAAAATGTTAAAAAGACACCCCTTGTAATTCTCAAGTACGAATTCCGTGCATTCGGAATATAAAAGGGGCAACTAATATTCGGCATGCTGAGAAAATCGCCCTAAAATATAGAAAAACAAGAAAGAAAGTCGGTCAAGCCCGACTATAACATACTCTGTACCAAGAAAATTTGTCTTTTGATCATAACTCGAAAACCGTTCATCCGATCTTCTTCATTTCTTTGGCGGATCGATAAGTTATCCTAATAACTAAATATGTCCAGAAGGAACAAGCCATCTATCATCAAAACTGTGGGAGATATGACGTTTTTTCTAAATTGCCGGGGCGGGAGGGGGCGTGGCCAAAATTGAAAATAAACTTGATCTGCCTGCAGACATAAGAAGCATATGTCCCATACATGTCAAACCTCTATCTCTTACCATCTCTGAGATCTGTGCGTTCATAGACAGACAGACGGACAGACGGACAGACGGACAGACGGACGGACGGACAGACGGACAGACGGACATGGCTATATCGACTCGGCTGTTGATGCTGATCAAGAATATATATACTTTATGGGGTCGGAGATGCTTACTTCTGGATGTTACATACTTTTGCACAAACTTATAATACTCTATGTACCTTCGGTACAGAGTATAATAATCTAGAAAACCGCCCTAAAATTTAGAAAAATAGAAAAAGACACCGCATGTAATTCTCAAGTTCGAATTCTCTGCTTTCGGAATATAAATGCTTAGCATTTGAATGCGTTCTTTATTGTGACTCACGCGAGTGCTTGGTAGTCGAGTGCGATAAGATGCCTTTGAAGTTGAAGTTTCCCCGAGGTTCCGAGTTCAAGTCCCAGGCAAGGTAAAGTTCGAAACTAAAATATTGATTACTAATTACAATATGATTTTCAGAAAGAAACTTTAGTGAACCAACAGAAAGAAAAAATCCTTTAAAAATAATATATAAGGGGATAAACGCTTTTTAGGGTAGTAGTCTTCTTCCTGTTCTGTCTCCAGTCCCCCCCCACCCCCTTTCCTGTCAATAATAGTTGAAAACGGTTTTTTTCTAAGATCTAGAAAGGTTTTTCGAAAATCTAGAAAGGTTTTTTTAAAATCTAGAAAATGCTATTCTATAATTAAGAAAATATTTTCTAGCTTATAGTTAATATTTTCTTAATTTCAGAAAGTCTTTGTCTTATTTTTAGAAATAATTTTTCTAAAATATATGGTGAATCGCATTTGCCCCTTTTTAAAGGCGAATTTCAAAATTTTAGGGCGATTTTGGCTGTTTTTTTTTTGAGTGTAGAGAAGGGAAACCGTTTGCATCAAATCTACTTGGCCTAAAACATTCGGTTTCAAATCTCTCAACTTTTGTCATCTAATCTAGTAGACCAGCATTTTGGAGGCATTTCACATATAAAGGCAAGCAGTTGTAACTCGAAACGAAAGCGTTTATAGGAAAATCTCCAGAGATTTCTGGGACACCTCCGACTATATATGAAATACGTTGATGCCACATATTTGAACTTACTTAAGCATTGTTTTCGCTTGTCTAATTCAGTTTGCTGTAAGTTGGTTTGTTAATGTATACTGGGTATAGGCACAAACACAATTTTGATATCACTGAAACGTAAATGCGTTCAATGAATATTTTAAATAATTTTGTTAGCATTGCAAAAGTTCAATTTTAAAGACAAATATATATATTGAAGCTGGAATTCAAATGGGCAAAACTGGCTTAGATAAGTATGCAAATAGAGTTGATTTTCATTTATTGAATATTTTATAGTCCAGAAAGTTCGAGAATGGATCCACGATTTCGTCTGCAAATGCAAACGTAGATAAGCTCTGGTTGGGTTTAGCGGTTCACAAAGTGCTTAGCCTTTTGTTAGCCTTTTGCGTTTCCATATTTCCAAATATTATGACTTTTTACCCAGTTTGGAAACAGCTTTTAAGACTTTAGATCGGGCTGCAAACTGGTTCATATTACTGTAAACCGAACCTTGAACCTAACCTCTTAAGGTATTAAAACTAAACCTAAACCTGTTCCGAACCTAAAATTTCGGTTCGGTTCAAACAAAAATTATAGACATGATTTCTTCTGTATTCTTGTTGGTTCTGGAAGACTGAGTCATATAATTGGCAGTATAGTTTAATGTAAACATCTATAAAAGTGTTCCGAATTAATATAGGAATCGCCCCTTTGTTTTTTAAGATCCTTGACTATTGAATTTTACTTAATAGAAACACGTATGTCATTGCTTTCATGCTCATGAGCTGTTTAAAACTGTTTCTATTTATAGTATACAAAATATTGTCATATACCATTCCAACCCAAAATCGACACAATTTCCTTACAGTTTATATCGTTTTTAGGTCAATTACTATATAAACTTGTATAAAGCAAGCTAAACCTTTGCCCAAAACCTTAATATGCTGAACCATTGGTAAATTTTGGTTCGAACCCGTGAGCCGAAGCTCCCAAAATATTTTTGGGTATGCAGCCCTGCCTTAGATAAATATTTAGAATATAAATTCAGTCTTTGTCCAAAAGAAAACAGCCGCGTTTGCTGTTTCGAACAAAAGAACTACGAATTATGATCCTTAATCTTAACTCATGTAAAAAACTGATGAACTGATTATAAGTTTGTGCAAAAGTAAGTAGCAGCCAGAAGTAAGCATCTCCGACCCCATAAAGTATATATATTCTTGATCAGCAACAACAGCCGCGAGTTGATATAGCCATGTCCGTCTGTCTGTCCGTATAAACGCACAGATCTCAGAGATGGTAAGAGATAGAGGTTTGACATGTATGTGACATATGCTTGTGATGTCTGCAGGCAGATCAGGTTTATTTTCAATTTTGGCCAAGCCCCCTCCCGCCCCCGCAATTTAGAAAAAACGTCATATCTCCCACAGTTTTAAAGATAGATGGTTCGTACCTTCTGAACATATTTAGTAATCAGGATGACTTATCGATCCGCCAAAGGAATGGTGAAGATCGGATGAACCGTTGTCGAGTTATGATCAAAAGACTGATCGCTGCTGCAGCGCAGTAGCAACGCTGCTTTCAGCTTCATCAAAATTTATGCTGAGCGTATAATATCGTTGGTACAGAGTCGGGCTTGACCGACTTTCTTTCTTGTTTTTTTTTTATGTATCGCAAATTGGTAGGCTAGTGTAGTTCATCCAAAGGAAATCAAAAAGGGATATTTTATTATAATAGAACTATATTAAAACCAATTCATTCTAAGTGAATCTTTTTGGATATTTTTTTCTGTGATAAAAATGTGTAGGCTAGTGTAATTCATCAAAGGGAGATAACAAATATCTTAATATTCATTATATAAAAAGGATATTAAAATCTTTTCTTCCAATTGAATATTTTTATATTACTTTCACTGTGTACAAAATTTGTTGGCTAGTGTAATTTATACAAAGGAGATTAAAAATGGAAATTCTTATAACAAAGCAAGCATATTAAAAACTAACCATTCCAATTGGATCTTTTAAAATCTTTCTTTTCTGTGTGTACAATTTGTAGGCTAGTGTAATTTATTCAAAGGAGGATGAAAAATGAATATTTCAATATAAAAAAAGTATTAAAAACTAACCATTTCAATTGAACCCTTTTGGATCTTCCTGATTTTCTGTGTACAAAACTTGTAGGCCAGTGTAATACAAACATTCACTTAATTAGTTACTGATTAGAATAAGTTGAAGTCTTTATTTTTGTTAAAAACTAATTGCAAATACTTGCACGTAAGTCGATTTCTTAGGAATGCTGCCTTTCCTCCAGCACATCACTCCAGAATTTAACCCTAGAAGTCTGAAACTGTTGCTTGACATTCACCTCGAACAGTTCCGGATGCGCTGGCGCATTGGCAAACTCTTGATAGTCACAAATGCCTTTGGGACGTGACTTTAGAACTAATTCCGTGCAAGTGGTCAATGCACCAGAATTTCTGGGTTTACTATATAAACAAATGGCATTATATCTGCTACATCATGGTGTAGGAAAAGACTTACCCAAACTTGGCAAAGTGCACCAGATAATCCACAAACGATTTGATCACCTTGGCCTCGGTGGAATTGCGTTCAAAGTCGGGAAAGAGCAAGGGACTGCGAAACAGATAGATCAAATCATCGCAGTGTACCACGCCATAGTTCCGCTTGAGATTTGCACTGGTATAAATGGAGGCATAGCTCAGGGGACCTTGGTAATTAAAGCTGTAGAGGTAGAGCGGATGCTTAGAGGTATCCACACTGCGTACATAATCCCTGATGGCATTATAAAGTGGCTGCTTGAAACCTCTGTCTGTGATCAACTGCAAAGGGAGTTTGAATTTTCAGTGTTGCCAGCAATTGGAAGCCATCAAATCAACCTACATCCAAGAAACCCTGCACAGTTTGGTCATTCAGTTCATGACAACCCTCAAAGTACTCATCTATGAGCAGCTCCAGCTTGGCGTTCAACTGCTCTGTGCTGAAATCCTGTGGGAATTCCATTAGTTCTTGCAGCAGCTCATCGAAACGTGAATTGAAATCCGCACGCAATGTCACATTCTCCATAATATTGACCACACGCACAGCTCCCTCGTGCGGCACGGTACCCAACAGCCAGGGCACTTTGCGATAGCTACCCTTGCTCAACAGTTTATTGGGATGCACCCAAAGAAAGGCCTCTTCACTGGGTGGTTCTATCACCGGCCGATAGTTGGTCATATGATCCACATCCCAGAATTTCAAACCATCGCCGGCATTGAGCAGTGTGTGTACCTCCACATTTCGCAGGGCACGAGCCAACTTAACCGTACTTAGACCTTGAGCCTGCTCCACCTGACTTAGTTCCGCGGTGCGACGTGCTTGAGCCAAGGGTTGCAAATTGATGGCAAATGGCACATTGGCCGTGCCACTCATACTGATCACCTGCTGGAATAGGCCTTCGGATTTTGGACTAAGCAAGTGTAGATGAGTGGCCACACCGCCAGCACTTTGGCCAAAGATGGTCACACGCTGAGGATTGCCGCCAAAGGCGGCTATATTGCGTTGCACCCAACGCAGAGCCAAGTGCTGATCCTTCAAGCCAAAGTTGCCAGGCATGGCAGCATCCTGGGTGGAGAGAAAGCCTGCAAAAGGGTGGTTGATCAGTCAGAAGAAGGATGCTACAATTGTATCTACTTACCCAAAGCACCCAGTCGGTAGGCCAAAGTCACCAATATAACTTCTCCCGTGTCCATTATATACTCAGGTCCGGTGACTTGTGGACCTGCCGAACCACTAAAGAAACCACCGCCATGTATGTAAACCATCACCGGCAATCTTTGGCTCGAACGATGCTGTTTTTCAGGGCACATTTGTTAAACAATCTTTCGGAGATTCCCTCAGCCGACTCACCTCTGGTCTGTACACATTCAGATACAAGCAATCCTCCTCTCCATAGATCACTGGTGTGGGCAGTAGATAGTTCTTCTGTATGCAGTCAGCCTTGGCCGCACTGGCATTATAGATGCCCAGCCATCTGGGCATTACCTTGGGATTCTAGAGTAGAAACAAAAAGTAGAGTTGTTGGCTTGCATTGGCTGTTGGGTTCCCCAACTCACACTAAACCGCAGCTCCCCCAAAGGTGGCAGTGCATAGGGAATACCCATATACGCCTCAAATCGCGGTATCTGATAGCCCTTCATGTGGATGCCCTTCAGGCAGCCCACACCTAATGGACACACCATTGGCCTGTCCCAGCTCAGTGCCAGCCCCTGGTCACACAGCAGCCAGTTGATGATGAGTGCCAATGCTAATGGAGTCATGTCTATGAAATAATCCAAGTTAATGAACACATAAATTATGCATAACGAAATTTTTAATTTATGAGATTTTTTTGGAGATTCGGTTTCTTTGGGCTTCTCCCCAGAGCGATGAGGTCAATGGTTATTTTGGAAAATTTCCATTGGACGAGCAGGATGGAAACCAGCGGAAAAGCTTACCAATCGAATGGAAACAACAACGAGCGGCAGCGGCAGCCGTAGCAAACGTTACACCACAGCGATCGAAACTTATCTGACGGGTAACCAAAACCGAAGGTGGCGTCGTCACGACTTTACATCGACTACTATGAGCAGCTCGTTCAGCACTTTCCCTTTTTATCCTATCCGAGCTCTACGATGGGGGAGGCGGCAGGCACTTGAGCCATTGAATTGCATTTGACACAAGACGAGATATACTGAGAAGCATACGATTCTCATATAATTTCTGCACTTCCAATGGTATGTGCATACAGTTCATGATGTGTGGAGTACACCGCTGGTCATACAAATAAGAATATGGTGGCTTAACAGATAATAGTGATCATTTTTCCAAGTTATGGTTAGCCATAATTATGGGTTCAACACACTTCAAGAGGTATAAAAAAGAGTATCTTTCATTGAAGTCGAAAGAGAAATATGTTATAAGTGTTATCGGCAGTGTATATGACAAAAACGAGAGCGTAAGTTAAAGTCGGCCCTGCCCGACTTCGAAATACCCATTACTCAAGGCAATTAGTGTTTAATAACCTAATGCGGCTCAGATAAGTATGCAACGTTTTTGTAACTCTGCCATTTATTATCCGATCTTTATGAAAATTTGTGAGATTGTACATATTGGCCAGATGCACTATACTGCAAAAATCTTAGCTCGATAGCTTACAAATTGTAGGAGATATTCAACATTTTTAATTGCAGGGGCGGGAGGGGGCGTGGCCAAAATTTGAAACAAACTTGATATGCCTGCAGCCAATACTAGCTCACATCTAAAATTCGGTTGCTCTAGCTCTTCTAGTCTCTGAGATCTAGGTGTTCATACAGACGGACGGACGGACGGACGGACATGGCTATATCGACTCGGCTGTTGATGCTGATGAAGAATATATATACTTTATGATATCGGAGATGCTTCCTTCTGCCTGTTACATAGATTTGCACGACTTTTGTATACCCTTTTTACTCTACGAGTAACGGGTATAATCATCCTTATAAATATCGGATAAAACATAGATAATGCCCATACAGATCAAAGATGTTTAGAAATACAATTTACCTTCAACTTAAAGCAAATTGACCAAATTTTTTGCAAAACTTTTAAGCTTAGCTTGTGCATAAGTTTGCTACATCTGCTACCCTATATAAAGTATATATATTCTTGATCTGCATTTGTCTGTCTGTAAGAAAGTACATATCTCAGAGAGGGTAACTGATGAAAATTTGATTTGTATGGAACATAAACTTCTTATACTTACAATAAGATGAAGTTTATTTTCAGATCCGCAGTTCGGAATAAAACCCTCTTATAAATAGATAGTTCATATCTTTAAGACTTATTTAGTAATCCATAAGAATTATATATCAATCCGCCAAAGTTTTGATGCAAATCGAATGAAAGATAGACGATCTATTGGTAAAACAAACCATTCAAATGGGCAGCACCGGCCACAATGGCTATGGGCAGCACTTAACACTTGGTATGGAATAAAACTTAAAATTTATCGTTTATAAACAAACATTATGAGCTGGAGCGTATATTTTAGTTAGACTTGATCAACTTTCTTAGTTGTTTTAAAAATGGGTTGATCTCAACTGAAATGAACAGCCAAAGTAGCTCTGCTCTATGCTTGCAGTCTTGCATCCATCGAATACTTGATGTAGGTTTTGTTTACACTGTAAAAGAAAACTTGCTAACGATAAAATTGAATTAAGTTTATTAATTATAATTTATTTGTAAATAATGTATTTTCACACAGTATTCCAGTTGAACAATACAATTTCCTAAAGCAGTTAAACATTAAATTATTGTTATTATTATTAGAAATTGGTGGACAATTTATCACAGTGCACTATGGGCATGGGTTCCCGCCTATTTTTCATATTTGCAACAGTTCAAATCATACCAAACGCATACCAAAACTCCAATAACGAAATCAATTAGATTTTCAGATATGGCTACCTGCTAATTTTAACCATTTTTAAACCCTGCAAAGGGTATTATAGTTTTGCCCAGAAGTTTGCAACGCATAGATATATTGATTTCCGACCCCATAAACTATATATATTCTTGATCAGGGTGACGAGCTGAGACGATTGAGCTTTGTCCGACCGTCCGTCTGTCTGTCTGTTTCTACGCGAACTAGTCTCTCAGTTTTAAAGCTATCGAGCTGAGATTTTGCACAGAGTCTTCTTTTTGCTGCACGCTAATATATCGGAACCGACCGGATCGGATGACTATATCTTATAGCTCCCATAGGAACAATCGGTCGGAAAACTAGTTTTGGTAAGAAAAACATATTTCTTTTCTATGAAAACGTCTCCAAACTTTGTAATCGTAGGTTTTCTATGCTTTTTTATAATTCTACCAAGTTTTCTTAAAAATCGGACAACTATATGGTATAGCTGCCACACAAAAGATAGGTCTGAAAAACAGTCTTAGTTAGAAAAACTTTTTTATTTTTAATGGTAGCATCCTGCAATTTTGTATTTGTTTGTTTCACATGTTTTCACATAATTTTACAAATTTTTGACCAAATCGGTTGACTATAACATATAGCTCCCATGCGAAAAAGTGTATTTTTTGAAAATATTTAAGCGAGCACTTGCAAGGGTATCAAAACTTCGGCACAGACGAAGTTAGCTTAGCTTTTTCTCGCTTTTAGCTTTAACTTTCAAAGCTGTTTATGGTTTATGCTAGTACCGATACCCGTACAATAGGCAATATAATCGATACCTTGTCGAGTCACTACTCTGTAAATTATAGATGCAGGCGCATTTAAATTGAATGCAACCTTTTTTTGCTAGCACTAGAACTTATAGCTTTTGTGTGGCGTGAAGGCAGCGTTCAACACAAGAATGCAGGAATGCGCTGGAATGGTAACCGGATATAAAATGCTTGTTTTTACCATCATTCGGCACTTTTGTGAGAATCCATTGCCATGTTTAAACTCTTTTTGTTATAATCGTAAGGTACTACGTCTTCGCATTAAATTAAACTATCCCAAGCATTTCTGTGATTTTTTTTAGCGGAGATATACCTACCAAAAATATGCTATACATAATCACTTAGTTGCGATTTCTCATCTACTAGATAGCTACCATGTGTCAGATAAACATATATGTTTTACTCTGGTATTTGTTAAAATAAACATGTGATATACCCCGTTTATACACAAAAAGAATATCATGATAAATGCACCTAAAAGTATGCCATTTTCATTTCCTTAAATAATTCTCAATTGAAGGTATTCAAAATGAGTTTGCAGTCCGACAAATATAGAAGAATTGTATTCTTAAATTAGTAATATTATTAGGCATAGCATACTTTAAAGGGCATTTATCATGATCATTTTGTTGTGTATAAACAGGGTAATAGATAGCTCGATGTAAAGGATATAGAATCTTTCCTAAGTAGGCTATTCATTTGTAACATTGAATCAATATTGAATATCGAGCAAAAGTGAATCTCGTAGATTGGAGCTTTGATCGATGGTTGTAAGCGGATAGATGCTCTTATACTAGGCTTAACCAAATCTGGGATTAAACGAATTCTAATATCGTTTGGGTTTGCTTTTAGTCCTTTGTACTTGAAGCTACACAATTTTTCAGTTTATATTTGTGTAGAATACCGCTTAAACCACCCTACTCTGATCTTATTCATGTGACTAGCTGTGTATTCTCAGTATGCAACAAGACGTGGTGCATTTTACAGCTGTTTTTGCTGATTTAGTTCGGCTTCAGTTCAACGCGATAAGCAAAAGTCTTCGGCAGGCGGCTTGCATGTGCCGCAAAATGCCCTTCAGCCAGAACAATGCCCCTGGCCGTCCATGGGCTATGTTAATTCGCACAAAATGCAGGAGAGTTCTTTTTTTATATATATATATTTATTTCTCCCTGCATTATTTGCATCTTGCATTAAGTAAAACTTCATCTGGGTCGCAGCAGAAGTTCTCATACTGGTGGCCTCATTTGGGCGCTGTAATCTTTAACTTTTTCCTTGACCTTCTTAAGTGTAATGTAAAAACGAAAAAAAAACTACATAAACAATTTCTTCCAGAGGGAGAGAGCAGGAAAATTCACACGTTTATCTACAGATTCAGAGTAATTGGTGACGCCAGTTGACCCACTAAAGCGTAATTGGTGGCACATTTGGTTATCCACAAAATCGACAGCTTGACAAGATGTAAGAGGCAAATCTGGGGCAAATAATCTAAGTAGGAAAAGAATATAGCATAGATTTGGATTTAAGTAGCGAGGAATCAAATAAGTTACCCTGTTTTGGCGAATTCCACCAGCAAACCAGTCAAACGTTCTACCAACCTTGCATCGGCAGACTCTTTCTCATAATCAGGAAACAATAAGGGCATACGGATTACATACATAGCATCATCCATATGTGCAGCTCCCACCTCATAGTAAGTGCCTTTGGTTACATGTGTGGAGAAAGTGTTTGGGCCACCATACTCAAAGCTGTATATAAACAGGGGATTCTCGGCTAGATTGGCATAGCTGGCATATGTAGAAGCGGCCACTTGAAGCGGATACTGAAAGTAAAAGTCACCCGCCATCTCCGAGAGAACTTGAAGTGTGTTGTTATTCAATGCCAATTCCTTGGCTCCATATGACTGCAGCACCTCATTTAGCAACTGCCTGTTTGGCAAACCCATAATGAGTCCAAAGATATCCCTAAACTTATGATTAAACTGCTCCAACAGTTGGGAATCATCTAAGGCGCGCAGAAGATAAGCCGAGCCTTCACCCATACGCGAAGCTGTACCCAATAGCCAAGGTACCTGTTGAATGTGTCCCGATAGGTGAGCCAGCAAGGGATTCTCGTGTATAAAGGATTCATTTGTGGCCTCATTTTCCACCACGGGTCTAAAGGTGTACATGGGTATATTATCCCATATTTTGAGCACATCACCAGCATGTACCAATTTCAGGGCATCCACTTGTCGCAATGCTTCAGCCAGAGTCTGGGTGTTAAGGAGCGAGTCCTCAGCTATGCCCAAGTGTTTAGCCAACTTTTGTGCCTGTGCGAGAGGATTGCTAAGATTGCTCATTGAGGGTTGGAAAACAGTGCCGCTCAAGGAGATGGCACGGTGGAAGAGACCTTGAAGAAAAGAAGTGTCAGACAGTTAAGAAAGTTGGTAGAGTCTGTATCAAACATCTGTATCTTCAACATACACTGTACCTCTCAAAGTTTGTAAGTGCTGCCCATAAATGTTTGTTTACTCTACAACTCGACAATAGTTCATCCGATCTTTACCTTTTCTTCAGCGGATCAATGAGTTTTACTAATAACTAAATATGTAGAAAAGGTACGAACCTTCTAGCTTTAAAATTGTGGAAGATATGAGGTTTTTTTTTCAAATTGTGTGGGCGGTAGTGGGCGTGGCATAAATTGAAAATAAACTTGATCTGCCTAAAGGTATAAGAAGTTTTTGTCCCATACATGGCGAACCTCTTTCTCTTACCATCTCTGAGATCTCTGCTTTTATACGTACAGACAGACGGATATGGCTTTGTCGACTCGGCTGTTGATGCTGATCTAGAATATACTATATAATATTTAAGGGCTCGAAGATTCCTCCTTCCCGTCTGTTATATACTCGAAGGACCAGAAATGTCTTTTTGAACGCAAATCACTGACGTTTTAGATTAGATTTGGTCCTGCGATTCGACACCTTTGTAAAGCTTTAAAAATTCATCGAATCTAAGACATTTAATGGAACTTTACTTAAACTTCTTTTGCAACGTAACGGGCCAAGATAAGTTGATGATAAACATCATCTAAGTAAATCTTTCTGAGTGATCTTTGCTGCTTCAGTGCTATTTTACTATACAACTCTTCCTGCTGCCTTTTTATCCGGCTCGAAGGACCATGAACTTTAGGTGTGAGCTAGAGTGTAAAGCCAAATCGTTACAAAGAAATTTAAGTATATTTATTCGAAAGTAAACTTAAAAAGGTTAAAAAGTAGCTTAACTTCACCTCTACTTCATCACTACTTTTCAGAGTCTACTTCTCAATGAGAGCTATACCTTATAGATGTCAGATATTGATCAAACTTAGTGGAATCATGGAAAAACACATACAACTAAGAAATACAAAGTTTGGAGGCGTTTCCATTGAAAACAAAAAAGTTTTTCTTACTAAAACAAGTTTTTTGAGCGATCGTTCCTATGACGGCTATATGATATAGTCATCCGATCCGGCCGGATGCAAAGTTTGGTGAAGATAGCTTTCAAACTGGTAGAGGAAATAGCATAGAAAAGGGCTTTTCACACTTACCCCTTGAATTGGGACTCAGCATATGATAGTGTGCAGAAATGCCACCTGCACTATGTCCGAAAATGGTCACCAACTTGGCATTACCACCAAAGGAAGCAATATGCTGTTGAACCCACTGAAGGGCCAATCGTTGATCTTTAAGACCAAAATTTCCGGGCATGTGACTGTCCCCCGTACTTAGAAAACCTTTAAAAGTAAGTCACAATAATTCTTTTTTAGAAAATTTCAAAACAAAATCTGCTTACCAAATGCACCCAAACGATAGCCAAAGGTAACCATTACAACCTGCTGGGTATCCATAAAATATTCTGGTCCACTCACCCCCGGATGAGCTGAACCACAAAAGAAGCCACCTGAATGTATGTAGACCATCACGGGTAATAGACTCTTCATTGAAATTCCCTGTATTTAAGCTTGTTTAGTACAAAGTTTAAAACATTTAAGAAACCAATCCCTGCACTTACCTTAGGTCTATAAACATTTAGGTAAAGACAATCTTCTACACCCGAAACTTCCCAGTTTCAGAAAGTAATAATTCTTTTGCAGACAACTCTGTTGGGGTAAACTAGCATTGAGCAAGCCACTCCAAGACAAGGCAGGTAATGGATTCTGAGGAAAATATTGGTAAATTAATGATCTATTATGTACCAGAGATATATTCGGGGTGGAATTTTCTCTTAGTACAAACAAAAATCTATGTTTTGCCTACTACAAAAAGCCAGAAGAAAGCGACATAATAAGCAATCTTTGTTTCTTTGTTTAAGAGACGTTCGCTGTCTTCAAATCCTGCTGAGGACTACTGTTGATTCCACACGTTGATTCCCCACGTCGATTCCACTTGTATGCAACTTATATACTTACCCTAAATCGTAGCCCACCCACTGGTGGCTGGGCAAATGGTATGCCCATAAATGCCTCAAATTCTTCTATTTAATAACCTGGCATCAAGGTGCCTCTCAAGCAACCCATATCCTTCAGACATATATTCAAATCAGCCAGAACCACAGCCCAACACAAATATATAATACAAATTGCACTCCTTGTTGTACCACTTAAACCGCACATCTTAAATTGTTTGAAGTAACTTGAAGCCATCTCTTAAAAGGTTCATCTTTTATATATAGTTTAGACGATACCAAGCTAATAGCTTAATTCTAGCCTATCAGTATATCAATCAAAAGTGTATTGATTATACAGATTCATAGAAACTCAAAACGATAACTTCACGCCCTCACGCCCTCAAGCTTGTTCTATGATAATAAATCGCCTCGTTAAACACGCTTGCGTGCTCTTTAAAAGATTCATAACCAGTAATTTGCATATTCCTATTAATAGGGGCGTGAATGTTACAAATGCTATTTTGTGCAGTAAAAAAAAGACTTATTATGCGCTTCTAATAGACTAATAAACTGTATAGTAACTCATTCTGTCAGGCAGAGTAGACAAACACTTGGCAATAGGTTTGGCCTAAGAAAAAGGTTTCCAACTAATAACTCTGTGCAAAGTGTATTTCAATCAAAAAACGCATCAAACACAGAAGACTGAGCGCTTTGTTGATGTAGCTTTTGATTGATGTATTAGCAAACATTAAGCATTACTGTTTGATCAGCTTAATTTAGCCAACTATTTTGTATAAGATGGTATCTTATACACTCCATGAGTCCAGATCAGACTAGTTTGAACTGCAAACCGGAATAGAATTGATTGAATAACTGGCGTGTGTCTGAAACTATTTCAATTGCATCATATGCAAATTAGCAAAAGGTTTGTATTAATCAAATTATTAGTTCTAATTAAACCAGTACTGATTTTATCTTTGATAAGGTTTTATGCAATGAAATTGACATTATTCTTGGAAGTTGCTGTTTGCATTTCATTTCATTTCTCATTCACACATAACCTGTTCAAATAAGATTTTTAAGAACTTTTTTAAGGTGGCCAACTTCATTTTGAAGCCTCATCATTAGGCTTTCATTTTTCAGTATGTGTCGTTTCGCTGCAGTGTAAGCTACATAGTGCTACGAATATGTCAACTTCTGTGCCAACAAAACACAATTTGCAACTCCAACGGCAAAAAAGACAGAGATTTATGCATCGTATTGAGACTTGTGATAAAAACTGGGTTCCTTACAATAACCTCAGGCAAAAACAGTTATAAAAGCAGTTGTTCCAGTCCGACTATGATCATAAAGTTGTGGAAATGTAGAAGGAACAGGAAAGAAAGTCTGTTTCCAAAGTGTTAAAGGTATCTAAAGTGCTGCCCAACGCTATTCCAGCCAGTGCTGCCCAGCATAAATGCTTGTTTTCCCTATAGCTCGAGTATTGTTCGCCACAACTTCACCATTTTTTTGGCGGAACAACAAATAATACTGATTACTAAATATGTTTTAAAGGTACTAACCTTCTATCTAGAAAATTTCAGGGAGATATCACGTTTATCTTAAATGTCGGTGGCAGAAGGGGGCGTTGCTTTATTTAAATATAAACTTCATCTGCCTGCAAGTATAACAAGAAAGAAAGTCGGTCAAGCCCGACTATATCATACTCTGTACCAAGAAAATTTGTCTTTTGATCATAACTTGAAAACCGTTCATCCGATCTTCTTCATTTCTTTGGCGGATAGATAAGTTATCCTAATAACTAAATATGTCCAGAAGGAACAAGCCATCTATCTTCAAAACTATGGGAGATATGACGTTTATTCTAAATTGCGGGGGCGGGAGGAGGCGTGGCCAAAATTGAAAATAAACTTGATCCGCCTGCAGACATAAGAAGCATGTGTCCCATACATGTCAAACCTCTATCTCTTACCATCTTTGAGATCTGTGCGTTCATACGGACAGACAGACTGACAGACTGACAGACGGACATGGCTATATCGACTCGGCTGTTGATGCTGATCAAGAATATATATACTTTATGGGGTCGGAGATGCTTCCTTCTGGATGTTACATACTTTTGCACAAACTTATAATACTCTATGTACCTACGGTACAGAGCATAAAAAGCATGTGATAAACATCTATCTCTTACCATCTTTAAAAACTGTTTGTTCATACGTATGTAAAGCCCTATAGATCGACGACAAAACCGCATACATACGCAGACAGGATCTTGCTTGTATTTTTTGAGACCCATTGGGCGTGGTTGACCATCTAACAATGTGTTTGAACGAAGCAAAAACGGCCAGAGTACGAGCAAAGGCACTTCAAGGTAATTTTTACAACATGACAACTCTCGGCCTTGAATAGCTGAAATGGAAAGTAATACCCCAACCGCTGTAAAGCCATAGTAATGCGCCTTCCGACTACTATTTATCTTGAGAAGGTTTGCTCTTTTGAAGAACTCCAAAGTTGCATAGATTCGTGCATCTCTTCAAAAGACGCCAGAAAGTTGGAGAAAAGTGAGGCTGGTGTTGGATAATACCTTTAAAAATGAGCTTGTTACAATTTTTTCACAATAAAGGGGGAAAAAACTCTCTGGGTAATACTTAAGTCAATTTTTTAAGATTTCTCAAAATATTTCTCGAAATTTAGGTTTACCTATTGAAGATTCGTTTTCGAAATCATAGTCAAGCTTTTAAACTTAGCTCTTTGAAAAGGAAATTAAGCAAATGTACATTTGTAACATGCCAGTACAATCTGATATTCTAAAAGAATCTGGGACTTTTGATTCAAACCTTTAATAAATTGATAGACTAATAAAAAAATTAGGTAAAGATTTGAAAATATAGGCAAAAATGATGCTAGAATTAGCTTTAAACTTCACAAAGTACCGAAACTTCTATTGGAATTTAGTGGTTTGCAGCCCCACCTAAAACCCACCTAAAACCTAAGTTGTATTCGTGCCAGTCTATGTTCTTAAGCATCCTTGGTCAACCAAAATATTCTTACAAAATTAAAGTTATTCAGTTAACCACACTCATTTCATTTGATTACTTTGAGTATAATTTGCGCTTTAATGATTCGTCAGTCACAGTAAAATGACTTAAAATACAGCCTTTTCTCCCTTTTCCCCTTTTCTATTCGCTGTCTCCCAACCAAACACAAAGTCTCCGCTGTTTTCAAATTCTAAATACAAAACAAACTGTATTTTGCCTAAGATAATCTTCGTTGAAAGCAAAATCAGCTGCCACCAAAGCATCACCATCATACATCAAAGTCTTATATAAAATGTACAATTTCTATAACCTAAACACGCATTCATTTCAACTTAACTTGCTAAGAGATACACAATTTCGCGAATTAACTAACAATGAACAAAGTGATATGATCTACATTGTAGGAACCAGAACCTCCCTCTCTCCCTCTCAAATTGGTGTTAGACGGCGACGTTGAGCTGCAGTCAAATCGGGATGCCAAATGTCCAGAATGAGAACCAAACGCAACTGTGTGCCATTGTGCCAGACTTCATGCTCGAAGCTGTCATCAAAGATTAAGAGCTCACCCTCACGCCAGGTGCTGTGGTTAAAGGACCAAAAGTGAGCAACTGAACAAAAAAGAGCTAAGAAACAGCTTACCGCTCTTGCTCGGCCACCCGTAGACTGGTCATCTGTGGTTCAGGTGCAACCAGACTTAGATGTGCTCTCAACCGACAATTGGTGGGTCCACAATGTGGCCAGACATGTGTCTGCGCCTGCATGGCACTGAACTTCACCTGGCCACGTCGACAGCCGCCAGAGTCGCTGAATTCTGCCACCAGACTGCAGGTGATGGGAGCACGCTGACAATTCCGCTGCAGACGCCTACCCTGAGCAAATAACTCCAATTGCTGCCAGTTGCCTTTGTCCTTAAGCTTTTCGGACTCGTCCTCAAAGTAACCTTGCTGATTGAGCAGGGCCAACGCCTCCTCACGTATGGCCAGCCAATTTTTTTGTAGTTTCTGCAGTTCTCGCTCATAGCCCGTTTCAGCGGGTGTCCAAAATGGTTGAGCTCTTAGCTTGGGCTCATTGTACAAAGATCTTTGATAGACACTGGCAAAGTATTGCCTAGTCACACCCTTTTCATACACCAACAGTGCTTCCGCCTGTCTGCCCAGACGCTGTAAGGTTTCACCCAAAGATAGATAGAAATAAGCTTCCTGTGTGCCCTTCGCCTGGGAGTCGAGCGCCTGTTGTAGGTAGGGCAAAGCCTGTTGATAATCCTCATCCAGCTGTTTGAGAGCTAGTCCATAGTACAATTTGGCCAAGGGATTGTGGGGCCACTGTTGTAAGGTGGCCCAGGATACCAGTTTCAACTGCCTTAAGCTGCAAAAAGAGTACACGAAATTGGAAACAGTTAGTTAAATGTAATTTCGAGTTCTAAGCAAGATCACACACCCACTTATTGACCATTAGATGGGAGAGACACAGTTGATTACGCAGTTGTGGCTCCAGGGGAAAACGTTCGATAAGTTGTTCGTGTATGGCCACGGCCTGGTTCTGATTACCTAAAGTGAGAAGAAAGCGCATATTTATATGATCTTAATATTATATGGAAAATACCATATTTCTGGCCGAAAATGTGGATTTAACTTAGCCAATTTAAGTTGTTGAGATAAACATAGGGCCCATTTTCATCTTATACTTAGAGCTAGCCATCGTTCACATATAATACATATAATAGTGGAAAATCTAACAACTTAGCAGCTATGTAGAACATGGGAAATGGTCCCTTAGACCAGTGTTCCCCAGCCAAGCCAGGGGGGGCCGAACACATTCGGCAATTCACACCGAAAGCTTGCCGAAATAATGCATCAGTGAGTGTCAGAGAGAGAGAGAAAGAGAGACAAAGAGCCTCTCTTCTTGGGGAACACTGCCTTAGACTACTATGTCTTCACATAAAAAAGAAGCTTCGTAATAGTTAAGACAATCAAAAGACTGACTTCCTTTAATGGTTATAGTTTGATTGAACACTTCGACCCAGGATCCACACATCCCAACACTTTCTCTCTCTCTCTCTTTCTCTCTCTCTCTCTTTCTCTCTCCTCCACTCTAGCGCCCGTTCACAACTGATAATCCTTCGTAATAATCTAAACCAGCGATGTTCAAGAAGAGCGAGGCCAAAAAGTGAGACTGTATTGTGTGCTGGGCAGCGAATGCAAGGACAGAGAGCGCTGCTTACGCTCATACGCCTGACAAGTGTCTCCAACACTGCAACAGAATGTATGTATGTATCTACTCATGGCATATTTGGGCTGCGTACATGCAAAATCTGATTGTTGATTGGGTAACTCGCACTCTATCTTGTCACTCTCACCCTCGCTTGTCGCTCTCTTGACTCTCTTGATATTACAAGAACAACTCTACGGCGTTTACAACATCAAAAAGAGAGTGAGAGCAAAAAACATACTTACCCACCCAACATTCGGAAGATCATTTTCACAAAAATCACCGGAATGAGTCTTTTTCGAGCTCTTTGATGATCAAAAAGAGATTACTGTCATGTGCGATTCAAAGAACACTCGAAAATGACTCATGCCTATGCTTAAAATGTGCTTTCTCGAAATACGACTCGGAAAATACTGTCGAATGACTCGAATATGAATCTAAACTGATCAGAAGAAAGGGCTAAAAACGACTCTTTAAGAAGAGTCGCGGCTGGGGTACCAAATTCTCCCAACAAACGTATCATTTATGATTAGAAAACTAGGGCATTTATGACTGTTATAATCAGATTGAGGACTCCAAAACGATTCGAATGTGATCAGAAATTTCATAAAATGTTTGCTGGGTATTAGCATATAAGCATATTAGCTTATTATCGTATTAGCAGTGTGTGTGCTGTGAGCGTGCGTCTGCCACTCGAATATACCAGATAGCACAGACACTCGTTTACAGAAATACCAATATGACAATGAGTGACGAACACTGCAGAACTTGCAGATGTCTATAGGAAAGTTCTTTAGTTTCACCAAATAAAATGCAGCGATTTTGAGAAAATTCGACTTTTAAAAGAGTATATAAAGATTTGTAAAAACTCAAAGTTCTTAGGACCCGGGCAAGGCCGGGTATTCAGCTAGTAATATAATATTTATCAAGCAAAGTTGGGTTCGGGATTCACTAGAATATGGACCCAAACCCTTTGGAACTCCGTTTCGATATGATGCCAACAAATCAGTCGCACACTGATTCAAAACAGATTTTCATTGACTGCTAGACTGGAATTTTATGTACCAAAATTGCATACTCAATGCTCTCATGTCAACAGGGGAAGTGCATGCCGGAAGATCCGGTCAGGGATGTCATCACCAGCATGTTAAGTGTAAAGATTGCTTACGAGAAATAGAAGAGATCCAGCTGAATTCTGATTCAACTTATGTACATCAAGATGTGTCAACCAAGTTGGCAGAGTGGAAACCAGAAGGATCGCAGTGGTCCACCCAAGTCCCCAGTCTTGAGATTGAGAAAGGAAACTGGGATATTCTGAGCAGAGAGAAGAAATCTCTCCATATCGGGTTTATACAGGGGTACATCTATGGGGACTCGATTTGGGGTGTCAGGAGGGCGGCAGATGACCCTGCCAGTCTGACAATAAATCGACTGACCGAAAATGTGAATTTTTTGAATATAGTACGTGAACCAGCCTTCATAGCGATCTTCCGGTCAGTTAAGCATAAAATTCCTCCCTCATATCCAATGTTAACAAGAGACATCCAGATCTTGACCTCCAACTATATGAAATCCCAGTTGTTGACATACGGGATCTGGATATTCTCTGACATTAAGGAAAGTGGTAAATTAAAAAAATTAAGAAAATAAAATAAAATGCCGAATCGAATTTGGAATAGTCAAAAGCGACCACTCCCGGCCAGTGCCAAGTTAAAAGTGAGCTCTGTGTTTCTTTATTCTTTATTTTACATTCGTAAAAGCAAAGCCTACTTGAATGAACAAATAATTGAAATCCGAATTTTATAGCTAAAAAAGTTCTCAAAAACTAAGCAGACGATATTTTAGATTGAAATTGAATTCGAGTTTTAGTTGTGAAATTCCATTTTAACTGTTTGAGTACCCTTTTTATACCCGTTACTCGTAGAGTAAAAAGGGTATACTAAAGTCGTGCAAATGTATGTAACAGGCAGAAGGAAGCAGCTCCGATATCATAAAGTATATATATTCTTCATCAGCATCAACAGCCGAGTCGATATAGCCATGTCCGTCTGTCCGTCCGCCCAGTAATTGCCACGACAAGATTAAAACTTCTGCACACCATACCGTTCGCTTCTTTGGAAGAAGCGGCCAAGAGGCGCCCAAAACAATTATTGGCTTTCGCCAAAACGTCAAAGATCCTCCTGGATTTCTAAGTCAAACGGACCCAAATAATCATCCGGTCCCATCTTGGATCAGCCGGAACTACCCAACCTAACCTAAGCAAACAATGAATTTAGCTGAAATTATTGGAATCTAGTAGTGCCTTAATGTTATTATTGTACATTTGATTGACTTTAAATGTAAGGTCTAAGTTAGATCACGTAGTCTTTTAATATATCCTATAAACATTTCGTGTATGAATCTAGTTGGCCTGCCATCAATTTTAATTCATTTTTTCGGGATTGACCGCATGTTGCTTTGTCCATCAAGCTGATATATTGTAAATGCAACGAAATTCATGAAAATAGAAGGGTCTTTGGAATATATGCTAAAGCTGTTGAAATAAAAATTCGACCACCGCTCTGGCTTGTACATGACGATCAAATTTGAAAAATTTGCTATAATCTAAGGAATGACTCTCTTCAAAGACCAATTTGGGCACCTTCGGGCTTGCTGATGCTGCATTGATATGTGCTCTGTCAAATAAGACTAATAAACCCAGAAATGTTTGCTCCATGTGACCTCCATAATTTTTTTAAAGCAAAAAAACGTGCAGAACACATTTTCCGCTATATCTTTAAAACGAAAGCTGATGGAGCCAAACCGAGACCAGTTTTGTAATTAGTGGACAAAACTGAACCAGAATTTTTCATCAAAGTTCATGCCCAAAATTGCTGTTTCCCTGTGTAATAGATAAGGGATATTTATTGCCTAAAATCTTGTAATTTCTAGTACCTTAAACGGACGTTTTAAGGAAATACATTGCCAAAATAAGTAGTCCACTAATTACCTTAAATCTAAATTATTGACTAAATTTCAAGCCTTTCTGTTAACTAAAAAGATCGATTTAAGGGAATACATTGCCATAAGTTGTAATCTACTTATTACCTAAGCATTTTTTTTCTTTCCGTTTATTTTTGATTTATGTTTTTTACTTAATTTTAAGCCTACTTAATACCTAAAAAACACGCTTTAGGGTCATATGTTGCCTAATTTTTTAGGTCACACATTACCTTAAAAGCTTTTTTATTGCCTAAAAAATGTTAGGTAATAGAGGCCAAAAATTAAGTCCGATATTCCTTGGTTGTAATAGATATATAAGATACTTTTTATACCCTTGCAAAGGGTATTATAATTTTGCCCAGAAGTTTGCAACGCATAGAAATATTCATTTCCGACCCCATAAACTATATATATTCTTGATCAGGGTGACGAGCTGAGTCGTTTGAGCTTTGTCCGTCCGTCTGTCCGTCCTTCCGTCTGTCCTTCTGTCTGTCTGTTTCTCCGCGAACTAGTCTATCGAGCTGAAATTTTGCAGCACACTACTAATATGTCGTAACCGACCGGATCGGATGACTATATCTCATAGCTCCCATAGGAACAATCGTTCGGAAAACTAGTTTTAGTAGGAAAAACTTTTTTGTTTCCAATGGAAACGTCTCCAAACTTTGTAATCGTAGGTTTTCTATGCTTTTTTATAATTCTACCAAGTTTTCTTAAAAATCGGACAACTATATGGTATAGCTGCCATACAAAAGATAGGTCTGAAAAACAGTCTTAGTTAGAAAAACTTTTTTGATTTTAATGGTAGCAACCTGCAATTTTGTATTTGTTTGTTTCTCGTGCTTTTACATAATTCTACAAGTTTTTGTCCAAATCGGATGACTATATCATATAGCTCCTATACGAACGATCGGTCGAACAATGGGAAAAAGCGTATTTTTTGAACATATTTAAGCGAGCACTTGGCTTAGCTTGGCTTTCTCGTTATACTCGTTGTACTCTGTACCGTATGTACATAGAGTATAAGTTTGTACAAAAGTATGTAACATCCAGAAGGAAGCATCTCCGACCCTATAAAGTATTTATATTCTTGATCAGCATCAACAGCCGAGTCATGTCCGTCTGTCTGTCCGTATGAACGCACAGATCTCGGAGATGGTAAGAGATAGAGGTTTTACATGTATGGGACATATGCTTCTTATGTTTGCAGGCAGATCAAGTTCATTTTCAATTTTGGCCACGCCCCCTCCCGCCCCCGCAATTTAGAAAAAAAGTCATATCTCCCACAGTTTTGAAGATAGATGGCTTGTTCCCTTTGGACATATTTTGTTATTAGGATATCTTATAGATCCGCCAAAGGAATGGAGAAGATCGGATGAACGGTTTTCGAGTTATCATCAAAAGACAAATTTTCTTGGTACAGAGTATGTTATAGTCGGGCTTGACCGACTTTCTTTCTTTTTTTTACATAATTATGTACTTGAAAATTGTATTTAGTTTTGCAGAAGATTGCAAAGCATAAAAGGAATCATTGCCGACCACATAAAGCATATATATTCTGGATCAGCATGGCGCAATGAACCTTGTCATTTCTGTTTCTGCGCGTTTCAGTCCCTCAGTTTTTAAGCTATCGCGCTGAAAGTTTGCCCAGAGTCTTCTTTTGACTGCTCTCTGCTAATGTGTCGGAACCGCCCGGATCGGATCATTATATCTTGCGGAGTGGTTTCTAGTATAATAGAGCTTTGGCACAGACAAAGTTAGCTTTGTTTTTCCGTTTTATTAGTACTTGGACATAGTATGTGGTAACTAGATTTTTCGGCCCTGGGGTTACCTAGTAGTTATTGTATCATATTAGCTCTGATTTTTGCAATGTCTTCAGCTAATTAATAAAGGTTTTATTCCCCCGAACTCACCAATGAATCTCAAGTGCTCTATGCAGCGTTCACCAGCCGCTCGATATTCAACATCATTCCCAATCAGTTCACCAAAGGCCAGATAACGTTTATAGGCTTCAATGGCCTGCCAAAGATGTTGATTGCTCCGCTTCCTTTCGGCCAGACGTTCCAGGACATGAGCACGTCCCAGATGGACGAGCGGCTCTTGGGCATAGTTTTGTGTCAGTGTGTTAAAGGCGAGCAGGGCTTGTTCAAGGTTCTGGTTAACACACAAATGTGTGGATGGGTAGATATATGTAGGTAGCATGCAATTAGTACAAAAAGGAGAAAAGGCCGTGTATTATTAAGCTAGCAAAAACACAATTGTTCTGGGATTTACTCTACCCCGGTGGAGCTGCCCCTTTGGGTGGGTGTCTGTGGGGAAACTCCACAAGTAGTTTCAATCCCACAAGAAGAGTGTTTTCATATTTTAAAGTTAAGTGCCCAAATATACAGCATAGAAATATGGTTTTCTTGTTTTGCCAATAGTTTTCTTTCATTCATTAAAATTTCTTTTTAAATTTTGAACTTAGAACTAAACTTTAAAAAGCAAATATTAATTAAAGCTAAGTGGGGTTTGAGGTTGGTTTTTTTTTTTGTTTTGTTTTGTTTGATTCTAGTGATTGTTGAGCTAAGAAAAATTTGAAAAATAGTTTTGAAAAGTACAACCCACTTAAAATGCAAACTCACCTCTCGTATCATTTCGGCATTTGCCTTACGCAGCTCCTGCTCAAACAGATTATCCGTGTCCTCGGCCTGGTTTTCAGCTGAGGGCTCTTGCTTGGGTTTTATTTCTAAATGGTGAGGAAAAACGTCTCAGTTCAATGCATTTCTAAATAAAAACTTGTACAGTTTTGAACGGTTAAGGTCTTAGAGCTCCATCTTAGATATGAAATGTTAGTAGTTACTCCATAGATACTACAACTAACACTTACAAGATGATGGGGTTTTTCTTAGAGTAGTTGATTGTGTGTAGCTTTAATGTGGCCATGATTTTTATATTTTAGATTCTAATATAATACGATATAGTAGTAATGAGTGATGGTTTACTGATGTCTGATGTTTGGTTTTTAGTAATTACGTGTCCAGGACGGATCATCAGAGTCTGGATCGCTTTCATACTCCTTGGCCGGCAAACGGCCGTACTTGGCTTCCAATCTACTCATTAGTTCGGCATCATCTACATCGGATATTTCGTCTTCTTCGTCGGTTAATTCTTCACTCTCTTCATCATCATCATCTATATCCTCCTCATCATGCTCATAGTCCTCAATGGCGCCATCCTCGTACTCCACATAGATATCGCTGGCGGGTGTGGCCTTGGGTAAAGGTGCGGTTTTCTTTTCCTCTGCGGCCTCTTTTACTCTGTACATGTCACTCAGCTGCTCAAAACTTTCGGGCACATAACTGGCGGCCACCACCGGCTCCACGCTATCTTCTCTCTCTGCTGTCTCTTCAATATCGCTGATTTCCACTTCGATTTCTTCCTCGATTTCGATTTCCTCTTCGGAGTATTCTGGTATTTATACATACATTACGTTAGATTGAAATAAGCTTGGGATTGGGGGGTGGCTTTAGAATCATGTCCAGAAGTTAAGCTTAGAATGTATATAAAGAAGAAATGGTCGAGGGAAAGCAAATGATATCCCTTCTCAATGTATCGAGTCTAAACTAAACTATCGATAGAACTATCGATAAGGTAATACAACCGAACGATTTCTGATATCGGCCGCACTTTCTTATTTCTGTTATAATTAAAAACGGTTACATTTAAAAAAAAAGCTATCGGTCAACATATATGTCTTTCGAATTTCGTTTCTAAGTACTATCGATAGGTTGCTAGCTCTACTGTTCAACCCATTCCTTTTTCGTCACGAACTAGACTATAATTTTTCAATTTTATATTTATTTCTGACCTATTCCGATTCCCAACTCAATTATTTCACGGGTTTCTTGATATATCCGTTTTGCCCAGACTTTTTAGTCGGATTTACGCGATGAAGCAAACTTTAATAAGTTCTCTCAGTACATAGAACAAAATTAGATTCAAAAAGGTCCAATATCCTTTTTATACCCTTACAGAAAATATTATAAAATTGTACGGATGTTTGTAACGCCTAGAAGGAATCATCTCCCACCACATAAAGTATATATTATATATTCTTGATCAGCATGACGAGCAGAGTTGAATTAGCCATGTCCCTCTGTACGTCCGTCTGTTTCTATACTATCTCCTCCTTCAGCTTGAAAGCTATCTTCACCAAACTTTAAACGAAGTTTCTTAGTAAAAATACGCTGCACATTTGGCGTAACCGGCCGGATCGGACAGCTATAACATATAGCTGTCATAGGAATGATCTGTCGAAAAACTAGTTTTAGTGAGAAAATCTTTTTTGTTTTTAACGGAAACGCCTTCAAACTTTGTATTTCTTAGTTTCCTATGTTTTCTCATAGTTACACTAAGTTTGGTCAAAATCGTACATCTATATAGTATAGCTGTCATAGAAAAGTAGGGTCAGAAAAGTAGTTTTGGTGTGGAAAACTTTTTTGTTGACCATGGAAATGTCCTTAAAGTGGGGATTTATTTTTATGATATGTTTTCACACAATTCTACAAAGTTTTGTCAAAATCGGATGACTATAGCAAATAGTTGCAGTACGTCTGACGGGTGAAAAAGAAGTTCTATTGAGAAAAACTTTTTTGTTTTAAATGGAATCAACTCCAAATTTCTTGCAAGTTCATTTGTTAGGCTTTTGCACGACACCACCAATTTTGGTCCAAATCGGACATCTATATAGTATAGCTGTCATAGAAAAGTAGAGTCTGAAAAATAGTCTTGGTGAGAAAAACTTTTTTGTTTCAAATGGAATCGACTCCAAAATTCTTACAAGTTCGTTTGTTAAGCTTTTACACGATTCCACTAAGTTTGGTCCAAATCGGACATCTATATAGTATAGATATCATAGAAAGGGAAGGTCCGAAAAGTAGTCTTAGTTAGGAAAACGTATTGAAGGGGTATACAAACTTCGGCCGAGCCGAAGTTAACATTTCTCTACTATTTTTATATAACAAAATACCCATTTTTCATATCCATTGTATGATTTTCAGCTCCTTTGGGTGAAAATCTAAGATCCATTTAACATTAAATATGGATTTGTGAAATATCCCATTCAAACGGATACCGAAATCATTTTCAAATATTTTTAAATGTTCTTTTTCTCTGTGAAATTGAAAGGCTTACTCTTATGAAATTATGCTTCATCGCTTATATCCCGATTTGGAGTCGAAAAGTGTGTGAAACTAAAAACTGAGTGTTTTCAGCACTCGGGTTCATAAATTTAAAATTCTTCTCTCTTGCCCCAACTCAAGTGCCTTCCAGCGACCATTTCACATAATCAAATTTTAAAGCTTTTCAGTCTACGCAAAGCTTTTGCTCTCTTTAAGACTGGACTTACAAAGTGAAGCCAAGTTTAGCCAAGTTTATTTAAAAAGTTTTCGTTTGTAGGGCAAAGGTTTGGAGGGACAAGCGACACCATTACAAACGTAAGCTTTTTCATAAACTGCATAAAGCTTGCTTCACCGTGTAAATACCTTTCTAATGAAAGCATTTTCACAAGCACTTGTTGAGGACATGACTCGTCTAAAGCAGCTTCGACATTCCGAAGTTCTCTTGTTATAAAACATTTAAGTAATAGTTTGTTCCAACCCTCATCAAGCAGCGGTATCTCCTCCAAATCGTCGGGTATTTGATCCTCGGCCGTGGCTATGGTCAATCTGCGTCTCATACAGGCCTCTGGTGTGGGCTCTTCCTCAGCTATATATATTTATGTTTTTATCACATTCGAAGTAATATAATTAGAATGCATTTTTCGAAGAGTTACAACAACAAAGCCATACATACATACATTGGCCGTAAATATATTTAAACAAAGCTGTGACTACAATTGAAAAAAAAAAATATAAAAAAATAAATGAAATCAAAAAAAAAGCTCAAATAATAATCCTGTTGAGAATTCTCTATAATTGTTTGGTTTTTTTTTTCACAAAACATAGAAACAGAAAATGAAGAAAGTGCAAATCGGCTTTTTTTTGGAATTAGTTCTGTTAGTTTAATTTGGAAGAGATCACAACATTCAACAGAAAAGCAGCCCTCAAGCAGATATCAGAGACATATATGGTATATATATATTTATATAGAGTGGTAAGAGATACGTTAGCGTTAAGAAACAAACTTTTGGCGTGCTTTCTCGTTACGAGCTGGCGTTTCATTGAAAACTCACTTGTATTTGGATTTTTCCTTATCAATACAAGGCGTGAGACTAAGGCAAGTGCAACGCCAACGCCAAATTTAACGGCAACTGGAAAATGATTTAGGTTCAGAACATCAGTTTTGCACTTTCTTGTACAGTTCAAGTGGGTGTCGTCGTGTGTGTGTGTGTGTAAGATGGAGCCTTAACCGTTCACCAACAAAAAAAATATCTCAACTTACTTGATGCCAGCCAAGATGAGGCTTCCGCTTCTGGCTGTTCGGGTTCTTTTTTGGGTTCAGCTGCTGGAGGGGTCTTTAACGCTTCATGTTCTCGTTCCTGGCGTAACAGTTCTTCGGCATCGTTTTCAATTAGAGATTCAAATTCATCTTCATCATCATCCTCAATATCATCTGCTTCCTCGTTGTTGTCGTTGTTGTTGTCGTTGTCGGTGGCTTCTTCCTGCGGAGCGTTTTATATAAGTTTTATAATTTATTTAAGGTTTCATTTCTTACTTTATTCAAATCTTCATCGTTGTTGTCGTCGTCGTCGTCATCATCTTCATCTTCATTTTCGGCAGTTTCCGGGACACTGTGGGCTGTTGATTGCGACTTGGTTGGTTCTATCGATTCCTCTAGGTCCTCATCCAAATCTTCATCTTCGTCCTATCATAAAATTAACTTTATATCTTTAACTATTTAGTAATTGTTGTATTTGTTAACTATTTAGTAAGTGTTTTAGGTGATTTTCAACATCAACCTACTATTTTCAATCTCCCGCTTATCAGTTGTATAGATAGAAGGTTCGTACCTTTTGGACATATTTAGTTATTAGTATTATCTATCGATTCGATGAAGAAATGGTGTAGATCGTATGATCGATTGTCGAGTTATGGGGAAAACAAACATTTATGCTGGGCAGCACCGACTGAAACAGCTATGGGCAGCACTTTGCACACTTGGCAGCACTTAATAATACTACTAGAAACGCAATATACATTATTTACAGTTCCTTGAGTGCTAATCCAGTGTCCTGATCTATAAGTTTCTTCTTTAGCCCCTAAACTTGAACCAGATATGTCTGGTTCGGTAAACACCCAGTCTTCTTTTTATCAATAAAGGTCTCTTAATTAACTCTGTCCCGCCCCTGCAATAACACAAGGCAACAGTAGATCCAGTAGATTCAAATAAGAGTAATATTTTAGTAAACCCTTTGAAAAAGTCAGAATCAACTTTAGTACTCAACTCAATTTCAAAAAAAATAAGCCTAGAATTATGGTTAGGCAGTTCCTAAAACGAAAAAATTGCCTTTAAGGCAACTTTTTACCAAAAACTATCAAATTTTTACCTAAGAGATCAATTTTGTGACAGGTTTTTTTAAGGAAAAGATCACCCAAATACAAGGCCACTTTTCCTGAAAGTTTAAAAGGACAGTTGAGTCAGTTACCCAGTCTATACACAACACAATTATCATGATAAATGCTTATGAATATTTCTAATTCAGGAAAACAATTCTCTTGTAGTTGGCTTACTAATAATTCATTCTGAATACCTTCAACTGGTTCGTCAATCTTAGTTAATGCAAAGTGTGGAATTTGTATGACGCTGGCATAACTGACTCTCAATTACTTATTTGAATTGATAATTGTTTAAGGAAATTAAGCTTGCATACTTTTAGGGGCATTTATCATGATATTCGCTTTGTGTATAAACGGGGTAAGTGTCAATGTAAGCATTCAGTTGGGAAGAAGCAGATGTTAGAACGTTGCCTTAGAACATGGTGGTTGTAAGAGTCTTAGTCTTACTACAGGCGAATACTTTTGATTTATTTATTTAATTTAATTTTTCTTTGCTTTTTAGTTTGCTTGAGTGTATTTCTTAACAATGCACTTGGCTACCCTGCCGATTGTACAAAGCAGCGCCACCTGAGTCAAGCAGTTTGTTGAGATCTCAAAGCTTAAACTGACATTACGAACGTTTAGGAAAAGTGACCTTATATTTAGGTGATCAATTCCTCAAAAATAAACTGACTGACAGATTTTGACATTTAAAATGATTGGGTGCTTTAGGGTTACTTGAATCTAAATCGCGCAAAGCTCGAATCCGAGCTCGAGTCCCAGTAATTTTGAACTTTATCCTGTTCAAAATTTAAAAAACAAAATTGTAGGCATAAAATTTTAAAATTTTTGAGAGATATTTGTCATCTTCTAGATCTAAAAATAAAATTTCAAACTTTTAGGCTGATTTTTTGCGTCATATCAAGGTCGAAATGACCTAAAAGCAACCTTAAAGTAAGGATAAGATGTTATTGGCTCCCTTTTTAGGACAAATTACCATAAATTTATGGTTATTTTTGGGGGTTTGAGTAAATTTACATGTTTTTGGGTGTATTTTGAAGAACTGGTGGCTAGTTCATGGTTCGATCCTGCCTTGGGACATATTCAAAAAAAAAATGACACAACCGGTCACCTTTACCAGCTGTCAGCATGAATAAGCATCTCGAACCTTGTAATTTATTTGTTTTGGATTCAAGGTTCGAACCAGAATCTTTGGACAGCCAGTTTAGAAACCGTCAGCGACTTCGAACCCCGAAGCTTTCTTTTACAACTAGCCCGTATCCTCAGCTTTTCATTATACCACTTGGAAGTATATTCCAAATATGACCATACCTGATCCAGATCTCCCTCTTCTTCGACTGCTGCACTTTGAGCTATTGACTGATCCTCATCATCATCAGCATCTTCAGCATCTTCAGCATCCTCAGGATCCGGCTCTTCCGCGTCATCTTCTTCATTTTCATATTCGTCCTCAGCTGTGGCTTCTGTGGTAGCCTCCACGGTGGCCTCTTCCACATTGTCAGTGTCATACTCGGCCTCATCATCTTCATCCTCATCAGCTTCCTCATCATCTTCTGCTGTTATATTTTCACCAGCATGATCCTCGTCTTCTTCCACCTCCTGCTGTTCTTCATCTGGTTCGGCCTCCTCCTCCTCGTCCTCGTCTACATCTTCTTCTTCCTCCTCTTCTTCTATAAGAAGTACAAACAGTTAAATAGTTATAAAACATTTTAAATATACAGCACACTCACCTTCTTCGAAGGGCTCATCATGCTCATCGTGCTCATCTAAAGCCTCTTGCACTGGATCATGCACATCATGAGCATCATGCTCCACTCTATGCTCATCGACCCAACCATCGAAATAGTTGGAAAAACGTGATTCAGACAGCGGAGTATCCACTAAATAAACACACAAACTTTAAGTATTCCCTTCTAAATCAATTGAATCCGACTCACAATCATCCAGGCCACGATTCTCCAGTATGATCAGACCCACCAGACCCAATAATACAGCCATCAGTGAGAAGAATATTATCTTGGCACACCAATGACCGCCCGTGCCATGTTCGTGATGCACGTGCAGGTGTACATCATCATTTCCCATCTTTGTGATGTGAACGCCATGGGAAGACTCGTCGTCATCTGATGGATGTGTGAGTGTGTGCGCGGATGTGGCGTTTGGTAATGAATAATAAAAACACATACGGTTAGAAAATGCTCAATTAAAATGCACCTTCAGATTGTCATAGAAATGTAGAGAGATAGATAGAAAGACAGTGGGTTGTGTGCGGGGACAGTTTGATTTAGTGCATACTTGAGACAACATTAGGCTGGGGGCAAATAGCTTGGGAAGATTCAATTAATTCACTTAATACTAGATGATATCGGAGCACAAGTTCAAGTGTGGATGTCTAGCTTATATGCTGAGCTTAGCTTTCCGACTCCTACTAATCGTTTTGGTTTAAAAGTTCTTGGAAGACCTTTGATTTCTCTTAAGAACTAAGGCGTCTAAAAATGGTCGAATACGACTTGCTTTTGGTACTTTACTTGAAAAGTCAAACACAATTTGAAGCTTTGAAAAAGATCATAAAAAATTACGTTGCATAAAGGTATTCAAATTGCATAATTTCATTGCTTGGGAAGGTGTCCAGCTATAGCAAAAATAATATGTAAAGGCATACATTCTAGGTTTCGGAAGCAACAGCGCAACAGTAAATCCAATCAACGAGCTTTATAGTTTTCATTTCACCTCATTAAAATTGCTAAATTGCTTCAAATATAGTTAAGCTCTGCCTTAGAAAAGTATTGTCGGATTAGAAGTCTTTGTAAGAAAATGTTTTTTGGTTTCCATTAAAACGACTCTTATTTGCTTTTACATAATTTGACAAGTTTTCCACAAAAGAGTCACGATCGGTCCTATTACTAGTTTAAGTGAGAAAAAAGTGTTAGTTTTTATATAATTTTGCTCGATTTATAAATAAACTGGGCAGCTAAATGATCATAGTAGAGGCGCCATCTATGGGTCAGCTTGGGAAATCACTCAACTAGCACTCTTCTAGGGTTGTCGATATTTGATTGATGCTTCGATGATCATAATAGAGGCGCCATCTATGGGTCAGCTTGAGAAATCACTCAACTAGCACTCTTCTAGGGTTGTCGATATTTGATTGATGCTTCGATGATCATAATAGAGGCGCCATCTATGGGTCAGCTTGGGGAATCACTCAACTAGCACTCTTCTAGGGTTGTCGATATTTAATTGATGTTTTGATGATTATAATAGAGGCGCCATCTATGGGTCAGCTTGGGAAATCACTCATCTAGCACTCTTCTAGAGTTGTCGATATTTGATTGATGCTTCGATGATCATAATAGAGGCGCCATCTATGGGTCAGCTTGAGAAATCACTCAACTAGCACTCTTCTAGGGTTGTCGATATGTGATCGATGCTTCGATGATCATAATAGAGGCGCCATCTATGGGTCAGCTTGGGAAATCACTCAACTAGCACTCTTCTAGGATTGTCAATATTTGATCGATGTTTCTGTTTTACAAAAAAGGCTATTCCGATATGAAATTTTTTGTGCCGATATATCGATCAATTTAGAAACGATATATCAGAGAATAAATGCACTATGTTAACATAGAAATCGGCCGAACGGTGCATTTATGTATGTCGTTTCAAGAATAACAGTAAAATTGAGTTTATAAAGAACTTTACAAAAATGAAAGTTAAAGTACTTTAAAAGTAATTTAAAAACGCAGCTTATTACCTATCATTTGGATGCCATATGGATGGATTGGCCATAGTAATAAGCATTGCCCTTTAGCCAAAATAAGGGGCATAAGTAAGCAAAATCGGTAAGTCTTTAATAATACTCTGAGAGACAACAAATTTATTTTAATAAATACTTTAAATTACTTTGTTTGATGTTTAAAAGTGTTTCTCATTATGTAAAGTATTGTGTCGAATGTAATTGGCCGTGTTCATCAGCATACATCAATATTTAAACATCAAATATCATTCAAAAGGAATTATTAGTAAAAAAAATAGTATGCGGGAAAGACTTTGTGTTGATTTTAGATGACAGTTTCAGTTTTTGAGAAATATTTCATTACAATAGTTCATTTTCTATCATCGATTCGTGCTGGTGAACAACGCCATTGTCGTTCTGAGTACGAGTCTTTCGAGCTTTAAGAAAAGAAACTTCACCACTGTGCTACTTTGAAAACATAGTCCAAGTTCACACAATGATATCTTTAAATTATGCTATAGAAAATATCAGGTCTTATGCTGTATGCTTTCTTTAATAGCATTTCAGTTCTTATGTACACTTTGCAATGATGTTATCGATGTTTTTTCCCTCGATATATCAAATATCGATATTGAAAGCTCAGGTAATTCACATTATAGATAGTGGGTTGGGCAAACGTGGCGGATTATATTGAGGGTGCTATTGTCTATAGGAGGAGTATAGTAAATGAGGATTTTTAATATACTTAAGTTCATGTACAACAGTTCTATTTTATTAATGTCAAGTTTTTATATTTGTAAAATGTTTTCTCTTTTATAGTTTTAAGAGCCTGGAATGGCCCCCTTAAGAGTGAAAGAGCGTGGAAAGCCAGGTGGTGTAACTCTGAAAGGTAAGTCTTCCTGTAGCTCACTAGGATTAACAAAAATGCTATGTATAATTTTTCGATTAAGGCTGACGGCAATTAAACCATGCCTAAATATGCAAAATGTTCTTGTTTTAATTTTATTAGTAATATTAAAGAACTACTACTACTACAACTAGTGATATTTTGAGAAATATCGACAACCCTATATACATTCTATCAAACAGCATGAGCTTTATGAATGAAACGCATTGGAAACCTTTAGCCAAAGTTAACTTTTCTAGCAACTAAGTTGCTAACCAAATGCAAAATTGTTATTGCTCTAGCTTAGCCACTAGCACAAGGCAACACCTGGCTTTAACGATTCGCAGAAACGTTTAACAATTCCAGAAAACGAACCGAAATCATTAGCAGGCCTGTGCAAATTTCTAGTGAATTTTTGTATATAATTTGGCTGCAAACCAAAAGAAATATTCGAAACTCTAGTATACTGACTCGAACCGAAATTAACCAATGGTTAAGCATCGGATATTTTAAATCCGGGGTTTTTAAGAGATTGTTTTGGTTCGAACTTTGGTTCAGTCTATGCTTTCTACAAGTTATATAATTAATTGTTAAAAAATTCCATTTTGTAGTTTTCGTTTTCGTTTGAAAACAGATTCTATTATAGGTGGAGATTTAATAAGTATTTCTTTACGATTTTATTGATATTTTATTCCACTTTTCTGCTCATTTTAGGAACCTTTAAATCTTTTACCGAGGTTCTGTTCCCAGTCAAATAAAAGTCGGCATTCCGGGTTCGAACCGGTTCGATTCAAAACCGGTTTTTAGCCCTGGTTTAATCCCGTCTTTGTAAACTAAAATGTAGTACAAACGTTGCTTTAAGAGCGTTCTTGATGTTAAAAGTTTGTGTTCTATTACCAATATACCTAGATGTGGTAAGAAAATTCTTATAAATACCCTGATCTTTATGAGTTATCCGAAGTACTATCAGCAGTTCCTTCTAATTGTCTTCAATGGTTATAAATTAATAGGGGAGACTGTTCCAAAACTAAAACTGTTTTTATTTATATGTATGTCAAGTGACAGAAATCTAACTTAATCGTGTACCAGAAGGAAGCAGAACTGTTCTACTGATATACAAAAAAAGCTTGGTTCTAGCTCAGAAAGATTAAAAAATAACATTAAATACATTAAATACATTTCTTACACTTCAAACACTTGCCAGAAACCTTAACATTTCGCTTGTGAAGTTTGGCATGATGAGTTGTCGTTTGAAATACATAAATATTTCTGATTCGAGGGACCGTCAAAGCACTTAACTTAATCTCGTATTAGAAGGAAGCAGAACTGTTCTACTGATTTAAAAAAAGTTAAAAAGTTAAAAAGTTTTCAAAATACAATAAAATATAGATCCTAAATTCGAACACTTCCCAGAAATCTTAAAATTTCGGCTGTGAAGTTTGGAAAGATGAGTTGTAGTACCCTATAGTGTTTAGGGGTAACCTTTCGTAGGAAATTCTTAAATTTTCCAGATTAGAGGGACCGTCACTAAAGCAGGGAAAGCATTACTTAGCTGTCAAAAATACTGTTAATATTCACATTACGATAACTATTAGAGGTATTTGTATAAAAAGCGGGATATTCAACTTTTGGGGTCCATTATCATTATACATGCTGCTACCTTGAAAGCTTGATTGTCGCAATACACCCACATCGCCCTCGGATTTGCGATCATCTGTGTACAAAAAGGTTAGTTACAGAATTGATTAACAAACAATAACAAACGCAAAGTGATAAGAAACCTTTTTTTTTTGTTTTATTGTTTCGATCTAAGCCATTTTGTGTGTTGTTTCTGCCAAATATGTGCAAATAACAAACAAAGAACCTGCCAGTCATGCTCTTGGGCAGATGGCCAATTGAAAAGAAATCGCTTGCATCTATTTGTCGTTGTTTTTGCGTGTCCAAAAACCCGGGGGTGTTTGTAATAATGTGGCTAGGCGGCAGACCGTAAAGCTTACGGAAGTGCAGACGACTGAAAATGACTGCATGTTTATATCTTTTTGGCCTTTCATTTTTCCAGTAGATAAGCGTACAAGCCGGCAGGTCACTAGTTTACCTTGCTTATCTCTCTCTCCCACTCCCACTCTCTCTCTGTGTCTTTGTTTTTAGATAAGGAAAGCAGAGCGAACCTTTGCGGTCCATCGAGATTCTCAATAGCTGACAAACACAAAAAAATCATAAAACACATTTCTCTCGTTTAGATATAGAAATTGCTTCTTCTGTCGCGGCGGCACACGCATAGCGACAACGGCCGATGTATAATTTTATATAATAGGGCAAAGTTATTTTTAAAGGCACTCGACAATATTATTATAAATACGCGTTGAGCTGCAGGAAAATGAAGAAACTATTTTCGAACTGGCTAACCGATCAACCAACTGGCGAGAGCCACCAACCAACTTACCGCGTTTCCGGCGCTTATCCTTGCGCTTTCGCGGCTGTACATCGCCCGACATTTTCAACGGCTTTGCCTTTCACCTCTTTCAAACTTATATACGTGTGTATATATTTATATTCTTTTTAGCAGATTTCAGTAATGTATGTTGTTGTTTTTATTTTCTGTCTAGCGGGCGATGATGCGTTGTGCACGGTGGCCAAACGAAGCGGCCAGAGCTGCTCCCGTCCACGATCACCGTACGTAACTAAATGAACAGCTCGCGTCAAATTATTTATAAAATTTGTACGCCATGACGCGGCCAACGTTGCCACCTGGGCACGGCAATTATGAAATGGGTTTTTGAATTTGAAAATTTGAATTCTGTTTAAGATTAAGTTGAATAAAATTATAGATAGAAGCTAGAACGAGACCGTATCGTTGGTACCGGTAGAGTTTTGATTTCCTTTACCTTTGCAGAGGAAATTTGAAATTTTGAAATTTTGCTACAAGTTTTTAAGCTTGATTGATTGCTTCCCTTACAAGACTACAAATATTCTTCCATTTCTTTTTAGAAGGCGATAAATCTAATCGTAGAGTGGGTTATTTCGTAAGTAATGTGTTAAGGTGTTAAAAACATCACCTAAATGTTTCAGGTCAAAAGAATATGTGGTTTTTCTTTTTAAAATTCAAGCATGCTTTTTCGAATTTTTGACTTTGGAACCCTATAACTCCGCGATCCCAAACCATAACCATAACCATAACCACATCAGTTCTTAACAAAATGTCGTTTTCATTTCAATCCTAACATTTAAAGCCCTTTCTAAAGTATAACGTTCCGATTTTCCCGTAAATCTGCTCGGAAAACTGTATTTTTTTTCACTTTTACTTAACTTTTTTCCATTTTAATACTTCGGACAGGTCTTTTCCTGTTTAATCTTCTATTAAAGTTATTTTTTCGTAGGTTTGAAGTTATATCAAATTCAAATTTATATAAAAACCTATTTTGATTTAAGCATCTTCTTAGTGAAATCCGCCGAATCCTTTTAAGCCCGTTCTTAAGTCTAACATTTACGAATTTATTTAAATCTGTTTGGAAAGTTACTTTTTTTTACGTTTAAAGGTATGGAAAAACCATATATCTAGGTGTTTCTATAGTATTTGATGCAAGAAAAGTTGGGTACGTTGGGTTGGTACATATTATAAAGTATAAGTTCTGTGTTTTCAATGGTATTTTCCTCGAACGTTTGCTCAAAAGTTTGAAATATAATGATTTCTAAATTGATTTTGTGACTTCTCTACCATATCGAGTTCAGCATTTCCAATTATACTTCAAAAAACTAGCTGAGATGGATCAAAATCGATCAAAAGTCCTCTTGCTTTACTTTAATTTTGTCGGCAGAGTCTTGGGAATTGAACGTAAACCTGAAGATATAATTTCGTTGCATTTATTTCTGAATTGCAACAAAGAAAATTGCAACTAAAAATAACGGCGATCCTCACACTTCTTTTAAGAACATTTTACAGTACCATCTCAAAGGCAGTTGCCGTCTCTAACTTGCCACAAACATCGTTAACAAAAAAGTCTCTTATGGTCGCTTATGTCCAGTCGAGTTCTACAAAAGGCTAAAAGTTAAAGTAACGGTAGAAACGCTGTTAAATTTTAAGTAGTCCGTTAGCCCTCTGTTAAAAATAACATTATAGTATTTTCAGTATTTTTGCATTCTGTAAAATAACCAAAATCAAATACGGTATTACCAATCTCAAACAAATGTCTAGTGTGGTCCTACTAATCTAAAAAAATAATCAACTGTGGTCTCACCAATCTCTGGTGGTTTCAAACAGACAAATCAAGTGTTAGCCATGTCGTTGCTTGTCACAGTCGGATAAACTAAGAACGAGCTCCAATTGCACCCCCCCAATTCGATTCGCTTGAAGGAAATCCCCCCAATTGATTTGCGAGTTGGTGCGGGGGAGTGTCGTCTCTCCATGGCCGGCGATATGTCGATTGGCTGTGCAGCTATCAAGAGATCAAGCAAACTGAAATCCTGCACCAGTTCCAGCTCGGCGGAGACGGTCTCCATGCAAATGCCCAACGAGCGGAGCGGCAAGGAGAATGGCAACATAATCAAAGCGCCAGCCCCACCGAATAAAAATATGCGAGGCGGACTGCGTGTCTACAAGATAGTGATTCTGGGCGATGGTGGAGTCGGCAAGTCGGGTAAGTGGTGGAGTGGAGTCGATGCGGCATTTCGCCAGACACGGCGCACTGCTGCGCACATTTGAATTTGGTTTTGCTTTGTGCGAAAAATCAATAAATATCTCAATTTCTTTTACGCACACTTACACCCCCACCCACCCCCAACACCCACTTGACTTCGCTTCGCTAATGCTCGGGCCTACGATTCGGCAGCTGTAACCCTGCAGTTTGTCAGCCACAGTTTCTTGGACTATCATGACCCCACAATTGGTGAGTATCCCAGCTGCACGAATTTACATTTCGCTAACCGCTTCGGCTTTGGCAGAGGACTCGTACCAGCAACAGGCGGTCATTGACAACGAGGCCGCCCTACTGGACATACTCGACACTGCCGGCCAGGTCGAGTTCACCGCCATGCGGGATCAGTATATGCGCTGCGGCGAGGGCTTCATCATTTGCTATTCCGTGACCGATCGGCACAGCTTTCAGGAGGCCTCCGAGTACCGCAAACTCATCACGCGTGTGCGCCTGTCCGAGGACATACCGCTGGTGTTGATAGCCAACAAAGTGGATCTGGAATCTCAGCGTCGCGTGACCACCGAAGAGGGCAAGAACCTGGCCAATCAATTTGGCTGCCCCTTCTTTGAGACATCGGCCGCCCTGCGGCATTATATAGACGAGGCGTTCTATACATTGGTGCGCGAAATTCGGCGCAAGGAGATGCAGAAGGCCCTGGGCACGGACACCAGCTCGGAGAAGATACACACACGCCATCGCAGTCGCTGGTGGCGCATACGTTCCATTTTCGCTTTGGTATTTCGGCGACGACGCAACTTAAATTAGCCAGGGGCAATAATTATTGATCAGTGTGCAATATGATGATGTAACCTTCACTACTCCCAAAGCAGCAAACTACAAGAATTTACCGAATTGTTATGACCGGCGACGGGAAAGTTATTTATTATTTGTTAAAAGCAGAAGCAGGAGCGGCCTGGCCGACCAACGACGAGAGAGTATATAATATATATACATACATATATATATATATCAATATGTTTAAGCACCGATCCAACAAGGCACAAAATCATTGATTCCTAAAACTTGACAAATGATTGGCAAAACCAAATCTTAAATCAAAGCGAAACCGAAAACCTGAGTCCTCATAAAACAAGCGAGAAGTAATGCCAAGCGAGCTTCAATAAAGCCACAATTTTGAAACTATAGAGATAAATGTATGTATTATCCAAATATTAACCAAGCCACGCACACTAGGCCGGAAAAACGTGGAGCTGGGGGCACTACTCCCCGAGTGGATGGAGTCAAATAAGTCCCCCAGATCGATCCGGTTTAACGCACACACACACACACACACAAACACATTAAACTAATCGAATAAATGTTGAATTTAATTGTATACTAAATATTATATATGTCAAAAAAGTAAAACAAAAAACGACAGCGGGAACATTGCAAATCCAAAATGATATATATAATAATACATAATGATATGCCCAAGACATCCAATTGCATTTGTTGTTTAAGTTTGAGAATGTTTAATGTTTCTATTGTTAAGAACACGCACACACACAAACCAATTGTTTTATGTATACTTATTTATTATATTAGCTTAAACATTTTTGTTAATTACTTTTACACACACACACACACAACACACACACTGACTCACTCCAAAAACGTCACGTTCTCTAAGCATCACCATGAGTTCCTCTCATCATTGATTACTATTTTCTGTCAGCAGCTGTACTACTACTACTACACTTACCTATCAATTGTTTAAAGAAGTAACCACACGTCTTACAAAAGTACCACAAACCATTGGCAACTGGTCATTGTCGTTTCGAAAACGACAAGTTTGAAACCACAAAATGAAGAAACAAAAGATTTATGGATTGTAATAACCAATAACTAAACCAAAAATATAAAACAAAAAACAAAACAATTTTGATTCGTAATGTTATACATTTTAAATGTAACAAAAAAAAATCTTTGAAAAATTTGAAAAAAAAAACAACAACCAATCCCCCCTCAATAAAGATTTTGGAAACCCCCCGTTCATCTTGGTGGTTTTTGATTGTGTTTTAATGTTGAAATGATTTGATTTACCTAATTGCCAAATCTTCCACTCGTATTCGCCCTCGCTTAGCCAAATCTCAGCCTAGATCAATGATAGGAGCCCTGATTCAGTCCCTTAACCACATTTTCATATGTGTTTATTTGTTGTTTTTCATATATATACAATGAGCTGTTACATAGGCTGGCAGAATATTACAAAATTATCTATAAATACTCAAAAAAAGTATCAATAGTATAGATAATTTTCAAAATTAGCAACTTTTCTCAGCTTAAACTTCTGAAATTATGGAGAAGGTTCGGTCAGGGGGTTCAAACCCGTTGGAAAGTCTCAGGTACAGTTCTCACACCGGTAATTTTACCTAAACTAAACCTAAACTAAGAAAACCTAAGAAATAGTTTTTGAAGTTCTGAAAAAACTGACCTTAAGCTCTTCAAATTCATATTCCAAACAAGATGAAATGCAAGACTACTAAATTATCATGTCCCAAGTGTCGAACAGTGTGAAGGTAGCCAAATTCTTCAAACCGTACCTTATTCCAGGCAGATGCTTTCTTTTCGGGATGTATACAGTTTAAAAGGCCGGTTTAATGGAGTTGAAACAACTTACAAAAACAAGAAAGAAAGTCGGTCAAGCCCGACTATAACATACTCTGTACCAAGAAAATTTGTCTTTTGATCATAACTCGAAAACCGTTCATCCGATTTTCTTCATTTCTTTGGCGGATCGATAAGTTATCCTAATAACTAACTATGTCCAGAAGGAACAAGCCATCTATCTTCAAAACTGTGGGAGATATGACGTTTTTTCTAAATTGCGGGGGCGGGAGGGGGCGTGGCCAAAATTGAAAATAAACTTGATCTGCCTGCAGACATAAGAAGCATATGTCCCATACACGTCAAACCTCTATCTCTTACCATCTCTGAGATCTGATACGGACAGACGGACAGACGGACATGGCTATATCGACTCGGCTGTTGATGCTGATCAAGAATATATATACTTTATGGGGTCGGAGATGCTTCCTTCTGGATGTTACATACTTTTGCACAAACTTATAATACTCTATGTACCTACGGTACAGAGTATAAAAATATATCAAAGGAACAAAAGAACTGTAAATTTGTTGATGAATTTATATGGACAAAAACTTCGATAAGTTCAAATTGTAAACTAAATTTTTGAATATATTTATGATTTGAAAGCACCTCAACAGTCGTCAAATTAATTCTTCTCCATTCTTTTAGAAGTGTTAAATACACAGGCTGGTGCTTACATAGAACGATTGAGAAGCCACCCCAACGCTCTAGCCAGAAGGCTCTTGCGCAGACGAAGAAAAGCGGGAAGAAGAGTAAGACGGCGCCTCAAGAAGTTTTTTCCCAGAGAGCTTCCAAACAGACATATACCATAGCAACCACAACACCTTCTTAACACTAGACAGAACCACTACACTAAACATGTTTCAAATCAACACAAATTCACTCTCCCATAATCAAACTCTCAACACGTGCCACACTTATACAGAAATAAGTTAATATGAATAAGCGCATGCCAAATCAATGGTGACAGCAAGTTTAGAACACTAATAATAATAAATAAAAAAAATCTCCATTCTTTTGAAAATAAGGATGTGTTTACTTTCAAGATTCGGCTTATTTTAAAGTTCGAATAGTTAAATCAAAAATATCACCAGGAAATATATCTATATAACACCACCAAAAAATTATTCCACAACTATATATCGAATTTAAGGCTAACAACATCGCTAAATCGATATTATTACCATCCGTCCATACTGTTAGACTATGGAGACTAGAAATTCGTGCCCTAGAAATACAATTGCATCATTACTTTTATAAATTCTCACGAGTGCTCCCAAAACGTTTGGCCTGATACATTCCAAGAGAGTTGATCTCTGAAGATAGTTTACAGAATGAAAAATTAACAGGCTAAAATAAATTTCGTTGCTGTCATGGGCTTAAGACGTGTCAAAATCCGTACGTAGTGGTTTTTTGTATGCTCTGATGGTCTTCAGCACAGACCAGAATATTCACATTGCCTCAATTTCTGGAGAAAACCCTGCAGCATTCGTCGGCTCATGATTTTGTCATTTGCCATGCTTCCAAAGAAGATTTAGTATAGAATATAGAACCGTCAGAAGATCGTAGGCGATAGAGCATTCAAAATGTGTTAAATTCAAGGGTTACTGGGTTCAAAGGTCCCAGAGTAAGTACAAAGTTTCAAAAATTATCGTTAATTTTCACAACTTTCTTAGCTTATGGAATAGGGGATACCGAATTTTCAGAAAGGAATCGCCCTACTGGAAAAATTGCAGTTTTCCACGATACAAAGTGTTTGCTGGAATTAATAATCAGAGAAATCGGTAAATATTTTGCAATATTATTTTACTCAGTCTGAACTGACAGTCTGACAAACAAAACTCTGGCAGCCTACAATTTTTATACTCTGTACCGTAGGTACATAGAGTATTATAAGTTTGTGCAAAAGTATGTAACATCCAGAAGGAAGCATCTCCGACCCTCCGACCCATAAAGTATATATATTCTTAATCAGCATCAACAGCCGAGTCGATATAGCCATGTCCGTCTGTCCGTATGAACGCACAGATCTCAGAGATGGTAAGAGATAGAGGTTTGACGTATATGGGACATATGCTTCTTATGTCTGCAGGCAGATCAAGTTTATTTTCAATTTTGGCCACGCCCCCTCCCGCCCCCGCAATTTAGAAAAAACGTCATTTCTCCCACAGTTTTGAAGATAGATGGCTTGTTCCTTCTGGACATATTTAGTTATTAGAATAACTTATCGATCCGCCAAAGGAATGAAGAAGATCGGATGAACGGTTTTCGAGTTATGATCAAAAGACAAAATTTCTTGGTACAGAGTATGTTATAGTCGGGCTTGACCGACTTTCTTCTTGTTTTTGTATCATTTGCACTAGAGCCCTGCATGAGTGGAATCAAAGTGCCCTTTGATTCTTGTTTAAAAAAAAGGTTCAAGTAAATCAAGTCTGAAAATATTTTGATTCGAGTTAGTCAGCTCAAATTTATAATGACTCCAAACAGATCAAGCTCCAAATAGATCAAGCTCCAATCTGTGCTCCAGTGGTTCATTAGATCATATCAAGTCAAAAATTAAGTCAACACAAAAAAAATTTGTTACCATATTTCCCAACTGCGCAATTCGCTATACATCGCTACTTCCTCGAAGAACGCTGCTTCATGGTCGAGCTTAGATACGAGTTAAATATATATGCTTCCAAGGAAGTTTAATTGGCCCAGTTATGTAGAAACTGCACACCGCCGACTTGCTGGTTTCAGACCCCCAAAACACATCCACTTATGCTCCTGATACAGCCTTCTTGGCTTCCAGTCGATGCGTAACTACCCCATACCTAACTCCATGTATAAAAACCTTGACAGCAGATATAAAGACCTTTTGCCGGCCTATACCATCCGTATCGCCAATAAACTGGCGACAAACAAAATACGAACACGGCTCACAAGGATCATCGCTTGAGTTGTCTTCGGAGGTTTTGAAGCACTTATGCCGGGTCAAATTGGATGTGCTTTTATTAAGTTTAAAAACACTGCAGCACTTTCTGCAGCCAAAAAAGTTTAGCGACCTTCCCATCCTTCTTCCGCGCTTTTGGCAAATCTTGAGTTCTCCTGAAATAAACTACCTTTTGATGCTTTCTGAGATTGTCTCTGAAGACTTGGTGGAATTCGATGAGGACTATTTTTTAATAAAGGAAAACATTGAATTAGTAATGTAGTTGTAACGTATTGGTTTAAGTCCAGTGCAGTACTCTGTACCTTGGGTACATAGAGCATATTAAGTTTTTGCAAAAGTATGTAACAGCCAGAAGGAAGCATCTGCGACCCCATAAAGTATATATATTCTTGATCAGCATCAACAGCCGAGTCATGTCTGTCATGTCCGTCTGTCTGTCCGTATGAACGCACAGATCTGAGATGGTAAGAGATAGAGGTTCGACATGTATGGGACATATGCTTCTTATGTCTGCAGCCAGATCAAGTTTATTTTCACTTTTGGACACTCCCCGCCATTTGGAAAAAACGTCATATCTCCCACAGTTTTAAAGATAGATGGTTTGTTCCTTCTGGACGTATTTAGTAATCAGGATAACTTATCGATCCGCTAAAGGAATGTTGAAGATCTAATAAACGGCTGCTGCTACTGCAGCATCAAAATTTATGCTGAGCGTATAATTTCGTTGGTACAGAGTCTCTTATAGTCGGGCTTGACCGACTTTCTTTCTTATTAATAGTTCTTGATTTTGCAATAAAATTAAAATTTTTTAATCAAAACAAGTCCAGAAACTTATGACATTAAGGCTCTGAGCTGTTTGATTTATTCATATTGACATTGAACCCTATGAGCTATCTGAGTTGAGCATGAGTTGAGCTGAGCTGAACTATTTCAAACAGATCATATAGCTCATGCTTCATGTCATGAGCTATAGCTCAGGCCTCATGTCATGAGCTATAATTCAATGAGTCAATAATTTTGTGAACTATGACTAGAAATTCATAGATAGATCAAATCAGTAAGAAAGTCAAGGGGAACTTTGATTCATCTCATGCAGGGCTCTAATTTGCACCTTTTACTGCTTTTCTCAATCTAGAAACACGATTCTGATACAACCAATAGATTACGCAAGGCACTTAGGGCCAATTTTACATCTTCTAGATGGCCCTATCTCTGACATAAGCTTACAAATATTAAAGTAAGTTGTAGATATATCTGTTACATAGCTGCTATCTAGAAGATGTCAAATCGGGCCTTAGACATTTATATTTTTATTTCTAGGAGCTTACATCTTAGCTAGTTTATTTCAACAATGGCTGTTGCTTCTTCTAGAACTTAAACTCCTTTCCCGCAAGAGATCGCACGACTTGTACTTTTTAAGCAACTCTGCAAAAAAAAACAGGCTTAGTCTAAGCCGCCTCCTCCCAAAAAGACGAAAGAAAACACATTTTATTTTTGATTTTTATCGTTTTTTTTTTTGTTGTTGTTTGTTGTATTTTCCTTTTTTATTTATCATATATGTAATATGTATGTATATTAGTAAAATATTTTTTACCTTTTAATTATTTTTTTTTGTTGTTTGTTTTACTAATTTTTATTGTAAGGAATATTATGCAAAATGCACAATAGACACTCGAAAAATGTTTTATTTTTAATTTAAATAATTTTTTTTTCACATTTTCTTTAAATTAAATTAAAAAAATGACACCCAAACTGTTTCGGTTTCGAAAATTCTGTGGTCAATTTGAGAAAAAGGTGTTTGGTTTTACACATATATATATATAAATGTATATATATGCGTGTGTGTGTGTGGAATAGATGTATAAATCTAATTTTGGTAATCTGGTAAATGTGTGTGGTTTCTCAGTATTTTTGTAGTTTTTGTTGTTTTTGTTTTTATGTATAGGAAGCAGCAAAACTTTGAATGCACAAATTTACAATTACTTTCGGTCTTTGTTGTTTGTTTGTTTGTTTATAAATTTGTTTTAGTAAATTGTGTTGTAATAGTAACTGTAGAAAATAGTAGCGTAGTTACACTTATATAGAAAATATTCCGATTTTTTTGTTTTTTGTTGTTTTTTTTTAGGTTTTTCAACTTTTTTGTGTGTGAGAAATTACACGATTGACGGTACAAAATACAAAAAAGAGACTTACACACATATGCACATGTATGTGTATGCATGCATATACATGTACTGTATAGTTTTTGATGTTTTTTTTTGGGTATTTTATAAAATCATAAAATACTCCCCTTCCTCAGATGGTTGTTGTTGTTGTGGTTGGTTGGTTGGTTGGTTTTCATTTGTTTATATGCAAAATACAATTCCTCAAAAACTCGCTCAATGCGTCCGAAATTTCAGATTTTTGTTTTGTTTTTGAATGCATTTCATTTGTGGCTTTAATATGAATATGAGGAGCGGCCGAAGTGAGCTCCCAGTAGTGTTTGTTTGTTTGTTATATTGGCGGTTTCTGTTGTGCAAAAACTAAACAAAAAAAGACACAAAAACAATAATCAAACTTGTTAACTGCATTCTCAACACACAGACACAGAAAATTTGACAAAAAAAAACGGAACAGCAACGCATGCGATATACATATATATATATGTTTGAGTGGATACAAATAATAATGCCATATTTATTATTGTGGTTTTTACTTCGGTTTTATAACTAGACACTAGACTTGTATATAAAATCAAATCCGCATTTGACATTCTGCCCGGTTAGATGTAACTTGTTGCTGTTGAGTTGCCCGATCTTCATCCTCCAGCTGGTTATTGTTGTAAAAGAAGTGGTGTGTGTGTGTGTTTGTGTGTGTTTTGTTTTGTATGTTATAGATTTTCTTGTTGTTTTTAATTTACTCTTTTAGAGCAAAAGGCATCTGGTCTTCTTCCTCTTTTTGACTTGCAGCGCAGCCCTGGTTGCCGTCTCAAACACATCTCGCACACCCTCTTTGGACTTGGCCGAGCATTCCAAATAGGCAAAGGCATTAATCTTCTCAGCCATGGCGCGTCCCTCTTGCGGCTTAACCGGCTCCTGCTTCATCTTTGCTAGATCCTTGAATTTAAAAGCATAAATTAGTGGTATATTCTTCGTTCGATTAGACAAATGGAAAACTTACCCGAATTGTGTTGGGATCATTTCGCAAATCTTTCTTATTTCCTACCAAAATGATGGGAACATTTGGACAAAAATGTTTGACCTGGCGGAGGAAAGGAATTTGATTAGATTTATGTTTCATAAGAAGAGACACCTAACCACCTATAAACATACAATTGACACAAAGGAACAGAACATAGAATAAATTGACTGATTCTCAGATAGCCAACAAACAGGCGTCCCTTCGTGAAACTTAAAAGCTTGCGGAAAGAAAGCCATATATCACATTTTAACTTAGTACAGTTTATGTTGGAGGTGAGTTTAAAGAGTTTCTTGCGTGAGCAACCATGATTCCTGAGTGAATATAGGTTATGCAGCATTCAGTAAATTCTTTTAAAGTCATTTCTGTTTATTAAGTTTGATCATTAGAAAATGTGCATAGTATATTATGGTATTTATGAGTCGTTGCCATGTTACTGTCAGAGTAATCATTGTGACTCCGGTGCATTCAACAAGAACTAAACTTTACAAACCTCACAATTAAGCTTTGCCCAAAAAAGATCGTTAGAAGATTACCTTGACAGCAATTAGGGGCCAAAGATATGCGGCTTTTGTATGTAAGTGTTTAACTGAGTTGCATTTTCCCAGTCGTACCTTTGACAACATGATATAACCACATCTTTTATACTTATTTTCTAAGTGAAAAACATATATAAGTATGTAACAGTAAGCAAACCCGACCCTATAAGGTATATATGTACCTCTTACTATACTTTAAAAAGTGTGTTTTTGTATTCCATTTTTAGAAAGCCTATGCAAACACCATTTGAAGTGCAGTTATTATAAATTTTGTAAGATGTGACTGCATTTCATAGGAAATAAGTATATGTGCAAGCTTATTTTGGAGCGCTTTTGGTGGTTAGCGTCTCGATAACTGAATATACCAAACTTGAAATTGGGTCTGTAGATTGAAAACATGGGAGTCGGATACTTTACTGCCCCAGAACCGGGTTTGAGCCGGTTCAAAAGGGATTTAGAGCCAAATCCAAGGATTTATCTAAGCTACTAACTTACAATTTGTTGTAAAGTTGGATATTATGAGGTTGGATATTCTACTGGTGTAGAACCGGTTCAAAAGTGGCACCGTTTTAAACTGATTAAGAGTCTTATCTAAGGATTAAGCTACTAAATTCTAATTTGATATAAAGGTTGATAATGTGGAATTGGAATTTTGCTGTTTCAGAAACGGTTCAAAAGAGATTCAGAGTAACTTCTAAAAAGTTATTCAAGCTACGAGCTTAAAATTTGGTCTGTAGGTGGTAAAATGGATATTGTACTGGTATAGAACCGGTTTCAAAAGTGACTGAAAACTGTTCCTCAAAAGTGATTTTAAGCTATGAACTTGACATTTGGTTTGCGGGTTGGTAATATTTACTGGTTCAGACCCGGTTTAAGAGTGGAACCGGTTCAAAGGTGATTCAGAGCCATATTTGAGAAGTTATTGAAGCAACAAACTTAAAATTTTGGTGTGCAGTTTTATATTTCTATCACAACTATTTCCACATCACCCAAAGAATCGTTCGGCATTTCGTGCGAAAGATACAAATTTTGGTCAACTAATTTCCATAATGTGGTTTTCTACGATAAGAAAAAACTAAATTTAGACGTCTGGGTCTGGCGGTTTATCGCAACCAAGGCAATCCCAGCATAAGCGGAACCATTTGGTCTGCCAATTGGGTATGCTGGATCCAGCGAACTTGATTTGTTCCAACTAAAGGTAATGCTGAGAGACTTGTAGGATTAGTCTGTATGAGAATAATTGAATTTTTAACAAAACCCAGTCCCGATTCATTATGCATCCACTACAAAGGCTTTTCTTTATCAAGAAATAGGAGAACCTATTGGAGACTTCTAGGGACCTTTTTAAGAGTGGACGGCAACTTGAGACACTCAACAAACTTAAGAACGTTTTAGTTAAAGAGCGAAAACAAATCGGCAGTTTATATATTCAGAAATGGGTAGATTGCTCGACTGATCGCCTTAAGGTCTATAACTGGCCTGGCCTAAGACCGGGTCTTGGGCATCCCTACTGTATACGAACCATTATTGTATAAAAACTCTTCAAAACTTATAATTAATCCCTGTTTGCTCTCAGTTATTTGTGTTATCTACCTCTCTATGGTAAAGGTTATCTGTCATCTGTGTCCTTTGTATGTTCATAGCTCTACTTAACCTGAAACCAAACTTAGCTTAAAATAAACCTATATCCCCTTCACTCACCTCTGGGGTCCATTTCTCAGGGATATTCTCTAAAGAATCGGGTGAGTCCACTGAGAAACACATCAGTATTACATCCGTGTCGGGATAACTCAGCGGTCGTAGTCTGTCGTAATCCTCCTGCCCAGCTGTATCCCATAGGGCCAGCTCCACCTTGAATTGGGTGAAAAACAAACAGAACAGTGAAAAAGAGATGTAGATGCATGAGTTTGTGTTATCATCGGCGGCAAACAACTTCAATTCGAAGATAGCAAAAAAGAAAAAGCAACAAGGAGACTCGCAACTTGACGGAAATGCCAAATGTATTAATCACGAGAGGAAAAAAAAAATGTAGAATGACGTGACTTCCCCCCCTTCTCTCTCTCTCTCTCTCTCTATCTCTGTGTAATCGTTATCCAAATACAACCACCACCAACGACGCCATATTTCGTTTTGTTTATTTTCGAAAAAGCTTATGAAAATATTAGAAATTTGTATATAGCGGCCAGCCAAACCAAATCATGACTTAATGCCCTCAAAACAGCAATAAAATGGCATACAAAAATATTTATTACAAATGTGCGGCGAGAGACAGAGCAAGAGAGCGACCCCCACCGAGAGAGGGAGAGTAAACGTGTGCACACAGGTAGAGGGCAGCAAGTTTGGGGAGAGCGGGCGGTGGCGGCGGCGCAGCACACACAAATCTGTATATGCGCAACGGACTTGTATAAGACAAACAAATACAACAGCAACAAAAAAAAAAAAAGAAAGAGCAGCCAGAAACGGAAGGAAGGGAACCCTGTGTGAGTGTGTGTGTGAGCTTTAGTGATGGGTGGGAGGGCAAAATTATGATATGTGCTAATATGTTGCGTTTGGCTTTTACGCAGCCGTCATCTTTGCCAGCTACTGGCATCAGCTGGGAAATATCGATTTGAAAAGCTTGATAAAGCCTTGCGAAATCCAAAAAAGAGCAGACAAAATTCCCCATAATATGAGAACTTTACATTTTCCACACGTTGCTTTATCGGCACTGTTGGCTTAGAGTGAAGGCGGAACACTTGCAGAGGCGTTGCACAACAACTGATTCCATATATTTCTTAATCTGCAAGCCTTTCTAGATTGCTAGGTTAGCATTCTCCACTGTTCAAAGAATACCCTGAAACCTACTCTTACGACTGGGCTATGTTCTATTTCCCTCTATGACCTGATAAATGGTGTCTAGGGCAACTAAATAATCTGCTGTAGAAGACTATCTTGAAACTTATAGACAGTGCCTGCTGAAAGATACATTATTATTCTAAGAAAAATGGACTTGAAAGCAAAGCCCTTACTCAAAGTACGAAGTATTAACAAAAATCAGCATGAAGAGTCTTTTTTGAGCTCTTTTGATGATTAAAAGGGGATAAGTATCATGAGCGATTAAAAGAAGACTCGTAAAAGCGTTGTACTTATGCTCAAAGTGTGATTTATTGAAATACTCCTGAAAAAGACTCAAATTACTCCAAAATGAGTCAAAACTGTTCAGAAAAACGGGTTAAAATCGTCTCCTCAAGATGAGTCGTGGCTAGGGTACCATTTTCTCCCGACAAAAGTATAGTATCTGATCAGAAAAAGAGCGCATTTATGACTATTTTAATCAAACCGAGGACTTGAAAAAGACTCGAATGTGATCAAAAGGTTGATAAAATGTTTGCTGGGTTGCTTTCTGATTAATCATATTCGAGTCGTTTTCCAGTCCTTTAAAATAGTCAAAAATACAATCGCTATGTGATCTCCTAGCTTATGTCGCGACTCTTCTTGAAGTAGCATATCTAATCCGTTCTTCTGTTCAGTTTCGACTCCTTTTCGAGTCATTTTCGAGTCTCTTTCGAATCGTTTTCAGCTTATGCAGGAATCGTTTTCTCTCTTGAAGTGTCAGCTTTAAACCTTTCTTCTGATCAGTATCGAATTTTATTCGAGTCATCTCCAAGTCTCTTTCGAGTCGTATCACATTTTCAGCTCTCTTGTTTCTCATTCAAAAAGGGCTCAAAAAAGATTCTTTAAGGTGATTTTAGTTAAGATTATCTTTCAAATGTTCTGTGGAAAGTCGCTAAACATGAATTATTTTTGTAAAACGAACCTTTTACAGGTTTAATACTCTGATTGATCACATTCAAGTCTTTTTGGAGTCCTTGGCCTGATTGAAATAGTCCTAAAAGCGTTCCCTATGTGATCCCAGCTTATATCGGAAGAAAATGGTACCCTAGTCGCGACTCTTCTTGGAGTACCAGTTTAAATTCCTTTTCCAGACATTTTTGGGTCGTATTACATTTTCAGCTTCTGCGTGAATCATTTTCGAGTCTTCTTTTCATTACACATGACCGTAATCTCTTTTTTATCTCCAAAAGAGATCTTTTCCGACTCTTTAGGATGATTTTTATTTAAATGACCTTTCAAATGTTACGAGGAAAGTTGCTAGTTTTTGTTAAAAAACTTTATAAAGGATTAATGCAGTCTTAAAACGCACAATGAACTTTACTCTTACTACTTACTACTTTACAATCATTTTTATCAACTATTTAGTAACTGATAAGCTTTGCGCAGGACCTAGTCTTGCCTTGCCAAAATGCATTAGTCTTTATTCCCTTAAAATTGAACAATATCAGGTACAATGATCTTGTAAAGCGAACAGTCAATGTGGCATCTTACTGATTCGTTCATTCAAGAGGATCTAAGATGATCATAACAAGTGGCAACTCTATAAATGCTCAGTAAGGTTTGCCATTTCACCTTGAATAGACTAAAAAACGAGCAGCAATTGCAACCCATTGATTTTTATTCTCAAAATTCGTGTTCTGGGTGAAATGTGCTTTGCAAATTACGTCCATTTTAGTCTAGTCACTGTACAGACAATTCCACAAGGGAGATGTGGCTGCTATATCGCCTAGTGTCACTGCAGACATTGCTGGAAGATTCTACGTAAGAGCTACAACCATAAAAAGAAGTGCAAAAACTGAAGCCTTTCACAATATCGTTTGTATGCTTAATGGGCCTTAGAAAAGTTTTATAAAGATACACTTTTTTATGGGAAAAATTGTTATAAAGCTCATTCTTAGCTCAATGGTTTCGTCCATTAACAGAAATGCCGAATTTGATCTGAAGAGCAGCCCGAGGCAGTTCAAGAGCTGCTAATGCTCCCTTAAGGTTGTGGTTTGTGGGCCAAAGACATCATTGGACCAGCGCATTTCAAAGAAGCAAAGATCTGTGCGATGATTCGCAACTTTTCCATTTTTCAAAATGAAAAAAAAATTGAACTTGGTTGACGTGTGGTTTCAACAAGACGGTGCCACACGCCACACGGCAAGCAAAACCAATGACTCATGTGCATAGACAGTCCATTGACCGCCAAGATCAGTGGATTTGACCCCAATGGACTATCTTTTGAGGGGTTATGTAAAGCCTCTCGTATGCAGGGTCAAAGCAGATTAAATTGCAGTCCCGAGTCAACAATACAGCTGCTATTGCCACGCCTTTTTTAAGAATAGCATCCATCTTTGTAAGTACCCATGATCCCCATTCTTAGCTAGGCTAAATCTTTCGCAGGGTTTGGCTTGTGGAAGTTCCAATTCCTGACCAATATTTGAGCCATGGTCTCTGAAACTACTGCCTATAAATGCTGGCAGAACTGAATACAATTGGGAAACAAGGGCACGCCAATCCACAGTTGGAATACCAGAAGCGGCAACTTATTTCTATAGAGGCTACCAAATGAGTCTGTTATAGCTTTAAGAGTAAAGGCCATGTTCATATAATAACCCGAACCTTTGGTTCAAAGTATCCGTACCATACCTGCACCTCATATTCTAAGAGTTCCTTGCTTACATATTCCAAAGAATTCCGAAACGATACATTAGCAGGAAAACACTTTCCGTTTTGGGGAAAAACCCACACTGAGGTCTCGTCTGGATATTCCCGGTATTGTTGTTCCTTTTGTTTACCTTTTGAAAGGCAATACAGATTAAGTAAACATGAAATTTGTAAACAGTTGAGATCATGTTGTGAAAATGCTGACTATTAGTCAGTACCCTGCGGTAGCCAAAGCAAGGGGAAGATGGGGGGTACTGTTTCCTGTTTTCAACTAGTTTCCTGCGTAGGACGTGTGATTTCGCTAGGTAAATACTTTATAGTTTCTTCTAGCCCTAGCCTAACCTATGAGCACTATCACATACCCCATCTGGTTGTTAGATGAACTCATGTGGCGGGCAGAAGATCTTCCAATAAGCTTCATCATTAAACAGGTATGAAAACCAGTTTTTCGAAGTAACAAAAGTCAATTGCTTGACCAAATCATAAATATTCCCTAGTCACTCGTAAGTATTCCAAGTATTTAGCCATTGTCTGGAAATTGACTCACAACATGAACCCGCAAATGAACAAAAAAAAAAAATAACGGAGACAGGCGGGAGTAGCGCGAGAGGTGGTGGTGGGGGGGGGAGGCGCAGTTGTGGGTGGGTGGTGGTGGTGGTATGAAAATAATGAAAAATATACAATGAAACTGCACATGTGTGAGTATCTCTGTGGGTGTGTGAGTGCGAGTGTTTGTAAGAGTGAAGGAGGACACAAGCTGTTGGAAATTAATAAATAAAAGAGATTAAACAAATTACAACTTCCTGCGCGCACACTCTTTCACCAGTAACTGGACAGAGGGGGGGAGGGAGTGCGGGTGGGAGGGGAGTCTTGGCTTACCTGTTTGCCATCTACTTCAATGTCGGCCACATAATTCTCAAATACGGTGGGCACATAAACCTCGGGGAATTGATCTTTGCTAAAGACAATCAGAAGGCATGTTTTACCGCAGGCACCGTCGCCGACAATTACCAATTTCTTGCGAATCGTCGTCATTTGGAAGAGTTCTGCAACAGCACAAATGGAAATGGAGGAGATTTTTATTTGCGAAAAATATCAAAATGAAAAAGCCACACACACACACACAAACACAGGTACTTGCGGCACGCTCCGTCTCTGTCGCACACACACTTAGTCATACTCTTGGTTAGTTGGGTTATTTTTTTTTTGTATTTGACCCAAAGATTATAAATATTATTGCAGTTTTTGACTTGTTTGGGGGGGAATGTACATTTTGGCTGCAGAAAAACCTCAACTGTTGTACGGCAATTAGTGATGGCAGCGTGATAACGAACTTTTTCTTTAGTTAAACACACGCGACTTTGGTTTTCTGTATTTTAGTTAGTTTTTTTTGTGAACTTTATTTAGCACTTTTAACGTTCAGCTCACGCTTTCATCACTAATTCCAAAAAACATCTCATCATTTCGGTCGCCTGAGCGTGTGTGGCTCAGTGTATGTGTGTGTTGGGGTGTCTGCTGCTGCTGCTGTTGGCTTGCGTGCGTGTGTGTGTGTGGAATTTTTTCACTGCTTTTTATTATTTCTCTCTTCACTTACAATTTGATGGTTTTTCACTACAACACTCGGCACGAATTCGACACGTAATTTGTTTACAAAATGGCACAAATTTGTTAATTCTTATGCGGCGGCTAGCGGGGCTTTTTTTCTCATGCAAAATGACTATGAACAATGGTTCATTGGGGGATATGAAAATGACGATGAACAAATGGTTCACCGGGGGATGAATAACGTTCATTCGATGAACAACGCCCTTCAGGGATGCTTTGCGATAGTATCGGGGTAGATAGAGTGTAGAATTGAGGGTGGGTGTGCCCAGGTTTTGTAACATGGGGGCGTCAGGGTAGCGTCGCTTTGAAGTGGAACGGTTGACCAGAACACTTTGTTTATTATAAATAAATACAAATTAAAGTCTTGTTCATGATAATATATAATGTTAGATGGTTTTGTCCGTTAAAGTTATTCCTTTTTGTATGTTGGCGAATAGGTGCTAGTAAGAAGTAAAAGCTTTTAACAAGTTTTTGCTGAAATGGTAAGTGAAATGCCAACATTTTCTGTGTTTGAGCACTAACAATTAGGAATAAGGGACTCAACGAGAAATCCAAACGCTCGACAATACCACCTCTAAATGAAATAAATTAGACCATTTTAGATTATTAATAACAGAATTATTAATTAATATTTATAACAGATAGTTTCCCTCACTAAATCCGGCTGTGATTCCAGCTCACTGCACTTATTAAAACTCTTAAATAGTCTATAATATAACAATGTTCCACTTTCAATTTCTTAATATAATTCGAGTCAATCGATAAACAAATATTTGCACCCATGCTCAACACTCCATCGTTCCGTTTCGACGCTATCTCGAGTACAGAACATATGTAGAGGCCGCATGCCGGAATAAGAATTAGCGTAGGCGTTTGTTTTTCTGGAGAAAATAAATCAAAATGAAACCAAATTGTACATTAAACGAGCGCATTTTGAAGGAAATGAAAATGAGCATCAAACTTACCGAAGAGCGTGAACGGGCAGCTGGTCGCCTGAAGCAAACGAAAACAAAGTGGGAGGCAGTGGCCAATCTGGGCATGCCGCCCCCCCAGGATTCCAAATTCAACTTGAATGAGCCTGAGCCTGCCAATGCCAAGAGCTCTAACAAAACGAAGACAAAGGCACTTCCGCCACCCACTAAGAAAGCCAGACTTGAGGATGACCCTGCTGAGATTTCCCAAAAGCAGACTTCCGCCACAGTTGCTCCACAGAGCACTGAGATGAGTGAGCAGCCCAAACCTGTTGCTGTTAATCCCAAGAGCTCTTCCAAATCTAGGAAGAACAAACTTCCTTCACCCACTAAAAAACCCAGACTGGAAAATGGCCATTCTGAGACTTCCCAAGAGCAGACTGCTTCACAGAGCACTTCCAAAAAGAAGCTACCGGTGAAAAAGAAGAATATTCCACCGGCCAAAAACCCAAGACTTGATAAATGCAGCACAGAGATTTCCCAAAAACAGGCACCAGCTCCTAAAGGGCCTATTCAATCTACAAAGAATAAAAAACAGAAGAAATCCATATCAGAAGTTGATAAACCAAATGCCACCCAATTTCCAAAACAGGCGAAAAAGCAGAAAAAGTCCTCTCCCTCGGTACCAACCACAAATGGTTGCCAACCAACCAAAAAGGAACTGCTTAAAGCGGAAAAAGATGACGATTCCCATAACCTAATCAGTTTAGTTGCTAACATAAGAAAAAGCTTGAGGGGTAAGCACTTAGTCTGGGTTTTAATCAGTCAGCCTGTAAACCAGTTCTAACTTTTTAGAGAAACTGTTGAAGGAAGATCTACTTGAAGAGATGGACAATTTCTCTAAAGATTCTGAGCAAATGGATTCCGAGGATTTCCAGTCAGCTGAAGAAGAGGGTAAGAAGCAAAGTTTTAAAATCCCACTTGTGTAACATTTTTGTTATATTTTATTTAGAAAGTGCAAGCGACGAGGAAGAAAGCCAAGAATCCGATGGGTCCGAATTTTCATTGGGTGACGATGAAACTCTTTTCCGACAGCCGCAAATATTCAAGTCTAGGGGAAGTAATACAGAGCCTCAATGGGAGCTTGAAGACGAAGAAGATCTCTGTGAGGAAATTGAATGCCAGCAGAATGAGGAGAGTACCGCCACTGTTACCCAAGTGAAGGTGTTTGAAGAGGCCATATTGGAGATTGGTGAGCTCTTAGAGAGAGAATCAACAGCAGCAGATTCTGCTTCTGAAGAGGAAAGCCAGCAGAGTAGTGAAACCGCAGCAGAAGAGTCAAAATCTAATGAAACGAATGAAGAAAGCCAGCTGGAGTATGAATCCGCAGTAGTTATGGAGGAACCGGTGGTGAATAATTTCACACAAAACTCCCCGCAATCTTCGCCCGATGTGGACATGCTTGATTTGTCCGAGCTAAGCATCTTTGAGAATAGCCTGAATAGCAACAAAGTTTTGGCCATTATCAAAGATGATGTGGAGGTATATGGCACGCTCTTAATCACTCTCCTGTCTGGTCAAATCACCATAAATGGTTTTAAGGCCTGCAAATCCTCGCCACTAACCATCTACTCACCCAAGGGCATCAATTGGGTAACCATTTCACCACAGAAAACCAAGAAATCCCACAAAAAGGCTTTAAATCTGGAAGAACTGAATGACAACTTTTCACGCGCTCAACTGGACAAGATCTTGGGCAATTATAATGGCCAAGAGGATGCCATTGTGCTATTACAAAGGAATATGCAGGCACAAAACCTGCTCTCCAACTTTGCCAAGCACATGACCCAGAATCTGTTCCCCCAGACAATACCCACCAATCGTCCGCACTTTCAAAGTGAATATCTATTGAATTGTCTGCTCCAAAGAGCCAACAAATCAAAGTCTCTGCAGATACCTCCAGTGTGGACCAAATTGAAGCTCAAAGAGCAGAGTCGTCTAATGATAACCGGAGGCAAGGGTGTTGGCAAGTCCACTTTATTGCGTTATCTGGTGAATCGCCATTTGAGTGCATTTCCCCAGCTGCTAGTCATTGACTTGGACATAGGACAGCCGGAGCTATTTGTGCCTCAGACAGTCAGCTGTAGCCTGATCGATGCTCCACTTTTGGGTCCCGGGTTCTTCCTAAACAAACAGCCGGAGCGTAGTTATGTGGTGGGTCATGTGAATATAGTTATGTGTGCCGAGCCCTATGCACGCGCTGTGCAACAACTGATGGAGTATGTGCATCAGAATCCCAAATATGCCACAATGCCCTGGCTGATCAATACCATGGGCTATAATAAGGGCTTTGGTTTGGAGCTAATGGCCTTAATGGTGCACAGCATTCAACCCACAGATGTGGTGCAAATCTCTAGTTCCTCGGCCATTAACAACTTTGATTATCCACTGGAAAAGAAGACACTGGCTCAGGTGAAGCCCATTATCTATACGGCTGAAGAGTTCAAGTGGCAGCCGGAGGTGCCAAAATATGCCCTGCATGCTTGGAGTAGTGTGGTGCCTCAGCGAGAACGTGGTGTCTGGTCCATGAGTGCCAAGGATATGCGCTATTCCAATCTGCTGGCACATCTCAGTGGTTGCCTTAAGGGCAATGCCAAGTACCTAAACCAATGTCAGCCTGTGGTGGCTTCCTTGAAAAAACTGAAAATAGTTCATCCCACTTTAAAGCAAGCTCCTAGTGCAGAGCTTATAGCTGGCCTGGAGGCCAATGTGGTTTATTTGGCCCATCAGCCTGTGGGATTAGGCCTGCCGCACTGCCTGGGTATAGGTAAGTGGCGCCTAAATCAAAGAACTTTCTCCCACTTAACTTGTTTAACTCATTGCAGGTGTGGTACGTGCTCTGGACTACGAACAGAAGCTGCTCTACCTTTTGCCAGCCGTGTCCAGCTCTTGCCTCAGCCAAGTCAATTGCCTGATAATGCCAGGAGATTTAACCCTGCCGCAGGGTTACTTCAAGGAACAGGGCCCGGGTGTGGCCAATAACGTGCCCTTTGTGTTTCAGCTAGATGACTCCAAGTCCTCAAAAAGCATACAACAGATCTACTTCCGTGCTCCTGCGTTCCTGGGTCAACCAGCGCACAAAAACTAAAAATGTACAAGCCTTGAGATTAGGATTTAACAAGAAGAAATGCCTTTTATTCAATGGGAAAGATCATGTCTTCCTTTCAGTATGCGTCGCATGAGCACGCGTCGTCCCTCGGGTGTGGACATGCGGGTTTCCCAGCCATGCACATTGATTCGCTTGACTTCCCGTGGCTTGGGAAAGTGGCAGCGCACTTTGGGCTTCAGCACGGCGCGGTCAAAAGCATGTTTCTGGCGCACTATGAGGGTCTGGGCCGAGCTGAAGGCCAGCAGGCAGGTTCTGAAAGCACAATTAAGCCACTTAAGTTCACTCTAATTACTAATTTTATACAAAATTCTACCTTTGAATTAAATTTTGCAGCATGTTAAGTAATGTTGGTTGAAGCAGCTGTTCCACCTATCGATACCTCAAACTATCGTTGCTAAAGCAATCGATAGCCCAGCAGCTGACGACGTCGACAGCGATAGTATATCGAGAGAGGGAGAGAAGTTTTTCTTTCAGTGCCCCAACAACAACTCAGCAGCAGCAGCGGCTCGCGTTTCGACTCGCGTATGTTTTCTACTTTTGTTATACCAGAAAAAAGTGAAAATCTAAATAAAAACCAACAGCATGTGAAGCCTCAACTGTCCATTGAATAATATTTCGCCAAATCCCAGTGCAAATGTGCAAGTGCAAGTGAAAACTACGCCAACACACATACATACAAACACAGGCATACAAACGCACACGCATACAAGCGCAGCGCCTGTGCTAAGGGTCCGGGGGAAGCAATTTCGTTAGACAGCAGGATCACGGTAGTGGAGCAGAGGAAGTCATCTGCCAAGTTGGCCCCAAGAGCGGAAGAATTTCGATTTAAATAGAACAAACGAGGTGAGTGCAACTGCTGGGTGTGTACTTTGGTTGAGTCCGTGTGTGTGAGTGTGTGTGTGTGCAAGAGTGCAAATTGCATTTTTATTTTTATTTCAATTGTAAAATTCGTTTAATTCTTTAATTTGGGCAATAAGCCCCCAAAACGACTGCGGAGGCCACACGCAAAAGCAACAAAAAAATAACAAGAAAATCGATTTTCCTGAACTTACAATTTTCTACGCTTCACTGGGCTCCATGGAGCAGCAGCAGCAGCCAACCGTTTGGGGAGCCGGCAAAGCCGACGTCGACGCAGACGTTAGCGGCAACCATAAAGTATACATAAATTGAATTTCGAAACACGGAAGCGAAATGGCGGAGGCTGCAAAAGACTCTCTCCCCGCCCCCTCTGCGCTCCTACAGCATTATTGTTCTGCTGCAGACCAGACCAGAACACTCTCTTTTAGTTGTCATGACCCACCGCATTTAACAGATGATTTTAGCGTCCCACCAAGAAAAGAAACACACAAAAATCTAGAGATTTTCTGCTTTTCGTTTTGGTTCAATTGGAGGGCAGCTGTCACTTCTTTTAGCCCTTTTCCCCCCACCCTGGGCCAACTTCATCTGCCTGTCTGACAGCCTCCCCCTGCCTGTTCTATGTCTGCGCTCGTGTGTTGTGTGTACTTTTGATGACGGCACTCAGTTTCCGCCCGCACTGATTTTGGCCTGTGCCAATAGCCAAATACAGTGGTGACTCACTAAGTGGCAAAAGAAGTAATTGTGATTTAATTGAATAGATAGGAAAACCGGTACCATAAATCCCAGCTCAGGCTGTGGATAAGGAGTAAGTAGAAACTTCTGTCAGGCAGTTGGCTTACAACACAACTTGGGGCGGCTAAAGCAAGGCGGTTCAATCTGGGTACATAGTTAATACCATCAAAAGTCTTTGTGCTTTGTGGAAAAGCTTGTAACTTCCTCTCTGGCTTCAGCAAATTTTAGACTAGGGATAGTGCAGGTAGTTCCAACGCATTTCTTTAAGATTTCTTCACAAAGAAGATTTCGTCGCTTTATGACCTCTGATTCACAGTGTATTAATGCTTATAGCCTAGGTGGATTCCTTTAGGATTCTATACTTTAAAATGACATACCAGCTTTTCTTGTCGAAGTACAAATATTTAATAAACTTGGCCAATTTCTGTTATAAGCATGTCCAAAATTTAAGGATATTATGAGATAGCCTAAAGATTTTGGGTAGAGAAAGTTAATGCTTGAGTCTTGAAACCAGGAAATAATCCAATAAATTATTGAATCGTCCCTCCAATCCAAAGTTCATTTCTGCTGCTGCTGTTTTGTATCAATGGCAAAATATCCTTAGATTAAAGGTGAAGTCTGTTTGGCAAAGGAAACTGGAAAAATGACCTATGTCAAAGACAACAAATCGATTGCTTATAAAAGTTTTGAAGACCAACCTGGGGAAATGGAATCACCAGTTTTATTCGGTCTTCTTGAACATGTTCTCCTCCTGTAAGCCTTAGAACAGCGTGCGAATGAAGCAGACAGGTCTATCGTCAGTGGCAAACAAAAAGCCAGGCATGGCAAGTGGAACAGGAGGCTCGCCTGGAGGTCCAATTTTAAGCCAGACTGAGGCTCTACCCTATAAAACCCCATAAATTTTAAAATCCAAGTTTCTGAGTTCATTGCTTAAACTGCGCTTAAATGGGGCTTTACATTTTGTGGAATAGCCTTGAATACTTCTACTAAGAGTGTCGAGATGTGTATGGGTAAGGCCCTGCCTAGAATTGTTGGTTTTGTAATAACACCATTGGTCAGGGACTAAAGCAATCCCTCTACATGCGAAATCATAGAGAGGTTTTTAGTTAGCGGTTTGGTTTCCCACTCTAATCTGTTTAGGTCCCTGCTTCGGCTAAGACTGAAGAGATTTCATCCTGCTGATCTATGATTCTTTTCAAACAAGAAAGACCCTGACCCTTTTACACCTTTATCCCCACTAATAAAACCCTTAAGGGTCGATTTCTCATCTTCTAAATAGCTGCTATGTGTCAGATAAACTTAGATTTTGCTCTGTTGTTTGTAGGTTTATGTAGAAGATTAGAAAACAGCCCAAAAGAAATGGTTTTTAGATCAATTTCTATTCTATTCTATGGTGCTACCTCCAGTTGGGTAGTAAAAATTCTCAAACCATGTCAATTTTTATATAAATAGCAGAAGCAGAACCAAAATCGGTTAGTTTTATAAGAGGAAATGTGTATTTTTGGCTTCATTCAACTAGCTCTCTAACAAGCTCACCGGATTCCTACACCAAAAACATCTATTTGGACTGGATATGTGTTTCACATCCTATTTATTATTCAACGGAGCTAAAAATCATCCAAAGAATGATCATTTATCATATACTTTGGATGACTTTCAGCTTCGTTAGGTGATTAAAAAGATATTTAAGACATATCAAGTCCAAATGGATACGGCAAATCATCCAATGGATATTCTTAGTATACCTTTTTTCTCTATGTAGAAGTTCGTTAAAGTATAATAATATTTCCTTCTGAAAGTACTTTTGGGCAAGCGACAGTTCGTTAATCTTTCCCCTGGGTAAAAAAAAGGTATCTTTGGAGTCCCTTAACTTAGAGTCGTTCATTAATCTTGAAATTTTTTGGAAACGTTTGCTTTTTTCAATGAATATAGTGAGTGATGGTCCACAGTCTTAGACCTAACAGCCCATTTCGATCTGCTAAACAGATCCTCAAATCGTTTTTCGGTATGTTGTGGCTTCATTGAGGATTGGATTGGACTTGAGCTGCTAATTTGAAAAACCTTAATTAATTTTCCAGCCTTACACCTTAGTAAATGCTTACTGTACCAACTGCCCAACCATTACCATTCAATTTTGGCACTCTTTTGCGGATGCGAATGCGGATGCTGGGTGTGCGTAAACAGGGGACGGCCGGCTTATATGTACACGGGTGTGTATTTATGTATGAAAGTCTGGAATCTGGTCCCTTATTTGCTTCCTGCCTGCACCCTTAAATTGTGTGCGTGTATGTATGCGTGTGTGTGCAGCTACAAAATTACTTTTACGACCATTTAGCATAGGGTTTTCTTCTTTTGGTTCATACTTGGTTTTTTATTTTGATGGCATATTTGATGCGTTTTTAATCAGATTGCGTCAATTTGTTGTTTGTTTTGGCTAACGAGGGGGGCGGCGGCGGCTGCGGCGTGCTGGTCCGTTGCGTGTCAAGTGCAGGCATTTCATCGGCTTCGGAACGTTCTTTAATTATAACAAAAAAAAGAATGCCTGAATGCCTGGTTTTTGCCGTTTAGCAGCCGGAGTTGGTGGTGGAGAGATGGCTTTCACAGCGGCAGCACCGACTATACACAGACACCAGCAGAACAGCAGACCAGTTGGCCGTTTGTGCAGCTGACTGAGTTGATGTGGCATATCGGCCATATTGGAAAATCAGACGATGGCAGGCTAAGGTTTAATCTGATCACCGGTGAAGTTTATTTTGAGCTGTTGGTGAGAACAACCTTTGTTTTGAAGAAAATGGGTCCCCAAATTCGGCATTTTCTTGTAAGTTAAGCTCGATATTGTTAGGTAATTACATGAATGTGATTACATTTCGGAATCATGAGTTCTTCTAGTGATAATCCTAGAATTTTTCAATATTTTCAGAACGTAGAACCCACAGACTTTGCTGTTAACTCTTAAAAGTTTTTGAAAATTTAATAAAAGATGTTTTTAAGCCGAATCTTGATGCAATAATCCATATGCGAATATGGTTCCGGTTCGAACATGATTCAAATTCGAATATGGTTCAGGTTCGGCAGACACTAAATTTAGAGATACGGTTCATGGTCCGGTTCAAGGACCAAGAAAGCCGAACAGACACGAATCTGCTAGGTTTGGTTCAGCAAATGATTCTTAAACTTAAGAATAATCGCAAGAACATTTACTAAAAACCAGTTTTGAACCAGACTTTAGTTTCCAAATCGCCAACCTTTTGTGGAACTAATCAAACTGACCTCGTTTTATTGATATATACCTATTTGAAAGAGGTCCCCAGTTTGCATTTGCATGCACATTCCTTCCCCAGTGTGCCAAAATTCTGTAGTGTATTGGGATTTCATTATGCCAAAAATAGTTGGTTTTATGTTCTGGCTTCAATTTTTTCTTGTCCATGGGCCATATTGAAGTGTGTGTCTGTATGTACGTACAAAAATACATGTCGAGGAGGAGAATCTATCATGGCGGCAGCTGTCCAACTCGGCGGCAATGGATCGGTACCGGGCCGGCAACAACTGTTCTGGCTGTTGTCGCTGTCGTCTTCATCAACGCCTCTGTTGAACTTTACGGCATTGCGTTGTAGTGTGTTTGTTTTTAGCATTTGTTTTTGTTGTTGCTTTGGCTGTACACACGCACACACAGGCACATAATTTTTAACGAAATTTCAACGACAACAGACGGGCATCATTATGCATGCAAGAGATCTGGGGAGTAGCAGCATTTTGATCGCCAACTTTGCACATGGCACTCGGTTCGTGGCAACTCCAACGCCACCGCCCTCTTCGTTTGGGCCCTGCCCAGACAGAGAGATGGTGCCACGAGAGGCCCCACGCAAAAATAAAATACATTTGTTGTGACTCGCGTTCGTTCCAAAGGATTAGAGCAATGCCCTCCAGTTATATCTTTTTTTTTTTCATATGTATTTGCTTTAATTTGTACACATTTTGTTATCCAATTTGTTGGTCTTAATTGGAAACCGAATACCCTCCACCCACTCCAATTATGCATAATGATTACCAATTTGGTGGCCCAGCGTCATACCCCAATTACACTCAATTAAACTCCATCAAAAAGTCTGATATGGCTGCATCATTGCGATGAGTATGTCAGCAGCTGCCTGGTTGCTGGCATTGTTGCATTTGGCTTGCACTCACACGTCAAGGCCTTGCATTTTGCTCAGGTTAACACCTTTTTTGGGGGCTGCCATGGCTCACTGGGCTCAGCATATTTTTGAGGCTATGGGCCGGAAATTGGGTTACACATCAGCAGCTACTTATTATTATTACCTTATCTCGTATGCATATCTCTACTAAACCCTCCCAAGAAAAAAAAACAAAAAACTGTTATCATATCTCTTAGTCTCGGTTGCATTATTATCTGTGAAAGCCATAACAAAGCCCCCACACATTTGTCTACTTTTTGTTTGAATCTTCCAAATATGTTGAAACGTGAGCCGAAGACGACTCTCAAATGAAGTCATAAGATCATTTCTACTTTAAATTGGTTACGAAATGCCGAGCATTTGTGTATGGCATTAAGTTATTTAACATTTATTGAGAGATTGCTGATCGAAAAGATACTAAACAGAAGTGAAAACTCAAATTGGAAATGTAAATATGTAAGAATAAACTTCTTTGTGATTATTGATATCAAATAGGCAAGTGAGTGAGGTAAATAGGAGACTTTAAACATGATTCATTTGTCAGAAATTCCATTGATTGAATGAAATATTAATGGGTTTGAAAGAAAAACCTAGGATATTGTGCAATTAAAGATTAGTTCTTGCTCTTTTCTGTGGTTTAGTAATGGTTTTTTATAAGTGAGTGAACAAAAATAAGTTACTCCCATGTTTTATGTTGGGATCTTTACTTAGTACTTATGTTTGTTCAGTTATAAGGCAAACACTCAAGGCAAAGTCAAGCACTATACAAATAAGGCAACAAGGAACATCAACTTAACCTAAAAGTAACTGAGTAACAAGATGAAATAAGAATGCAAAGAGCAAAACTAAACAAAGTTACCCAAAGATTTGCTCCGTGGAGTATTCACAAATTAAAGAGGTGAGTTATATGGGCTTAAACGAAGTAGAATGTGCAAGGTTTCGTAAAAAGAAATACATTATTTTTGTATAAAATTGTAAGTATAGAATGATCCGATCTAAGTTAAATATGCGCCATTTTGTTCGATAACTTTCTACCAATCTGAAAGTAATTTCATTATAAAGGTTGATTTTTAAACAGCTTTCTTCAAGGCCACACTGTTTTTTTGGCAGATTAGCTGTTTTCGTGTCACAAGTTACTGTCAAACATGTTCAGTTTGGTCTATAATTTAACCATATATTGACTTACAAACGATCGAAGCTTGTAGATGATTCAATTATCAAAATTCATGCCACTTTTTAGACCTTGGAGTTCCTATAGTTGGAGACTTTGTAAATAAGCAGGCTGCAATATACCTGGACAAGCTGTCACACCACCCCAACAAATTGGCCAATAAGTTGTTAAGAAGACGCAGGATCCAAGGTGTACGTCAAAGGAGAAGATTAAAGAGGGTATTACCCAAAGATCTCAGCTTACGACGATTCTAGCGGAACACTATTCACACCAAATTCTCACACTTTCTTACATTAAGACACGTATACATTATCGGTAAGCCCAAATGGACACTGCCAACTACACTAGTATAAGCGGCCAAGAATGGTAGCAGAAGGCTAGGTAATAAATGACTCTTTTCTATCAAAAAATAAAAATTTAAAAAAAAATGCCACTTTTTTTATCGAAAAATTGTGTTCAGCGATAAAACTCAGTTTTGAGCAGCCAATGCACCCGATAAATGCACTATTGGGTGTAGTTTATGGGCCGTTGGCATCATTGGACTGACTTTTTTAAAGATGACGAAGGCAGGAACATTACTGTTGTACATTTGTCGAAACCGGCCGGATCGGATGACTATAGCATAAAGCTGTGATGAAAAAAAAAACTAGTTTTATTGAGAAAAACTTGTTTGTTTTCAATGTAAACGCCTCGAAACATTGTGTTTCTTGGTTGGCTATGCTTTCCCATGATTCCACTAAGTTTAGTTGAAATCAACATCTATATGGTATATCTGTCATAGAAAAGTAGAGTCTGAAAAGTAGTCTTAGTGAGAAAAACTTTTATGTTATCCATGGCAAAGTCCTTTAAATTGGCATATATTTGTTTTGATATGCTTTTACACAATTCTACAAAGTTTTGTCAAAAACGGATGACCCTAGCATATAGCTGCAGTACGAACGATGGGTCGAAAAAGAAGTTCCACTAACTTTGACCGCTGTCGGACATCTATATAGTACAGCTCCCATAAAAAAGTAAGGTCCCAAAAGTAGTCTTAGTTGGAAAATCGTGCTGCAAGGGTTTACAAACTACGGCCGAGCCGAAATAAACCTTCCTTTATTTAAAATAAGAAAGTAAATTAATGTATTATTTTCAGTGATTTTATGAATATGATGAAGTAGGTATTAACCTATAGAACGAATTATGTTTATCATAGTCTTAGCTTCAAATATTCTTTGTATCGCTTAATCGAACTCGAAACGCTTGCAAGATAATGTAGAAAACCTTAAAGAAAACACGATTTAAACATCTGATTCAGATTCTTTTAGTTTGGCTCAAAATCTATAGAAATTTTTAGAGATTTTTGTATAAATGTTCAGAATTTGAACTTAGCTAAAAGGACTTAATAAGAAAAGTGACAAGGATAAGGTCGATCACTAGTTTTTGTCTTGAGTCCACTTGACCTTCAACAGTCGTCTTTAAATATCCCAAAGTTTGTTATCTAATCTAGCCTAGCACTTTGGAGACACTTCACAATTGAAAATTATACCAAAATCTCTTGAGATATCTGGGACAGCACCGAAAGTAATAAAAACAAATGCTTCCAATCGCCAGGCCAGGTGAGGACATGTTTTGAGAGTTTCCACAAGCTCAGTCTAGGCCAGATTTCCATTAAATAGAATAAACTCATACAAAAGTGAACTTAAGTTTCGTTTTGTCCACATTTTATTTCATTTTTCTCAAGAAATAATAAACAACAATTGTTCCTTTCTTTGGGCATTTCCTTTCCTTCTCTTTCGTGCAGCAGCAGCAGCTTTAATTAATTTGATTCGCCGCACTGGGCGCGTCTGACTCCCAATGTGGTCAGAGCATTGGACTAATGGGTTGTTTGTTGCTTGTATTTTGTTTACGCCGCTGCCTGATTGAAAAATTCTTATACGAGTGTGTTGTGTGCACATGCCTTGCACATCTGTGCTATACATATATATATAAATTTATATGTATGGTACATATATGACTGGGCATGTTTGACCCACAATCTTGTCATGGAAAATAGTCTTATTGAAATATGCGTTTTGTGCGCTTCGTCAATGAACTGGAACCACCCAGTGGCCACTGGTGGGACTGGATGTGAAATTGGGTAACCAAACAGCAGCTACATCATTCAATGCTCTCACTCTGCGTGCACATAATGGAAAAAGCAGGCCATGCAATTACCAAAAATAGAACCAGTCTCAGTTTCCCTCAATCAACGCCACGCATCAGCACTTGTATGCCGGTTGGTGAGGGGGGGGCGAAAGGGGGAAGAGAGAAGTAGGCGTGTGGCACTTTATTAGTTGGTTTTACAAATGACTTTACAAATAAGCAATACCTTATTGGAAGAAATCAATTTTAATTAATTGTTTTGCATGGCAAAAGTTGATTAAATTTTAGTGGATTTTTTTACTTCAGCCTTCAGTTTGAGCTTTCATATTTCCTTTCTTGTCATGTCAAAGAATATAGTAGAAAAATTTCATATACCAAGAAAGATGGTATAGACGGTATAGGCCACAACATATCCTTTACTCTTAAGGGCTTACATAAGTCTAGAAATGTCAATAGTACCTTTGCAAATAACCTGCAGAGAAACTGGTATCAATAAAAGACTGTCCTACATCTAGTTTTAAAAAAGCAACTGGTATTTAACTGGTTGCAAAAAAGCTAGATTCGGGTGAGTTGAGCAACTGCGCAGAGGCAGATAGCATAGCTTTTGACAAAGTTAACCAAAATGCGAACGATTTTAGAAGTGTAAATTAATCAGAGCTGCAAACCGTTTTTGAACCGAACCGGCTAGAACCAGGAAATGCGAATTTTATTTCACTGTGAACCGAACTTTGAACCGAACCTGTTTAGAATAGAAAGCTGACCCCCAAACCTGTTCCGAACATAAAATATCGCTTCGGTTCAACAAAAATAGCGAACATCAGAAAAGTTGAACCTTCTGTCTACCGATTCCATCTGTTATCTGGTTGGGTTTCAGCGACTAAATCTTAAAATAGGCAGAAAAGTGAATTAAAATAAACCTAGAATATTATTATGAACAACTCACAATATCCTCATCCATAGTACCCTGCGCTTTTTTTAAAATCCTTGACTCCAAAGCGTTTTAAAAAACTACGAAATGGTGTTATAGTTCCCTGCAGTTCTACGTTTCAGTACTGAATTTTTCTGGGCTGATTCATATCTGAGCAGTAGGAATAACTGAATTGCATTCCTGTTTTCAGGCAGGTCTTAGTACTTTCCCATACATTTCAGTGCATATTCAGCTATGATTCAGCTATGATTCAGGTCTGAGCCTTCAGTTTGGCTTCCTATGCGATTTTGGTAGTTTTTAGGTCAAAAGCGATTATTAGAGCACATTAAATTAATTGTTTAGTATCTAAATAAATGTATTGTTTTAGGTAGGCAGTTCCGGCTGACCCCAGATAGGGTCATACATAGATCTTAAGGTCCTTAATAAGGCCGTGTGAAATGTATTGATTTATTTTATATTATAATATTGGGTCCAGTATGGGTCCTAAGCATTGGTAAATTTGGGTTCGAACCAGCGTTCCGGAGATCCAACAAGATGTATGGGTGGGTTACCAGCCCTGAAATTAATATATAGTGCAGAAATCCAGGTTTAAGTCACTGTGAATAGGAAAAAATTTGTATCATGCGTCAATGAATGAATTCTGAATTGAGATTGTGTAAAGATTCATGAAATATCCATGTTTAAGTAACTATAAAGTTGAGTACATACAGTATAGATTGTATTTGGGGCCCAGTAATAGGGCTACACAAAGACCAACTGGTATTAAACTGGTTTAAAATGGCTAATGCTGGGGACAATTGGTTTTAAACTGGTTGCAAATGGATGTTGCCTGTCCGCTGTCTATGGCAGGCCTAGTCGACCAGTTGCGAGTTTTCAGAGTCTGGTATAATTCTGATTTTAAACTAGACACTTTTCCTAAAGGGTAACTAACCTTCTGCCGAATGCATTGTACCATCACCTGGATAGTGCATCATAATGTTAAAAATGCTGCGTAAGCTGGGCGCGTTATATTCAGAGCTCAGTGCCAAAAAAAAAACCAAAAAGTAGGCGCAGTTTCCACCAGATTGGGTCACGAAATATGTGCGAGTGGCTGTGTGTGTGTGAGTGTGTGTTACTCATAATGAACATAAATTTGCTTAAAGAACAACAAACAAAAGTTCTCTCCGTTGGATGTCACGTAGAGAGTAGAAGCCACCTGGTTTATCCCCTTTAATGGAATGCTAATTGAACTGAACTTTAACCTCTCTTTGAACTCACGTGTGGCCGATAATTAATTGCCCGCAGGCAGCAAGACAGCATCCCAAAGTGCCACTCGGAGTCTACATACAAACATAAATGCCGGCACCCACCCCCCATCCTAATCACATTATAGATACCGATACACGAGTCGGCCACTTGAAAAGCAGCCACAAACCCATTTCCCTGGTGTGGGCGATGAATGGATGGCATCATCATCTACCACATTCAGGCCTTTTGTTCTATATACCTTTATTAGTTTGCTTTTGTTTGCTCAATTTATAAACTGACCCCGGGCCGACGACTGCATTGAACTCTGCTGCTCGAACTGGCTTATCTGAGCCACAACCAACCATATGCATTCCAGCAACAACATAAAGAAAACTTGTTTTGTGTGTAGGGCCATCTCTGGCTTGGCTGTTATTTTTTGTTTTTTTTTTGCATTTGGCGCTTTGCTAATTCATTTGCATGCCCCAAGCAACAACAACAACAACACCCACACTAAAACCTCATTCTCATTCATGCCAAACTGCTGCTGCTTGGCGGTGGAGGGGTGCGTGAAGAGGGCAGGGCGCTGCAGCGAGTGATGGGCCCGGCATGCTTGGCTGCATTTTAAGTTCATATATTGGTGGCATATTGCCTGACACTTCTTCTGCTGTTGTCCTCTCATTGCTATTCCAGCCAGGCGCAGCGCAGCAGGGCGGCTCTTCAATTCAACTCGAAAGTGGAAAAACAACATCCACAATCGAAATCAATAATAATTACGCACATACAATATGTACAAATTATTATTTTTGTTTTTTTTCAGAGAGACGACAGACACCAGCCATTGAATAACTCTTTCTCGGTATCTGCTGGAATTTTTATTCGAAAATTCCTTGTGCATGTTGTTGCTGGCCTGATGGGCCATGCCTCAATTAAGTTAATTCACATTTTTATTAGGCATCTATGCACACAATGCTGCAAAATTGTGCAAGTGCAACCAACACATGTTGCTGGGTGCTCGCTGAATGATTATTTCAATGTTTTGAGGGTGATAATTGGGAGTGGCTGAGGCTATAAATAAACTCAACGATAAGCCGGCAGCTAAATGTGGAATGGGTTGCGTACTCAATGAGGGATTAACAAATGGGTAAGCAGGGGACAGAATTTGGGAGTGGAAGGAGTTGTGACCCAGATTAAATACCGAACAGTAGCTGTTTTCTGTTCTTGCGTTGTACCATAATCGTATTCAGATTCCGGTTTTGGATTTTGGTCTACTTTTGTATTCGATAAATTATAGAATCGTCCTTATTATACCCTGTTCCCATTGAAAATGGGAAAAGGGGTCTCATGAAGTTGTGCGACCCCATAAAGTATATATATTCTTGATCAACATGAACAGCCAAGTCGATATAGCCATGTCCGTCTGTCCGTCTGTCTGTCTGTATGAACGCGTCGATCTCAGAGACTATCAAGTTTGTTTCAGATTTGGAAAATTCCCACCCGTCCCCCTTTTATCCCCAAAAACCTAGACCTCCTCTAGAAATCCTAGACCTAAACAACCGTCAGATCCACAATTTTTAAGTTAGAGCCTCGTGGTTTAGTATACATCAAGCTAGGCCCAATATCTATCTATTCCGAAAAGTACAATCAGATCGGACAAAAAACACCGGAGTTATAAGCGAAACAGTTGAGCTGATAAGAGCACCAACCAGTTGTTGTTCAGGACTAGAAAAAAGTGTTGCCTACATTTAGGATGACATTTGTAACAAAATCGGTTACATTCATCTTCAAAAATCAAAAACAAATAAATGAAAACAAATGAACAGGGTATTTTGTGGTCGGGAAACTCGACTGCAGCGCCCTTACTTGTTTATTTTTAAGAAAAATGAAGCAGAGTTTCCAACTCACAATTGGTAGGAACCTCCAAATACCACATTTTTTGGGAATTAAGAGACTTGCAGCCTTGTTTATAGGATGAAAGTGAGCAGCTGTCAATTCCTATGCCGTCTGATTTGATTGAAGCTTAAACTGCACCGTTTAACAGAGCATTGCAGCAAATTTATACTCATTTTTGATATGAGTCACCTCTTATATTTATCACACAAAACGCCACAAACAATTATCTTCACATTCCATTAATAAGCGATCAGCATCTTTCGCAAGCTCCGCCCTATACAATCTTATCCACGGCTATCAATTGGGGCTACTAACCTCTAATGTTTCGAAGCAGTTCAGCTTTCTGGGTTTAAATGAATGGATACAGTAGGTCGTTGAACCTAGGTTCAGGTGTTGCACTCTGGTTCAGTTGAACATGACACATTCTACTGAATACCAGTTTGAGGAATTGTGCAAAATTGAATCATTTATATCTGTGTATTTAGTTTGCTAATAGAGCCGGCTGTGTCCCACAAATCTCTAGAGATTTTGGTATAAAAGTTTGGATTTTAAACTAAACTAGAAGGACTTTACATGCAAAGTGACTAGAATAGTGTCGTCTACTAGAATTTGGGCAAGGGCAACGGTACGCATTACATCATGAGCAGTCGGTTTCACAAATTCACCCTCATTTTACCCACTTTTAAAGCTTCTATATCTCTCCCTTGAAATTGTGGATTTTCCAAGTTTCTTAAAAGAATCTTATATTATTCTGATCTACTAAAAGAGAAGTACTCTTAGAGCTTTCCCCCATTCCGCCACCTTAAAAGGTGTTTGAAAAGATGATTACTTTCCAGTTACAGCATTTTAGACCACCGGTGGGCAGGCCTTTGCTCCCATATCGACCAGTTGCTTAGATTCGAAGTGAGTTAGAAGAACCACGACCACGCATAAAGTCGCCACTCGACTATTCAAACCAGAAAATACCCTCAGTGGGTGGCACCCAGACTCGCTTGAAGCCCACGAGCCTCGCTTATAAGTGTTGTTAAAAATACTCTGTACCAGAGCTGTAAAATACAATTACCATTACAATTTTTCAAATAATTTAAAACAATTCCTGATTATTGTTATGTTTCTTGTTTAGTAATCGTAATTTATTAGTGATTGTTCAGCGACTACTAAAAAATATAATTACTTTTACAATAACTTAAATATTTGTACCTTTAAAAGGGGCTTTTTTTTAGAACTTGTGCTTGAAATGTTGAATTATTTCTATAATTCTAGGTGTAAACTGAAACTATTTGCTAGTTCGTATGCTCATACATCCAACTGTATATAAATAAACGCCCAACTGTATATAACTAATCCCCATTCTAACACAACTGGCTTTAAAAGCTTATTGCACGTTTTGTAAAGAGTAGCAGGGGTCACAATTGAATTGAAACACTTTTCTTCTTATTGTATTTTGTTTTTTCTTAACATGATTGGTAAAAAAATCATATTTTTTTACCCTTAATTGAATGCCTAATTCAGTTTTTCATGCACAATTACTAAATAATTAACCTTACCAAATACAATTATTCCAGTAATTGTAAAAGGACTGAACATTCGTTAATCTAATTTACATCTAATTACGATTACTAAAACAATGTGAATTAGTAATTGCCTTTTCATTGTCTAAATAATCGAGTAATTAAGTAAGTAATGAAATGATTACTTTAAGGCTCTGTCCTGTACGAAAGGTATATTTAGAGTATATTTAGTTTGTGTAATGTTACATTTATCTTCCAGAAGTAAGCATCTCCGATCCCATAAAGTATCTATACATATATATATAAGATATAGCCATGTCCTTTCTGTATGCCTGTGCGAATAATTGCTCAGATCTCAGAGTTGCAGTTACTCAATTTAATTAGAAAAAAGTCATATCTTCCAAAGTTTTAAAGTAAGAAGTTTTGTACCTTTATTAATATATCCGCCACCTCTAGAATTTATTGATCCACCAAAGGAGAGCTAAGAAACGGATAAACTGTAGATGAGTTATAAGAAATTCCAACAATTATGATGGGCAGCACTGGCTAAAACGTCGCTGGGCAGCATCTCTCACTGCTCAACAAAGAACAATAAGTTGGGTTACTGCCTTAAAAGTGAATGATAAGGAGAAATTGCAATGTGTACCTTCAATTTTGCATTAGTATGCTGTGCGTGAGCCAAGTCTGCCGAACACACTTAGAACGCAGACAGCTCAAATATGTAAAAACGAAGGTCCACACTGCAAATATCCCTCACACTTACTTGTATGACCCTTACTCATCTTTTGAGGGATGCAAACCGTTTCTAAGCCGCAACCGAACTGCTTACTCCAGCTAAGAAAATGCTAAACCGTTTCAGTTTAAAACCACCAAAACCAGGGTTCAGTTCGGTTCGCTTTAACTCAAGCTTAATTTTTCAACCACATTTGTCCAACTGTTTTAAGCTCATTGGCTGTCTATCTGTTTAATTAAAGAGGCTTTTGAAACTGAAACTTTCCATTTTCAACGTTTGTGTCTTTCCAATTACCAAAAAAGATCATGTGCATGTCATCATGTTAATCAAGCGCTAATTTCCCTCACAAATACAGGAAAAGCAACAACAACAACAACATTTAACAGTTGTTTATGTTAATTAAGCTTTAGAGAAGACATAGCGTGAAGGCGGTGGTGGGGGGAAAGGTTGCACAAATTGGGTTAGGTTCAGCGACCCATTGGAAAAGCCAACAAGCGTTTCATTAATAAATCACTTAATTAGCATAAGCATAAGCCTTGTTTCTGCCATCCCATAAAATATCATTAATAAATTCCCATAAATTCCATTGCAGATGATGTAAACAACAACAACGACAACAGCAACAACCACGACGAAGGCGCCGTTGCACGAACTTTCCATTTTTATTATTTTTGTACAAATCGACTGTCGCATACTTGCGGCATTAAGTTTCGCCGAAACGTAATCGAAACTCTTTTCTATATATATCTTCTAAGCATATATATATCAACATATACATAAGAGCACCTAACAAATGAAATCGAATATGTGGTCGCCCGGCTTATCAGTAAGGTGGAAACAGTTGCTTCTCTTGCTGACGGTAGCAGCGTTGTCGGGGCTACTTGCGGTGAGCGCCGAGCGGGATTTCAATGTTAATGACTCTCAGGTGAGTGAGTGAGTGATGAATGTCTTCTCTTGCCGGTAAGCATATGGGTCGCCGCTGCACAGTGGTTCGATGTCTCAGCGAAAATAATAACCAAGCCACTGTGCCCTGCCCCTCGGGGACGGGGAAATTTCCTAATTTAGTCTAAACTGAGCGCAGCTTTTGTGCTCTTGTCACTTGGCTGGTAATTTTGATTGATGATCCATGACATTTTTCATTTGAACTATGCAGTCGGCGCCAGTCAAGCCAAACGATTAGATTGCCGCCCTCGATAAGCAAAAAGTATAAAGAAAAAAGGGAGATAAGAAAAAGAGTTTCAAGCCAGCAAAAGCTGTTGTTCATTTATGTTTCTCCTTTCCCCCCCATCCCCCTTAGGTGCCCGTTATTGAGCCAAAAGATGTGCCCGCCTACAAACAGGATCCCTATGTCAGCGAGCTAATGGGCTGTCAGCAGACACAGAGTGAGATTGTGCTCTCGTTGCTGCTGAAGCAGCATGATTGGAGTGAATTAACCAACGCCAAGCGGGCACATGTTCAGTCCAAGCTGGCGAAATTCTTTGCCATACCAAAGGTAAAGACTCCAGAATGTTGTCAAGAATGGAGCATTGTCTAATCTTGTTTTTGTTTATAACAGGAATTTATATCCCTGGATTCGGTGTCCAAGCGAGAGCTGAAATCTATGCAAAAGTTGGCCATGCGCAAGGGTGGCAAAGGTGCCAAAACTGTGGAAAGTCTAAATCGTCGACTGGGACGCGCCAGTTTTATGGTAATCAATTGATTAAGTAAGGCCTAAATGTTCTTTATAATTTAAATATTATTCTTTCAGATCGGCTGTGGTCCAAATTACTTTAGCATGGGAGAACCCATTGCCAAACAGATTGCCCATCAGATTAAGGATGGTACTATTGGTGCCTTGACTGAGGAGAATTTCGGTCAATGGTTTATTTGGCGCAAGGAATTGAAGAGCAGGTATGGCAGGGTTTCGAGAGGCTTTTCATTAAAATAGAAGGTGCTTGTAAATTGAATGAACATAGGGCAGTGTGTTATATAGATGGAACTTAAAACTCCTACAGCTGGGTGTAAGCCGTTATCAGTTTGCCTTTTAGTTTAAAAGAACGTAATTGCTCTTTTTGAAGTATAATGAGGTTCGATAAATACCCCCTGGTATAATTGGAAACTACAGATCTACCTGTTTAAGGCATACATTTAGTTCGAATCAAGGTTTAGAAAGCCCAATCCAAATCCTGAAGGTTATTCCGTATACCGGGCTATAAGTACAATTACAGAACCCAATTTGAGATCGAGGAGTTCAATAATACTTGGAATACTTAGAGGAAGTACTTATTCGCTCGTTTTAGAAATATTACAACTATTTCTCTTGAAAGTTGGGACATGTTTGGCCATACTAAAAGATTTTGAGAAGTAGATCAATAGCACAGCTCGACAAAATCAAACTTTTTAGAAAAACCCGGTATGAGACCCTTATATACTGATATAACCGGCTTCTATAAGCATCACCTCATACCCAACTCTACCCTAAGTTAGCCTTCTTTCAGTACTTTTGTACTAGCAACACATAGAAACAACAAATCAGCAGCGATATAGGTTTCCTGCTTTGTCATTAATGTGTTAAACATGGGCCTCGCAAGACCCGTTTCACCTTTGTGTGAAGCCAGTATGTTGCCCTAGGCTTTCATATCGTGATCTACTCAATGGTGTCAAACAAGTATAAGCAGGCGTTTTCTTTCAACAAGAGTGTGCCTAGAAGGAAGGCAGAAACAGAAGTTCGAGTCTTGACCGCCACCTCCCTGCGAAGGGCGTGTGCCTAGAAGGAAGGCAGAAACAGAAGTTCGAGTCTTGACCGCCAGCTCCCTGCGAAGTACGTAGCAGATTTTCGAAGTGGTAAGGGCAGCAATGAGAGAGCTCTTCTTTAATAATGCCTTTGGCCCACAAATTCCACAAAATGGTGCATTTTCAGGGTGTATTGACAGCTCTAGAATTAGCTCTGGCTGCTTTTCAAACCAATGATGACCATTTTTTCATAAAAAAGAGCATCTTCATTCAACTTTTCTAAGGCTCCTACAGCAAACAAATGATGTCACCCGGCTTCAGTTGTGTTTTTTTATGGTTTTATACCAAGATGCTTAGGTATAAGCTTCCTGGTGGTTGAAATAAAACAAGACCAATTCTAGAGAACGTCGACGAATTGACATATCTTCATTGACACTGGCCAATACGGCAGCCATATTCTTCTCGTTATGTATTCTCCGCTTATGAAATGCTAGACGAAAGTCCAACAAAGTGAAACTGGTTGCTAAAATGTGGTCAAAATAGCTTGAATAGTCTGTTCGATGGGTCGAACGTAATTTGCGAAGCATATTTCCCACAGAACACGAACTTTGGTAATAAAATTCAATGATTCAGTGAAATGGGAATTCTTACTGAGCATTTTTGACGTTGCCACATGTTACGAATCATGCGTGAGGTGTCAGAAAATGTACACCGAAATACCAGATAGTATAAAAATTATGCTTTATAAATAAAAAAAATCAAATTTCACTGGCTACGCCCATTGACTTCTATTTTTGCGTAGAGATTGATGATACTATGGGGACAATTGTTTCAATTATGTGCATCATGTCGGTTCATACAGTAAAATCTATGCTTATCTGACATATAGCAGCTATCTAGAAGATGATAAAACTGCCCTGAATTGTATATGCCTCCCATATATAATAAAATAATTCACTTTAAAGCCCCCAAAGTGCTCCCAATCTCTTTGCTTGCTTGCTTCTGATTTTCGCAAAAGAGAAAGGAACCTACAGTTTAACGCCGAATACGACCAGCAAAGTTTGAGTAGCTTATTCATGGCTAGTTACTTCAAAGCTGGCGCCAATAGCTTGTAAAGGTGACCGGGTATACAAGTTTCTATGGTAAAAACTTTTACGAGGCGGTATTTGGGTTTTTCGTCGTGCTTTTACATCTTGATTCATGCTCAACTGTCTGGGCAACTTGATCCTCCCGCAGTTTTCGAGGCTCATGTTTCCTTGCAGTTGTTCTTAGCTAGATTTGTAAGTAAGTTAAGAGTTTTATGAGAATTTCATTTCAAAAATTTAAGTCACGGCACAAAATACTTAATGGCTCACCCATTTGAACTTATTCCAAGTAATTTTTCTTATCTCTCACGGCTAGAACCCATCGCAAACGACGCCAATTGGAGGGTTCTGGAGCTGAGGAAGATGATTACGATTATGAAGATGAGGAGGATGAAGTGCCGTAAGTGCTGAATCAATATTATGCATATTTCGAGTCTAATTCTTTTCCCACTCCACCCCACTGAACAGTGAGCCCAATACGGAAGTGCCGCCAGTGACTACGCATGCGCATCGTCATCATCACGGTGTGGTGAGTGTTGATTTAAATGTTGATTTTATTTGCTGTTTTTTTTTTTGTTTTTTTTTCTGGGTGTTTTCTTTGTCTCATACACACATATATATATACATATAACTGAGAATACCTGCGGTTCCTAATTGTTGGTTAAAATGTTATATTACACATTCCGTTTTTATTTCCGGAAGTCGGTTTCGTTTGTTTACTGCACTTTGTTAATAATTGCAAACACAACAACAACAACAGCAAATGGTACACCCACACTTGCACAAGAACATTCGACACGATATAGACATTAAACATAACCCGATATATAACTGTAATTCATCATATGGTGTTTACGTCTTTTCTTCTTTCTCTCTCTTGCTGTCAAAACTCACTGTGCTCTCTCATTTATGTATTTACTACTCGTTACTACCATTTGAATGTGCACAAAATGTGTATACAAATCAACAACTAACCAAAAACCAACGTACAAAACACACGACTAACCCAGTCGGATATGTCGGAGAATGTCAGTCCAGCGGCACCGTCCATCTCTGCCTCACCCATCCACAATGTGGAGGAGGAAATCGAGGAGAGTGTCTCGAAACTGGAGTCCGTGATAAGCAAAACAATTGAGAATACCAAGAATATTAAGGAGCTGCCAGTGCTCAATGTGGATGATGTGGATGATGAAGATGCCGAACTGCAACAGCTGGGAGTGCCGGCTGCACCAGAGATTATGGAAACGAACAATGGGAATGTTAATGCCTTGGAATTAGAAACGACTTCATCAACTATAAAAGCAACAACAACAGCTGCTCCCCTAGGAGCCACCGTTATGGTAAAGCCCAATTTCATCGATGAGGATGAGAATCAGTTGGAATCGGAGGATCCCGCTGCCAGCGCCACGAGCAGCAAGCAAAACATAAATGTTGTCGGTACACCAGACACACCCATAACAGCGTCCTCCTACGCCCATGCTCAAGAATCACACCACAGCAGTCAGCAACAGTCATTTTCACCCTACGATGCCAACTCTTCAGTGTTGTCCTCAGCCACCTCATCTACCGCCTCAGTCAACGAAACTGTAGAAACGTCCTCCTCCTCTACCACCACACCCAGCACTAGCACAAACATTGAGTTAGAAACCATTACATCCTCTTCATATCCCCCATCGTCATCTTCATCAGCAACAATTTCATCACAATACCCCACGACCACCACCACCACCACAACAACAACATCTACAATGTCAGCTACAACAACAACAGCAACAACAACCACTACAACACTATTCGAAACGCCAAAGGTAATGATGTCGCTTTTGTGTGTGTCTGTGCTCTGTCCTTTGTCTCTTGTCTCTCGTGTTGTCATGTGTTCAACCAGCGACCCCCTCTTTTTCCCCCGATATTGTGTACAATTGTAACAGAGTTGCCTTCACTTTCACTCTCTCTCTCTCCTGTGTGTGTGTGTGTCTTTGTGCGTGTATGGCTCTCGCTCTCTCTGTTTTGTATTTATTGGTATTGTCTTGTCCATTTGTCTAGTACTTAAGACTCTCTTTTGAAGCTGAGTCTCCTCCTCCTCCTCCTCCTGTATATACCTAGTACCTAGTTGTTAGAATTTATATGTTTAACCTTAGCTTTCTTTGGTAAATAGTTGATAAGAAAGAGAAATTCCGCAAATGTGAATGTAGAGAATATCAGGTGTGTCCCGATAATCCTCCGAGAGTGTAGCCAACTGAAGGCCAAGTAATCTTTTTCACTATCTATCTGCTATCTGCCACATAAACCTATAAATAATAGAGCGAAATCTTAGTTTATCCGACACATACCAGCTACTTAGAACATGAGAAATCGGACCTTAATGGTTTAAATAGATTAAAAAATGCAACTTTGACTTTAAATAAATGGAATTTCAAGGTTATATACCGATTCCTTTGATGGTTTACCTCATTTTAACATGTTTAAGTGAAATCTGAAATTTGCCTCTGATAGTCTTCCAATTTTAGTTCAAATGGCTATTGATTTTGAGAAAATTCTCTGGGGACTACCAGGATACATCTGTATATATATGTAGTTCTAGGAGTATTAAATATTTTTTAGATTTTTTAGACTGGAGATTATAAATTACTTTAAGAAAATCAAATCGAATGTAGATTAAGTATAATAGTCTAATACCTTCTGCTTTAATGATTGGAATTAGGTATAATTTTAAATCGTGGTTATAAAAGTCACCGTATTTAGAAAATCTTATTACAAATTCAAGAATTTTTGAAAGTATAAACCCTATTATCGACTAAGAATAGAATTCCGAAAAGGTTGTCTACCCCAAACATTGTTTAGACAGTGTTACAGAAGTATTTGGTTCCAAGCGCTTCGGAATTTGAATATCCCGGTTTTTTTTGTATAAAAAGTTCGATCCAACCTAAAACAGAAGCAATTGTTATTTTAACTGCCCGAATCCTAACCAAAACCGAAGCACTTACCGCTTAGTGGCTATAAAAGTTCTTTCATAAGCATTCTTAAAATTTAAATAAAATGCAGGGGTTCCCATTTAGATTTTAGGTAAGGATTGTATCATTACCTATTCAAACTATAAATATATATAGATTTTAGGGCTGCCTAAGAGATGATTTGATGTAATTTTGAAAGCCTTCACCAGCTTCTCAAACTCTGCCTTTCAGATTTGGCTTAAAACAGTAGTTCCTTTTCTTGTGTGCAAAAGCCTACAGATTGAGAGAAGCTCTGCTTGGCCTTTTGGACTGTGTGGGGCCACATATATTTTATTTGATCCTGCACTGAAACCGAGCTTGAAACTGAACCTACTTTTAACGACCTTAGATGGTTTGCTGTTGTTTTGGAAATGCTCAGTATTCATTATGTTTATTACTTCAGATTGGAGATGCAGGAAATAATATCGATTAATCGAAATGTCGATATTTTTTTGTTCTAAAAAGACGATATATCGTTATCGAAACATTTTCCGGGGCGATATGTTGGATATCGAATGCATTATTGAAAGGTGATTCTGTGAGCTGCACTTAAATTTGGTGGCTAGCAACAATTTCAAGCAGTAGCCGTAACTTCAATATAAGCTAATCTAACCTGAACCTTGACCTGAACCCTACCCCTCTGATTGCAAAACAGTTTGGTTCAAAGAACCCCCTCAGTCAGTTTTTTGAAAACTTATTAAACTCTCACATTATATTGGCCGGAAGAACAGAATTTTATATTGTTGAGGCGAAAATATCAATATCGAAAGAAATATCGATATACATATTATTTAAATATCCTACAACCCTACTTGAGATTGATATAGAATGTTGTTATGAATAGCTAGGCATGCGAGCCGGTTCTTAACCCAACCGAAGTCGGTTCAGTTCACTGATGAGTTTTAAGACGTTAAGCGTATATCATGAGGCTATAAACTTAAAAAATTTAGGATATACAACCCATTTCGGCTAAATAAAATGAGACCACTCCTCAACCGAATATCTATTTAGCGATGCCGGGTTGAAGTAGCTTTTAAGGTTCATCTAATATGAAAAGTGTGATACCGTAAATCTACTGCAATTTCCCACCAAGCTGTCAACAGACTGCATTCTTTTCGTGGAAGTTAGTTTTCGATTTGAGTAAAACACCACCACATCCTGTAAGGGATGATATTCTCATTATTCTGCCATGCTTCTTGACCTTAATCCAACTTTAAGGTGGGTTTATAAAGTAACGAGCACAAAAACAAAGTTTTTATACAAAAATGTTGAAAATGTATGATAAATTAAGAGTAAACCACAGAACCGAACCAAAAACACGGTTCAATTAGCTTCAAAAGCCTTGCAATGACTGCGTAAAACACTGAACAGAACCAGACCTTATTTGCCAGAGGGAATGCACCCTGTTATGAACGCTTTTTAGTAATATCACGTATACGACATATCACGTATACGTTCATCTGTCGGTCTGTCTAAGGAAATTTCTATTCAATACGTAGCAGCCGCCCGGATAGGATGCCGAGTTGGCATAAGATTGTAGTAATAATACGATTTCAGTAAAACTTTGGCACAGACAAAGGTGCCTTTGCATTCTTGTACTTCATCCGATCGACCTAAGACTCGATTTGTAAGAATAGAAAGACAAATAAATAGACATTTGTGTATTGATTTTGATTCCTATTTATAACAAGGACAAAAGCCGGGGAAACGGGTGGGAAATTAGCCCAAATCAGAGTCAGTTTGAAAGTTCTAGTTTAGGAAAATATAACATAAGTTTGGAAAATAGTAGGTTAATTTTATGTTTGGTCGAAAAAGTGCAATAATTCTCTTCTCACTCGATCGAATTCAAACTTAACCAATACTTGACTACCTAAGAGAATAATTTGATGATTTACGACTTATCTTCAAGCCTTTGGGCGAAAAGAAGTGCTGAAGAAGTAAGTCGCTTCGAAGCGCTACAGTTGTGTGCGGCAGGCACCAAAAAAAGCCACTGCGCGGCTCCAGTTTCTTTAAAATAGCTCTAGGAGCAAAGGAAGCAAGCGCTTGCCCACCGCTGATTTAGGAGGTTCGGTTTTAAAACGCAAAACAAACATAACAGCTACACATCTAAGGCATTACGATCTAAGAGGCGGCTTTATAGCCTTAGACTTGAAGAAATTTCCTAGCAAAAATGGAAAAGTCGCAGCCTTTTGTCGAAACTAAACTAAACTAGCTTCTTGTGCATCTCAGTGTCAGAATTAACTAGGCAAATGCAAATGCAATCCACTCATCATTTCTTGATGATTCCCTTCACATAAGTAGAAGCTTATACTCTCTCCTAGTTGCGTTCGCCCCCATTTTCCATATATCCCCTCAACTATAAAATCAAAGTGGAAAACAAAAATGAATTTAATTTATTTGCAAAACGAAATCACTCAATTAATGCAGCCAATTGCTAACGAGTTCGAGCTAAGCAGCTTGCAACCCATCGAAGATGCTCAAGTGGCATTCACTGATGCTTCAACAACAACAACATCGGCAACGGCAACAGCAACAACAACAGCCACAACACCAATAACAACTACAGCAAGTGCAGACGCGAGTGCAACAAGCAGCGAGTTTCATATAGAGTCCACCACGCATCGCGCAATTAGCCATAAGGTGAACTCTCGCCGTCTATATGTTAAGTCCTCTAGAGATTTGCACCCAACCAACCAACCAACCAACCAACCACCCCCCACAAATATTTTTTGCCCTTCCTTTTGTCTCCTTCTTATCATACGGTATACCAATTACGGAATTCACTTCCAGCCAAATGCACTTAATCCACATTAGAGGCGATGCCAATTAGCAAAGAGGCGATGCCTCCTGCATGAGGTCCTTGGTTAATAATAAGCATGTGTGTGTGTACAATATGTCTCAATGTATTCGTAGCTAACACTAACTCTGCCTGCCTCCCTTTTTGTAAAATTCAGCATGAGATTAAACGATTCGGTGGAGTTCACCAAGTCATCTGATAACTAATGCTTGTATGTATCATTCCCAGGGCGGAGAGACTGATGACATCGATGCCATCAATTCAAACGGCAGCAGCAGCAGCAGCAGCAGTAGCATAATGGCCAACAATGAGGTGTGTATCAGCCAGCAGCCAATCTTTGCTAGCCACAAAACTAAGCTTCTTGTTGCAGCTTTCTTTGGGTACTTCCACACAGGCCACAGCCTCTTCAGTGGCCACCACTACAGCGGCTACACCGTTGGAAAGCAGCAGTGCTTATCCCTCTACGGATTATGTGGAACCGCATGCCGAGAATAGTGCTCCCATCATCAAGACGCGTCTGCAAAAGCTGGCGGTCACCTCAGGCAAGGCCTTTACGTTTATTGTGCCCGCGGAAACCTTTACCGATGTCGAGGATCAAAGCAATTTGCGTTTGGAGCTAACCGATAAGGATGGCCATGAGCTGAAGGCCAACTCCTGGCTGCAGTTCAATGCAGATAAAAGGGAACTCTATGGACTGTGAGTAAACAAGCTGGGGAATACTAAATGCCTGATATAAACGCTTTTTCTTTGATTTTTCAGACCCCTGGACGATACAGTCTCACGCTGGCAATATCGCCTTTCGGCCACTGACTCGGGCAACGCCAGCGTTACGGAGACCGTGGAGATTAGTGTACAGCAACATCGTGCCGTGCGAACCATCAATCATGAGATCAACATAGCCGTTAAGATTAACGAGAAAAGTGGCCACAACATTGACTGGCAGCTGAAACTGATCAATGCCGTGGCCAGGGTGCTGGAGGATGCCAACAGTTCGTCTCTGGTGGTGCGGGAAATACGTCAAAACCCGCTGGATCCACACAGCGCTAGTTTTGTGTACTTCAATGAGACGCTGCCCACCAGCGAATGTCCCGAAGTGGAGCTAAATGATATAGTTAATCGTCTGGATGCCACACGTCTAGGCGATCTAGTGGCGCCTCTGCTGAGCATCAAGTTCATAACAAGTCAACTAATTGGTTCCTGCCAAAAAACCGAACTGGCCAAAATTAAACCCACCACACACATGGCCAAGAATCTGCCGCCCATGCCACGCAACCAGGTGGACCGGGTGAATGCCAGTGTGGGTCAATTGTTGGTGTTCAAGGTGCCTGCGGATACTTTCTATGATCCGAATGACCATGAACTGACACTCACACTCAAGTCAAAGGACCACAAGGAGCTAAGCACTCGCCATTGGCTGCAGTTCGATACGAAGAATCAAGAGTTCTATGGCATTCCCAAGGGTGGGGATACTGGCTCCGAGGAGTATCTACTAGTGGCCGAGGACAGCGGCGGTCTAAGTGCCAATGATGCTTTGGTTGTGGTCGTGAGTCATGCGCCCAAAAAGGAGTTTGGTGCCTTCTTCAAGGCCTATCTGGCCATACGACATGAGAACTTCAATGCCGAACTGCAACGCAAGTTTGTGGAGCGCATAGCCAAGCTGCATGGTGATCCCACCACTGCACAGATTCAAGTGCGTTCCATTACAACGCATCATGACTCGGATGGCACCATAGTCAACTTTTATAACACTTCGCTGTACAAGTTGCACAATCGTTGCCCGGAGAAGGAACTGGCGGCCACCAAAAGTGTTTACCTGGGCAACGATGGTTCACTGAGGGATGGCGTCAAGCTATCGCTGGGTGCAGAGCTCAATTTGACTCAATTATCGGTGGTGCCCTTTGCCAGTTGTCATCGTAAGTGGAGGAAACAGCTGCCTGAGTTTACATTTCTAACCAATTTCCACTTTCAGATGCCGAGAACATTGATATCAATCCGCATGAGTACATACCCACACGCACTGAGGAGCCCGGCCGTAAATCCCCATTCGATGAGGAGTATCTGGCCACCTTTATACTGCCAGCTGTTATCATAGTGGTAATGATAGTGCTGGCCTCGATTATAGCCTGCTGTTTGCACAGGCGACGCCACAAGAGCGGCAAAATGGAGCTGGGTAGGCAGAGAAAGCTTTAGGTTTCATAAGAAGATGCTCTTAACCAACTCTTAATTGTAGGCGATGACGAAGAACGCAAATCCTTCCGCACCAAGGGCATACCTGTAATCTTTCAAGATGAGTTTGAGGAGAAACCCGAAATAGGCAACAAGAGTCCTGTAATACTCAAAGACGAGAAGCCACCATTGCTGCCACCGTCCTACAACACCTCCAATATGAATGGTAGGTGATACAAAATCCCCCAATTGTTGTGCTAGGCTAACTTTTTTGGTATTTCTTATTCTAAAGGTGACAATGATGTGGATGAGTATGTGCCACCGCCGGCTGTAGTTTTGGGTGGGCGCGAAGTGCGAGGGAAATCACCAGCCACGCCCTCCTATCGTAAACCACCGCCCTATGTCTCGCCATAAATCGTATTAATCGCATAATATCCACGATCTTAACTATTCTAAAAAAAACTACTCCTTCTACCCTCTCCAAAAGGCACAAGTTTTATGCAATCTCTCTACGCAGAAGACTCTTTTGTATATAAACAAGTGCAAAGTGAATTAGAATTTTTGAATCAGAGGTGAAATGATGACAACAACAAAAGTATTGAGAAAGAGTTATTAACACACACACTCACACACACACAGAACCGAACACAACCAGAAAACTGACAACAATCATTTCAGGATTTCACTAATTAACAAACGAAAGAAAAACTATTGCTGCATATTATTTATTTAGTTTATACAAACAAATACACAAAAGCAAGCTGAAAGGGCTTGAAAAACATACACTTTACACATAAACGGCCCACTTTCATCTAGATTAGCATTTAAAATCTAATTATTAATAAGTCGAAAGAGTTAAAGGAAATGATTTTGTTTAGAGATGGGTCCCAAAGGACTTTGAATCATTTGAAAAACATTTGGGAACTACTCTTACTCTTAAATGAACAGGACAAGGCATTACTTTTAAAACGGATCTATGAGAATTTGAATGATTAAATCGACTATCGATATGTTATCGAAACGTATTCGAGAAATCTATTTCCCCCTTTTAGTTCTCTTCTTTTTTAAATAATGTTGTAAGGCATTAATATTTACAAAAATCTGACTACAACTTGGAAAGACTATGAAGAGAGCTTGTGAAAGGGTAATTTAGCTCAGCGATGTTCACCCATAGCCCCCCGGGGACCCAGCGCAATCGGCTATTTACAAGCACACGAGCCGAGCGCATTTGAGCGTCAGCAGCGCTCTCTTTGCTTGCATTCGCTGCCCGGCACTGTGCACAGCACACAATACAATCTCACTTTTTGGCCTCGCTCTTCTTGAACATCGCTGATTTAGATAAACAAATGCCAGTGAAAACCTTTTAATCAGCAGTTTCTTTCTGGAAACAGATCAGAAACTGTGGACTTACACTGTTTTGTGTCTGAAAGTGGAGCGCGCCCTTTGAAATTTGATTACTAAAACATCAATTATCCACATTTCTTTGCTTGATGTCATAAAAGATGGAAAAGCAAAACAAGATTCACACTTGAAAATGTTGTTTTTACAAAGAGCTAAAGTGGAATTTGTGCTTAATGTAGATTTTTGTTGTAAGTTTTAATATTGAAGTGAATCATGGAAGACCTAGGACTTTAACAGGGCTGGTGAATGCCCTCAATATCAAAAGTTTGCCATTTTTAGATTTTTTTTATTAGAAGTCGCAAATAGAGAAAACTAACTCAGAGCCACTTGAGAGTTAGTTTAATATCAGCTATTCGTACTGTTATTTATCAGCACCAACCTAATCGAGACAGATACTGCTTAAATTTTGATACTGCTGTCTTTGATGTGTGCAGAGCAAAGTGAAAATGTGTTTACTTAATTTTCTGAGTTCTATTAAACGTTTTCAGCTTTCTTAATGCACAATAAAGAGCTTTTTTAGGTAACCACAAGCCACATACTTCTAAAAACACTTTAAACTTCAATTAAGGCAGCAAAAAAGTGCTCTAAATGGTCAAAATTAAAAGCTAATTATGCATTCCCTTTTGCTTTGCTCGAGAAGCTCCGTAGCCTTATGGTTTCTTCTTCCATTTGATTTGTTTTTTGCTGCTAGTCCTGTCATTAAAGTTTAAGAAGTAGTTTTTTGCAGTTTTTATGGCAACTACCAGACATTCAGCTTGATTTGTTTAAGCTGAACTGTTGGAAATTTTGATTTGAAATTGATTTTTTTTTGATTTTGTGTACACAGATCACAAAACTAGCCTCGAAATCACTTGGTTACTTATGGTTTTGATCTGTTTTTATGAGTTTAAACTGGTTAAAATCCTACTATAAGCAAAGCAATCAATGTTTTACTCAATAGAGCTGCCAATATGTGTAACTAAATACTTAACTAATCCATTAAAATAAAGTGGTAACTCTTGTATTTGCCGTTGAATACAGAAAACAAAACAAAAATAATCAAAATAATTCCTAGTTACCCACAAGTGCTTCCCACATAACATACCACCAATAATCCACACAACAATCCATATCCAATCCAATCCACACAACTAAAACCTTTCCAAAGGAGGGCAAAAATGAATGAATGAAAAGGATTAATCTAGCCTTCAGCTGGCAACTACCACAAAGGATTTGTTGTAGAAAGACAAGAATTCTTGATCGATAATTATAATTACTCGACTTAAAATTGTATTGATTTATTTATACCTATCACATTTGAATTGTACTAAACCTAAATGTAGTGGAGAAACTTGATTTTCTATATCGACTAAGTTTACAGCATTATTTTTAAAACAGAATTACTTAAATGAACAAATGAGAAGAGAAAACTTTTGTAAAAAAAACAGAAAAGAAAACGCTGCCTGATTCAGCAGCAGCAGCAGCAGCAGCGCCAAGCCTATTAAACTAAGCCTAATTACTAATTTTGTGTAATTTCCATTAAGCGCCATAAGCAAATATTTACAATTGAAATAGCAACAATAGCGAACGGTATCCATTTATTTTGAATAAAAATGCCAAAGATACATAATATTATGTTTTATTTTCTGAATTATGGAATGTCAATCAAAAATTTGCTGCCATAGTTGTAGAGAAACACACCCCCACACACTCAATCACACACCTACACACACACACAAGTAAGTGAACTAAGCTAAATAATTTAATCCAAAATAGACTAGAACAACAACAACAACAATACAATAATAATTGTGCATAAATTTGTATTTGTCGAAGTGCACACAGGCAAATATTTGATAGCAAGTAAATTGCACATTTAATTAGTCATATTCAAACAGAAAAACAAAAACAAATCTATAAATATATATATAACAAATTGTATATGCAAATTATTTGCCACTGTTTGGGGTAGATGGTGCGCGAAAGCCCAATAATAATTATTGAAACATATTGTATATGGGAATTAAATACCTAAGTAATACTACCTACACCAGCATACACACTCACACATCTACATATACATACATGCATACATACATATACATATATATAAATATTAATAAACATTTATATATTTTGATATGCGGCTGAGTTTTCATTTGAAATTGAGAGACCAAAAAAGTGGAGCAATTGAATGCACAAATTCAACATTAGGCAGTTTAAGGTGATTTTAGAAAAGAACTAGGTTATGGACCCAGGGCTTTGAAAAATGTTATCTGTAGAGTACACTGAATGAAGACTTCCAGGTCGCCAAGATACCGACCTTATTTGAGCAACATTTTAGAAATGCTTAGAAACTAAACAATTGAACTTAACTTGATAATCACCTTTTGATATGATAATTCCACCTAATTGACATCGTGAATCTATGCAGCTAAGTTGGAGATTTGGCAGAGGTATAGAATATCTAGCAATGCTTGGCTTTATCCCTGGTCTGCATGGAGCTTGAACCGAACTAATTCAAGCTAGAAAGAAGGATTTTAAGACAGTTATTGTAAGTCCAACAACCGTCTCTCTATAACTGTGTAACAGTGCTGAAACGGACGGACATCTCACCGTATTGATCTGATCCCTGCTGCAAAAGCTGTGACCAAAAGCTGTGCTTGCATAATTGATTTTGTATTTATTAAAAGATTCTCAAAATCAAGTACATAAGGTGGTAAAAGTGTGGAGTTTACGAATATCCTAGCGCATTAATGCTGTCTCAAGATGATGTAGAAACCAACCATCAGTGATTGGGAGTGTACTCATTATTCTTATCTAGTAAAGATTTTCGATATATCAAGCACCTAAGCAGAAAAAATATCCTCTTTTTGATATTGAAATAACCACTTTTCATATCCTTTGAATGATTTTCAGTTCCGTTGGATGAAAACTTAAGATGCATTTAACATTAAATGGATATTTTAACCTGAAAGTGTATAGTATGTCATCTAACCAACTAAAAACTCAATAGATTCTTGGAAAAAGGTAAGACTGTTCTGTGTTACAAGTTTCTCAAAAACTTCACAGAGAAAACAAGTGAGAAATTTGGTCAATCCAGACTGTAACACACTCTGTACCAATGAAATTGTTAGGTTAGGTTAGGTTGCGATGGCTGAGGGCGACAAGTCGCCCTCCCACTTAGGCCTCGTTGGGCCCATTGCGATGCCATATTTGTTCCCTTTTAACCCATTTTGTTAATGAGGTGGGTCCTCGTTACTGAACCATTGAGTGGACAGAATGAATTTTAGTAAAGGTGGGATCTCTAATTCGGATGTCTCCGATAGGTTAAGTAGGAGAGGTTGACCTAGTGTCCTAAGTCTGCTTCAACTCAGGGCGGGGCAATGGCAGAGGAGGTGTTGTACTGTTTCCTCCTCTTCTTCATACCTGCAGCTTCTGCAGAAATCATGGTGAGCGACTCCTAGGCGTGCAGCGTGTCTGCCGATAAGACAGTGACCCGTTAGGGTTCCCCCCAGAAGCGATATGTGTTCCCTACTGTGGCGTTAAAGCGTGGTGGTACGCTTTAGGTTTAGTGTTGGCCACGTAAGCCTCGCTACCGCACAGGAGGAAAGGTTTTTCCACCTATCCGCAGCGAGACGACGTGTTTCAGCTTTTGTGTGGAGCTTAAAAGTTACCATAGGCATCCCCATCATGCTCGATGGTGGTGCCTATGGTGCCTGGCCAGTTTGTCCGCAGACTCATTTCCTTCTATGTTGCGGTGTCCAGGCACCCATATAAGCTGTATACTGAATTCTCGTGCGATCTCATTTAGAGATGCACGGCATTCGGTAAGCGTTTTGGTATTGTTGGTGTATGAGTCAAGGGCTTTAAGGGCGGCTTGACTATCTGAGTATATGAAGACGTTTCCTTCTCTGATTGGTAGTGTGCTAAGGTAGGTGGCTGCTTCCTGGATGGCCACCTCCGCTTGGTACACGCTACAGTGATCAGGAAGGCGGAACGATAAGTTCAAGTTTAGGTTGGTGAAGAAGACTCCCCCTCCTATTTTTTCGTCAAGCCATTAGAGCCATCAGTGTAGATGTTGATGGCATTGGCTCTGCTTTGGGGTAGGTTTTCCCACTCGTGTCGAATTGTTGTTGAAATTGTTAGATTAGTATGAATTTTGAAGCTGCAGTTGCAGCTGAAGGTAAAAACGCTGCTGTAGCGAACTTTCTTTTGCTCATAACTCGACTTCCGATTATCCTATCTTTACCATTCCTTGAGCGGATCAACTTGTAGGGTCCAACATTAAACCTCCTGGCTGTCAAATACTTTTACACAAACTAAATATACTCTGTGTAGCTTTGGTACGGAATTTAAATGGAGTAAAGTCTGTATAGAAGCTGGAAAAAAATTTGTATGGCTATTTTATAAAAAACTTTGTGATTTTAAGCTATATTTAACAGTCGATTTTGGCATTTTTAGGACTTAACAGTTGGCAAACACGGTCGATAACATTGATATATTGATTTATCGATAAGATATTGAACAACCCTGGCCCTAGGGCCTGCTTGATAATATTCTTCAACTGCCTTGAAAATGCACATCGTGTCTAGAGCGAGACTTTACATTATCAAGAAATGGAGTCATTTTAAAGTTTCAAGTAAACAATGGCTAACATTTCAGAGTTACGTTTCGAATGTAATACTCATAGTTCGTAATACTTCCTTATAATAAGATGCAACGCAATCGAAAGTTTCAAGAAATACTTCAACCTTTAGCTCAAAGTACTTAAGCAACACCAAGATATTGAACGAAGTAACGAGCTGTACGGGCATATCAAAAGCAACCATGTCAGCTCTACTACTGTGGGCAAAAAGTAGAGCTGTGTAATTAGTTTGTAGAATGAAAAATCTTTATTTATTCTTCTAAATACATTTCATCCCCTTTAAAGTAATCCCCTCCCGATAACATACACTTATGCCAACGTTTTTTCCAATCCTCGAAACATGCCAAATAGTCCCTTTCCGGTATAGCCATCAGCGCTTTCTTCGATTTTGCTTTTATCTCCTCAATCGACTCGAAACGCGTTCCCCGAAGTGGTCTCTTGAGTTTTGGGAATAGCCAGAAGTCACACGGAGCCAAATCAGGCGAATACGGTGGTTGCGGAACGATATGCGTCGAATTTTTGATGACTTTTTTGCAAGAAATTGAGAACTTTCGGTACCAAACGAGATTTGACTTTCGTTGGCCCAAATGGTCTTTCAAAATGGTTTTCACAGATCCTTCTGATATTCCGATCATATCAGTAAGGTCTCTAACAGTCAACCGACGATTTTTGCGCACTAATTCCTCCACTTCATTGACGTGTTGGTCATCTGTAGACGTCGATGGTCGTCCGGAGCGCTCCAAGTCATCCACTCGTTCTCGACCCTCTTTGAAGTCTTTGTACCACTTATAAACATTTTTTTGTGACATGGTAGAATCACCAAAGGCCTTCCGCAACATCCTCAACGTTTCCGCAGCCGAAATTCCATTCCGCAAACAAAATTTGATGGCACTTCTCTGCTCAGACATTGTAAAAATCGAAAAATGCACTCTTGGTCGTTTGGAAAACACAAGCGTAAATATATTTCTGATAATGACATTCACATGAAATTTGGCACAAAAAAACCTGCCCGAATTGTTAGGCCCGCGAAGTTTAAATTGACCCTTGCACCTTACTTTTTGCTCACAGTAGTATATAAGGCAAGAAATACTTTGATAATCGAAAACAAAGCTGATCAAACACATCCACAGTCTGCGCAAAGAGCTATATAGTAGTTACTGTATCATGTCAATCAGGGGTCGGCAATTTGAGCAGAGAAACATGCGTATTCCTATATAAAAAACGGACAGAGATTATTCCAAAAATTGTCTTATTTGCTGGGATTTGTTGGACAAAGACTATGTCTCTGCTCACATTGCCGATGCCTTTTCTAGGTTCAACTGATTTACCTACCAGCAACGCGTGGCTGTTGGAACAAAAAATTCCAGTAAAATAAATAAATGAAAAACAATTCAGGAAATTCCGGACTGAATCAAAGTTAAAGAAAATAAATCGAAATTTAAGCAAAGAAATTAAATGGAAACCTATTGAACCATAAGGGTACAAACCCAAGCTGATTACTTATTGCATTTGCCATACAAATGACTTCATTGCAAGTTCCCACACATCGCAGATTTCTCGCGAATCCCATAAAATGAGCGTGGGATAGCTTACTGCTTCAATGGCTGTTGAAAAACATTTCCTTTTAAACTAAATATAAATATATAAAATCACAAAAAATGGCATAACGAAAGGATTACACCTTCTCCAACAATTAGTGATGTAAAAAAAAGATTACTTTTCAACCGCCCCCCTCTAACCCAACCCAAGCCCTGTCCTGTCCTCTTTGAATGAATGCATGGAAATTTGTGATAAAAATAACATTCGGAATCTAAAAAAAAAGAAGTCAAATCAAAAGCATTGCCCTAATGAAGTAATACAAATTTGTTGGCTCCTAATAAAGACATGCCTGCTGCTACTTCATCCTGGGTGTATAGTATGCTATCGATTCTGTTACTTTGACAACCAATATGGATGCTTACCCACACACACACACCACGCTTACCCACTTGCCTGGATATATATTTGCTTTGGCTTCACTGACGCCGCGCCGCTGCCGCTGCCGCTTGTCTGTCACTTCAGTTCTCAGAATGTGAAGACCTTGCAGAGGTGGTGGTGGTGGGGGGGGGGGTGGGGCATCGACTCGGGTGGGTGGGTAGTGGTTGTTATTGTTATTATTATGTAATGCAGTCATTTAATTGGTAACAAATTGTATTGTTTGGCTTGGCTTGGCATTTCTTTGCTTATTTCGGTACGCTTTTATGACTTTCCTAGGAAACGCTAAGGAGGAGGACCTGCATGACACTGTACGTATGTGTGTGTGTGTGGGCTCTGTACCTATGTAATCAGTATGTATGTAAGCGCTTACACTTTAAGGCAGACAAAGTTTTTCGGCATGGCAAATGTTTGCATTTTGAACTTTTTACCTGTAAAATTGTTAAAAACATTTGTCCGATGGCTCTGGCAGAGCAAACATAATACGCTTATGCTTATGGGCTGTAATTAAAAAGTCACACACAAAACTGCCAACAAGTGAAACAACGCCACGCGCATATACAAACATGTATGCACATTTGTGTGTATTTCTGTATGTATTTCTGTTAGTGTGGGAGTGTGCTTAATTGGTTTAGTTTAATTTGAGCTGGCAAAACTATCTACATGATTATTAAGCTAATTTTAACTGTTAAATAAAACACATATTTGGCTTGACACAGCCCAAAGGGCCAAGGCTGAGCTCCTACCCATCTCTGGTTTCTAATTTTCAAAACAGAGAGAGAGAGAAAGCAACAGTTTCACGACGGGTACAGACGCCATAGATTGAGAAGCTTTTTCCTGACTTGCTACTTTACAGCTGACGCCAATAGCTGCTGCAGGTGACCAGTTTCTTAAGCTATAAACCTTTTTAGATTCTTCTGAAAGCAGAATTTAATTTGTACTATATCTCTGTTTTGAGAATGTAGTGGGTGGCACCCTCCAACATAGTCTTCAAGATGGTAAACAAGTTTGGGAAACTACTTGGTTTCTACATCTCTGACCCCAATAAGAATATATAGACATGTCCGTCCGTCTTTCCGTAAAAACAATAACAAATTCAGAGATGTTTAGATAGAAGGTTTGGGGCAAAAATTCCTTTACTTGCAGGCAGATTAGAATCAGCACGTTTTTTTATTGACCTTTATTTTAGATTTGACTGTTTTAGCCCATTTTCCCTTGGCACTTGTTGAATGCACCAGTGTCGCAACAACCCGTGTGTGTCACGCTGCTTTGCATGAATTGCATTACCCAACATTTTTGTTCGTATCATCAAAACTAAAATTTTTTCTTAGTTTTTCTTAATCGTACCTAAAAACGTATGTTATTAAGCTAACAAACGCTTAATCTTAGTACATAACAGCTTTCAAAGTAGCTAACTTATGTCTCAGTTTTCAGAATGAAAATGCTTAGTGTTTTAGTTAGTTTTGTATCTTAATTTTAGGAAATATCATAAGTAAGAACTTATATATTTATAACCTTAATCTTAAGACATGACAGCTTTAAAAGTAGCTGTAGCAATTTCAGTGATTAATTTTGAATAATTCACCCACAAAAATAAATTGCCTTAAACCCCCGAAAATAACCTTAAATTCATGGTAATTTGGCCTAAAAATGGAGCCAAAGACATATTGACCTTACTTTAAGGTCGCGTATGACCTTAACTTTTTAGGTAATTTTAGCCATGGTATAAGGCAAAAAACTGCCTAAAAATGAGGAATTATTGACCTTACTTTTAGGAACAAAATTCCTAACTTTTAGGCAGTTTTTTGCCTTATACCAAGGCTAAAGTTACCTTATTTTTAGGAACAAAATTCCTCAAAAACTTAAAAATTTTGTATCCCGCCCACGTTATATAAACAACCCCCACACCTCAACCCTGCCTTGACCTTTGTGTGGTGGTAGTATAGTATATTGTGTTCAAATTCTTTTTTCGAAAAACTCTTAAAATCGTTTATTAGTAAATATACCTTACTTTATTTAACTGGGTCTCGAGCCCGGGTCCTCCGGTTATTAAGCACTATTGACATGACGTTTTAACGTTGTCCGCCATTGTCATAACGCGCGATGTGCGGTCAAGTTCCTCTAAAGAACCCAGTCATTATAGCTGGCAATATTTTTAGTCATTTTATTGTTGAGGAAATGTGACCTTAATATATGGTGAATTTTTCTTAATGTTCGTAATGTAGAAATATCAGCTTAAGCTTTAATTCAATTCAAAGATCCGTGTGGCTCAGGTGTTAGAATGTCAGACTTGAAAGTGGAGGTTGTAGGTTCGAGTCCCAGTGTGGGCGGAAATTTTTTTATTAGTTTTAATATTTTTGGATTTTTTCCAAATTTTTTTTTTATGCTGAGCGTAAAATTTCGTTGGTACATAGTATGTTATAGTCGGGCTTGACCGACTTTCTTTCTTGTTTTTTAATAATATTTGACTTCAGATTTAAACTGTGCCACATACTATAGAGGTGCTTTGTACAAACGGGGGTCCCAATTGCACTGTAAAAAAAAAAAAAAACAAAAAGAAGAAAAAAAAGAAAAATATATAATTAATATGCCTGCGCAGTGGGACTCGAACTCACAACTCCCACGTACAAAGGCAATGTTCTAACATCTGAGCCACGCAGCTTATTGCCAGCCGAAAGCTTAAGATTACACTGATTCAACATTCTTTACATACGTTTAGGAAACGTGACCTTAAATTTAGGCGACCATTTCCTAAAAAAAATGACAGAAAATTGGTCTTTTAGGTCAAAATCTGGTCGTTTAGGTAAAAAAATGCCTTGAAAGTTGAATTAAAGGCAATTTTTTTTTTAGGAAGTGCTTAACCTTGATTCTAGGCTGCTCTTTTTTTTGAGTGTTCTTACCAGAATCCAAGCACATATCATACCTTAAAGTATGATATATATAAGTTACTTCTAGCTTAGAGCAGGCAACCAGTTCTGAATCGAACCTGGCTTGAACCGAATCAAACCGCTTATTCCAGCTGGTAAACCGAGCCGCACATCGAACCGGCTTCCTTTCAGAAATGCAGGTACAGTTTACTGGCGAGTTTTATGACGTGAATCCCTTTTCTGTAGCCAACAATACTTATTAATTTGGGAATTTGAATAGTATCCCTCAAAATCCTTATCGATGCCGGATCAATATAACCTTTAAGAATGACTTTACTCAAATTTTAATATACTTGTCATCAATCTGCATTCTTTTCTTTATTTTCAATTTTCTGTAGTACTTCTCTACCATAATTTAATCTTCGTCAGGAGAGTTCACTCATATAATATGATAAGTAGGTTGTGTAAAATACATGTTACTATTTATTTTCGAGCCGACATTCTACGTTTTCGAAGGGCATTCCTCTAGGAACTCTTAGACGAATGACTGTGTATCCGACATCCTAAATTATGGACATTCTTCTAAGGACTTTAAAGATATTCAAATGGTTTATGGAAATTCAATTTCCAAAGTGTGCGCAAAGTCGCATTGCAACGGAATTAACTGAACCGAACCGAACAGTTTCGAACGGTTTAGTTAGCTCCAAAAACCATGTAATAAACCGAACCGGCGGCTTAGAAACTGTGTGAACCACTGAACCGAACCAGTACGTATTTTCAAGTGGTTTGCATCCCTGTTTTAGACCATAATATACCTTAAAATTTGCGTAGTTCGTCCCTTAAGGGCTTTAGGGCTGGTTGTATTGTTTGTAGCATGCATTTCCTTCTAAAAGCTTTCTGTTTATTTTGTCATTTTTTTCTGCCCCACATAATTAAAATTTGAAGCAGATTTGCTATAATGGCAAACGCAAACTAAATTTTCAGGGTTCTTGGAATTAGAAGAACTTTTTTTGTCATCACGGAGCCTCTCGATTCACCAGTTTATGGTGAATATTTAATTAGAAAATAAAATTCAAAAAGTAATGTTTTAATGTGCTAGAGGAGGCTCCAAAGAAAAATTACTCATACGCAGTGTTGCCTTTGATATTTATATATTCTTTTAGTTAGCTTTGATTGCCCGTTGCTTAATTAGTAGAAAAGTTTCATAAAGTAGATTTACTAATTAGACTATGAGAATAATGCACACAATTTAAAAAATGGGTTCAAAAACGCCCAAAAACTAAGATAGAAATTATTTGAATATCTTTGTGGAGGACTAACATGTGTCGCAGATCAAAACAACCGCATATGAGTACTTATAAAAATGGAAAATATTGTAGAATTTCGACAATTGACAGCACAGATCTCAGTGTTGAAATTTTGAAGTAGGAAACGGCTGCTGCAGACAACACATAGCGTAGATGCACCCAGAGTCCAAGAGCAGCAAGCCCAACATTTTATTAAAAATATTCCTGGTCAAAAATGTAACGAAAGGTGGAAGTTTTGACATAAACACATTACTCGTAGGTGTGCAAAAAGTCACAAATGTGGCTTTTGTCAGGACACAGCAGGTGAACTTTTGCCAAACAAAAGGCTCCCACATATATTTAAGGTGCCAAGGTGTCTCATTGTATAACGAATTGTTGTTGCTGTTGTTGTCCCAAGTTGAGTTAATAGAATCTGAGATTTATTGTTTTAGCAAGAATTTATCTGTATAATGGGCATAGCCATCCCCCCACCCCCTCACTCTTCCTTTCACATGTAAGATTATAAGTTAATTATATGCTTTGTTGCTTGTTGTTTGGTAACTTAAAACGCAAAAAGGGAACCAAATAGGGGAAAAAATGATTTTAGCAGGCCAATGGCAAAAGAAGACAACGGCATGACATAATGGAGACCCGGCGATAATGAGTGTTATGGCAACGCCATGGAAAAGGACACTGAATGACAGCAGCTGTTGGATAATGATAAAAGCGGCAGCAGTAGCAACCCACAAGTCCTTAAATGAAAGCAAATACAATTCGCATTAAATGGAATTCATATTTATATGAACTTAGATGGACTGACATATGGATCCAAATATAAAGAAAGAATCGTGTAAATTTTAATTAGAAACAATGGCCCCATTTGCACCCAGCGCTCTCATTTAAGCAACAATGAGCTGGAAATGGCAACGCTCTTTAGTCTGATTTAAATCCAACCATTTCTGGCGTTGCATAAGCTGAGGCGCACTTAAAGTTTGCAGCAGCACGTGGTTTGCCTTTTAAATCATAAGCATAGCCAACGAACTGTCTGTGTCACCAGCTCAGATCCAGACATTTTTGCATTGACAAGCTTCACAGTTTTTAGTAAATCCCAACCTACAACGTTTTGTCATTTTTGCACTAGTTGTGTTGTGTGTGGAGTTTAGTGAAAATTTCATCAGAAGAGAAGCTTGAGTTTTCAGAGAAATACTTCAAAAACCAACCAGGCATTCTTTGAAGCCGGAGAGCTTTTTGTGGCATACATGGAATGCTCATCCTCAGATGGAATATTGAAAGTTAGAATAACAGAAGGCAACAGATTATTAAAGGGTTGGTGCTGGTTGGTTCTTGTCCTTCACGACTAGACTTGTAGTAATTTATGCATAAAGCTTTTCAAAATGCCTGTTATGACTGTTTTTAGTCATATTTTATGGGTAACCCATACAATTGTATGGTTCTTTGATAAATATTGGGGGGTGTCTCATAAATCTACAGAGATTTTCGTATAGAAGATTGAATTTTGAACTAATCAAGTAGAACTTTAGATGTCAAATGACAGAAACGCAGCAGGCTACTTGATTATGGAGAAGGAGCACCGTATGCATCAAATCTAGTTTTGGTTTCAAATCTCTCAACTTTTGTCATCTCAGCTAGTAGCCCAGCATTTTGGAGACATTTCACATATAAAGGCAAGCAGCTGTGGCACGAAAGCGGGACACCCCCGGTTACTTTTGGCTTTAAAACAAACTGTCCAGAACAATTCTGCAATTTTTCCATGCAAAGATTTACCATTTTCTATACAAGTTCTCAAATTTGTTAATCTATCTACTGCCCAAAAATATTCTTTGCAAAATCCTTATAGTTGTCTAGTGATTGGATATTTAACACCATTCAGTTGCCTAGCTTCTTAAGCTAGGATTTCATTCCTCCTTATTATGTTGGATTGAATTCCTACTTGGACTCTGGACTTACAGAGTCAGAATAAACAGCTCGCTTTCTAGTCCATGTGTGTCTGCTTCAAATCTTCCACAGGGAGAGTGCCCTTGGAGACTTTCTTTTCATTAGCATAAAAGGAAACATCTCCGATACTTGATCAGCACGACGAGCTGAGTTAATTTAGCCATGTCCGTCGGTTTCTAAACTATCTCCTCCGTCAGTTTCAAAGCTATCTTCATCAAACTTTGCACTAAGTCTTTTTAGCACAAATACGCTGCACATTTGTTGGAACCGGACGGATCGGATGACTATAGCATATAGCTGACATAGGAATGATCGGTCGAAAAACTAGTTTTAGTGAGAAAAACATTTTTGTTTTCATTAGAAACACCTCCAAAGTTTGTATTTCTTAGTTTGCTTTGCTTTACCAAGGCTTTACTAAGTTTGGTCGAAATCGGACAACTATATAGTATAGCTGTCATAGAAAAGTAGAGTCTAAAAGGCAGTCTTAGTGAGAAAAACTTGTTTGTTTTCAGTGGAAATGTGCTTAAAATTGGCAGTTATTTCTTTGATATGCTTTTACACAACTCTATAATGTTTGTTCAAAATCGGCTGACTATAGCATATAGCTGTAGTATGAATGATCGGTCAAAAAAGAAGTTCTATTGAGAAAAACTTTTTTGTTTAAAATAGAATCAACTCCAAATTTCTTACATGCCTGTTTGCTTGATTTCACCAAGTTCGGTGAAAATCGTACATCTATATAGTATAGCTCCCATAGAAAAACAAGGTTCGAAAAGTTGTTTTAGTTAGAAAAACGTGCCGAAGTTATCTATTCTTTATTTTTAACTCTGTACCAGAGGTACACAGAGTATATTTAAGCAAAAGTATGTAAACAGCCAGTAGAAAGCATCTCCGACCCCATAAAGTATATATTTTCTTGATCAGCATCAACAGACGAGTCGATATAGCACGTCCGCCTCTACGTCCTTCCGTCCGTCGGTCTGTATGAACGCGTCGATCTCAGAGACCATAAGAGATAGAGCCACAAATTTTTGCATGAAGGTAGGTGTATACCGTACGCAGATCAAGTTTGTTTCAGATTTGATAAATTCCTCCCTCCCCCTTTTACCCTCGTGGTTTAATACACATCAAGCAATGCCCAATATCTAACTATTCTAAAAGGTACACTCAGATCGAATAAAAAACACTGGAACTATAAGCAAAACAATTGAGCTTGAAGAGTTGGGGTGTGACGCATCGCTAGAGCCGCTAAATAGTGTTGCCTACTTTCAGGTTGGCCCTTTAATAGCTGTTACAAAAACCGGTTATATTCACATTCAAAAACAAAAAAGAAGAAAACAAATGAACAGGGTATTTTGTAGACGGGACACTCGACTTCAGCGCCTTCACTTGTTTCTACGATGAAAAGTTAGCTGATCTTTGCAAACACACTTTTCCCCATCTGCCAGAAGCCTTGCAAAAGCGGATACTTGCAAAAGGAATACTTAGTGGAAGAATTGTTGACTGACACTCAAACTGCTACCTAAGTATTAATTAGTTAAAAAACTGGCCTTGGTTGTGATTTAAATTTCTATAATTCTAACAATTCTTATTTTAAACTGCTTTTCCATACCTTCGAATGCTCAACAATGTCAAGCATATACGCATTTCTACCCTTAGCTTAGCAATGTCTTCTCTCACCTGTGGCATCCTCAAATGCCAGTCGAAGGTGTCAACAAATTGAGATTAATAACAAAACAAATGATTCCGTAAAATCCCAATCGGAGCCCCAAACCAATGCTTGATGGCTGACACATGCCGGAACACAAACATACCAAATGCATGCCAAATGATTTGTAAGCATGGATATATTTAAGTTTCCCAGCAATTGAACCGAAGGCAGTGGAAACTGTTCAAACGCCCAGCATCCTGGCCCAGGCACAAATCAATTATATCAGTTGGGGGGAGGGGAAAGGAACACGGCGCAGAGAGCGAAAGAAAAGAGTGGTAGAAGGAAAAATATTGGAAAAAAGGGACAATAGACAACATTGGCAACCTGCTGGGCTAATGCCGGACTCAGACAAACAAACACAACAAACACACACACAAGCGGGCGACTCAAAGGGCGACCATTTGGCTTTTGTAGTCCAATTGAAAGGAACGCCGCCTGTGTCTGTGGGTAGCGGATATCTGGCGACACTCTATTGGGGGGCCTTAGGTAAATTGCTTTTATTGCATACGTTTCGTGTCGCCATTTGAATTGCACTTAATTTCAATCAGACGCCCGCTGCTAAGCCACTTCAGCTAATTGTTTGGTTTTTTGAGGACAGAACCCACCCATCAACCACCCACGGCAGCAGTCCGGGCCCAAAGTCAAGATGTAGACAGAGCCAAGCTAATTTGCAAATGCTGCGCAAGCTGCTAGGTAACCCACCCAGCCTGATGTTCCACGGAGGCATCCTACTCTGCGCTACTTAAGCTGGCTTAAAAGAACACTCCAGTGCCTGGGATGACTTACACTGAAAGAAAATAGCAGCACAGGCAACGCAAAGGAACACACAAAGCCAAAGTTTGGCCTGAGTTTTTGCAAACTTTCCCTTTTATTGTGTTTTATAATTTTGCCTAATTTCTTTGAGTGTATTGACTGTAGGATTGGGTGGGGGGGGCGTGACTTGCCATGCATTGCTCTAAAATTAATTGTAGTGCGTTCTTTATAATTTCACTAGGGGAGGAAGTGTATCATTAGCCGCGGCAAATTCCGCCTAATCTCCATGCCAAAGTCAAAGTGAAAGTCAATCTGCTGTGGCTAATGGAAGTTGCTTGTTGCTCCGCTCTCACCGCCCTCACCGCCCCGCTGCATAGTTAAAAAGGCACGAAAAAAGTTTTGCATACTTGAAGGCGTGTGTCCCGGCAACGCCTCAAATAAGGCGAGTCCTTGTTATATTCAGATTACCGATTACCGAAATGTAAAACGCGACACAAAAGTGTTGCCGCCGCCGCCGCCGCTGCCGCCGCTTTCTTTGAAGCACCCGGTCTGTGATTTCAAAGGCCCAAAAGCCATTCCATTCCCATATGGAATATGACTATGACCTCATTTTCAAATCGAAAACCCAGCCAGCGCAAACCCCCAAAGGATGCCCACGATCAACTTGTATATATTTAATAAAGTTGCGAACGGAACGTAGCATATGGACTTGGGCATTGGCTTTGGGTCGCCATTGAACCGGCAACAATAAGTAAATTAAAACTAAAGTCTGCATGCCGCAGTGGGAGGCGAGGCACGCGCTTTGAATACGTTTAAGGAAATGACTGGGGCGACCCCGTTGCGACTCCAACTTCCTCACCGGGGGTAAGGGAAAATTAAAATGAAGCATTGCGGAATGATTTTTACACTTGCCACCACACCACCACAAACACACACACAGAAACAGACAGAGGCAAGGGTGGTGAGCTTCCACTACTCGTTCACGCATCCACACGCACAGCTGGCTGCTAAGCAGACTGGCGCCAAAATTGTGGCTGACTTCACAGATTTTTCATGACGATGACGAGATGACGGCTTAGGTTTAGCTTCGGCTTTAGAATGCATGGACTATGGCCAGGAGCAGAAGCAGCAGCAGCAGCAGCAGCAGCTGAAGCTGTAACAGCAAGAGCAACCGTTGACTGGATGACTGTCCGACGTTCGGGCTCGTTAATACCGCCAACGCCACGGGCAACTTGACATGATGTCCGGTACAGTGGGGCAGGGTTTGGGGAAAAATTGACAAATTAATTAGTGGCTGTCAAGTTTATTTTATAAGGGCCACATTTTGAGGGGTTCTCTAAGTTGATCATACTTCTGCCCCGTCCACTTCCATCTGCTTTCCTTCTTTGTTCTGCTTTAGTTCTACTAGCTTTCCTCTGTATTTCTCTATACTTTCTTCCTTTGTTCCTTTAACGATTTTATTTTGATTTCTTCTTTGATGTTGATGTTTCTTTGCTTCTTCAGCTTTGCATTTCTTTCCTTAACATACTGTTAATGCACTGTTAATACAATTGCTTACTTGTATTCCTGTTTAAGGAGTATATCAAAGTCGGTTAGTGTTGCCCTTGAACGCACTCTCTTCCTTCTGTTCTATTTTCCTTCTCTTTTCTTCCCTTCTTCTTTACTTTTCACGTTCTTTCCTCTGTTTTTACTTTCTTTTTCCATTATTTCCCTGTTTATTTCTTATTTCTTTTCCAGTTTAATTTCTTCTTTGATGTTGATGTTTCTTTGCTTCGTCTCCTTTACATTCCTTTACCTAATATTCTGTTAATGCAATGTTAAAGCAACTGTTTAGTTTTATTCCTGTACAATGGGTATATCAAAGTCGGCTACCATTGCCTTTACATGCACTCTCATCCTTCTGTCTTAATTTCGATCCCTCTTCTAGCTGTCTTCGCTTCTTCCTTACGTTTCACGTTCTTTCCTCTGTTTTTACTTCCTTTTTCCGTTATTTTCCTATTTCTTTCATATTTCTTTTCCATGTTATTTTCTTCTTTGATGTTGATGTTTCTTTGCTTCTTCTCCTTTATATTCCTTCACATAACATACTGTTAATGCACTGTTAAAGCAACTGTTTTCTTTTATTTCTGCAAAAATATACTTGCACTCTCTTCCTGCTGTTCTATTTATCTGTCTTCTTTCTAATGTCTTCCTTTTTTCTGTACTTTTCATGTTTCTTGCTACGTTCTTCCCTTCTCTTTTTATGTCATTTCCCTGTTTCTTTCTTCTTCTCTATTTTTTTGTACTTGTGAAATCATAATTGTTCCTTCTTGTCGATTTCTTCTTTCCTTTCTTCCTCTCTCTCTCTCTCTGCCTTGCCATAAAACTTATCGCTTTTCTACCTGTCTTTGATTTTGTTTTTACATTTTGAAACATTTTGATTGTTTCATTTTTTATTTGTCCTTCTATCGTCCTGATCACTTCTGCCCTGCTCTTCTCTCTGCCTTCCTGGCTGTGCATCACTGTGCGCTCGTCAACGTCTCTACATGTGGGGGCTGTGTGTAGGTGACATGTCCATGTCCTGACACGACAACAACGTCGTGGTAGTCGCTCTAGTCGGCGCCAGCTCATCAGCTAGTCCTCCCGCTCCACATCCCTGCCATGGCAACGCGCCTGTTCCTTGGGGAGATGGCAGCACGGTAGAGGGGGGGTTAAAGAGAGGGGCCACGAAAGGACGCCCAGCGCAGCAAGAGAAAATACTTACCAAGTGTCATTGGGGGTTGGTTTCTGGTGTGTTGTTTTTACTTGTCGCCGTATTAAAAAATAGAAATGCCAACAACAACGGCAACAACTTGCTCCATATGGAAACTTGGCGCGACACAGCGCCATGCCGACCCTTCGCATCTCAAGCGCAGGAGCAGTAGCAGAAGCCGCCTTGCCACCCGCTGCTCAATGTTTGCTCGTTTTCATAATCGGGCGGTAATTGTACACCAATTTGACTTATGAATATAAATTAACTGTGAAACGTGCGACAAAGACATATGCAGTGGGGCGTGCGAGAAAGATAGCGACAGACAGCAGTAACTTATCAAGATCATTATGCAATATTGTAGACAATTGTGTGATTATTGCCGCTGGCTTGAGTTTTGAAATGGTATATCAAAACTAACAAAACATATTGGTAAGTCCTTGGATTCAGATTTGTAACTCCTAGTCGGTCTTTTAGATTTGCATAACACTTGGTTTAACTTTTGAATAATGAGGGGTATTCTGACTGTACCACTATTTCAAACAACTGCGGGTTTAATTTTGGCTGGGACAATGTACAAGAATGGCTTTAGACTCCATCTGAAATCATAAGAAGGCTTGACGAAGATGAACGTCAACTTTTTATAAACCAAACTGGACAGAGCAAGGAAAGGTCCGCATACAAAATGCTGACGCACAACCTGGGTCAATCCAACTATTTTCGAGATAGTCCAGGAACAAACTGCATAAGCAACCTTTTTAAGGCGAGGTGGGAAATGATTGCATTAAACTTTAGGCCACATAGAAGAGACTTGGATCAGATCTGCAGCCTTTGTATAGTATCAGAGAAAAAGGTAGAACCAATAACGATCTAGAAAAACAGTCTTTCAAGAATTTCGCCCTTTAAATCGAACTAAATTCCTTCTCAGTTTGGTGTTTTCTGGCGATGAGAGTGAGGTAAAGAAACTAAGAGAGAGAAGAACAAGCACTTTTAAGAAAATGACATTGAGGCCGCTCTCCTTGTTTCGTTTATGAAGGGAGAGGGGTGTGGGGGGAAACTATCTAGCAGAGAGCGCCATCGGGTTTCTATTTTGTTTTTAATTATTGAAATTCCCAAGTAGTTAAGGCATTGCTGGCATGGACAGATGGCTGTTGGACTGACAGTTGACAGGCAAACACTGCTGCTGCTTTACATAGATTGACAATTCATTTTCTTTAAAATAAAAAACACAAAAGAAATAAACCAAAAATTTTAGTTGTTGTTTGATGATAATTGTTGTCTATGGGCTTTGAACCTGTGTAGCTCAGGATACAAGAGTGAACGCTCTAACGATTGATCCTTGATTCAAGAACTAGCAATCTTGAATGTAAGTACGATAAGCACTTGATTCAAGAATTTGCCTAATTGATTTTAGAATGATTCTTACTTAATTCAGATATTGAAGCTCTTGGATCAAGAAAAAGGGATCAAATTTTCACTCTAAGAACAAGAATATAGCACTTGGATCAAGAATTTTAGTTTTCAACGAACTTTTGACACTAAATAGTCTTGTGTAGGAAATTCTCTATTATTTCTCTGAGTTTAGAACATTTCATTGGCATTTCCTTAGATAGAGCTATCAAAAAGCTTCTAATCATTTTGCATTACACAAATTATAACACAGAGATTCATTTTGTATCTCAATACATAGAAAATTTCCGCAGTTCTCAGAATTATGCATAAATGACCCGCAGTGGTTTATTTCTAGTATCTTTTGCGCTTGCAATTCCGTTACGTAAAACGCCAGCAGCATGAAATGAACGCCATTCGATAGTAATTACATTTGGTCGCTCGAAGTGTCCGGTTGCTCATTTAATTGCCTCAAATTGTCCAAATGTCCATTAGAAACCAGCATGGACTCGCATTTCCTGTATCCGAAAGTGTTGCCAAAAAAAATGGAGGGGAAGAAGTACAAAAAACGAAAAACAAAACATGGGTGCAAAACCAAAAGTGTCGACAAACCAAGTGATTTGCATGCGTAATTCGATTTGTGGTCTGAGCTCTGGACTCTCTGGCATGCAAAATGGCAGCCAAAGCAGCCACCAGCTGTTGATGGGTTCCTATGGATGGATGGCTGTACATGTGTGTGTGTGTGTTTGGGGTGGGGATGTGTCGCGACTGAAGCAACTGAGCCAAACTTGGAATAAATCAAGAAAGCCAATTTATATTTGGTATATGGCCCATTAAATGAAATCTTATGAAGTTCGGATGACAATTACATGAATAATTACATAAAAGGGTGTCCTGTGCGTGTGTGTGTGTGAGTGTAACCTAAGCAGTGTGCCGGGACTTGGGCGCCTGCTGCTGGCTGCTGGCTGGTTTCCTGTATTATTTATGTCGCGCACACGCATACCACAAAAACCCAAGGCAGGATATACAATTGCACTTAAAGCCTTCTCCATATGTGGCATCCACCACAAGCGCCTTTAGCTCCCACATGGGAGGACACGACTATGACTGTAACTCAATCTGGTCATGGGAGCAGGAGTGAGATACGCCCAGCTTGCCAGTGGCAGTTGCTGGTTGCGGCTCCGGGTCCGTGCAAGCATTTCAAGTGCGTTTCATTTACAATTTCCTCTTGCATTTTATGCGTCCGCTGTGCCATACAATGCCACACAAAGTGCAACCCCGGTGCCAGGAACTGGCGTGTTCTTGGCTTTTATGTCATTGTTATATGCTTATTGTGTCTCTCGAATGCGTTTTCCTATTGCCGTTGAAAATGTTTGCCAGCGAATCTCAATCGAATCACGGCGGCCGTAAAAAGATGCAAATGGCAGCAAAGGTGAAGGTAAAGGCAAGCCAGGCAGCCAGGAAGCTACTCAGAATTGGCCATATTTCTCTATGTGTACCAAGACCATGCACTCTGCATATTGTGCATTTCAAAGCTGAAATTTAACAACAGCAGCAGCAGCAGCACCAGCTGTTGCCAGCTGGGCGTGTGTAAACGCGACAGCCAAAGAGTCGGAGTTGGTGTCAGGGCCAACTTCAACCTCTCTTTGTCTCGCGACATCAACAGAGACACAAGAAACGGGACTGGGGCAGGCGGCAGGCTAAAGTAGGCCAAACACACACATACATAGACACCCCCTTTTGACAATTGTTTAACCTGTCTGTCTGCGCCTTAGTTTTTGTCTGCCTATGGCCTGGCTTTGGCTCTGGCCCACAAGATTGAGGGTAGGCTTCAAGTTCAGCCTCAATGGAACAGACAATTCATCTAGATTGGGAGTGAGGAGTCGTCGAGGAAGGCTTCAATAGAGTTTAACTATATATTTTTCAAGGATTTGAGACAGGCTAGGAGCTTGGAATTCATACTATAACCATGAAGATATTTGCCTTATTTTGAATACCGTTGAAAGGCTATTTAATGGACAGTATTCGACCTCTCGAATCACCATCCCTTCTACAAATTGTTAACAAATTTTTTTATTCGATGAAAACCGAAATCAATCCGCCAATTTGTGACCGTAACTCGAATCCTGATTCGAACTGTACACAATTAAAGAAATGGTACACAGCGGAAAAAAGGGATATTAAACAGAATCCTTCAAATGATTTCGGTATCCATTTGGAATGGATATTTTATAATATCCATTTTTGGAAATTAAAATGTACATTTAATGTTAAATGGATCTTAAATGTTCATCCAACGGAGCTGAAAATCATACAAACGACATGAAAAATGTATATTTTACTATCAAAAATAGAGTTAACTTCGGCTTGGCCGAAGTTTGTAGACCCTTGCAGAACTAAGACTACTTTTCGGACCATACTTTTCAATTGGAGCTAAACTATATAGATGTTCGATTTCGACCAAACTTAGTGAAGCCATGCAAAAGCCTAACAAACGAACATATAACAACTTTGGAGTCGATTCCATTTAAAACAAAAAAGTCTTTCTCAATAGAACTTCCTTTTCCACCTCTCATTCGTACTGCAGCTATATGCTATAGTCATCGGACTTTGACAAAACTTTGTAGAATTGTGTGAAAGCATTTTAAATAAATAAATGCCAATTTAAAGGACATATCCATTGAAAACAAAAATGTTTTTTTCACCAAGACTACTTTTCTGACTCAACTTTTCCAAGACAGCTATATAGATGTTTGATTTCGACCAAACTTAGCAAAGTCGTTGGATAACATAGCATACTCAGAAATACAAAGTTTGGAGCCTTGCATTGAAAACAAAATAGTTTTTCTCACTAGAACTAGTTTTATGACCGATCATTCCTATGACAGCTATATGCTATAGTCATCCGATTCGGCCGGTTCCGATAAATGTGCAGCGTATTTATAATAAAAGACGTCGTGCAAAGTTTGGTCGCGATAGCTTTAAAACTGACGGAGAAGATAGCATAGAACTAGACGGACATTGCAAAATCAACTTAACTCGTCATGCTGATCTGCAATATGCGTTACAAACATCTGGACAATTTTAATATACCCTCTGCAAGGGTCTTAAAATTGAAAAGTATGCCGCTCTTGTCGGAATTACAACAAATTCTTATTTTACCTAAAGAGTATAAGCATTATAGACACGATATAAAGTTTATTTTTGCAAATTTGCACTCTAAAATCTTATTTTTTTAAGATTTGAAGTAGGTGGACGATAGGCATGATACAATAATTACCACTGGGCAGTTACGATAGATATAATCGAGTATAACTAACTGACTTGATAGCTCTCGATTTCTTGGTTTAGGAAGTAATTTCTATCGAAAGCTGTTAATCAAGTATAAAATCGACTTTGTGGCCCTAATTTTTGTGTGTGTTTCAGTCCTGGGGTTCGATAAACTCCTATACCTATATATGGATAGGCGGTCAAACCCGATTTTAACATACTCTGCACCCTGTATAATTCTATTCAAAGCTCCAACAGTGCCAATCACTTACCCAGAACGTTCTTCTCACTTTAAGCCAAAAACTCAAACACAACAACAACAAAATCAAAACCAACGGCACTCTCTCACTTTCCTTCTCTTTTCAAATTTGTAGCTTGCAGCTTGACAGAAGTGAGGCTCCACATCGAAAACAATTATATACAGAAAGAACGGTGAAAAAGAACCACAGCGGCCTGCAGGAGAACAAATAAAAAACCAACGGCACTCTCTTTCTATTTAAGCTTAGGCGAGGTGAGAGCGTGGCTTCACAGCAAACGAACGGCAAAAAAAACCACAGCGGTCTGCAGCAAAGTTTTTTGAAATGCTGAGAAAACAACCGCTTATATCACTTTTCATCACTTTCACTAACTTCTTTAACTGCACACACTATTTGTTTTGTATATGTTAGCTTTTACTTATATTCTACCCGTTTTTTCGCTTAGAATTGAAACCACGCTGGCAGACACCGGCCGACTCACATGCCTTGCCTCAGATAACTGACCTGAGACTCTCTCTCTCTCACTGTTGCTGCAAGTGTGAGGCCAGATCTCTTCAATTACAGCAATGAGCGTGAGAGCGAAGCTGTGTGTATACATACATAGATCGGTGTTGCTAGCTTAGCTATTTTACCACCAGATCTAGCCTTAAACTATTCAGTGTTGCCGATATCTAAAGCCCGATTATAACATATTATCTGAGATCTGTGCGTTCATACGGACAGATAGACGGACTTAATGCTCATACAAATTTTGAGTTAAGAAAATTGATTGACATCTACAGATCTTTCGAGTGGTTTGCAAGTAGTCCTGGGGCTCTCTATATAAAATTCTAGATATTCTATTAACTTCGAAAGTTGGGAACCCAGAATGCATTTCATTAAAATATACATATCTAGTGATGAATCAAGATAGTGTTGTCGCAGTCCTAGACAAGCGGCACCAATTTCAGCTAAACTTTGTTATAATTCCCGAAATTCTCTTCAAGGACTTAAAATCCCCAGTTTATAGTGCAGCATTAACCAAATCAATAGAAAATGCTTCATCTAAAACTCATAATCCCATTAAATCAATCATTACCCCATTCTTGACCGATCCCATACCCTTTGGTGTTCTCACCATCAACCATTTAAGGTGGTTGAAAAAGTTCTTCAGTTTCAGTTGCCCAACTTTGTCAAGTGTTAAAGTCGCCACAACTTTTCGCAAATAGCAACAAGTTTGCCAGAAGCCAGAAGTCTCCAGCCATCACCCACATCCCCACTCGCACCCGCACCCAAACCCATTCACATGCTCAAAAGTTACACAGACTCGCCTCCGAACGCAGGCACAAACAATTGACTTTTGAGCACCGCCTCCGTCCTCAGTGCATTCTCTAAGTAAAAGGCAAAAGCTAACCATATGAGACATGCTCTCGTACTTGTTACCAGCTTGTTTGTTTCCTATACTACCTCAAAAAAGCGCCACATATGGAAAGGAACGGAAGCGGCAGCAGCGTTTTCCTCCGCCTCGCTTTAAATGCCCGCAGTGTTGTTGTTTAATGCCAACTCAGTAAAAAATTAAGCATAATAATAAGTAGACGAGCGAGCGGCCACCAAAACTCCTAGCAGAGGAGCAAAAAGTGGAAAGGAGCAAAACGCCGCCAGCTGCCCCGTATTATTATTATGGGCTCTCTCTCTCTCTCTCTCCCTCTGTCGCTCTCTCTAGCCACCACTCTTGCTTTCGTTGTGCCCTCTCTATCGCACTTGGGACCAGACTGCGGCATGCTTGTTGCTTCACTTGTTGACAGGACGCAGGCGCATCAGCGAATGGAATCCACAGCCAGCCGTGGCGTATACGCCGTGTGTATGTTACAGGTGGGTGGCTGGTCTGATCCTGGTCTGGCATGCAACAAATGCATACAGCTTTTGTTTTTTTTTTGCCCCGTGCAGTCGGGTCAAGTGCTGCCGTCTCACTCCACTCCGGCCGGGCGCCATCATCAACTGGTTGCCGTGTGCGTGTGGATGCCATTTATGGACGGCAGCTTCAACAGGCTGCAGGAAACGGGTTTTCATCCCTTTTTGGTTGCGACACCGCGCCCAAGTTGCCATAGATATACCCACTCCGCCCCCGTGCCGCCTCACTCAGCCACTCGGGAGCGTCGGCGCCGGCTTCGCAGTCGCTGCGGGCACAGCATGCGCTACCTAGACTTGCTGCCCGATAAATTATCAAACTTCATAACAGTCACAGTCTGACTGCCAACGGTACTGGTTCCTCCAGTTGTGGCCTCCAGTTCCCCCAGTGTCACCCAAAAAAGCAACATAATCAAAAAACAGCCAAATCCAAGACTAAATATACTCAACAGAAATGTGCATTGTTCGAAACTCGAGGCGAAGCCAAGCAACAAAAAGTTAACACAAATCGTAGCATACAATTCAGCGCCGAACAGGGCCAGACCGGGCCTCGCCAAAGGCCACCATATGGCTGGGTAAGTAGATAAAACTCAGGTTATTAACTTTAGCTTTTATCATATTAAATATTAAATGTAAGCCCAGTGTTATTTAGTGTTTGGTTATCGCACAGCCAGCCCACAAACGGGAGGAGGAGGAGGAGGCGTTAAGGAATTTGTGTTGGTGTGGGCGTGGGAGGGGCGGCGGGGAGGGCAAACATATGGCAGCAAATTTATGGCACAGATAGACGTGAAAGTTCATAGGAAACGTGCCATTAAATTTTCGTGTCTTTGACAGCAGACCGAAAGCCAAACAAATCAAACTGGCAAATTGAATTGCAAGCTTCGTGTCCTGCCAGAGGGCTCACTGCTCTCTGGTCAGCCTGGATACGTGTGTGTGTGTGTGTGTGATTGATCATTGTGATATATGGTGCCAACACCTAAACGTCAGCTTTAATTAATGTGCTGGCCAGGGGTTGACATGGGTTGGGAATAAAATTAAATTTCATTTTAAATTAAAACTTCACTCAGACGTAGAAGGCGGCGGACAGCTAAGCCATAAACTAGAAATGGAAATTTAACACCTGTTGATAACCCACTAACACACACACACACAGAGAGAGAGAGAGGGAGAGACAGAGCAAAAGCAAGGTTCCATTAATTGGGATTGGGTGCAGCAGTTGGCCGGAACTGTTTCTAAATTTATGACCCAGCTCATATGCAACCCAGCCACGGCCCAGTCCTTGGCTCTGGCAAGGCCACAATGCAGCAGCAGCAGCAGCAGCAGCATATTGGCATTTTATGCTGACTAAGGGAGGGCAATAAAAGAAATTAGCAACTTTAGGGCTTACGCCACCACACAGACGAGGTCAGCACGGAGGAAGACTCTAGCGTTGTTTTTTTTTAAAACCAAACCAAACTTTTGCTTTGCCGCGAAAGTTGCTGGAAAAATATGCATCTTTTTTTAACAATTTTTTAATTTTAAGGAATTTATGTAAAGCCAATTTTGAATGTTAATTAATAAATAACAGAATTAATTTTACAAAGAGCGAAAGTAGCTGATTGAATTACATTTTTAATGATTTGATTTCGTTTTTATTTATGAAAAATTTAAATATAAACCCTATATATACAAATAAACAGAGCTTACTAAGCTCTGTTTGCCTTTGAAAGAGCGCATTTTAAGCGTTTATTCTGCTAAGGATACGAATGAAACTTATGTTCCTTAATAAAATTTCGTCAGCAAAGTTCTTTCGTTCAAGGTTTTACAACTTAATTGGCAAGATTCCTTGTATTGTATTAAGATTCTGCAGAAAACCCGAAAACATTGTACTGATCAAGGCACAAACAGTGCTTGAAAGTGCTTGACTCATTCGTGAAGAGATAACTACTAAATAGAAACAGTTCAGTCATTAAGAGACACGATAAGTCTACTTTAGAATACACACATCCTGTTGGATAGGAAAAGCTATTCAAAACTTCTCACATGCCTATTCCTATTACCCTGCAAACATTTTGTCGTGTTACTTATCTCCCTCGTCAATGCGAGAGTTTGGCGATTGCTTGAGGGGAGAGTTCGGAGATAGTTTGGCGACTTACACTAACAAAATACATTAGGTATCGCATTTTTATCATAAAAGGGATAAATTGGCGATTTGTGCTATCGCATTTTTTCCATCCATACTTTGGCAACGCTTTCAAAAGATGAAAAAACTGGCCCAATAAAAAAATTTACACATGTTCTTAAGGTGGTAGGAAATTCTTCCTTCTGGAAAATGTGTGTTTACTTGTCCGCTGTAGTAACTTGTTTGATCTGTGGCTTTTAAGAAAGCCATTATTAAAATAAGCAAACGGTCAGACAATAATAATATTCAAAATATTTCAGGGTTGCAATATGCTACCACTTTTATTAAATAATATTATAAAGAGATGTCTCTCTGATGTAAAGACAATTAAATTTTTTACTGGCATTCCATTGCCAGTAAAGTTGACCATAGTGCACAGGCGACGATATAGCACAAACTACAGTAGGCCTCGTTTTTTGGTTCAGCTTCCCCTGGGAAAATCTTTTCGTTTCAATAGTCAACGGAGTGAGAGGCATACTAGATTGTGTATTTATTAAAAGCAGACCTTCTTTTCGTTAAAAATATGTGTTGAAATTCCTCGCACTTTGCGTTAAGAATGCGATAATAATGCGATATCGCTAGTGTTAAGCGATACCTACTGGGCGAATCGCATTCTAATCTTCCGCGATAAAAAATGTTTGCTGGGACATTGCAACAGGTTTTTACACACTGTGCTAAAGTTACACAGAGTATATTCAGTTTGTGTAAATGTGTGTAACATCCAGTAAAATGCATTCCGATTTTACCAACTGTTTATTGTTAAACAAGTAAGGGCGCTGCAGTCGAGTTTTCCGACCACAAAATACCGTGTTCATTTATTTTCATTTATTTGTTTTTGAATTTTTGAAGATGTCATCCTAAATGTAGGCAATACTTTTCTAGTCCTGATCAACAACTGGGGGGGTGCTCTTATCAGCTCAACTGTTTCGCTTATAACGGTGTTTTTGGTCCGATCTGATTGTACTTTTCAGAATAGATAGATATTGAGCCTAGCTTGATGTATACTAAACCACGAGGCTCTAACTTGAAAATTGTGGATCTGACGGCTTTTTAGGTCTTGGATTTATAGAGGAGGTGTAGGTTTTTTGGGGATAAAAGGGGGATTTCGTGCAAAAATTTGTGGCTCTATCTCTTATAGTCTCTGAGATCGACGCGTTCATACAGACAGACAGACGGACAGACGGACGGACAGACGGACATGGCTATATCGACTCGGCTGTTCATGCTGATCAAGAATATATATACTTTATGGGGTCGGAAAATTTTCCTTCTCCCTGTTACATACATTCGCACAACTTCATGATCCCCCTTTTCCCATTTTCAATGGGAACAGGGTATAAAAATTGTGGCGAATTCTGTTAGTTTTTTTTTTAACAGAAAGTATTTAATTATTTCGTAAAATCTATTTTGTTCCTTCAAAGAAAATCCCCTTTGGATTTAATACATTTGGACCAACGTATCTTCCGATCATCGAAGCCTTGTTAGATGCCTTCTTTATCATCGTAGCATCGTTCTTTCCAAGTGCTTTCACAAGGGCAACAAGCAACGATTTGTGAGCAGTGTAGTTATCATAGATGAAAAGCCAATTTATGTTTTTTCACAATCCTGGGAGTTGCTGACGCAAGCTTCCCCCAAATTGCGGAAAACTTGCAGGTAATATTCCTTATTGACCAGCTACAACAAAACTGTTTTCATTCATATAAGCATAAACAACCGAGTCAACATAGTTTTGTTGAACAAACAGATCTCAAAGATGGTTATAGAAGTTCGACAAGTATGAGACATAAACTTCTCATACTTGCAGGCATATCAAGATGATTATTAAATTTTGCCAAGCCCCCGCAATTTGGTAATAAGAGCTACTATCTCCCACAGTTTTTTATACATTTCAGAAATAATAAGTAATCAGGATTATTTATAGACACACCAAAGGATTGACAAAGATCGCAAAAGAAAGTACTGCAGCAGTAAATTACATAATGTGCATACACTTTCGATGGTTTAGAACATACCTGAACATACTTTCTTGCTTGTACTATTTATATGCTTTAAGTCTCCTTATCAACTTACTTTACATAAATATTTTTGAAAAAAAACAGCTGATTGAATTGGAATAGATAAAAATAGCGCTTAAAAAATGATTGGTTGGAGCATTTCATCAAAAAATCGCAGGACTTTGACATTTAGTAACCAATTACCTCAAACTAAACTCACATGCACTCTATTTCTAGCTTGATTTGAGTTTTGCAAGACTGTTTTTCCCTCAAATACGTTCATATAGCAGGCAGTTCTTATACAAACTATAATAATAATCAAGGCATCAGTTCTGTAATCGGTTCCGATTCGAGTTCCAGTTTATGCTCTGTATCCAGTACCCAGGAATATTTATTTCGTCACAATTCTCTATATAAATATAAATACATTCGAACAGCTTATGAGCAGCAAAGCCAAATAATTTCTATTTATATAGCGTTGTGACTAACCTTTAATACCGAATCATTCATTTAATCATCACTTACCTTTAGACCTTTGCCTTCTAACACCATAGTTTTGGCTGTTTTTACTATGAAACATTAAGAAACTATGCCAGGTACTATTAAGCATTCCGATTCATTAGTTTAAGTATTTGCTAAGATAGTGGGTAAGTAGGTTATAAAGGATTTTTTTCTAGTTTGACGCTTTGTTGTGAAAACTGTGTGGCAATTTCAGTTTTTAAAGTATCATCCATTTAGTAAAGCCTCTACTAAACGTCTTTTAGTGCAATCCAAGGCTTTATACAATTTTGGAGCTCTTCAAAAGAGCCAACCTGCTGATCCTCAAGGTAGGACTTCCATTTTGTACGTATTAAGGAATGTTTTAACTGACCGCTCAACATATGGACGAGGGATGCCAAGTTGCAATATTACCTTGTAGTGCCATTGCTTGTTCTGGTGATGTGATACCAAAAACCAACACATAACTTGCTGACATCTCCTATCACAGGAACATCAATGTCCTTTCCAATGTCTCTGGATCTAAGCTACCTTTTCCTTTCATATGAGTTACATATACAGAGCCAGAATTAAGCTGAGGGAAAAATGGTTACATTTGTTGTTCCCAAGCAGGATCAAATCCACGATTTCCATTACAACGGACACACACACTACCTGCTACACCACACGGTCAAAAATTAAGCGATTGTTAAACTTAATTAATAGTTTTAACTTTTATATTTGACTCAGATCAGATTTCTCATCGTTTAGAATTGATATTTTTGAAACATATGGAAAGTCTTTAGATATTTGATATTTTTTAACCCCCACTTTCTCAAAGTGGAATTCATTAAACTCCACACGACTACAAAAGGCTACTTCAAACCGTAAGTACCATCTATGTGTTCAGTATATAAATCCATTGCTAGTTACTTATCAATATTATGTATCGTTAAAATGCCAAAGCTGTGAAAACATAAAAATTGTTTCAATTTTCCACAAAAAGAAAAGAAAAAAAAGAAGGAACGAAGCAAATGGAAAGCATGTAAGAAGAAAACATTTATGACCATTAAATGGCTTTAAGTGCCAATTAATGTTTGACTTACACACAAACCCACAAAACTGACCGAAATCGAACCCAGCAGGGATGGGGGTGCCCGCCCGACTCCCAGCATGGGGAAGGTTACAGCTGCCAGACACACAAAAATCATCTTATGACACAAAAGTATAACGCACTTTCAATCAATAAGTATATACTTATCGTAACTTTTGTGCGAGACTTTTAAAACATCAATTATATTTACGTATCGAAGCGTATTAATGTGTCCCCGGCATTAAATAGTCGCCGAGGCTGATAATGGACACACCACGGTGTGTGGAGCCGTGGAGTGGGCTCATAAGTCTCATATAAATGGCACACACCTGATCCGCCAGCATATAAAAACCATTAGTGACCAGTTCCTAAGCCCATTCAGAAGTGACTAATTAGTTGGTTGACTATCATTCTTGGCCCTTCCTTCTGGGCAGTTCATTAGCCAGGATGTGTCGCAATTTGCGTATGCTTGTGTTCCAGTGACTGCCATAATTAAAACAGCAAACAAAATGCTGATTAAGTGCTATTATGTTGCCTTTAAAGCAATTGCAACGGCAAAATGTCAACAAATTATTAATTTAGTCTCCTTTTTCGCCCAAAAATATACGAGCAGAAACAGAAACACAATGGCAGAAGGGATATCAATTTGCCATTCAGTGCCAAAAGTGTTTACTGTGGCCTGAATGCATTTTTAATTAACATGACATTCAACACCCAACGAGGGCAGGGCAAGGCATTCAGTTGACACTGGAGTGTCTGGTGGCTGAATGTAGGAGAGCTTAATTCTTACTTAGTTGTTAAAGGGACTTGCCATTTTAGAGAAAATTTTTATACTCTGTACCGAAGATACATAGAGTATTATAAGTTTGTGCAAAAGTACGTAACAGGCAGAAGGAAGCATCTCCGACCCCATAAAGTATATATATTCTTGATCAGCATCAACAGCCGAGTCGATATAGCCATGTCCGTCTGTCCGTCCGTCCGTCTGTCTGTCTTTCTGTCCGTATGAACGCACAGATCTCAGAGATGGTAAGAGATAGAGGTTTGACATGTATGGGACATATGCTTCTTATGTCTGCAGGCAGATCAAGTTTATTTTCAATTTTGGCCACGCCCCCTCCCGCCCCCGCAATTTAGAAAAAACGTCATATCTCCCACAGTTTTGAAGATAGATGGCTTGTTCCTTCTGGACATATTTAGTTATTAGGATACCTTATCGATCCGCCAAAGGAATGAAGAAGATCGGATGAACGGTTTTCGAGTTATGATCAAAAGACAAATTTTCTTGGTACAGAGTATGTTATAGTCGGGCTTGACCGACTTTCTTTCTTGTTTTTGATTATGAATGCGGGTTTTGGTAAGTTAATTGCCAACTTTTCTATTGAATTTCATACAATGGCAATCAAATGCATAAGTAGACAGCCACTCAGTAAAGTACTATACCTGTATCCCAGCGAGATCATGACAATAATTCTTTAAAAGAAAGGGCTGTTCTCACTATCGCTGAAAAGGTGTAGCCACTGTCTAACCCCTTGAGTTTCTAGCAGGGCCATTCTAGGACCTTTTTCTTTGATTGTAGGATGGAGGTTTTTAGTAAGCTTAAGGTGCTCTTAGAAGCTGGAGAACCCTTATGCCAGAATTCAATATCAACCGAAATTTGATAGTGCAGCAAAGTAATCAGAAAGAATATACATCACACTGGTAGAAACACACAAATTAGTGGCATACAGAAGGGTCTCTAATACCCGAAAGAACTGAACATGGTGCTAGTAAGTCCGGAAAAGCAATATTTTGATTCAATTGAACAACTTTTCGAGCATTTTTGAAGCCAACTTCACCCATCTTCACAAAATTTAATGGCCTAAAACCGCTGAAAATAACTTAATATGCAGGGCAAAATAACGTTGTCTTATGCTCAATTTAAAGTTACCTAACCTTGTTTTAGATATGTGTATGCCTGCTGTGCAAGAGGTCGTAGGTTCAATCCCGCCTCTTAAAAAAAACTAACACACCCGGTCATCTTCACAAGCTATTGACGACAGCTATTAAAGTGACTAGCCATGAAAAAGCTTCGCAAACTTTAACTTTCGCTCTCGGCCATGATATCACAATAAAGGTAGGGTGCTTGCAAAGTACTTAATACGTTCAGTGTTTCGCGTACTCTTGAAGCGTGAGGTTCGTCACGCGAAAGCGCAGTAAGTGCCTTACCTTATTTGTTGTATCATGCTCTCGGCCTTAAACTGTAGGCCCCTTTCTCTTGAAGCACACAAGCCAAGAGATTGGGAGAAGTCAAAGAAGTCAAGTTAGGCAAAAAACTACCTAAGTTTCAGGATTAATATTTGTTAGAAAAGTAATTCAGGAAAGCAAATGCCTTAAATATATATTTGTAACTTTATCTTGTTGGCTTTTGAAATCGAAATTTATACATAGAAGGACATATTTAGTAATCAATATTATATATCGCTGAGGCAAATGAAGCATATACCACGTTTATACACACAAAATGTATCAGGATTAATGCCCTTTAAGGTATGCTATGTTATTTAAAAATCTGAGAGAATATGCAGTGTAGAATAGCTGAACTGAAGGATATAAAGTTTGCATACTTTGAAGGGCATTAATCACGAATCAGGAAATTCAAAAATTATGCTGGGCAGCACCGATCGCCAAAGGTGATGGGCAGCACTTCAGACAATTTAAAACAAACTCTGGTAGGTACGGAGTATATAATAGTAGGGCTAAGCCGAACTTTCCTACAGGTTAACAATGAGTTTAATTCTTAAAAAAAATAGAGGAAAGTTAACTTCGGCTTGGTCGAAGTTTGTATACAGTTGCAGCAAGTTTTTCTAACTAATTTCAAGTACATTTCCACTGAAAACAAACAAGTTTTTCTCACTACTCTACTTTTCTGACTCTACTTTTCTATGGCAGCTATACTATATAGATGTCCGATTTCGACCAAACTTGGCAGAATCATGGAAAAGCATAGAAAACTAGTTAATACGGAGTTTGAAGACGTTTGCATTGAAAACAAAAAAGTTTTTCTCACTAGAACTAGTTTTCGACCGGTCATTCCTATGGCAGCTATATGATATAGTCATCCGATTCGGCCGGTTCCAACAAATGTGCAGCTTATTTGTACCAGAAGACATCGTACAAACTTTGGTCGGGAAAGCTTTAAAACTGACAGAGTAGATAGCATAGAAACAGACGGACAAGGCTAAATCAACTCTGCTCGTCATGCTGATCAGGAGTGTATATACTTTCTGTGATCGGAAATGCTTTCTTCTATGCGTTACAAACATCTGGACAATTTTAATATACCCTCAGTAAGGGTAAGAGTTAGTCCAATTCCGATTTCATAAAGCATCACTGTAGTTTTTATCATACTTAGACTTTTAGTGTCATTTCGACCATTAAGAAAATGTGATATTTTCTATAAAAAGAGTGAAAGCTAATACCTTTTGAGTCAAACTCTGGCTGTTTAGGTATAAACTTGAATTGCGGTTTAAGCAAAAAGTTTGGGAAACACAGCTTAAGCCTCAACAGGTGTGTTAACCCAGAACAGATGAGTAGGCAGACATTCGTCAGGGAAATAGGGCTGCTATGAGGGTTGTAAGCCCAGAATGGAGTAACATCATGACATCAAGTATAATGAACCATATTCAGTTATTTTTTCTGTATTTCAAGGTAGAGCCCTGCATGAGATGAATCAAAGTTCCCCTTGACTTTCTTACTGATTTGATCTATCTATGAATTTCTAGTCATTGTTCACAAAATTATTGACTCATTGAATTATAGCTCATGACATGAGGCATGAGCTATAGCTCATGACATGAGGCATGAGCTATATGATCTGTTTGAAATAGTTCAGCTCAGCTCAGCTCATGCTCAACTCAAATAGCTCATAGGGTTCAATGTCAATATGAACAGCTCAGAGCCTTAATGTCATAAGTTTCTGGACTTCTTTTCAACTAAGACTTAAATCAATGGTCATTTCGAAGAGCAAACTGAGAAATCTATTTTAAAATCATTCAATTAGCTTTGGAATCAAACCGAATTCAGCATAGCCTTATCAGCTTATTGTTTTAGCCTGGAAAGAGAAAAATCTCTTGTTATATTTAGACTATATAACAAAATAATTACCAGGAAATAGCTGAGATTTTTAAATGTGTAATTTTAGTTGAACCGAAACGAACTCTTGTGTTAGGAATAGGTTCAGATTCAATTAATTTTATACACTTGGTTTGGTTCATAGTGAGAACTATGTCATAGCAAATCAAAAAAGGTTACCCTTTACTGCTTATCAAAGCTAAATCTGTGATGGCTATTACCACTATACTCCACATATTCCATCTAGGCTAAATATTTGCCATCGATACTTTGCGATCCACTCAAAATTTGGCCATATTAAGGACCAAAATACATACTTCAATAAATGATGAAAAATGCAAAGCTCCACTCACAACAAAGGCGACCCTTGATGTCCCCCCTTCCACTCCTCCCGCCCTTTCAGCCAATACCCTTCCATATTCAGCAACCCTCAATGAGCCATAACTTAAAAATGCGGACCCTCGAAATCAAAGTTCCTTTTGTTTTTTGGTTGCCTTTTTTTGCATACTTTGTTTACTTTAGCAAAGAACGAAGGCTTTTTATTATTATTATTATTATTATTATTTTGAGAGACTGTTGATGTTCCTGCTATTCTTTTCTCGATTATTTTTTTGCATAAATAAATTTGAAATGAAATCATGTGTCACATTAGCAGCAGGATTTTTGAGTAGGTGTATAGGCAGGGGGTAAGGGAAGGCCTCATCAACGAATATCATTTTGTGTCATTATGTATGTATGACCATGGTGACGGGCCGGGCGAATCCACCAAGGTTATTTGTCGCGCATTTTGATGACATGTACAATTTGATTACATGTTCGAGTGGCCATCAAAAACAAATATGCAAAAACAAAAAAATGCATTTCTCTTGTTTTGTTTTAATTGAGCTTGACAAATAATTTTTCAATTAGCTGCAGAAAATACATTGAATTTCTATATTCATTGGACTGGACAACAATATTCACGAACGTGCAAGAAGATACATAAAATGAAATGAATCAACAGCAGCAGCAGCAGTAGCAGCCAAAGGGGGGTGGGGTGGGGGGAACTGGTGCTCGTTGTCCATTGTACGGTGGAAACTGGACATTTTATTTACTGGCATAAGTTAAAGTTGCGCTGAAGATCTCAAGGCTCAGGTATTTTACCAAAACTTTCACAAATTCATTAGAAAATTTTTACAAAAACTCTGCAAAATGTGCACAATTGAGGATGAAATAGATATAAGACTACTCTGTAAAAGAACTGTAAGAAGTACATCAAAAAGACGTGACAAGACCATGCTTTGGCAAGCCATTGTAGACAAAAGGAAGCTTTAACTAAAGGATAACCTCATCCCATCTTTCCTCTCACAATTTGCTTAATTTTAATTATTACATAAAATCAGAAACACAACTCTCACTAAAACAGTTTTCAATAAATTTTTCAAAAATTCAACCCCACATTTCGTCTACCTGGGCCCACGGTGCATTGCAGTCCGTCGGCGTTGGCGGAAACGGATGCGACCGGGGCGCAAAAATGGCTGTCAATGTTGGCACAAATTGTTTGTCACGCAGTGCAAATACTTCGTGCTGTTGCTCAGCTATGCGGTATTATGCGCGATTTATTTCCAACAAATGTCGAGGATGAGAAGACAAGTAAACAGCAAAACGAAGACAATTTTGTGGCGAAACAAGAAAGGAAACCCCCGCCAGCAAAAAGGAAACAAAACAACAAAAAAAGTGAAACGAAATAAAATTTGATATTGGCGCACACAGCGAAAACATGTTTCATGTAATTAAAGTATAAAAAAAAACTTCAACACACAAAAATGAAGTTTGATAAAAATTGAATTTTAAAATGTATAAAAACAAATCAGTTTAACTGTGGGCTTATTTAAGCAGCTGCTGAGCTGAGTTAGTCTAATCCATCTTCCTCTAAGAATAGTACCTAAAAATTGAGGCTTAGCCTTGTGACTCAAAACATTTAGCAAGTCTAGCTTTAAGTGTGAGTTTTCCCCGAGCTCTCTGACCTGCCCTGGTCTCTTAATTTCTATTCTTATTGCTACCCAAAGCTTCTCTTATTAGTCAACTAATTCATTTAAATAGATTGTTAGCCCAACCTAGATAGTTGTTACATGCTAATAATGAATTGCGACTGTTTTTAAGCTGTTAATAAATGCACTAAATAGAAAGATATCACATCAATCTTAAAAATACAGGAAAGTTAACTTTGGCCCGGCCGAAGTTTTTATACCCTTGCAGCACGTTTTTCTAACTAATTTAAAGCACATTTCCACTGAAAACAAACAAGTTTCTCTCACTCAGACTACTTTTCACAATCTACTTTTCTTTGACAGCTATACTATATAGATGTCCGATTTCGACCAAACTTGGTGGAATCATAGGAACGCATAGCAAACTAAGAAATACAAAGTTTGGAGGCGTTTTCTTTGAAAACAAAAAAGGTTTGCTCACTAGAACTAGTTTTTCGACCGATCATTCCTATGGCAGCTATATGTTATAGTCAGTCGATCCGCCCGGTTCCGACAAATGTGCAGCGTGTTTGTACCAGAAGACTTTGTGCAAAGTTTGGTCGCGATAGCTTTAAAACTGACGGAGGAGATAGCATAGAAACAGACGGACATGGCTATATCGACTCAGCTCGTCATGCTGATCTAGAATATATATACTTTGTGTGGTCGGAAATGCTTCTTTCTATGCGTTACAAACATCTGGACAATTTAAATATACCCCCTGCAAGGGAATATAAAGCCAACTTTAAGATGCTTTCAGAAAATGTTCTTAAGTCTGAAGTCAATCTCTTCTTCTTGTTTCTTAGTTTAAGTCTACAAAATTCGTTACTTAAAGTTTGAAGACCAAACCAAAATACAAATACCCAAAAGAAAAGATCGATTTGATATCAGAAACAAGAAAGAAATTCCGTAAACCATACTATTATTTACTCTGTTCTATAGATGGACGAGTGTAGAATATTTTGCAAAACGACACGACTCCAACACGAATGGCATATTGAAAACACGCACACCACACGCACGGTCAAAAATGTTTAAGCCACAACTTTATGCACGACTTCCGTTGGTGCGATCTTCACCATTTCTTTGACAAGTCGATAAATAATTATACTCTGTACCGTAGGTACATAGAGTATTATAAGTTTGTGCAAAAGTATGTAACATCCAGAAGAAAGCATCTCCGACCCCATAAAGTATATATATTCTTGATTAGCATCAACAGCCGAGTCGATATAGCCATGTCCGTCTGTCCGTCCGTCTGTCTGTCCGTATGAACGCACAGATCTCAGAGATGGTAAGAGATAGAGGTTTGACGTGTATGGGACATATGCTTCTTATGTCTGCAGGCAGATCAAGTTTATTTTCAATTTTGGCCACGCCCCCTCCCGCCCCCGCAATTTAGAAAAAACGTCATATCTCCCACAGTTTTGAAGATAGATGGGTTGTTCCTTCTGGACATATTTAGTTATTAGAATAACTTATCGATCCGCCAAAGGAATGAAGAAGATCGGATGAACGGTTTTCGAGTTATGATCAAAAGACAAATTTTCTTGGTACAGAGTATGTTATAGTCGGGCTTGACCGACTTTCTTTCTTGTTTTGATTAGTAAATATGTCTAGAAGGTACAAAACCTTCTATCAATAAAACTGTGGATGATATGAGGTTTTTAGCAAATTCCGGGCGCGGGATGGGGCGTGGCAAAAATTTAAAACTTTATCTGGCTGCAAGCATATGTTCCATACATAACTAATCTCTACTTCTTAACATCTCTTAGATGTGTTTGACGGACGCACATTGCTATGTAGATTCAGCTTTTGATTCTAATCAAGAATATTTGTATATACTCTTGGTCAAACTTAAGTCGGTGTAACTTTGGTACAGAGTATTAAAACGAACATTTACATTCAGAAATCAAACATTCTTTGATTACACTGAGCAACAAGGTCCAGTATATTAAAGGGAAGCGATACAAAAGTCTGGAACATTTTGTTACACATACCACATAGATGGTGATCCTAAATGATTTGTGTGTATGTTGAACACGAATCTGTTTTCGGATATAGCCCATCACATCTAGATTTATGGTAATTCGAGCTCAGAGTTGCTTAAAAAGGAAATTTTCGACAATTTTCGTAACTTTTCGTGGGGAACCTCTTCTATTGGTTTATTTCCCTTTGATTTCGTGGTAAAGAATTACTTCTTGACTTTAAAATAAACTATCCCAAACATTTCTGCGATTTTTTTGATGCAAAAATTCGACACTTTCAATATATTAACGAAACTATTATATTTTTCTCTGCGATGTTAAAAAATGTGTGTTGATTAAATATGTAAATGTTAGATTATAACAGTAGCATACTCATGGGCGGTCATTTCGACCACTTGTACGCAATATGGTATATCTGCGCCTAAAAAAATCGTACACTTATTTGGGATATTTTATTTTAAATATTAATAATATCAAAGTGAGGCAAAGCAAACTCAATGTATACCCACAAAACGTGCATAAAAGGTGTCAATATATGCATTTTAAGAAACTTTTATCGCAAATCACCATTTCCGAATGAAGATTCGTGGTCAGTTTAAAAAAATCTTCCAGAATCACCACCAACCCTTCGATATACTGACCTTATTGCCTAGTTTAGTCGTTGAAAATGTGGTGCAGCGGGTAGTGTGTGTGCCTGCTGTAAAAGAGGTGCTTGATTGCTTAACTCTTGTTAGCGATCATGGAAAAACTTAATCCTGCATCGAATCTATCTCAATGAGGCAAAGGTGAACTATCACAGATCTCAGAGATGGTAAAATAGGGGTTCGACATGAAAGGGACATAAACGTCCTCATTTGGAAAAAACCCCTTATTTCTTCCACAGTTTTGTAGATTCATGGCTCATATCTTTTAGACAAAGTTAGTAATCAGGATTATTTATTGATCCATCAAAGGATTGGTCAAGCTATAAGCAAAACAAAGCTCGTTGCAGCTAGAAGCCTAAACTTTCTTTGTTACAGAGTATTTCACAGTCGAGCCAAACCGACTTTCTCACTTCTTTTGAGAAGTGATATACCCAAAAAGCGCAAAATTTGTTGCTTATTTAAAAGCATATTTCATGTAATTAAAGTTTAATAATGTTTTAAGCAGATTTAAGATGAAAATCCTTTGCTTATTACCTGAAACTTTTTTTTTCTGTCCAACTTTTTAATGGATTTTTATGTTTGCATTTTGCACGCTTTAAAAAGTTTGCCAAAGTAGTTTGATTGGCTTTTGCCTGCCACCAAATTGCAAAATAATTGCCAGCAGAAGCTCGCGCCGTCTCTCCCGCTGTGTCGCCTGTCTGGAGCGAGGTGGAATGATTGCGAAACAACTTAATTTCATTGAAAGTGATGCTTCGCCCCAACCAATATGGTGGGCATGTTCATTACACTTTGTAAATGCAGCAACAACAACAGCAGCAACAACAGCAGCAACAAGCGATGACAGCAAGTTTGTGTAATGTAATTAATTAATTACAGTGGAACAACACCGTCGTGTTACCCATCGCCGGTATGCAGGAGCAGAGTGCGGCGGAACGGGAGTTGGAGCAGCCATGCAAACAAGCAGCCAGGAGTCGACCCCGGAACGGTGGAGCAAGCTCAGCGCCACTTTTATTATTAGCCAGAGTATTTCGCCGTGTGTCCGCCTTATCATTTTCCTACTGGCACGCTTAGTTTCGTGTTTGCCCGGTAACTTAATTACAAATTATAGTGCAATTAATTCAGCGGCTGTGGCATTATTAAGCGCGCTTCGGGCGTAACACAAAACCACCAAAAGGCAAACTAACCATCCCCAACCATCTAACCAACCCCAGCCACCATCCACTCAGCGGGTAAGTAGATGAAAATTATATAAAATTGCAAGTGACCGCACAGATATTAGATTTCCGTTCCCTTCCTGCATTTTCCCCACCATCCTGCCACGCAGGCTGAAACTGCAAAACTGGAATCTTAAAATGGCCACGTGTATGCTCGTAGCTATAACCTGATATACGAAATGTTATTGCTTGAGAATACACGTAGTTAACAAGATTCACTCAACGACTCAAGTGATTAAACTATGCGGTAAGAGGTTTGAAAAGAAGGAAGGAAGAATAATTTAATTAAATTTAATTACAAAACGGAAATGTTTGTTTAGTTATTGTTTAAGTTTTATTATAAGTTCTTTAAAGCCAATGGCCCAACGATCATTGTCGAAGCACTACGAAGAAGACCATTAGATGCAGTTCGAATGATAATGGAAGTAAGTATAAAGCTCACACGGCAACTGAGAGAGGCGAATGAGAAATTTGATTCGTTCAGCCGTTTGGCAAAGACGTTAACTCCAGAGACAATACACAGAAAAAAAAATGGGGAGATAAAGTCAATCCCAAAAAAACATGATTTTATCTGGACATTCGGATTGAAATTTCAAGCAAAGGTCGTTCTGGAGCCGAGATATCCGAGATCAAGTCAATCCAATTCGTACTTGGAATAAGAAAATCCGGGATTGACCGACTTCTGACATCGTTTGGGATTGATTTAATCCCGGATGGCTTGATTTTTTTTTCTGTGTAGAGCTTTTATCAAGTATTCCCTTCGCAAAGAGAACACTGAGCAAAAAGAACTACCAATCTTATGCAAAAAATTACAGAAAAAGGCAACCATACCAGGTAAACCATTTTAGCTGCGAACACTGTGTTAGCTCAGTTATTTTTAAGGTATTTACTGTGGCTGACGAATCATTAAATCAAAAGAAATACCACAGAGCATGATAGAAAGTAATGAATCAAGGGGCAAATAATGCCAGGTCTAATGCATAACCTTCATTCTTACCTAAAGGATCTTAATGGTAATGAAACTTAAAAAAATACTTAAGAAACTTAAATCAATTTGGTCTTAGCTGCACAGAAGAAAAAAAAGATCCAAAAAAGTATCCATTTGGGAAGGATATGTCTTAAATATCCTATTAATCATCCAACAGAAGACAGAAGCGAGTGGCGGGCATTGTTAGCAGAGGCCGAAACTATTCGGCTAAAAATCATCCAAAGGATATGAAAAATGATGATCCTTGGGATGATTTTTAGCTCCGTTGGATGATTAAAAGGATATTTCAGACATATCCTTCCCAAGTGGATACCGGAAATCATCCTTTTTTTTCTCTGTGTGTGCATTCTTCCTTGTATTTGGCTGGATAAGTTTATCACAACCGTTGAATAGTCTCCGCCGCTGCTATTAGTGCCCGCCAATCACTTCTGTCTTGTGCGAGCTGGCGCCAATTGGTAACTTCAAACTTCTTAATGTCTTCCCAAACATCTTGGACATCTCATTCCTGCTTTTCTCTCAAAGTAGTTTGCATTCCATTTGTAAGCCCAAATTGCTGTAGCTCATATAGTTGGTGGTTCATTCTATAAAGGACTCTTCTCTCCAACACTTCAATAATGGGGCGACATTATCCTATGATTAATGGCCATTATTCTGCGTCGCATTGCTAGACTGGTTTGCTCTTGAACTCCCCACTGAGCCCGTAGTGGCATCGGTTTGCAAGAGTTAAAATTCTGCAGATATCCAAACTTATGTTTCTTTAGCTGGTTCTCGTTGTTCCTAGGTAGACAAATTCCTTTACAACAGGGTTCCCCAAGAAGAGAGGCTCTTTATCTCTCTCTGCAACTCACAGATGCATTACTTCGGCAAGCATTACGTGTGAATTGACGAGTGTGTTCGGCCACCAGGGGACATGGCTGGGTAACACTGCTTTACAACCTTAACGTTGTACTCTCTCATTGCAAACAGATTGTCCAAGACCAGGTACTTGATCTTATACTCATTTATCGCTAAGGCCATGGGTTATATCCCTGAAAACGGCCGTCCGTATTTGTAAGTAGCATGATTTTTCATGAAGGATTTGTATAATTTCGCCTGTCGATCTTCATGAACGTTTCTATACCATTTTACGACACTTTGTGGAACCAATAAACAAACTTTAAGACTTCTTTTATTCTAGTCTAGTCAGTCTTAATACTTTTTCAGAAAACGCGGGATTCAGCTTATAAACAATTTGGTTTGCAGGTGCAACCTAGTATTAATTTGGGATACTTTTAGTAATGCCAGACTAAAGTAAATCAAGTAAGGCTGCAATACATCCTCAAACATGCTGGAAACCTGATAGCTAAGGCATGTAATTGGTATATGGTAATTGCAATGCAAGTAGCAAATAAAGCCAAAGATAGCATTCACAGATTAATATTCCCAACAAAAAGGTCTGAGCCTAGATCACAACTTGCAAAGAGAATATTTAATACTAGATGGCCGGCGAACTTCGTACCGCCTAACAATAAATAACAGTAGTGGGTTAACTTAATAAAATAAGTACAAAATTTATTAAATTCAACAACAAATATGTGTTCGAGAGGTACCCGAAAGAGTTGACCGATTCGGACCATATTTGTTATCAGCCTTCCTCTATTCATGACGAAAGTCTTTATAAAGTTTCATCCAAGTCGGTTAAGTTTAGGTCAAGTTATGGTGCAAAAAAGCCGTGGATGGCAAATTACGCGATCCCTGTATGACCTGCCAGAATCAGCTATAGATATAAACCACCTACACTGTTACTACTACACTCACACGAAATTTCATCGAAATCGGTACAAAGCCATGTACGGAAGAATTTTATATATTAAGATATGTTAAATATATTAATGTATTTTCTTAGGACTACTTATATTCCTGCACAAAACAACACTAGGCCACAAGGTCCAGTATATTGAAGGATTGGTAGTGATTCTTAATGATATTTGTTTGCTGAGTATGACGAATCTGTTTTTAGGTGTAGATTTTTGTGTTACATTGTATATAAAGCTGCTTAATGCTCATTGTTTGATCATTCTTTCGCTTGTATTAAAAGGGAACCCTTTCGTTTGTTTTGTCTCATCTTGATATTATCGTAAAGTACTGCGTCTTAGCTTTCTTTTAAAGTATTACAGATATTTCTTTGATTTTTTTAAACAAAGATGTGTTACTTTGAATGCAAACAAAACATATTTTGCACCGCCTATAAGTATGCAATGTATATTTCTAAAGTTTTCCATAAGAATTTATCATAAATGATTAGTCAAGTAAAGAGATTTTGCATAGCATATTTTTGGGCAGTAGAAAAGTTAATAGTTTCAAAATTATACCTCTTCACTTAAAAAAAATCGCACAAATGTGGGTTGTAGCTTGCCAGAAAGCTATGAAGTAATACTTTAAGTTGGTATCAAACAAAAGTTAAGTTTCTCCATAAATCAAGCCTAAAATGGTTTAAAATTGGCAGTTGGCAGTTTGGCAGTTCCAAAAACAGAGGCGTGTTCAGCACACGAAAATCAGCTGGAATCACTACCAATTTTTAAATATCCCAATTCCGAGTCGGTTTTCGTGTAAACGTTAGTTTTTGTACTTAATATCCCACAGTTTTCATTGAAAAGTAAGAAAAATGGCTGTGCCTACTAGATCAGGTCGTCTATTTTAGTCAAATTGAATCCACTTGGCATTGAGCTGTCGGTTTCAACTGCTAAAGCAATTCCGATTTTTCTCAAACCTGATCGAGTACTCTTTCGCCTTCCTTATAACATTTCTATGTTTAAGCTTTACAATGCAACGTTTACACGAAAACCGATTCGGAATTCGGAACAGGGCAGATTGTGAAAAAGGCCTAGTCAATAGTGGTGAACCTTCCTAACTTTGCTTCCTCACAAAGCACAAAATATGTAATGTATAGAACCAGCTACCTAACGATATCAACATAATTGGAAGCGCCTGCGTTTTAAGATAAATCTATTGAGATCTAACCACAGCAACAACTTAGTTTTAGTTTACTTTCGTAAGACTTTTCAATATTGTTTGGTATTGCAAAGATCTTTAAATTTATATCATAAGTGTTAAAAAAAAGGTAAATATTAAATTTTAGTCGATAAATCCTCGATTATCGGAAACAGAATCAAAAATCACATAAATTCAAATCTAAATCTAAATAAGCCTGTGTAATTCACATAAGATACTTTCAATGCCTTCCACTGCGTATTGGTTAAGTTCTCACATTGGCCAGACATATTTAAAGAATTCCATGACAGCAAACATGCATTTATGGTATTTTCTTATTTGTTATTGTCGAACTTTACACAGCAAACTGAAATTTCATATCAAATTACAAAGGAAATCTGCACATATTAACAAATAGTTGAACTGATTTTATGCAAATGATATATTACAAATATCACAAAGAGTGTGTACATACATATTTGTATTGTACAATGTACATATGAGCATATATGTGAAATGATTTGGCCTTTGGCACTTAATTGGGAAAAATAATTTGTAAAATTTTGTCTCAATTATAGTTTCTGATTTGGGGAGTTTTGTTGTTTGCACTCGACATGCAGGCTTGGGGCTTTAGTTTATAAGCATACGCATTAGAATCTCTTTAATTAAAAAGATACACACAAGCACACACTCACACATATAATTACAGCCCAAAAGTAGGCAGCAAGTGTTTGACTTGTTATTAACACACTCATACGGTGGGGCGGGGGAGCCGACAAGTGGGGAAGATGAGAGCTTTTCTGTGTGATTTGCATTAATGAGATGCAAATTATTTGTTTATTTTTATGTTGTCACTTAACTGTCAGAGCCAACATGGCAACGGCATCTTTTTATTGAAAAGTTTCTTCATGCCGAAACAAATGAGCAAATAATAAGCAAGCTAAAGTAAGTAAAATGAGAAAATATTGATAAAGCACAGCGCAAAGATGTTAATCAAATGGCGAGCACGTTGCTCATAAGTATAGGCAACATAATAACTGTGTACGCGAGTGTAGGTACACTTGGAGAAACACTTGAAAAGAAACGAAGCGGTCAATAAGGCAGATCAATCTAGATCTACACTAGAATAAAGCACAGAATTCTAAAAATTTATACACAAATGCAAATTCATGAATTCTGCCCCTTAAGGTATGCTATATATGTTAATCACAATAATAATGGGGCAAATGTCAAAAATAGACTCTAGATAGTTCATGAATTCGTGTTTGTGTATAAACGGGGTATGAGAGTCTTTCATTTTATAAAGCACATATCTTGATGCAACCATTTTGGATACTATATCATTTCTATGGTCGATTGTTCATGGATCTTGATACTCAAATTTGTTATCCCCCTGTTTGCATTTTCTTGAAGTGTATGTTAGCTGTGTCTTTTGCAAACAGCCTTACCTAACCTCCCCCCAAGCGACTGGGTAACTCTGTCTGATGTTTATTATTGTAGGATACTTGGCTTGCTCACATCAACGAACTGGAAGGAATGCGCAGTGACAGCATAAGTTACTGAAAAGCTGAGCCTGGAGAAAGAGAGATGAGTATGCCCTTGCCAGACATTTGCATTGTTTTATTTACATACTTTGCCACACAGTTTGGCGGATGGGTAAGAGGAGGAGGAGGAGTAGGGCGGCATATCGATGATGGGCGCTTGCATAACATCTATCAGTCATTTAAAGGCGTCCCCACCTTCTCATCATCATTATGATTAATTTGCAAAACAGAAATATGCAGATTAAATTCAGCATTGGATAATGCATAATTTGTTTATGTTTAATTTAAGTGAAATGAGATATTAACATAATACATACGAGGGTTGATCAATGGCTAGCACTCATTGGAAATGAAAATGAAACCATCCAACCTCTTCACAAGCAAGAGAATATAAGTAAATCAGCCCCCCAAAGTCGAGTTGATCTCATTCTGATGACTTGTGTATCTTACATAGCTAATTCATTTCTTCTGGTCTGTCAATAGCTGTGTAAGATGAACGGTTGTGTAAAAGTTTAAGTTATTAATACTCTTTAATTAAATGTCTCTTTTATAAGCCTTTAATGCTATTACAAATGGCGAAGCTCAAGGCTTAACTAAGTTACATAGAATATTCGAAGTAAAGAAATGTTTGAATATTGAACAAAATTGCAGTGTTCTGGAAATGAATTTGCTATAAGGAAAATTTCGGTTTACAGAAGATCGTAATAGAGAAGCTCGACTGTAGAACTGTTATTTTTCAATAACAACCTGTTCGATGTGAATCATTTCTGGCTCCGTTTCTGAATGGCCGTTTAGTCAAGTTAACCTGAACTTACCTGACTTTTAAGTGCCTGAATAATTCGATAAAGTCATCAATTGGCAAACGGCTGATTCAAGCAAGTGCCTTGATTATTTGATAATGAAACCAAAAGGCAACAAAAATCTGGCTTACGGTTCAGTGGTTTACTCGAAATTTGTTATATATTTTATAAAGGCATTGGCATATTACAATTACTCGCTGCAAGGGTATAAAAATAAAGTAAATAAATGAGAATATCTTTTCATAAAGCAAATGGGACACTCAGAAATGTAGTCTGTTGAGAGGTATATTAAGATGTCTGTAAACAACTGCAGGAGATGTAAAAAATAACAAGATTTAAAATGTTTACAAGTTATTCTTAGAAGAAGCTACATCAACTCGGTATAGCTAAGAATAATTTCAGATATCAATTTAAGAGGGTCTCTCACCGAATTGCAATTTAAACGAAACTCAAAAGAACCTTTTTTGTTGTAGTTTAATTAAGAATTTGTGGTAGTTCAGGGTTTGTCAAGAAAAGTGAGACCCAAAAACTGGCAAAAAAGTGCCGCAAACTAGCTCTGACCTGTTCTCGTCGACCGTTGGACCGCCGTTTGCTTTTTTGTACCAAGCCTTGACAAACGCTCGACTCGAGTTTATGTGAACAGCGGGCCAGGCATGATCATTGCTAGTCTATTTATAGAAAAGGTCCCTCACGTAGAAATTTAAAGTAGTCAAACTTCTAAATGCTAATCTCAAGGGGATTAAAAAAAATAAAAAAATTCTTAGAATCGAATTTTCAGAGTTCTGGTTATAAATTCGCCATAAAGAATACTTTGTATTACAGAAGTTCTTCATAGAGAAGTTCAACTGTAGTTAGAGCTTAAAGTTGCAAAAAATGCCTAGTTTCAACCTTCTTTAGGTGAGGTTTGTGGGAAAGCTTTACTATTGCTTGAGATCTCTTTGATATTAAGGTAAAGTACTACTTCTTAGCTTGCAAATAAACCAACCCAAACATTTATGCGATTTTTTTTAACCAAAGATACATCAATTTGAATACAAGTGTTCAAAACTTATCATTTGTGAGCTGCCTCAAAACTATGCTATGCAAAATACAAAATTTGATATAGTCATCCGATTTGGCCAAAAATTTGTAAAATTATGTGAAAGCATGTGAAACAAACAAATACAAAATTGCAGGATGCTAGCATTAAAAACAAACAAGTTTTTCTACACAGAGAAAACAAAATTAGCTACACGCCACGTGTAGAAACGGTAATCCTAAACGAAACGTAGTTCACCCTGTAAAATTTCACATGAAAAATGTAGAAAACTGAATGCTAAACGTAGCGTTTAAAAAAACTACATGTAGCAGAAATAAAAAAAGTAAACGAGGCATGTTGAAAAGTTAAATGCTGCGTTGAGAAATGCAAAGGATAAACAATGTGGGAAATATGCATATTTCCAAACAGCTCCTACATTTTCCATACAGAAATCGGAATACCACACGAAAATTTGTGTTTTTTACATTAACGTTTAGATATTGAAAACCCACACGAGCATGTGGAAATTTTAAACGAAAGTTGTAGCTTAAAATCGGGACAGAATAGCTATGTGTTTCATTTAGAAAGTTGTTATTCACACGCTACATGTAGTATTTCTAAATAAATGTTTAGGATTTCAAACGCTGAATGCTACTTTTAGAAAATCTGCACGAAACGTTGTTGTTGATCCATTAGCTCATCGTCGCTTGTCATTTCCCTTTATTACTTTGATTTGCGGCAATGCCGCGCGAGTGCTTGGTAGTCGTGTGGGCTGAGATGCCGGCATTTGTGTTTGAATTGCAGAGAGAAAGAATGTGAGTTATGAGTTCGAACCCCAGACAAGGTGAGTAAATAAAAAAAACTAATGTCTTAGGCTTTTCAGAAAGAAGACTTTCCCCTACCGTGCCCCTTCCTGCCAACCCCTTCTCACCACACTCCCTTGTGAAAATATTGTGGTGATAATAGCTGAATTTAAAAGAAAATTTTTTTGCTCGGGCTGGGCCCACATCGTGGCATGTAGAAATGAGAAAATCCCTGCAAAATCCCTGTAAATCTTTTGTATGGCAGCTATACCATATACTTGTCCGATTTTAATAAAAGTTGGTAGAATTATAAAAAAAAAAACATAGAAAACCTACGATTACAAAGTTTGGAGACGTTTCCATTGAAAAGAAAAGGTTTTTCATACTATAACTAATTTTCCGACCGATTGTTCATATGGGAGCTATGAGATATAGTCATCCAAACCAGTCGGTTCCGATATTATTATTAGCGTGCAGCAAAAAGAAGACTCTGTGCAAAATTTCAGCTCGACAGCTTTAAAACTGAGAGACTAGTTCGCGTAGAAACAGACTGACAGACGTACGGACAAAGCTCAATCGACTCAGCTCGTCATCCTGATCAAGAATATATATAGTTTATGGGGTCGGAAATGTACATTTTTCTGGGCAAAATTATAATACCCTTCGCAAGGGTATAAGGGTACTATTACCAACAACAGTTTTGTGTTTAGCTACATAATATTATTACACTTAACCCCGCGAGCCAAATTACTCATCGGAAATTTGACTATGTGAAATGTTTCTCAGCCACGAAAAAGGTTTTTACCAAGTTTACCAAGCTACAACCATAGTGTGTAATGTTCATCAACTTCTTAATTAGCAAGTTTAGCTGGCTGGAGGTGAAGAAAGTTGCGTTTGCTTACAACTGTTAACAAGCTAGGCATTGTAGAGGCACACAACCAACAAGACGACAGCCGTAAACCAAAAACATACTTGGCAATACTTCATACCCAAATGCTTGCCTTGGCCAAGTAAGGCATCATCGCTGAGTGTCAGACAGACACACAGATATCTGTCTCTTTTTGAGGAAGCCTGATATGGAGAACTATTTTCTGCTGCTGCTGCTGTTTCCTGCAAGTCTCTCCAAAAAGCCTCCTTTGTGTTACATTAACTTACTTCAAGATTTTGTTTTTATTAATCGGTTTTTCTGTATTTTTGTTTTTACACATTTAGAGTTAACATTTAGCAATAGCATTTAGTTAGTCATGGCTAGAAGATTAACTACAATTCAGTTGATGTACAAAAAATCTGCACATAGCACATATTTTAAGTTGTATATAGAATTAAACCGTTCATTGCTTATGACATAAACCCACACACTCATCACACTCAACTTACACGAAATTGGCGGCAATAAAACAACAAAAATAATAATAATAATATTAAAAAAATATACACAAAAAAAACGACACACACAATTTGCATTTTATTATATTTACTTAATCAAAACGCCCCCGAACATTCATATATATTATATGTCATATCATATACAATTTACAAATATTGCACATAATTGTATTCTGCTTCCGTTTTATTCATATGTTTTTTATGCTTGTGTATTCACAGGAGTGTGTGTGTGTGGGTGTGTGTGTGTGTGTAAATTGCAAATGTGGCAAATGGAACTGAACTGATAAGTAAACAGGACTAGCGGCCAAATGCACCGATTTTTATTAATTAAATAAAAATTGGTAAATCATTTTTTGTTGTAATTAAAATATAAGAATTTAAAAGCTGTCTAGCTCAAGCATATCTCACACACACACCCTCAATCACACAGTACTCTCACGCACACACACACACACACACAGGCATTCACACAGGCAGCCAGACCAAACTCCCAGGCGTGCTGTGAGACATGGTTGATCTCTAGACATAAGTACACCAGACAAATTATCTAAAAATTTACTAGCTCTTTTATGTGCAACTTCATGTTTTGTGGGGGCAGGAGGAGGCAGCACCCCAATGGGAGGGTCCTTAATGCGTTGTTGTTGTTGCTGTTGTCACTTGATTTGATGTATGTTGTGGAGTTTTCATTAGTTGCTCCTCCAGTGCCTGTGCCTGTGCCTGTGCCTTGTGGTTTGTACCCACGTCGAGTTGGCAATTTGCCGTCGACGTCGAGCTGTCGCCTTCTATAAAATCAACTGTGTGCCTGCCATCCATCATTGGACTGGCCTCCGTCTCCGCCTCTGCTGTTTCCGCTTCTTTGGATTGTTTTGACGTGGCAGCTGCTGCTGCTGTTGCTGTTGTTGATGTTGCTGCTGCTGTCGCGTCGTCCAGTAGCGGACAGATTTGCTTTTCACCTGCTAACGCCCCTCCTGACTCCTTCCAGCTCTGTTCTAGCTTTGGCAAATTATTTTCTAATTGCTTTGCCTGGGCCTGGGCATCCTCAGAGATTACTGCTGCTGTTGTTGTTGTTGTTGGCGCAGTTATATCCGACATATTTATAATATCCGCCGCCACGGAATTTAGATTTTCCAGTGCCTTGGTCACGGCTGGCTGTTGCTTGTCTTGGGCTGCTTCCGCCGCCGTTGCCTGTGTTGTTGCTGCATCATTTATGTCCGCTGCTGCTGCTGTTGTTGTTGCCGTTGCTGTTGCTGCTGGAGCTTCGTTTCCCTGATTTGTTTCGACATCTAAAATATGCAAGGAATTGGAATGGCAAAGCGAAAATAAAACAGGAAATGACAAGCGAAACATTTACAGTGAATATTTTTCAAACGAATTGAGAAATAATTTTATGCGCATTACATGGAATTGTGGACCCACACAAAAGCAACGGACGGAGGAGAATGCCCAGAATGTTTTCATGTCTGAATTCAACTCCGCCGCCGCCCGCTTTTGACATTTATTGGTAGTAAGACTCATGCGAGGGCTGTTTGAAAACTCACATTTTTGACTTTGCCCAGTTTTGGAAAGGGCAAAGTAAAGTGTTGGCTTGATTTTGAATGGAGTTGAAACAGTAAGCAGAAGTTGCTTACCAAGCTGAGGTAGAGTATATCCCATCAAGAGTAAAGTCTTTTTAAGGGAAAAGGCAAGTCAAACCAAACAACTGACTATTGAAATCGCAGGTAGAGAGTCCTCTGCAAAGTATTTCCCTCACTGACTCATCAAACTGTCCTCGCATTTAGCCACATATGAAAGGTATTTCCTTTTTTATTGGTCGATGGCAGTTCAAATTTTGAATTAATCTTACGTGGGGGATTTCACACGGCAAAAGAATCGCTACCAGGGGCAACCAAACACCAGTTATGACACCAAAAGTTAAGAGTTTAAGCCGCCATTGGCAGCAGTGAAAGGCAATGAAGTAAGTCACCGACTTCAGTCAATTAAAAGTACATCAATACAAAAAAAAAAAGAAAGAAAGTCGGTCAAGCCCGACTATAACATACTCTGTACCAAGAAAATTTGTCTGTTGATCATAACTCGAAAACCGTTCATCCGATCTTCTTCATTTCTTTGGCGGATCGATAAGTTATCCTAATAACTAAATATGTCCAGAAGGAACAAGCCATTTATCTTCAAAACTGTGGGAGATATGACGTTTTTTCTAAATTGCGGGGGCGGGAGGGGGCGTGGCCAAAATTGAAAATAAACTTGATCTGCCTGCAGACATAAGAAGCATATGTCCCATACATGTCAAACCTCTATCTCTTACCATCACTGAGATCTGTGCGTTCATACGGACAGACAGACAGACGGACAGACGGACGGACGGACAGACGGACATGGCTATATCGACTCGGCTGTTGATGCTGATCAAGAATATATATACTTTATGGGGTCGGAGATGCTTCCTTCTGGATGTTACATACTTTTGCACAAACTTATAATACTCTATGTACTTTCGGTACAGAGTATAAAAACTCACCTGCTGCAGTTCTGGTCTGGTTATCCACGCCGGCAACAGCTGTTGTGGCGCCTCCTTGTGCTCTGGCTGCTGCTGCCGCTGCCGCCATGGCCACTTGATTACCCAAATTGGGTATATCCGCCACATTGATGCGCTGCAAGCGTATGCTCATCCGTCCATTGCCACCCTGACCCAAAAAGACGCGTCGCACAACCACATCGCGGCGCTGCAACCACTGACCCACAACCGGCAATCTTCTTAGATTGGCCAAAGCTATGGCCACAGCGGCAGCCGCATTATTAGCTTGTCCCTGGTGTGCCTGCGGCCTTTGCTGATCCACCTCACCCTGACGCTGGGCAGCAATCTGATGAAAGAGGCGCGTCACAATAAGACGGGCACGTTGCACGGGCGCTGGCTGAGCTCCAGCACCAGCCGCTCCTGCTGCTCCTCCACCACCAGCAGCAGCAGCTGCTGCTCCACCCGCCTGTGCCTGGTTGCGTGTTATGATATAGACATGACGCTGTGCCAGTATGGCGGGCAGCTCGTAATGATGAAAGAAGTACACTATTGAGTGCTGCGGAGACAGAGATAGAGAGAAGCGGGGGGGTAGGTGTTACGTCATGGACTGGCACGTGAGCTCCTTCAACCATCTCCACGTGAGTCAAACATGGAAAACAATGCGATGGGTAATTTGTCATGCAGTTGACAGGCGTAAACACACAGGCGACGGCTACGGCTACGGCTACGCCTGCTTCTACCAATATTGCACAACGCATTCATTATTCACCATAGTTACCTGTATGAAGAGATAGGACGTGAGCAGGGCCAAAGTGCGGTACTGGCCACTGAAGCGATATTGATACGCATAGAAGGCAAAGTGATACAGATAGAAGAACCTGCAAGTAAACAGAAGAGAAGGAGGACAAAAACAAAAAAAAAAGAACCATTAGACATGTTCAAAGTGAAGCGTCAAAACTGAAAATCTGTCATCGCCTAAGAAATTTAATTGCTGGCAATGGTTTATCCAACTTTAAAAACTTAGATCTAAGTTGTAATACGGCCAGCAAATGCTGTTTCAGTTGGTCAGATACGAGGAATGGATATGTTAAGGTGTCCTCATGAGCAATGCTTTGATCCTATTCAGGCTGTTTTGCTTATCCAAATTGAAAAAGACTTCGGAATTAGGAATGAGAAAGGAGCACTTCCACAGAGAAAGACTTCAAACAACTTAAAGGTCAATCCCTTAAGACAGCTTCTATTAAAGGAAACTGTATTGGTTTTTAGCGGAGGCTCTACTGCACCCATAATGGTGGTCTGGTAGGGCTGACTCCAAAGTTCAAGGCTAGTCAAAACTTAGACGAGATAGAAGCAAGGGTAATATGGCAATCAGAGTCCACATTATGTGGTTTTCCCTCCCTTTTCAGCACCATAAAACCTGAAGGGCATGGAAAACGAGTACACTTCCCTAATTCAGGAGCTGTTCCTTAAACGAATATGTACTTAATTATCTTGCCTTCGCCTGTTTTTACACCGGGGACTTAGTCTAGCTAATGATTTTAATGTACATTGTTTCCTTATGGGACTTTCTAACTGTCGTTTAAAGCTCTGGACGCACAAGAAGTTCACATATACTTTTGACTGTGCTCATATCAAAGAATCGAGATGGCAAAGGGTATCGAGATTTACCAAGCGCAGCATAAGTATTCTGAATTTTTGCTAATAACCAGTAATATATTCATACGACTACTTATGCAGGCCATCTCCAGTAGTAGTAAGTCTTGGTTGAAGGCTACCATTAGCCGTAGGCTTAGCGGTGGATCTAAGGTAATATGAAAACACTGCTCAACACTTAGACATAAGAAGGAAAAATCGCCATCATTTTGAACATTTTGAAGTTTAAACCATTGATGACCATTGTGGAAATCCAAGATCAAGCCATCTTCCTGTCATGGCGAAAGTTTAAACGAGAGCGTAAGTTAAAGTCGGCCCTGCCCGACTTCGAAATACCCGTTACTTAGTTCAATTAGTGTTTTATAACCTCATGCGGCTCGGATAAGTATGCAACATTTTTTTTAACTCGGCCATTTATTATCCGATCCTTTTGAACATTTGTGAGAAAATTTGTGAGATTGTAGATATTGGCCACATAGACTACACTGCAAAATCTGAGCTCGATATCTTAAAAATTGTGGGAGTTATTCAATATTTTTGATTGCGGGGGCGGGAGGGGGTGTGGCCAAAATATGAAACAAACTTGATCTGCCTACAGACAATACTAGCTTACATCTTAAATTTGGTTGTTCTAGCTCTTCTAGTCTCTGAGATCTAGGTGTTCATACAGACGGACGGACATGGCTATAGCGACTCGCTATATATCGCTATAACACCTAGATCTCAGAGATTAGAAGAGCAACCAAATTTTATATGCAGACTAGTATTCTCTGCACACAGATTAAGATTGTTTGAAATTTTGGACACCCCCCTAATGAATATCTCCTCAATTTTTAAGATATCTAGCTCATATTTTGCGGTGTATGAGACCAATATCTATAAAATGTCATAAATTTTAATATAGATTGCATAATTAATGCCAGTTCTAAAGGTTTTAGAAAAACGTTGCATACTTTTCAGAGCAGTATGCGCTGCCTTGCTAACAAAATGGTGATTATGTTAACATTAATGTTAGTGCTCTGTTAAATAGTATTAATTCCATTGAGGTAAGGATATATCGAAGTCGGGCGGGACCGACATTAACTTACTTTGAAAGTGTTAAATATCTAAGGCAATTATAAAATACCAATATATAAAACAAGAGAGAAAGTCGTTAAAGCCCAACGAAATTATACGCTTAGCATAAATTTTGATGCTGCAGTAGCAGCTGAGAGCAGCGCTGCTACTGCGCTGCAGCAGCGAACAGTGTTTTGATCATAACTCAACAACCGTTCATCCGATCTTCACCATTACTTTGGCTGATCGATAAGTTATCCTTATTTATAAATATGTCAAGAAAGAACGAACTATCTATCTTTAAAACTGTGGGAGATATGACGTTTTTTCCATATTGCGGGGGCGGTAGGGGGCGTGGCCAAAATGGAAAATAAATTTGATCTGCCAGCAGACATAAGAAGCATATGTCCCATACATGTCAAACCTCTATCTCTTACCATCTCTGAGATCTGTGCGTTCATACGGACAGACAGACAGACATGACGGACATGACTCGGCTGTTGATGCTGATCAAGAATATATATACTTTATAGGGTCGGAGATGCTTCCTTCTGGCTGTTACATACTTTTGCACAAACTTATAATACTCTATATACCTGGGCTACCAGGAGAATATTTTGCTAGTGACAGACAAACACGGCATCCTTTTATAACGTCGTTTGGTGCCACAGTAGTATTGTGGTCCAGACTTGCTTAAAAGCCCATTAAAAGCAGTCCAGGAATCTTAAATATTGTTCTTCTATATATTTTTAAGGCATTTTCAACGACTGTTAGTATCAATGCCCAAATAATTCTGTGCCTGTTCTTAAGTTTCATCAAATCAAGAGGAAACCGAATTCATAAATGATCCCGTTTCATTCAACCGATTTTATTATTCAGCTTTGATCTTTAAAATTGCATCCATCTTCATCTGACTTGGCCAAATGTCTTCACTGAGTGATGTGTCTCAATCGCTTCGATTTTTTCAAGCAACTGGCTACAATAATTGTTTAAAAGTTAAATGAATACGATTCTTAAAGAAATTATTACTTTTGCTAATGGTCTGGCAAGTCTTTAACCAACGATAGACAACCATCGACCATGAGAGCTTTGCCGATGCGCAATTTAGATCACGAATCTTTCACCTGTTCCCTGAAGTTGTGCGAATGCATGTAACAGGTAAAAGGAAACATTTCAGAACCCCATAAATTATATATATATTCATGATTAGCATGAACAGCCGAGTCGATATAGCCATGTTCGTCTGTCCGTCTGTATGAACGCGTCGATCTCAGAGACTATAAGAGTTATAGCCTATTCACACTGAGCACATCTAACATCAAACATCCCACATCCTGAGTTAAAATGCTTAATAACTATTGGCTGGGACAACATTTAAATATTTTTGTTTTGTCAAATTATTAAGCGGATCAGTGGCTTATAGAAATGCGCTGCAAACATGTCAAATTTTGTCCGGGTAAATTTTTGGATGTTGGATGTTAGATGTGCTCAGTGTGAATAGCCTATTAGAGTCACAAATTTTTGCATGAAGGTAGGTGTTTTTACCGTTGCAGATCAAGTTTGCTTCAGATTTGGAAAATTTGTAGTCGGGGCACTATTCTTTTTGATAGAGTCAGAGCTATCGGTGGCGTTTATAAGTAGCAATTATAAGAAATCGAAATGGTTTCGAGTGATCTGTATTTCTAGAAGTTATAAAGTCCAAGAAACGTCACAAAAATTCTGTGAAATATTATCAATAATCTCTTGATTCCACAATTTTCTTCGGAATTATGAAAAGAATCGTGAACCAGTCACCTAGTCACAAAAATCTTTGTAAGCCACTACGAGAAGAAGCTAGCGATGGTCAAAAATTGTTTAGAGATGGCAAAACATTTGCATTTACCAGAAACCTGGCTTAAAAATGTTTAAAATTGGTTTAGCGAAGAATCTCTAAAGTTGTTTAACCAATGATCTTCAAATTAGGTCAGTGGATAAATGGTAAAGAGTTGGATATTTGACTGGTGATTCAGAATCAAATCTTAAAACTCGGTTGAGCTATGCCTGAACTGAACTTGGTGTGTAAGCGGGTACTATGAAGTTAGTTTCTCTCCCGGCACCAAACCAAGCGGGTTGAAACAGTTCAAAGGCAGGTTCAGATAGATAATACTCAGAGGGAAAAACCGTGTTCAGAAAATAAGATTTTTTCATCTCAAAAGAAGCACAGAATGTTCTCTCAAATTTGTGAGAACAAATGTTCCGAATGTTCTTGAAATGAGCACAATTCAGCTCAGCACCGAAAATAATAAGTAGCCACACAGACGTGCGGCTGCAGAAGTGGGCAATAGCCTAACGAGCTAACACGTCCGCCGTCGCGTCGTTGTGCGCGGGGCGTCTTGGACTCTACTCCCAGTAAGTCCGAACAATTTTTATATTCTGTACCGAAGGTACATAGAGTATTATAAGTTTGTGCAAAAGTATGTAACATCCAGAAGGAAGCATCTCCGACCCCATAAAGTATATATATTCTTGATCAGCATCAACAGCCGAGTCGATATAGCCATGTCCGTCTGTCCGTCCGTCCGTCTGTCCGTCTGTCCGTCTGTCTGTCCGTATGAACGCACAGATCTCAGAGATGGTAAGAGATAGAGGTTTGACATGTATGGGACATATGCTTCTTATGTCTGCAGGCAGATCAAGTTTATTTTCAATTTTGGCCACGCCCCCTCCCGCCCCCGCAATTCAGAAAAAACGTCATATCTCTCACAGTTTTGAAGATAGATGGCTTGTTCCTTCTGGACATATTTAGTTATTAGGATAACTTATCGCTCCGCCAAAGAAATGAAGAAGATCGGATGAACGGTTTTCGAGTTATGATCAAAAGACAAATTTTCTTGGTACAGAGTATGTTATAGTCGGGCTTGACCGACTTTCTTTCTTGTTCTTTCTTAATTTAATTAACTAAGGCAGGTGGGGTGTGTTGTTCAAGGCGATGTCTCTGCGGACTTGGAGCTGGAATCGGGCCTAGACCTGGAATTGGACCAGAAATTGGACTTGGAATTAGACACCCGGAATGTTGGGATCTGGACTGGATCTTGGACCCTGAACCTCAAATTTTTTTTGAGTTTAAAATGTTCTTAAAATCTTAACATTTCAACTCACATTAAGATTTTGCGTTCTCAAAAATAAGTTCTCGAAGCGAGAAATTGTTCTTGAAGTGAAAAAATCCGGTCATGATTAGTTTTTGACACCGAATGTTCTCACTTTGAGTCCAATGTTCTTGGTTTTTTCCCTCTGTGTAGATATAGATAAATATGACAAGACTTTGTCAAGCATTTGGTGCCTTATAAGTTCTTGGTAGTTGGTCAATTCAAACCAAACCAGGACAAAAAGATTGTTAAGCGCAAAGCCCCGGTCAAAATAGCAGCCAAACCTCTCGCCCTACCGAAAATACAATCATCATCAAGGTTATCTACAGGCTAAATACGTTAAAATTTGTTATATTCAATTTGTGATTGAAATGAGGCTAATTTTCGTATAAAACGAAACTGGGCACATGCCCGGGGCTATGTTTGTACATAGATATGTCTGTTTGTATGTACCTGGTTAATATTCACTTTAAAAATGCCAAAAATTCATGTCTCTGGCATTTACACCCTCATCAACCACCATCCGGATTGATAGAGCAGAGCCATGAACTGGCGAAGGCGGAGGGGTTGGGCAGGGGAAGGGAAGGAGCAACACCCAAAATGATTACCATTCAATAATATTGTATTTAGGCAAGCCAGAAAATAAAAAGCGGAAACATATTGGTTTCTGTTTTTTTGTTGCCACAGAAAAAAGAAAAAAAAGAACCATAAGCTAAGGAGAAATGGGTCAGACACATAGCCATGACATAAGTGTAGCGTCTTGAAGTGAGGCGGGGGGGAGCAGAGTGAGAATATCAAACTGCCAGGAATCGACAACAACAATGGCACACAAAAAAAACACTCAAGAGGATTTAATAATATAAATAATTGCTGGGGCTGTTAGTTGAATTGTTGTTCGCCAAAGACAACAAATAAAAAACACAATGGATGGCAACAGTTACAGCAACAGCAACGGCAGCAACGGCGCCGCACAATGACGGCTCATTGATAAGCAACAGCAGGACAACAAAGCCTGGCAACAGGACATTTGGCGTGGCCAGCAGAATTCAACTTTAATTTATTTTTATAACGCCGGGGGGGAAGGGAGGGCAGAGTTTGATCGGGTTTAGGCAGAGGGGCATGGCCATGATTGAGTTATGTTATTGAATTTAATTTGAGTTGATTGTGTGCACACACCCACACCAACACACACACTCGCACGCACACTAAACCAACATCAATAACGACAACGACAAATGAAGACACACGACTCTTATTTAGTAAGCCTTTCCAGGGCAATGCGCAAGGAGTAGCTGGCAACACATTATGGACACATCGTGCCAAACGCTTGCCAGCAATTTCCTCAATTTCCCTCCCGAAAGCAGGAACAGGAACGGGAGCAGCAGCTGTAGAATAGAGGAAGCGAGGCGACACGTAGACAACACTTATCGCTTGTTCGTTTCCGTTTCATTCGTTTTTCTAATGTAGCGTAGTGCTGACAAGCGGGGGCAAAACCCTCCCAATAACGTCTACTCCAGGGAACAGTGGGGCAAAACTGCAAATTTCACTGAAATTATGAATCACTGTTGACTTTTTATCAAGTTTTTCATAAGAAAAGGGATCCCGAAAGGCACTTTCTAAGTGAGGCGCAATCAGTTCGATATATCTAAAAAAAAGGCAGCTGCAGTACAGCAGCATTTTTGCTTATTTTTACGAGTGCCACTTGTCTTAGCAAGAGAATCAGTTGGGGAGTTAAGAACTGGTACCTTGGTTGAGCGACTAAGACCGTTAATATGTAAGCTTCCTGAAATTAGTGATGGAAAGAATCTACTTTCTATAGGAACTCAAATATAAAAAGCATTGCATTGGGTGGTTAAGTCTCTGAAATCGGCGTATTTGCAACCTAACAGGATCAGAAACTTTTAGAAAGCTTGATTTAAATCAAATTTTGCTTGACAAAACCTGCTGAGCTACTGCTGCCTTCCACAAATATTATCACTCTCTTAATTATTTCTCCAATTTCGTGGATTCAACGCCACTGTGCCGACATGTCAAAACGGATGTGCGCCAAGGAAATGCTATTGGCATTCATATCCTTCAATCCTAGCGGAAATGATGGGTAAACAGGGCATGGCTGGGTGCTGCATCAGGCACGGGACAACTGTTGCATGTGAGCGCGCCTGTGCATGATTAAATAAGCATCGCTTCACCCTCCTTCGGCTCGGATAACTTGCCCGCTGCAGGTAAACGTCGTCTCCGTTGATCCGATCTGCGTCATAAGTGTTTATTTGTTGCAAGCAAACAACAGGAGAAAGTGGTGGGGGCTGTGTATGATACGTAATGGTTAAAGTGCTCAATGAGCTTGTAAGCACTTGAGCCACACGTGTGTTTGTGCCTCTCTGTGTGTGTGTGTGTGTGTACTTTCAACAGCATTTGCATATTGAGTTGCATATCGAGTAATATGTAGGTGAGTGGAGGGCGTTTAGTCCAAGTGATTTGGCTAAAGTAAAGAAAAATAAATAAAGTTGACACCTGTGTGCTGGCATCTATGCCACTCATCTCCAACTGAAGGACATTAGGTTACGTTCTTGGCCCAAACGAATATGTGTGCACTTTATTTGTCTACCCTTAAAAATCCGTTGAAAGGTAGAAAACATTTCAGCTTTAGGCATCAGCGAACGGCTTCTTGCAAGGCTAGAATAAACCTGCCTTGCGCTCAACCGATCATAATTACGATCTGACATACATTAACAAACTAATTAAACCTTGTTAGCGCCCCGTTTTCTATCATTTCCGTCTAAATTTTAATCAATGCGAATGTTTGTTCGTTCGACTAACGAGCGCTGTTTGCTTTCTTGGGCCAAGAATCGGTCTGCGGGCCAGGCATGAGTATTGGTAGTTTAGAATAAGCTAGAAAAGGTAATGAAAGGGAGAGAGCTCGCTTGCTCTGCATTTCTCGGAGGCGCAAAGCTGAATGAGGTTGGTCCAAGGCATTCAAGTAATGGGAAAAACTATACCGTTGAGTGTAGCTCGGTTTTTCTACTGCCATTTGCCTAATTAGGTAAGGTAGAATCTGGTAACAGACATTGGCTACCAATTTTCGATTTGTCTCACATGCGTCATCTATTATCAGCTATGCTCCGGTTTTCACCTATTTTTGCGAGTTGCGATTTCAGCCAATTCGTACGATTTCAGTTTAGAGCGCTCCGAAATTCGCCAGTTTTTGTCATCGATAATGTTCCATTCCCAACTTGTTTTGTGTCATTTCACACACAACAACGAGAGCGTAAGTTAAAGTCGGCCCTGTCCGACTTCAAAATACCCGTTACTCAGCTCAGCTCGCATAAGTATTTTAAGTATTTTTTAACTCGGCTATTTATTATCCGATCCTTTTGAAAATTTGTGAGATTGTAGATATTGGACACAAAGACTACACATCTGAGCTCGATATCTTAAAAATTGTGGGAGTTATTCAACATTTTTTATTGCGGGGGCGGGAGGGGGCGTGACCAAAATTTGAAACAAACTTGATCTGCCTACAGACAATACTAGCTTACGTATAAAATTTGGTTGCTCTAGCTCTTCTAGTCTCTGAGATCTAGGTGTTCATACAGACGGACGGACGGACGGACGGACGGACAGACGGACATGGCTATATCGACTCGGCTGTTGATGCTGATGAAGAATATATATACTTTATGATATCGGAGATGCTTCCTTCTCCCTGTTACATACATTTGCACGACTTTAGTATACCCTTTTTTCTCTACGAGTAACGGGTGTATAAAAACAGCTGATGAGCGCCACTACTCATGATATCGATATTCATATATCGATATATATCATGGCCAAATCGCAAAATTGTTGTTATTGTGAGCAGTTTTCCATCTCGCTCAATTTTGTGTATGTCTATTAAAGAAATTGTTTAAAATATTGCCTCAATGCGAATTGAGTGTATGAGTCCGTAAGACAAATCTAAAAAGGTTAAACAACTGAATATAAATAGTTCCGTGGGCTGTCTGTTTGTGCATCAACCTATATTTTGCATTTACTTTTCATTTCACGGACTCAGATGTCGCCGGTTTAAAAACGGCAAAACTTTGCGTTTTCCGAGTGTCGGAGCACCAACTTTTAAGTGTTGGTGATCAAATCGCAAAGTCTTTGTGAAAGCGAAAATGGGAGCATGGCTGTATATCTATAAATTGCATACAATACACCCATCACCAAAGGTTGTTATGTAACTGTTATACAAGTTCAAACACCAAGATTGGATGTGAATGCGTGCACAGTTAGTCCACAAGTCCAACCACTCATATCCAAATGGTTTATTTTCTAATAAACAGAGCGCATACTTTCTCGCCAACATATTCTCAAATGGTACATTGAATTATTCACCCAATTATACACCCAATTTTCTGATTTCATAGAACTCTGACTTGAATTCAGAAGGCCCACGAAAACGAACAAGCTGATGTAAAAGTATACAGGATTGTAATCGATATTTGAAGGCTGCTAGCCTGAAAAGTGTTCAAGAGAACATTGATCTGGGTATAATCTGCAGTTTTATAAGAACTTAAATCATTTTATCTAACTTCAATATTGGATACTATATATCTGAACACCAACACCTATTTAAATTCACTAAAAATATTCATAGAATTCACATACTGGGAAATGATCACATTTTGGAGCTGCTTTAGTTTATAGAAACTCGAAATTTTGCAGTCTAGTATATTTCTTATTTACAACCGAATCCCACAAACTTTGCATAATAAAAAGCCCTTTCAAGCTATTTCAACCTATGCTTTACTTTAGAAGTGCCCGCACGCTATAGGCATTGTCCGCATTTGGTGTTGTTTCGCGCATTCCAATGCGTATTGCGGGCAGCGCATAACAAAATTGCAACAACAACTTCGTCTGTTTCTCTCTTCTCTTTTTCTAATATGACTCTTGCTCAGTCACTGCAAGAGTCAATATCGGTATCGTTTTTTTTGTGGTTGCTGTTGCTTCACAATTCATTTATTCATTTGTATTGCATTAGGTGCTCTTGTACTTCTTCTTTTGTACTTAAAATTAGAAAATAAATAGTCAATCGGCACGCTCAGCAGATAAAATGGATTAACGATTACCAATTTGCGATCATTTTAATACAAAAGGGAGAAAAAAAAAGTGTATTGTATTACCAAATCATTATACTTAAGGCAAAAAAGCACTGCTGAAGTATTTTGTTTTAGTAACACTTTGAAAAGTTGCAGAATTCACTTTAAAAATAATCGCATACGGATCATTTTTGAGCTGGTCCTGGGCTAGTTAAGATGTTTCGTTAGTTTATAGATTGAATGATGGCAAAGCAAGACCAATTAATAAAGAGAATCAAATTCTGGAGGAGGTCATTCTCTCGATATCATTCTCTCGAAATGAAATTATTGATTCTGTGCATTTGGTTGATCATACGTGCTGACTGATCAAGTCAAAATCAAAATAGTCTATTATTTTTCCTGTAAATACTAGATTTGTTATGCTATTGCTTTGAAACAGCTGTTGTTCAATGGCGTTGCCATGGCTGGTTAGGGTTAAAGCTCAGTGAAAGTGGATCTTAGCAGAGAAGGCGAAGTTTATGGTTCTCTTTCTTTGGAAACCGACTTCACCCATGGATTGTGCATGATACGGGTAAGCGCCAAACTTTCTTGCTTTTTTATGCATTGTTTTACATTGCCAACATATTTATTATTGCCAGCCCGAAGGCCCAAGCCTCTCAATTTCTTGGCTTGTTTGCTTCTAATTCTCGAAAAAAGAGGTAGGGACCTACAGTTAAATGCCGAATTCGAATGACCATGTTTTGTAGAGTTTTTTTCATGGCTATTTACTTCAGACCTTGCGCCAATAGCGAGTAAAGGTGACCGTGTTTGTAATCATTTGTTAACAAGAAACTTTTTCTCCAAAATCTCAGGCACACACTACCAGCTGCACCACGCCCGGCCTTATAAATGCATACTTGAAGTAAGAGAAAACCATAAGAGCCTATTGCCTGACGTGTGGAGGGCAAACTTTGATCCAACCAGCTGTTCTTTGTTAACGTAAAAGTGGAACAAGAGAAAACATCACATTTTTGGGTGAAGCTGAATGTTTGACAGTAGAACAGGGGAGTAAGAGGACTATTAGCGATTTCACATATCTTTCATTTGATGCCCTATGTCCCACCTAGGGATTGGTATAGAAGAGAGATTTGTTTCACTTTTCCCTTGTTTGGTAAAGGCGAGATTCCTTTTGTATTTGGTTTGGCTAGATGCACCAAGCCACCACCAAACTCTCAGCTCAAATGTTTGCAGGTATATAACCACGCAGCTTTTCTTTCAATCCACACACGCAAATCTTGTGATTTCATTGCCACAAACAAATCAAATTCACTGACTTCTAAACCACCCCTCGTACTTCAATCAAAACCAAAATGAAATTCAATACAATTGATCAAATGTCAAGTGTATTGACTTCTTTTGGGGCATACAATTACTTGAAAAGGACACCACCACAATGAAGTGTTCAATTAAGTACTTACAAAAAGTGTTGCCTACTTTCCAGCAGGCAGGAATATTTTACACAAAAATGGAATAAATCAATTGAATTGAAGTGTACGGAAAAAAAAACTAAAATATTTATGCACTATCCAGTGTTAAATGCCTGAAAACGAGCCGTTTTCATGCATAAATTGGAACACACGCACACACACACACACACACGCGCATACAAAGTGCGCATACGCAATGTTAACAAACAAACAACCAAATAACAAACAAGAAGCAGCCACTACGATGCCAGCGTATAACAATGAAGCGATTTTCCCTCGTTATGAACACTCATCAACTGCACCTTGGAACACACAACAACAACAACAACAACATCCTTTGGGGGCTGGGGCAGGGGACAGCGGCCACTTCTGTTGACGGAGGTCGCGCGGGTAAACGGACAAAAGTTATGGCAGAAAAACAAACTTGACGCAATTATACTTTGCGTAACATGATCTCAATCAACACGAAAAACAGCAGCAGCAGCAGCAACAGCAGAAAGGAAAGAAAGCAAAAAAAGGAGGAAAAAGGGGGGAAAATGTTACGGTTTCCAATGCCATTCGAGCTGTGGTGAAACCCGCCGACACCGTGGCCACCTTTGAGACCCCAAGACCGAGGTTAAGACCAGCAACAATAACAATTCAATTCAATTATATATGTATATGTCTACAAGTGAAAGTATGCATGTAAAGGTTATCGAAAGTGGCTTAAAACACTTGCTCAACTCAGGCTCAGATATTATATCAACTAGGAACTGGGTTGGTTTATATAATCTTGGCTTAGGGAATGTTACACAATGGTTCCCGGTTACTTCTAGGCTTTGTTGATAGGTTGTTTCCGGTTTAAAACCTGGTAAAGTTAAAGATTTTACTCAAAACTGGCCTAAAACGTTGTGCCAGATATTATTTCAACCAGTTACTGGGTTGGTTTATATAATCTTGGCTTAGGAAATGTAACAAAGTGTTTCGCGGTTACTTCTAGGCTTAGTTGGCAGGTCATTTCCGGTTGAAAACCTGTTAAAGTTTGAGTTTTTGAGGACATTTGGTAAAAAATCAAACAAAAAATCTATGAATATCATATCTGGAACCCGAGCAATGCCGTCCTGATAGCTTGTATATATAAATATCTCTATATATATATTTGCAGGCATAACAAGCGTGTAAACAAGAGGCAAGCAAAAGGAGTGCCAGGCCAGGCCAGGAAGCAGCTACTTGAAACTCCTGCTCCCTTTGACTTGGCATGATAACATTTGCTCTTTGAAGCCATCGCCGCCGACGCAGCCGCCGCCGCCTGGCAATGTCCTTTGTCTGGCGGTTCAGCTTTAGTTTCTTTTGCTTTTAGCGCGACAAACAATCTGCGCAAGACTCAAGTCGGATTCGTAGCCGGCAGGCAGAAATCAGGGAGTCAGAGAGTTTGTGCCTTTTGCAGCTCATTTAATACGTGTCGTCGTCGTCGTCGTTGTAGTCTGTCCCGTGCCTGGCAACCAGATTTAAGCTCAAAAGGCAGCATTACGCGCCACGCCATCAGCCACAGGGCAGCAGCGGGAATTGGCGGCGGCGGGGGGGAGGGGAAAGGGGTACGGACGCACGGCTTATTATATGTTTGTATATTTGCACAGAGTGCCTGCTTGTTAAACGGCGATTAAGACAGCCTTTCCTTTGATGAGTTTAAAGTCCTTGACAGTCAATTAGCGGGCACAGAAGGTGAAAGTTGTGAGGGGCTAAACGAACGGGTTGGTATACACCAGCTGCAATTTGCATTGATGGCGAAACTTGGCGAAAAAGTTTAAGTACACAAATTAGTCTATGCAATAAAATTAATACGAGCATGTCCAAACAGTTTAGGTCCTCCTAGGAGGCGGGGGGAATGAATACACGAAGCATACAAAAAGCGCCGCCAGCGTGTTTGTCTTTTATGGAAACTTCAATGCCAGCTTTTTTGCTCCCCGACCAATTTCACCGCAAACAGGCGAGCAAATAAGGAAGGAAGGAAGGAAGGAAGTGAACAAGCAGTCCCGGCCCTATAACCCATAACCGCAGGACCAACAGCAGCGCCAAGAAAAAGTAGTCACAGCCAACCCTCTCTCGACTGCTTGAGGCACTCAATAACAGCAAAATTAAACCATACGAAAGTACACACACACACACACGCACGCGCTCGTCCGTGTATGGCTTGTGTCCATATGTTTCGACTTTCCACAAAATTAATTCCTACTAAAGGCTTATTGAAGCCAAATCTTTGGCTCAGTTATCTATAGAAATATTGAAATTTGGTTTTGCTATTCTGTGGCCTGAATACATGTCTGTTGCCTGCTTTTTTTTGACTGGATGAGACTATTCGCGTAGAGAAGTAGGAAGAAAAAGTAATCTTACCTTTCTTTAGACCACTTGAAATCAAAGTTTATGAATCGAAATAAATTGAATATGAAAATGAAGCAGAAGATTAATGGAACTTGTTGTACAGGCTGCCAGGCTGCTTTACTGAAGGTTCAGGTTTGATCTTTAAAGTTAATAGATGGAAACCTCTAAGTTAAACAGAAAGTTCCAAACTAACCAGAGGACTATTTCCAGAAGACCAGGCTCAACCATAACCGTAGAACAACAAGTTGATTAACCCTCCATATACAAGTGAAGGCAGGAAACTTGCAATGTGGACCCTTCATTTTGCAAATGTCTGCTGTTTGTGTGCCACGTTTGTTTGGCAGACTTAGCCAAACTGTGTCAAAGGAAGTTTAACATTACTTAAGGCATCCCTTAAACTAATGAATAGATACAAAACAGCAAATGAAAGTAAAATAAATATAGATTAGGTTAGGTTGAAACGTTAAGAGCGGTGAAACTTGTTCACTTAGACCAAAAATAGTTCCATTGTGATACCATAAAACCCTTGGTTTTTATATTTAGACACTTGCTCTTAGAAAGTAGCACAAATTGGATAATCTCTACTTCAGAGAATGCTGATTTATCAGTTAGGAAATGCTGAACTAGGATTGTGTATCGTCTCCTGCTAATGCTGAAAGCTTTCTACTTCATCAACTGAACAATAACTAATGCAAAGCCACGCTGCATGCCTGCCTATAAAATAGTGTCCTGTGTTAACTACTACGAACAGGTAGGGATTCTGCTGGGTCAATTGAGCCTAGAGGTTTTACATGTGTCAATTCATCTCCAGCGGTTCGTGGCTGATATCTAAGGCATCTATTGTCATCTTGTCTCTGCTCACTCTTCTTTGTTAAATGTTAAAACAAATTATGATCATTTTTTAGTCGTTTTCTGTAAAGTTTGATAGCACATTGTTGAGCTAAAAGCAGCTAATTAAAATTATAAATTATGCAGATGGGGTAACTAATTAAGGGGAATGACTAAGTTACTAGTATAGCCTGGTTCAATAGGAAGGAAGTTAGAAACGAGTGACAAGGGAGTAGAAATTATGAAGAAAGAAATACTTTAAGTTTAAAGGGTAGGGGAAAGTATATTGGGAGTCTTCGAAATACATAACCACATGGTCAAATCTATCAAATCTATTTATATTACATAAATTTTGAGAGTACCAGAGAAGCAGTTTTGTAGAAGAAGTAGAAATCCGCTTAGCCCTTTCCATAGTTTTGAAATTAAGAACATTTTAGTAAACTGAAGCTTTTATGCAAAGTGGATGCTGGCTGGCTCAAGGCCGGGTTAATTATATTTTAATAATTAACAGAAATCAACAAAGATTTATGTACATTTTTTTTAATTACTTTGAAATATTGTTGTTTGTTTATAGGTATGAACCAGAAAGTTTGACTGACGCAAAACGAACTTACAACAGAAAGTTCGTGTCTCTCTTCTCTTTCGCTCCTATGCTTTTGCGAAATTGAACACAACAACAGTACGATTTTTTATTTGTGTGAGTAAATAAGCACGTATAAGAGGCAGTTGGGCACCTCTGGTCTAGAGTCTTGATGTTTTAACATACAATTAAGTAAATCATTAATATGTCATCCAGTAATATTTCATACATAATTTCACTTTGGCTGGATAAAACAAACTTAAGAGAAGAAAAAGCGCTGTTAATAAAGCTAATTCAACAAATGCGACATTTTTAAGTCCTGTACAATGAACGTTTTCCCAAAACCTTAAAACATTCAAATTTTGAATCAATCTTTGAATATTTTAGACTTTTTTTTATGATTTTCTAGCTCCTTGGCTAAAGATTCTATTTCATCTTCATCAAAAGCTGAACTTGGTGAAGCATCATACATACATATATACTCTAATTCACTTATTCCTTGTGGCAATTATTCAATTCTGCCATATGTTTCTTTGCAAGCTGATTTTGTTCGAAAGGTCAAAAACTGATGGTTTTTATACTCTGTACCGTAGGTACATAGAGTATTATAAGTTTGTGCAAAAGTATGTAACATCCAGAAGGAAGCATCTCCGACCCCATAAAGTATATATATTCTTGATCAGCATCAACAGCCGAGTCGATATAGCCATGTCCGTCTGTCCGTCTGTCTGTCTGTCCGTCTGTCCGTCTGTCCGTATGAACGCACAGATCTCAGAGATGGTAAGAGATAGAGGTTTGACGTGTATGGGACATATGCTTCTTATGTCTGCAGGCAGATCAAGTTTATTTTCAATTTTGGCCACGCCCCCTCCCGCCCCCGCAATTTAGAAAAAACGTCATATCTCCCACAGTTTTGAAGATAGATGGCTTGTTCCTTCTGGACATATTTAGTTATTAGAATAACTTATCGATCCGCCAAAGGAATGAAGAAGATCGGATGAACGGTTTTCGAGTTATGATCAAAAGACAAAATTTCTTGGTACAGAGTATGTTATAGTCGGGCTTGACCGACTTTCTTTCTTGTTTGGATCGAAAAGGAAAAAATTTGCACTAAATTTTAAATGTGAAAACGTTTTTCTAAACACTTTTATAATGTACTAGCTGAATACCCGGCGTCGCCCGGGTCCTTTACATTGTGAGAAAATGACAGTTTGGTATACACCTCCTATAAACCAGTCTACAATTGCAGTCTATGAAATCTTCATAATAATATAAGCTCAAATGAAAAATATCAAAATTCAGCCGTTCAATCTGCATCGACCATTTACCCACGGCTGGATTTTAATCTAAGCTTTAAGCGCTTTCATAGATATACATATGATTATTTTAGAAATTTCGCGAATTTTTTTTGCAAATTTCGCGGTTTTCGGTCCATTTCGCCTCTATTACGTCAACTTAGAAACCTTAACCGGCAGGAGTTTAACCAATCCCCAATGTTTCAATCGGATGAACGGTTGAATTTTGCAAATTTCGCGGTTTTTGGACCATTTTCCGCCCACTTCTTCAACTTAGAGGCCTTCCCGGGCAAGCACTTAACCATTCTCCAAAGTTTCTTCGCTATCGGATGAACAGTTTAATTTTTCAATTTTCGCGGTTTTTGGACCAAGTCACAGACATGAGACATAGCCTATGACAATTTCCTGATCGACATGAACATACTGTGAAAAATTTGTGAAGATCGGTTCAGCGGATAAGACGCCCATAAGGAACAAATATACAAACATACAAACATACTTTCAATTTTATATAAATGTATAGATTACTATATTTTGCAAAAGACTTTAGAATTTGTGTGCGACAAGTGTAAGTGTTGAGTAGTAATCGGGGATCAATCGATAAATGGGAAGAGGTTTGGGTTTCTGTAATTTAACAGATGTTTTGTAAACAAAATTTTACCCCAATCCCACTCTGATGACTTTAAGTAATCGCCTATTAACAATGGACATTTTTATACTCTGTACCGTAGGTACATAGGAGTATTATAAGTTTGTGCAAAAGTATGTAACATCCAGAAGGAAGCATCTCCGACCCCATAAAGTATATATATTCTTGATCAGCATCAACAGCCGAGTCGATATAGCCATGTCCGTCTGTCCGTCTGTCTGTCTGTCCGTATGAACGCACAGATCTCAGAGATGGTAAGAGATAGAGGTTTGATATGTAAGGGACATATGCTTCTTATGTCTGCAGGCAGATCAAGTTTATTTTCAATTTTGGCCACGCCCCCTCCCGCACCCGCAATTTAGAAAAAACGTCATATCTCCCACAGTTTTGAAGATAGATGGCTTGTTCCTTCTGGACATATTTAGTTATTAGAATAACTTATCGATCCGCCAAAGGAATGAAGAAGATCGGATGAACGGTTTTCGAGTTATGATCAAAAGACAAAATTTCTTGGTACAGAGTATGTTATAGTCGGGCTTGACCGACTTTCTTTCTTGTTTATATGACAGCTATACAAAAAATTTATCCGATTTCTTATGCTAATGCAAATAATATTAATATCTTTCAAGATTAACGACGCTACCATTGAAAACAAATAAGTTTTGCTTAAATACATTATTAATCAAGTGACGATTCCATTGAAAAAAAAGTTTTCTTTACTTAGATTCCATTTTTGTCACATAATCTAAGATAAAACAAACTAAAATCTAAGTTTATTTGATGAGAAATAAGCCCTCAATCATTTAAGTATTGAGAAAAACTTGTAAATGTTATTGCTTACGAACAGGTTTACCAGGTGAAATGAAGCTTTTATCTTTAACTGTTTGGAAGCGAAAAGAGAATCTTAAGAGTTGATTATGTGAGGTTCATTGTTATCAGGATCATGCAAGACAACTACCAACTAGTTTTCAACAAAGTCTTTAGAAAGATATGGCTAAGTTTATAACTCAAAATGATCAGTTTCGAAGGTGGCACCACACGAACTGTGTGAAGTAATGATCATCGCCATTGCTAATTTATGTTTACTGAAACTCTACGACTGTCTGTCAATTGTTGTGAATTTAGATAGGCTGATAGCTCCACTTTGGAACATCTGATCGTTAAGAAAGCTAATTACTGAATCGGCAAATTTATGCTGATTTTTTATACCCGTTACTAAAGTTGTGCAAAGGTATGTAACAGGCAGAAGAAAGCATCTCCGACCCCATAAAGTATATATATTCTGGATCAGCATCAATAGTAGAGTCGATATAGACATGTCCGTCTGTCTGTATGAACACCTAGATCTCAGAGACTAGAAGAGCTAGAGCCATCAAATTTTAAATGTAAACTAGTAATGTTTGCACGCAGATCAAGTTGCAAAGTTGAATATCTATTGAGCTCAGATTTTGCAGTGTAGTGTATGTGGCCAGTATCTACAATCCCACAATTTTTCATAAAGATCGGTTAATAAATGGCAGAGTTAAAAAAACGTTGCATACTTATCTGAGCCGCATGAGGTTATTTAACACTAATTGCCCTGAGTAACGTGTATTTCGAAATCGGGCAGGGCCGACTTTTACTTACGCTCTCGTTATTTATATCTTAGGAAAGAATTCTCTTAAATTGTAAAGAGACAGGAGTATACTTTCTCATTTCTTTGTGGTTCTTAGTTGCTACCCATCTCTGAGATCTGTTGGTACTTATATACATATACAGGGGTGGACATGGCTATATTGATTCGAATGTTGATGCTGATTAAGCAGCTCATTGGAGATGCTTTCTTCTTGATGTTATATACAAATATTGATTAGGTCTTTTGTAGAGGGCATACAAATCTGTACTGGTTCAAAGATTCGGTTTGAATACGATTCGGTTTCAAATACCGATTTAACATTCTCAAATAGAACAATCTAGGAAATCAGCTACGTTTCACATTCCGTTTGAAATCCCTACAAATTTCTAACAACTATGGTTTGGAGTTGCGACTTTCGATCAGTTGTTTCTCTTAATTTCAGTCAAACAAATCTTTAAATTATTGTTAGCTTTCTTAACCAAACCAAGGCCAGCAAAGTTTCCCTTAACATTCCTTAAAGTTCACAACCAGCAGCATCCATAGCCACTGGCTTAAGCACCGACCACCACCCCCCATTCCATTCATGCCCGTGCGTATTTAAAATCATTTGCAGGAATGAATCTTTAATGAATATAAATACGACAAGTGGTCGTCGAGGCGCTCCTTCAAATGCCACGGACCGAGCAACACTGATAGCCTTTTAATTCAGCGCAAATTACGCAAAATCAACACCAGAAAAAAACAAGAACTGAACTGAAGAGGCCATAAGGATAGTGATTGGGACATGCCGGCACATGAATTCATAATCAAGACCATAAACACTGAGGCCTCGAAGGGGCCGGGGGCGGGGGCTAAGATGGACTACCGAATAAAGGGAATTTTCAAGTCTCTTGCTGAATTATTGATGGCGTCGCGGTTTGGCGCATCATGGAGAATGATGATGCCAGTTGGACAGAGGGCAGCGAGCGGCCGAACTTGCCGAAAATAATTTCTGCTCAATTATGCAAAGTGCGCGCAATAAACCGCAAAGTAGCCCAAGGACTTGAAGGACGAAGATGGGGTTGTGCCGGCTACACAGACCGATTGTGTTTTGACGTGCGTGGTCATTAATGTTTATCGAGTTCCCTTTCTCACTCTCGCTCTTGTTGTATGTTTTTCACTTCTTTGCCATTACAAAACAAAAAAAACACAAAGTTTATTTAAATGTTTGCTAATGGCGCGGCTCAGTTGGGTAGCGCTTGGGTTACGCTTGTTGACTTAAGTGATGAAATTCTCTGTTTGTTGGTGTGTGTGTGTGTGTGTACGGTGGAATGGGGTGTTGGTCGATTTGTTCTGGCCCCCGAGGGAGGCTTGCGCAAGCCAAGTTAATTTTCAAATAACAACCCAGATGGAAGCGGATGGACACGAGGCGAGTGTAAAATACAAACGAAATGAACTGTTAAGTGCTGCCGCTGCCGCTGATGATGATGATGATGAGGATGATGGGGTTGTGGCTATTATATATGAACGGACCAAGGACCAATACCAATACCGATGCTGGCCAGGAATGTGTCTTAATGTAATTGAATTTGTCATATGTCTGCTCTGCTTGGACGATTGCCCAATGTACGTACCTGAGCCAATGGCGCTTGGTGATGGGCGTGCGACAGCAAATGGCATCAAATTGATCAGCAATCCACACTATCAATATAATATAGAAAGCTGTGGTCGTATCATTGAAGAACTCCGACATAATGGCCTCCATGCCTAAAAAGATTGAATGACCAAGAGAGAGGGAGAGATTTAGTTAAATCAAACTAAATTAAATTCTTTAATTACTTACCCACGAGCGCAAGGATGACCGTCAGCAATGGGGCAATGGGAAAACGCGCCACGACATTGTACTCCAGCATTTGCAGCAAATCCACTGGGAAATAAGAAAAATCAATGCACAAATTAGGGAATTTGATTAACTTTGAACTTAAGCCATAAATTTACCTATAAAAACAAAGATCTGATGGTGTGAATAGCGCAGCAGCATAGAAACTGAAAAGGTCTGAAATAAAATGGATTAAATTATTAGTAGTTTATGATAAAATGAAAATCATTAGCTGAATACCTGGCCTAGCTCGGTTTATTAATCAGTTCAGAGCAGAGTAACCCCTACCGAGACGAACAAGCTAAGTTCATGTTCCGAAAACTTTCTTTAACTATACGTCTGTACCAGATATCTGCAAGATTGCGCTGTAAAAGCGTTTGCGGAGTGATTCGACACTTTTCTGACTCTACTTTTCTATGACAGCTATACTATATAGATGTCCGATTTCCAGCAAACTTGGTGAAATCATGGGAAAGCAAAGCAAACTAAGAAATACAAAGGTTGGAGACGTTTCCATTGAAAACTAATAAGTTTCTTTTACTAAGACTAATTTTCGGACTCTACTTTTATATGACAGCTATACTATATAGATGTCTGATTTCAATCAAACTTAATCGAATAATGGGAAATCATAACCAACTAAGCAATAAAAAGTTTGGAGGCGTTTTCTTTGAAAACAAAAAAGATTTTCTCACTAAAACTAGTTTCTCGACCGATCATTCCTATGGCAGCTATAACCTATAGTCATCCGATTTTGACAAAACTTTGTAGAATTGTGTGAAAGCTTATCAAATAAATATATGCCAATTTTAAAGAGTTTTACATTGAAAACAAAAAAGTTTTTCCTACTAAGACTATTTTTCTAACCTTACCTTTCTATGGCAGCTATACTATATAGATGTCCGATATCGACCAAACTTGTTAGAATTATTGGAAAGCATAGCAAACTAAGAAATGCTAAGTTTGCAGGCGTTTCCATTGACAACGATCAAGTTTTTCTCACTAAGACTACTTTTCAGACACTACTTTTCTATAGCAGCTATACTATATAGATGTCCGATATCGACCAAACTTGGTCGAATCATGGGAAAGCATAGCAAACTAAGAAATACAAAGGTTGGAGACGTTTCCATTGAAAACTAAAAAGATTCTTTTACTAAAACTACTTTTTAGACACTACTTTTCTATAGCAGCTATACTACTATACTATATAGATGTCCGATCAGACTTAATGGAATCATGCGAAAGCATAACAAACTAAGCAATACAAAGTTGGGAGGCGTTTTCTTTGAAAACAAATAAGTTTTTCTCACTAAACCTAGTTTCTCGACCGATCATTGCAATGGCAGCTATAACCTATAGTCATCCGATTTTGACAAAACTTTGTAGAATTGTTTGAAAGCTTATAAAATAAATATATGCCAATTTTAAAGAGGCTTACATTGAAAACAAAAAAGTTTTTCCTACTAAGACTATTTTTCTAACCTTACTTTTATATGACAGCTATACTATATGGATGTCCGATTTAGACCAAACTTTTTCTAACCTTACTTTTATATGACAGCTATACTATATAGATGTCCGATTTAGACCAAACTTTTTCTAACCTTACTTTTATATGGCAGCTATGCTATATAGATGTCCGATTTAGACCAAACTTGACAAAATCATGGAGAAGCATTAAAAACTAGTAAATACGGAGTTTGGAGGCGTTTCCGTTAAAAACAAAAAAGTTTTCCTCACTAGAACTAGTTTTTCGATCGATTGTTCCTATGGCAGCTATATGTTATAGTTAGCCAAACCGGCCAGTTCCGACAAATGTGCAGCGTATTTGTACCAGAAGACTTCGTGCAAAGTTTGGCCTTGATAGCTTTAAAACGGGCAGAGAAGATAGCATAGAAACAGACAAATCAAGAATCTGATCAAGTATATATATACTTAGGTGGTCGGAAATGCTTCCTTCTATGCGTTACAAACATGTGGACAATTTTAATATACCCTCTGCAAGGGTAGAAAAATTGCTGCTTTCACACAGACTTGCCAAATTGGTTCGAAGTCTTGAGACTATATCTATCAGCTGCCAGTGGAACATGGTTCTAAGGCCCGATTTTTTACCTTCTACTTAGAGCAAGCTGTCATATAAACTTGCAAATGGCAGTGTAATATCCAAGTTTATCTAACACATAGCTGCTATGTAGAAGATAAGACATCGGGCCACCTATAGATAGATTGTTGCAGGTGTTTACCCCAGACTAGTTTGGCTAGTGGTGAAGCGGCTTCTGTTAAAGGTTATAAAGAGCCCAAGGAGCAAATCACAGCAGAAACTATGATATGTAATCTGATGATAATGTGGAAACAGAGTTCATCCAAGAGCTTTAAATAACGTTGGTGACCTGTTCGTAAGCTGCGGGTAACAAAGAAGGTATTGTCAGTGATTTAATTAAAGACACAACTATTTTGCTGCCGTATGTAAGTGCTCTGATATCTGGATCAAGAAGCAATTCAAAGTTGTAAATGTTTATGCAATAATTTACAAGAATTTGTTATTTCTTTGGAAAGCTGTCTACAGACGCAGCTTGGTGGGTCACTGTGTGAGGTTAAAAAGAAAACACTTCAAATAATTTTCTACAATCTTGAGATGAAGAAAAGGCTCCAAACCGCCTGTATGTACAACTGATGCTATCTCAAAGTGGCAAAAGAATGAGATGTATGACATCGTAGAGAGGGAAGAGGCTAACTCAACTTGTAGAGGAATTAGATGCAGACAATTTGGGTTATAGAGGCTAGCAACGTTCACTTGAAGTTCTTAAAAAACTACAACTGTTCAGCTATTTCACGGCCACACATACTAAAATTTACAGACAAAAGAAAGAAAGAAGACTATTCCTACACGAACATTACAAATTAATGTATTTCTTGAAGGAACATAAGCTATCTTCCTAAAATAGGTGCCTATTCACATGTTTCTGGTAAATATAAAACTCATTCGATTCCTGTTTTAAACCGGTTACTGATCTACGGCCTAGTAACCTACATACATAGGTCAGATGAATAGACAACTTACTGTGTTGTTAAGCGATTTTTAAACACAGAAAACCGGTTCACAGACATGAGACATAACCTTTGACCGTTTTCTGATCCACATGAATACATGGCGAAAATTGTATGAAGATAGGCTGAGGCAGAGTGCACTTTTAAAAGCCTTAGTCTTATAGATCTTTAACATCTATGCATGTCTAAGATGTCGCTTGCCTCCCTACACTTCTCTCCTACAAACGGAAGTTTGCTTCACCGTATAAAACCCGGCTAAGGCACAGTTCTGTGCACTTCTCTCTCATGTTAACTGACAACATGCTTCAAAGTCTTGACTACTATAAAATTTGATACTAACAAACAACAGCATCACACAAAATGCAGCCGGATAGCTGCTCCAGGCAGCCCACCACATGGATCCAAATCGATATTGTTCACCAGTGATGACATTACGCATAAATCCTTTATCCTCCTCCTGTGTGGCAATCATACGAACAGCGGCCGTCAGTAAGTCATCATAGCTATAAAGAAGAGATAAGCCTCTTTATCAAATTTGCCTGCAAATCATTTCAATGCTTACCCCAATAATCGCTTAAGTAAATAACGCGTTAATCGATCTCCGAAGCAGGCATGGGTATTGGGATCCAATTGTACAGTCAGGACGGGAATATTTAAGCGTTTGCGAGTGGCCGAGGAGAGACGCAGGAAACCATACTCCAGCGAATACTCCACTATATACTGCTCATCTGGAAAGCAGGAGTTAGTTCCTTAAGCTCTTCCCCCCATTCCAATGGCTTACCATCTTCATCGTCCATTTTCAGCTGTATGGCATTGGGGTGATCATAGGGGTCTAGTATATTGATGGCATCGAAGTAAAAATACAATGTCTCGTTGCTGTAGGCAGAGGTAGAACGCACCGGCAAGCCCAGCTTGCGCAAGATGCCCTCATAACGCTTGAGGCGATAAAAGTTATCAAATGTCTGCGGACCCACGCCATAGTAGCTAAAAGATTTGCGTTTGTAAAGAGCCCATATCGAAGGTTTACTGTAAGTATGCTCACTATGAGTCCTTAAGCGAGCGCACCAAGTTCTGATCACGTTTTATCTCCTGCCAAATGGCGCGCTTCTCCGCCAGATGAGGTATGATTTCCACTCTAAAAAGCAAAGTTGTCATTTTAGATTCCAGCTCAAACTGCAACTCAAGGCTCACCTCAGTACTCCATCTCGGGGCCAGTTCTGTGCTTCCTGGAGACATGTGCAGGGATTCTTGATAAAAGCATTGTGCACATAGACCAAGATAAAGAAGAATAAGACAGCCTTGGCTAGCAATAAATACTCTATGGCCAGTTGTACTCTCCTGTAATGTACTTCCGATTAGAATCAAAGCAAGGCTGGTTATTTGGAGGCTCCTTACCTGGGCACCAACTCGGCATAGGTGGCAGCGGCCCGAATGTAAATTGCATGGAACAACTGATCCCGCATATTCATCATGTTGTTCTACGTTTTGTAAGAAAGATATAGATAAGCAGTTTTCGTAATTTGGAGAACCTACCTGGCCGCCTGCTCCTCCGCCCCCGCCGCCAGCCAGCAAGCGATTTCGCACTCCATTGCCGTTATTCAGGTTATTGATGGCATCGGCCACGGCGATTTCAGCAGCATTGTCTCGCAGCGGAGCGGCCATGGCCAAGATTGGCTGTTTCTAGTCTTTCAGCTTTGAGTTTACTTCCGAGTTCCGAAACCAGGGCTTCTTTCGCAATGTCAGCGAGAGCCAGAGCCCCGAAACGTGAGATTGGTTGCTGCCGTTTGCTACTGTTGCTGAGGCGGCCGTTTGGCCGATTATTGTTTTATCAGTTTTGGTTTTTACGGCCTTTTTGGCCGAATACTGTTTTACCAGTTTGGTTGTTACCAGTTTTTTGTTAGTCTGGTTGCACTAATCTCGAAAGTAGTCGAGCGGCCGCACTAATACCGAAAATGTGCTAAAAAATACCAAAGCGCCAAAAAGAACTATACCAAAATACCAAAACGCCTCCCAGCAAGTGAATGCGCTAAAAAATACCAGAGCGCCTGCTGCCGGCAAATGTACTAAAAAACACCAAAACGGCTGCAGGGCTGCACATATCTACACTCCCTCTCCCAGTTCGACGCTACTTTGACACGGACATCAAAACACAAACAAATTGCTTATTGTATGAAATAAGCTTCTGGAAAATGATTTGCCGCTTGTGCCTGAATAGCTCCAATGACACGGACGCCATACACATCTTCGAGAGCGTAGGCCAGTCCCTGAATGTGAAGTCTCTGATGGCCAAGCACTTTTGGTTCGAAGTGAGAAACATCAAAACTGGAACTGCCCGATTGCCATCTAAATACATTTTGTTCCAGCCCAAAAGCGACGATCCCATCTCCACGGTGATCTGTGTGGCCTGCTGGACGCGGCTGAGTGATTTCCACGAGTTCTACGAGGCCGTGGAGAAGGCCCATCGGCTGCTGACCGAAAGATTTTCCATTAAAGCCGAACAGAAGGAGCTCCAGCCAGCGACTACGCACATCCAGCTGCCAGAGGAGTTGCCGCTGGTGACGGACGGGCTGCTCTTTCCGGCTGTCTTGGAAGAGAACGAGGAGGAGGAGGAGCCGGAGGAGGAGGACGAACAGGCAGGAATAGGCGGCTTCAGTGATGCTGACACTGGCTCCTTTAGCAATGAGCAGTTTCTGAATGAAGTGCTCAATCACCAAGAGCTGGAGCAGGCTGAAAAGGAGCCAGAGGAAATGGAAGAAAGCAGTGAGCCACTGCTGGCTGTAACCGAAGATCGAAGGGAGACACGCGCCACGGCCAAAAGCAAAGCAGCAGCCTCCGCAATTGCCACCGAAGAAGCCAAGCCCGCCAAACGTCGCGGGCGAAGCCACAAGGCGCAGGACTCGGCTCCCAAGAGCAAACGTTATTCGGACTACAAGAAGTCCATGCTAGAGATCGATCAGAAGATTGCCGCTCACATGCGGCTCACCTGCGACGTGTGTCACGAGGGCCAGGAAACGTTTCTGCTGCTTTGCAAGCACATGATGCTGGCGCATCACAAGAAGGGCTACGCCATCTGCTGCAATAAGAAGTTCTATAAGCGTTCCTTTCTCACCGATCATATAGATAGGCACGCCAATCCGGAGAAGTTTAAGTGAGTGGTAAAGTGCAGGCCATTTTCGAAAGGTGATTCCCCTGAGAGCAGAACTAATCCCCATGATATTCCAGATGCCAGGAGTGCGGCAAAAGTTTCGCGGACAAGCAATGCCTGCGAAATCACGAGCTACTCAAGCATCAGCCCGAGGAGGAGAAGACTTTCATGTGTGAGCATTGCCCCAAGCGTTATACCAAACAGTATTTGTTGGATCAACACCGAATCATACACAAGGAGCGCAATGTGCCCTGCAATATATGTGAAAGACGGTGAGCTCTTCAACTGTTGACCATTCCTAGGTTTATATTAAATCTTTGTTTTCCTGCCAGTTTTCCCAATGTCTCGCTGCTGGGCAGTCATGTCAAGCTGGTACACGGCAACTATGGCACCATGTGCGATATCTGTGCCCAGGTAATACGCGGCAGAGCTGCCTTCCAGCGTCACCAGCTGGAGCATGCCGGCGTTACCGAGCCCAAGGTCCAGTGTGATATTTGTGGCTCATGGCACAAGAACAAATACAGTCTCAAGAAGCATATACGGCGGCATCAGGGCTCCTCGGAGGAGTGCACCTGTAACATTTGCGGCAAGGTCTCACCCAATCGCAGTGCCATGCTGAGCCATCAGCGCTACGTTCATCTAGCCGATCGCAAGCATGAGTGCAGTGTGTGCAACAAGGCATTTAAAAAGGCCATTACCCTCAAGGAACACATGACCATGCATACGGGTGAGGTGCTCTACACCTGTTCGCATTGTCCCAAGACCTTCAACTCGAACGCCAACAAACATGCCCATCGTAAGAAAATGCATCCCAATGAGTTTGAAGCGGCACGCAAGGCACGCTCGGCGCGGAGAATGGCCACCACCATTGAGGAGAGTCAAGTGCTTAAGATTACGACCATCGATGATGAGGGAGAGACGCACAATATACTGCTAACCGCCACCAGTAATGAGGACTTGAAGGACGATAGCCTGGAATTTACCATATGCCTCAGTCCACAGTCTCAGGCAAAGTGAACAAAAGAAACATCTGTGTGGGTTGGAAATGTGCGTGTTTAATATGTAATTTCCTTAGGCTAGCGTTGTTGTGTAGAGATTAAAACAAGTAGGGGGGGAATGTTTGACATGGAATACATCAATATAACTTAAACCTAATACTAACCACGCTCGCATATAATTTCCACAGCATTTGGCTCCATCAGCACCGACTCCAGACAACGATGCACCGCGGAGCCTAGGATTTCATCGAGTAAGAAGTTGACCAGGCTGTAAGGGAGAACAAGGGCAAAGGAGTTTTCTGTTTTAAAAATGGAGGGACTTTGCAGTCGAGCGGGAGTCGTTCAAATACGGTAAGCCAGCTAGTCCCTAAGATATTCTTGATTAAGCAATGACATTAGCTTAAATTTAAGACCGATCTATGGCATGATGTATGGATATATGGCAGCTGCTGATATTTAAGTGACGATTTCACATCTTCTAAATGAGAGCTATCTGTCGCATAGAGTCACACATAACAGTGTAAACTCTAAGGCCCGATTTCACATCTTCGCCAGATAAACTAACAATTTATATAGAGGGTTTAATGTAGGAGACGTGTTCGACCTAGGGATATTTCAAGCTCATTTGCCTTTTCTGACCAAGATAACTTCAAATCTGAAAGCTAGCTTCTATGCCTAACAAGCATCAGGCAAATTTGTACCATGCCATCTGAAAGGTTATCAAAATCAAAGGGTAAATTACTTCTATCAGTTCTTAAAAGAGGGAAGGCTTAAAACTATGGAATGTAGAAGATGAATTCGATATTGGGGCTTGAAAATATTAACAGCAAGTCTATAATTCAGTGCTGAAGAACTGTTCTCTGGGTAAAAGTTACTTGAGGCGCCGTCTTACTCTTCTTCCTGCTTTCCATCGTCTTCGCATGAGCCTTCTGGTAAGCACCTGCCTGTATCTTTAACACGTCTCCAATCTTGGGTACTCTTTGATCACTCTCTAAGAGTCTCGTGCACATATACCAGGGTGCTCCCTGGACAACTGGACTGGAGGACTCGAATCTTTCTCAGTTGAGATTTTGCAGCTATGCCATATACTTGGATCCCATATCTTCAAACTGGTGCAATGATGGCCTTGTAAATGTGCACTTTATTACGGAGTGAGAGTTTGTTTCTACTAGAGAGTAGCCATCGCACTTTCTTCACTCTACCATATAGTGAGCTTACAAGCGCATTGATGTGAGCTCAGAATGTGAGGCGCTTGTCCAAAAATACTCCCAAGGTAAGTGCCGTAATAGCGAAAGACGCCTGGGCACTCATCGTGACGAAATGTATATATTACGCTAACACATTTTGCTGGGTTTAGCTCAATGTTCCAACGCTTCGCCCATCTGCTGAAGCGGGCATTTGGAACCCTCGTACAAATCGACCATAAACCGAACTTTCTATACCAACATACCGGCATAACGGGCGGGACGACGAGGGAACAACAGGCCACTATGATTTACACATACATGATCCCACCCCAAACCCGGAAAAGTACTCATGTTTCGGAATATCAGAAAATATCCTTCCGACCAAACTAATTTTAAAAACCATTTTCGACCCAAGTGGCCGAGTTTTTTGAAAAATATTGCCCGCGGCTCAGCCTTAGGTGGCTCACTAGCACTATTGGCATACCTTTTCCTGCATTCCGGCCGATATCTCTACAATGGCAGCTGTAATGTTGTACTCCAGGGGTCCCTGTCCTACAAAAATTAGTCTTGACTGGTGCAAAACATGAGATTTATTGCTCACCTCTGAATTGGTACATGGTTTCGAGAACCGTGTGGCACGTGGCACAGTCTTGTTGAAACCACATGTCAACCAACGCTAATTCTTTCATTTTTGGCACAGATAAGTCGGTAATCATCGTCTCTTTTCGCACACTTTGCAAATTGAATTCCTATAAATATCTATATTAATACTTAAAGGAATGTCCAAAACTTATGATGTTGGATTTTAAAGATTCATCTATAAGTTCCTAGAAAAGTGGCCTTCGAAAACCAAGAATTTCGGCTAGAATAGAATATGTACCATGCATTCTACACACTCTATTTATCATATTATATGAGATAAAACTCTTCTAGCGAAGATTGAACTAAGGTAAAGATGTACTACAGAAAATTGAAAATATTGTATTTACTGCAAAGAATGCAGATTGATGACAGGTATATTAAGAAATCAGGGTGGATCCGTGACTGTGCTAGAGGTCGTAGGTTCGATCCCGCCTCTGGACATCTAATGAATAAGTTTTCTTCTTTAAAAACAAATACACCCAGTTACCTTCACCAGTATGTGGGTGCCAGCTGTAAAGCTTCTCAAAACCTTCACCAGTTTGTTGGCGCCAGCTGGTACAGCTTCTCAAAAACTCTGCCGTTTGGATTCGGCGTTAAGCTGTTAGTCCCATTCTTTTGTGCAAAAATCCGAAGAAAGCATGCCAAGAGATTGAGAGAAGCTACACTGCAGACCCTTTGGGGCTGTTTATTATATTAAGAGCTAGGTGGGCAATTGCAGAAGAACTACTGAAATACATGTTGTAAAATTTGTATCAAGTCATCCTTAGGTAAGGTTATATCGATCCGAAATAGCTAAGGATGTAGAGAGCTGTCGTATAGAAATTATCTAAGGGAAACGATTCAAATTCCCTGATTAATAGGAGGAGGAACCGTTTTTTCTTTTTGGTTTGGTTGAGCATTTCTGAAAGGAAGCCGGTTCGGTTTGCAGTTCAGATCACCAGCTGGAATAAAGTACTCGCAGAGCACGAATTTTGAAAATAAAATTCAATGATTTGCAAGCGCTGTTCGTTTGTCAGACGATTCAAGTTGAAATGGCAAGCCTTACTGAGCATGAAATACCAAAAAGTAGACTCTTTCGTTTCTTGACAATAACTGCATAGTTGGGTGCTTGTTACATCCAATTTGTGCAGGTGGCTCTGTAGTCTACAGTGGCCTTTATAGGCCAATCCTGCTGCCTAGTTGTTCCAATTGTTTCTCGGTTTCTAAGACTAATATAGAGGTGTACCTATTGCTGACAAGCGCCTAGAGTGCTGAATGGCAGTAGTTTCCCCATGTTAAAGTCCGCAAATCAATGCTAAGAATACTCACTTCTCATCGCTCACAAACCGCCAAAGATTCATTTGCAAATAATGGGCATCCACTTGGATCTGTTGCAGGCCATATTTGCTAAAGGTACGCAATCGCACACACTCCAGCAGTGTCTGGAATAAGGTAAGCGGCAATAACCGTATCAATTGGCCAATTCTAGCAACTCCAACTCACCTTCAGGCCAATTTTGATGATACCCATGACAATCGAAGCCTTGGTAAACTCCACTGAGGTGAAAATTTCCACACGTTCGGAGAACAAACGATGTATGTTACTCACATAGCTAGATTCCAGCTGCGACGGTGTATAGTTGGACCAATTGGAGCGATATTGTGGTTTGGTGGCAGTGAAATTGCTAAAATAAGTCTTGCGGCTGGAATCACTGCTGGCTGTGGTACGAAAACCAGCCGCATTGCCATTACTCTCATACAGACTGGCCACCACCGTCTCAATGTGTCCCAACTCCTCGACCACACGCTTCATTACAGCACGCACCGAACGTGGCTCCAGGCAGTTGAGCCAATCGCGTGTCTCTACGCTTTTGCGTAACATTTGTGAGATGTTGGTACCCTGCAGGCGGACATAGGCATCTAGTAGAGATTGTGCCGTTTCACGCATTTCGGCACAGATTTCCGTTTCGTGGGTTAAGGTGGCACTGTTCTCCGAATCGATTTCATACAGATCATCCACCAAGGCAATCTGGAAAAGGGATTTTCTTTACCTAAATCGACTAGTAAGGCTTTGTTGGCAACTCACCAGTATATGCACGCCCTGCTGTTCCAATTCCAGGCAGGTTTTGGACAGAACCAACAACAGATTGGGCGGACTAGAGCTGGAGGCATTGGCAAAGCCACACATCACCTTGGATATGTGACGGAGGAAGCCTATCAGAAGGTTCTCCCTTATGCCCTCCACGCACAAGGCACCCTTATGTTCCGCCTTAATGTTAAAAGACCAATCGGTGCGTAAAAAGATTAACAAATCTTGCAGCACACCCTTGATCTTTTCCACCATGGCCACATAGAGGCTACTTATTAAATCAGAGAGATTGAGCCCCGTGGCGGCATCGCTCTTTGCCGAGACCAACGACAAACGCACTGAGCTGAGGCTGTCGGCAAAGTGATCCCTCAGATTTTTGGCATGAGCATCGCAGAGTTGATGAGCTGCTCCTATAATAATGTCCACTGTATGACGCTGCACCTCCAGACCGCGACAGATGTTACGCATGGCCTGTAGCCGACGGTGCAAGCGGTCCAAGGCCCTCAACATCACCTGAGTGTCGCCATAGCCTATGTCGGACTCCACACGATCTTGGACCAGGGTCAGATACTTGTCTATGTTCTGATTAAGGAAGATGTTCAGCTCATTCAAAGCATTCTCCTGGAAGTCATCGCTGCAAAATGAGAACCAATGAGTAAAGTTAAAGCGGAGGGAATGAAAGCTCCCACCGTTCCTGCTCGTAGTGTTTGGCCACAAACATATCAAAGTAGGAGGTCACCACCAGTGCCAGATCATTGAGGAAACCATCAATGCCCATGTCCACAAACTCCAGCATATCCCGCTCGGTTTGATCCTGCAGCATGACAATCTGTTCATGCAGTCGCTTACCGGCGCAGGTCAGCATCTCGCTGGCCAAGTCCGAGGTCTTCTCATTCAACTGCAGCAGCAGTTCGCCTATCTCCGTCAAGGACTGCGCCGTATTGCCCGCTCTCTGAAAGTCGCGGCGCAGTTTCTCCTTGAGATCGCCCATGATGACATCGCAATCCCGCTGGATGCCATCAAAAGAAGGCTGCCTGCCATACTGAGCGAACACTTTCTGGGCGTGCGTATAGTCCTGCACAGCCTGGGCATAGTTCTGCTCCTCAATCAGGGACTTAAGCTTGGCGGGCAGCGTGGAGAGGAACTGCAAACGCTTGAGAAGCGAATGCTTCTCGGACAGGCGGCAGAGCTGGGAGCGAGTGCCCTGAAGAGTGCCTGTGATCTGCTCACTGAACGTGGTAATGGATTGCATTTTGTTCATTAGCAGATTCACATCCGACTCCATTTGCTTGAAGTCGTTCTTCATCATTTTCATCTGCGGAAAAAAGGTATTAAAGCGTCCCTTTTTATTAGACCCCTGGTCCACTCACGGTGTCCGTGGCCGAGATGAATTTGTTGTAATTTTCGTAGACGAGCGTTTGCATGTCCGAGTGGAGTGTCTGGGTGTCCTTAACCACCGCCGCCTCGGTGTCCATGATTTGCTTGAGGGAGCAGTCCTTGAGCAGCTTCTCCAGATACTTTTCAGCGTCAAAGCTGGAGCTGTCCATGTCAAAAGGATTTTCTTCCATTTTTAGCTGCTTTGACTGAACACAAATAAGCAGTGTTGTAAAATGCGGAGTTGCTGAAGTGGAACAGCTGTTGTCGCGTCTAATTGGAACGGTGAGGAACTTTTTGATCATAGTGTTGGAAAATGCGGAGCTGCTGAAGTGGAACAGCTGTTTGCTGTGCCTCACAATCGATAAGTGGGGCGCGCTTTTAAATTGAAATCAAATTTAAAACACTTGGACAAAGAGAATCTTATTATTGCAATTAAAAGTGAAATGTTAGAAACTGACTAATAATTTACACTTTTTTTTTTAACATTTATATAGATTTTACTTAAGAACTTAACGAAAGTCCTTAATCTAATTTCGTCCGTCTGCTGCAGAAGACAATTATTATTAGTTATTTAGTTTGTATAATAGCTAGTTCTAAAAATTGACCGATGTGAGGCTTAGCATAATATAAGACAGTACCACAAACTAGTTGGAGGTGTTCTTCCCTTGAAATAATATGAAGCCCTGTACCGGTTTTCACTTAGGTGAATGTAAATATGGCACAATTATGGTAATTGTTACCTTTAGGTTCTATTTTGTCTTTTAAGTATGCCTACTTATATAAGCTGAGCAGATTCGGATGCAAGTTTGCTCACAGAAAGTTGAAAACCTGGAATAGAATTGTCCAAAAACATCGAAAATTACAAACTTTTTGAACTTTCATTTAAGAATAAGAAGCGTGACAATACTCCATCTCTTACCAACTCTAAGATCTGTGCGTTCATACAGACAGACAGCCGGCTCTTACATACTTTTACACAAACTTAATCTACTCTGTGTAACAGTTTGATACAGTTTTAGCCTGCCTCAGGAGAGGATAAAGAATCGTACCATTAAATATAAGAAAAAAGACGCGTTTCTCATTCCCGTTGGATTTCAAAAAGGCAAACACTTTCATTAATAAGATCCTCCACCGCTAACCCACCCCCTTGCCTCGCCTTACCAGCTGAGTGGGTCTTGAAGTTATGTGTTTATATGCTCTTGACTCTTGTTTGCCTTTCATTTGCTGTCCACTCACGCAGCATCAGCAGCGGCAGGCACTTGTCCAGTAATCTACCCGCCCCGCTCGGCTCCAATCCTCTGCACATAATCCGTTTAATATGAGCACTGGCTGTGCTCCAGTTTACGCTTGTCCTGTCAACTAAGTGCACTGAAATTAATTTAACGACTTGGCGCACTTCAAAAACTGCACCAAACACACATCAAGTGTGGGAAAGTGGCGGGAAGCGGTAAGTGGGGGGACGAGGAGGAAGTGTGAAGGCGCCACTTGCCCGTTCCTGTTGCGCGCGCACTAAGCGGGAGGACTTTGTCGTTGGCGACGACAATGGTAACTTGACCTTGACACGTTCGACGTTCCTTGGTTGTCCTCGAAGTGTCTTCTCTTTATATAATTTGTTGTTGTTGTTGTATTTTGTGACTGACTTTCGCCTGGCTTACGTAAATTCAATTTTCAGTTTGATGAAAGCAAAGTTTGCTGTGTGCATGTGTGCGGGTGTGTGTGTGTGTGTGGGGCGCCTGCAGGTATGCAATACCTTTTGCCTAAATGTGTTGGTGGGTGGGCGCGGGGGGCCGTGTGATTTGCACAATCTGCACACAACTTGAAATTAAATTCGGCCCAGAAGCAGCTCAACTTTTTGGCGAAAGGTCAAAATGTTAATGTATTTGAAATGAGGCAACAAACGAAGGCGAATGTATATACCATGGGTGAATTGTACATTTTTGCACAAAGTATTTACAAAAGTATTTTCAAAAAGGTGGCTTTAAAAGCCAACTTCGTTTTGAATCCTCATCATTATACTTTCTTTTCTAAAATGTGTCCTTTTGTGTGCTCCGAATTTGTCAATTTCTGTGCCAACAAAACCAAAATTTGTGACACAGAGGCAAAAATGAAAGTGGTTTTTTCATCACTTATGTGATTGGTGATGAAATACGGGTTTATTACGATAACCCCAATAGCAAAATATCATACCTTATGCCAAGATCGTCGCCAAAGCCGAAGATCCACGGTTTCAAGGTCGTGTATGCTCAATTGAGCATAGAATTGAAGCAAAAACAGCCAGCAAGCAAAGGCACTACAAGGTAATTTTGCTATATATGAAACTATATACAGAGATGTTGCTTTAGAGTTCTTTTTACACCCTGGCAAAGGGTATTATAATTTTGCCAGAAGTTTGCAACGCATAGAAATATTTATTTCCGACCCCATAAACTATATATATTCTTGATCAGGGTGACGAGCTGAGTGGATTGAGCTATGTCCGTTCGTCTGTCTGTCTGTTTCTACGCAAACTAGTCTCTCAGTTTTGAAACTATCGAGCTGAAATTTAGCACAGAGTCTTCTTTTTGCTACACGCTGCTAATATGTCTTAACCGACCGAATCGGATCACCATATCTCAAAGCTCCCAAAGGAACAATCGGTCGGAAAACTAGTTTTAGTATGGAAAACTTGTTTCTTTACAATGAAAACGTCTCCAAACTTTGTAATCATAGGTTTTCTATGCTTTTTAAGAATTCTGCCAAGTTTGATGAAAATCGGATATGGTATAGCTGCCATACAAAAGATAGGTCTGAATAACAGTCTTAGTTAGAAAAACTTTTTTATTTTTAATGGTAGCATCCCGAAACATTGTTTTTCCTTGTTTCACATGCTTTCACCTAATTCTACAAAGTTTGGTCCAAATCGGATGAGTATATCATATAGCTCCCGTAAGAACGATCGGTCGGAAAGGGGTTGTTGTGGGAAAAAGATGTTTTCTGAGAATATTTAAGCAAGGAATTAGCTCTCTTGTTTTCATTTGCATTGGTGACTAAATCACAACACCACTACACCTCTTTCCACTAACGAAAGCTTTTTCAAAAGCTTCATAAAGCATGCTTCACCGTGTAAAGCCCGAAGCAGACTACATAAAGTTTTCCAAAAAGCTTTGACTTGTAGGAAACAGGTGAAGAGGGACAAGCGACACCACAATATCTTTTACCTAGAAGCAAAAGTTTTCTGGAAAACTGCATGAAGTTAGCTTCACCAAAAAGCTTTGGCTTGTAGGAAACAGGTTAAGAGATGCAACCAACAGCACAACATCTCTTTCCTAGAAGCAAGATTTTTTTGAAAAATTCAATGAAGTTTGCTTCACCGTGTAAGTCTTAGTTGGGATTTACATGATGAGGCAAACTTGATGAAGTTTCTGAAAAAGCTTTTGCTAAAGGAGAAGCTTTTCTTAATACTCTATAAAGTTAGCTTCAGTCTTAGACGGGACTTACACTGTGAAGTTTGCTTCATAAAGTTTTTTAAAAAGCTCATGCTTGTATGTAGGTAAGAGGTGTAGTGGTGTAGCTTGCCCCTCTACCTCTTGTTCCTACAAGCGAAAGCTCTTCCAAAAACTTTATCAAGTTAAGTTCACCGTGTAAATCTAGTCTAAGTCAGGAATTACAAGATGTGGCTAACTTGATGAAGTTATTGAAAAAGCTTTTGTTATAGGAAGAGCTTCTCGAAGAACTTCATAAAGCTGGCTTCACCCTGTAAATTTCATCTCAAAGATAAAAGCTTTCGACTTTTTAAGCCTAAAACTAAGAAAAAATGGATCTGTTTGGAAATATATCTATGAATCAACAAAAAATATTCGTAAAATTTCCCATAGCTCCAAGTGAGAACGCAAAAACCTGATGCAAAACTTTTACTTTCTGCCAGGCCTCAAGCCCAAATGGAAGTGGAAAACTTGTCCATGTTCATTCATCTCCACCAAGAGGCCTACGGCCAGACACAACAAAAACGAAAAAAAAAAAATAATAAAATAAAAGAAAGGAAAACCCCCCAGCCTACAAGTGGGCAGGACTAATGTGATTTGCCACACGTAACTCAGGGCAGACAGCACCAAACGGGCGGGAGGAGAGGCAAATGAACTTGATTACTTTATGTTCGAGTGGTTTATTTTAAGCAATTGCAATTGTTTCTGCACATCTCATCTCATATACATGACTCTCATTTGCCATGATCGGGATCCAAGATGCAAAGCATCGATTCGGGATTTGTTACACAATCTAAAACAAAAAAAAGTATTTCATTGGGGAATTGGAAGTTAATATAAAACAAATTTGTTTACCAGCAGCAACAGTGACAGCCCACCACCACGACAAAATTATAAACAAAGCACCCAGCACAATATTTGTCATGATGTTTACGCTTTAAGAAACTGTTTTGAAATGAAAACAAAATGCATGCACAAATATTGAAAGCGCTGACCCTGTTCTTATCAGTGAGAACAGAAATACATGAAATGATAAGCGGGTGGAAAGCCCAAGTTAACCCAAAAATAGCTGAGGGAACTTTTACTCTTAATTAATCATTTTGGACGGCAACAGCCTCTGGGCAAGAAAGCCACTTGAAGGGTGCTCAAGGCGCTTTCAAGTTGTGTACCGAAAGAAAGGTATGGCATCTGGCATAACTTTCGTTGCATATCAAAAGTGATGTTCACAGAGCCTAGACAACTACTTTTAGCTTAGATATGATATCATATGATATGTTTTAGACTTTAAGCCCTTTGCCTCTTCAAACGACCAACATTTTGAGTGCATTGGTACCAGGGTGAACCTGTTGCGAATTGGCTTCATACCCTATAGGTTAGCCATTCATCCAAAAAATTATTTTCGAAAAATTTTATCACGGACGTGTTGTACGAAAGGGTAGTTGGACATGGTAGTTTGGCATGAATTCCTTTCAATATAAAACACAGGCAGTGGCCGACCATTTCGATCCTAGCTTATTGAGAAGCTCGAATATGGGGGTGACACAGATATCTCTAGAGATTTTCGTATGAACGATTGAATTTTGAACTAAACTAGGAGAACTTTAGATGTAAAGTGACTGAAACGTTGCAGGCTCCTTGGCATTGAATAGTCGGTTGCAAATCTCTCAACTTTTGTTATCTAATCTAGAAGCCTACCATTTTGACGACATTTTGCTTATAGGCGCAAGCATTTTAGCTCGAAATGAAAGCGTTTATACGAAAATCTCTAGAGATTTCTGGGTCACCCCCTATACATATACTATACCATACAATTTTGGTATCCGAAAGGTTGATGAACCAGTTTTAGCGTCTTTGTAATGAATACCCAGCTTGATCCCACAAAATGTATAACTTTTTTTTCTCTTAGAGCCGCTTTGGTTATGTTTTGAGCAGCAACATTTTAAGAAATATCTATTTGGAACTAAAACCGAAACAGAACTTAGATTTCAATACATTTATCGTAACTGTTTCGCAGGCAAGATAATTGTAAAGTATTGAATTGGTGTCACTTTAGGTAAAGCTCCGGAAATATATGAGGATGGGGAAAAGTTATTGACTTATATACACAAGCAGAACCCACATAGCTTGTGTAGGTGACCGAGGGCGTAAGTCTTAAAAGAAACAACTTTTCATTAGATGTAGAGAGGCTGGAGCGTACTTTCAACCTTTTGCACATAAGGCACACACACTACCCGCTGCACCACAACCGTTCTTTATAAGAATTAGGATAGGCAGGGCTGGGTAAATGCAGTGGCATGTATTATAGATCGACTCAATTGGAACCCACTTCTGATTTATCCTGTCCTGTCCTCTGTGAAGCAAACAAATTTTCGAAACTCGCGGAAAATTCAGAGTTGCAAATTGAAGGGATCCTGTTTTGTGGTTTATGAAAATATTTCTCTCACTCATGACCACTTCTAGTTCTAGTGTCCCTTGTCCATTTCTAGTTCTAGTTCTAGTTCTAGTTCTAGTTCTAGTTCTAGTTCTAGTTCTAGTTCTAGTTCTAGTTCTAGTTCTAGTTCTAGTTCTAGTTCTAGTTCTAGTTCTAGTTCTAGTTCTAGTTCTAGTTCTAGTTCTAGTTCTAGTTCTAGTTCTAGTTCTAGTTCTAGTTCTAGTTCTAGTTCTAGTTCTAGTTCTAGTTCTAGTTCTAGTTCTAGTTCTAGTTCTAGTTCTAGTTCTAGTTCTAGTTCTAGTTCTAGTTCTAGTTCTAGTTCTAGTTCTAGTTCTAGTTCTAGTTCTAGTTCTAGTTCTAGTTCTAGTTCTAGTTCTAGTTCTAGTTCTAGTTCTAGTTCTAGTTCTAGTTCTAGTTCTAGTTCTAGTTCTAGTTCTAGTTCTAGTTCTAGTTCTAGTTCTAGTTCTAGTTCTAGTTCTAGTTCTGTTCTAGTTCTAGTTCTAGTTCTAGTTCTAGTTCTAGTTCTAGTTCTAGTTCTAGTTCTAGTTCTAGTTCTAGTTCTAGTTCTAGTTCTAGTTCTAGTTCTAGTTCTAGTTCTAGTTCTAGTTCTAGTTCTAGTTCTAGTTCTAGTTCTAGTTCTAGTTCTAGTTCTAGTTCTAGTTCTAGTTCTAGTTCTAGTTCTAGTTCTAGTTCTAGTTCTAGTTCTAGTTCTAGTTCTAGTTCTAGTTCTAGTTCTAGTTCTAGTTCTAGTTCTAGTTCTAGTTCTAGTTCTAGTTCTAGTTCTAGTTCTAGTTCTAGTTCTAGTTCTAGTTCTAGTTCTAGTTCTAGTTCTAGTTCTAGTTCTAGTTCTAGTTCTAGTTCTAGTTCTAGTTCTAGTTCTAGTTCTAGTTCTAGTTCTAGTTCTAGTTCTAGTTCTAGTTCTAGTTCTAGTTCTAGTTCTAGTTCTAGTTCTAGTTCTAGTTCTAGTTCTAGTTCTAGTTCTAGTTCTAGTTCTAGTTCTAGTTCTAGTTCTAGTTCTAGTTCTAGTTCTAGTTCTAGTTCTAGTTCTAGTTCTAGTTCTAGTTCTAGTTCTAGTTCTAGTTCTAGTTCTAGTTCTAGTTCTAGTTCTAGTTCTAGTTCTAGTTCTAGTTCTAGTTCTAGTTCTAGTTCTAGTTCTAGTTCTAGTTCTAGTTCTAGTTCTAGTTCTAGTTCTAGTTCTAGTTCTAATTCTAGTTCTAGTTCTAGTTCTAGTTCTAGTTCTAGTTCTAGTTCTAGTTCTAGTTCTAGTTCTAGTTCTAGTTCTAGTTCTAGTTCTAGTTCTAGTTCTAGTTCTAGTTCTAGTTCTAGTTCTAGTTCTAGTTCTAGTTCTAGTTCTAGTTCTAGTTCTAGTTCTAGTTCTAGTTCTAGTTCTAGTTCTAGTTCTAGTTCTAGTTCTAGTTCTAGTTCTAGTTCTAGTTCTAGTTCTAGTTCTAGTCGGTCGAAAATCTAGTTTTAGTGAGAAAAACATTTTGGTTTTCAATTGAAACGCCTCCAAACTTTGTATTTCTTAGTTTGCTATTCTTTCTCATGATTTTACCAAGTTTGGTCGAAATCGGACATCTATATAGTACAGTTGTCATAGAAAAGTGGAGTCAGAAAAGTATTCTTAGTAAGAAAAACTATTTTGTTTTCAATGGAAATGTGTTAAAAATTACATTTATGTGTTTGATATGCTTTCACACAATTCTACAAAGTTTTGTCAAAATCGGATGACTATAGCATATAGCTGTCATAGGAACGATCGGTCGAAAAACAAGTTTTAGTGAGAAAAACTTATTTGTTTTAAATGGAATCGTCTCCCAATTTCCTACATGTTCGTTTGTAAGGCTCTTGCATGTTTCCACAAAGTTTGGTCGATATCGGACATCTATATAGTAAAGCTCCCATAGAAAAGTAAGTTCCAAAAAGTAGTCTTAGTTAGAAAAACGTGTTGCAAGGGTATACAAAATTCGACGGAGCCGATGTCAACTTTTCTCTATTCATGTGATCGCATATATAGAATATAAACTATAAAATTTAGCCGTATCGAGCTGATGTTAAGCTTTAAACCGGAACACACAACTCCACAAAGGAGGCTGGTTGATTTTATAGCTGTTTTAGGACCCACCGACCAAGGTTATTCATCAGAAGTCAGGCCTGTCGACTGTCAGTCGAGCAGCCGACTCTCAATGCCAGCGATGCCATAACTGCTTGGGAATTTCAAGGCAACAAGTGTGCAAAACAGAAGTGTAAGAGACTTACTTCGTTATCTGTATTGAAAATAGATATCAACACATCACATCACATAACTATCACACAGAAAGGATATTAAAAAGTATCCATTGTTTGATTTCCGGTATCCATTTGGAATAGATATGTCTCAAATATCCTTTTAATCAATCCTTTTTTAAAATGATCATCATTTTTCATATCCTTTGGATGATTTTGCAGCTCCGCTGGATGATTAAAATGTATCAAATGGATCTGTTTTGGATCTTTTTGTTTTCTGTGCAATAACGAAACAAGTTTACAGCCTTTTATGTAAGTCTTAAGAGTTCCGAACCGAACCTTCTTCAGCCTTGGTTTACTTTTTCTTAATTCAAAATTCCCCGAATTGGGCAAAAGCGTCTTCGAGTCATAATTACAGCCAAGTGCCGACAGTTTTATCAGCTGTAAATGCAATTTAAATGCATTAAAAGCTGAGCTCCGCACATTTTGCCACCAACACAGCCTTGGCCATAAATCTGCACGCAAAGTGTTTCCGGCATCAAGCCAAAATGGCTGCCGCCTCTCTGAGTGGACCGGCAGGATCTGCTGGGTGGGGATAGGCCCTTGCCTGTGCTTTAATAATGCCACAGTATGCGCCGACCGCAGGTGTTTGGGCTAAGGGAAACGGATATGCATCATATGATGCAAACAGCACTTTTCCCTTCTGCATATCCTTTAAAACGTAGCACTTTAAGTGTGCGCCAGCCCTCGGGGGGCAGAGGCGTGCAGCTTTTGTATCCATTTGCCTGTAAAATGATGCAGCAAAACTTTTGGGCGTTCCATCTAGTACATGAGCACAATTTCTGTCTCTGTCACATGGCGTTGGCGTTGTCAATTTTTTATTGCCCTTTGGCAGCTGTGTTTGACTTTTTGCCGAGGCGGCTGAGGAATGGAGGTGTAAAAGGGTGGGCAAGTCAGGTTAGCAGGTCACGTGCTCTTCAGACATTTTCTGCGATATATTTTTAGCTGCTGCTGCTGCGACAAAATCAGTGTCGAGTCTTTGGATGCTGCAATTGAATTCAAATGAAGCCACCAACCAACCAACCAACCAACCAAGCAGCGCCGCACGATAAATGCCGAGCCATAAATCAAGCATAAAAAAATTGACATTAATTTTGCCCCAGAGAGAGAGCGAGAGCAGAAGCTGGCGTGATGTGGCCTGGCCTGGGCCCGGTTGGTGCTTCCATATTCAATTCAAGGTGCTGGAAAGCTGGGTGGATCGATCACGCATGGAATATTCAAGTGACAATCTTGGCTGCGCGCACGTAATGCCAAAACAAATATGCTCCACCTACCACTTAACCTCCATGTTATATCCAGGTAATCTCTCAGGCGGAAACCAGAAACGGGGGGGCGCTGTACCTTGGGCTAGGGCGCTGAGAATGTTTGCCAAATGCTTTGGTACAATAATTTTCCTTAAATTTACATTATTGCCCCACTGTGCCTGGCTTAAAGAAAGTCGTTTCCGTGCCACATAATTCGATTGAATGTGCATTAGTTGTTCAGGTTTCTCCATTTGGAAATTTGCATATGAAATTAATGTTTGTTCCGCATCAAATTCAATTAATTACAATCTGTGGCTTTGCTTTGACAAGTCCAACAACAATAATAATAAACCACAAGCATTAGCAACAACAACAACAACTATTTAGAGTTGAATTTTGTGCAGTGAACTGAAATATAAACTTGTATGGCTGAATTAAGAGCAGCCCCTTTTCAATTTATAGATTTTTGGGTTGTCTATTTACGCTCATCGACCTGCCCTTTGTGTCATAAATTATCGACTCGCTCTGCTCTTGACGAAAATAACCAAGAAAAAGCAATGCGAATTGATTGCCTAATATGGCAAGTGTCTGCGAGTGTGTGTGTGTGTGTGTGCGGCTTTCATTTGACAGCAGGCCACTTGATGCTGCTGTTGCTGTTTGCCTTAGCCGAACCCTTAAAAGTAGACTATGAAATTTGCATGTCTTTGAAAGGACCGCCTGGACTTTTATGTAAGTGTAACCTACATTTGTATGGCACCCCTAAACAAAAGGATTTATGTAGATAGTAAAAATACAGATGTATAAATTGTATGTTTTATCTGTTGAGGGAAACTGCACGAGGGCGGTTTGAGAAGTGGTTTGTGGGCATGACACACAAATGTCAATCGAGCAATTGGTATTTTCCAAAAACAAAAAGTATTTATTGGTTACCTAAACATTTCGTTTTAAAGTGATCACATTTTGCAGAGCTTGTGCTACAGTTTTTTTTTGGTGCAGGAGAACCTATCGTTTGGTTTGGTTGCGTTTTGTAGCTGATGTACGCCAAGGAAGTTTATTTGGCTCACTTCTTAACACACTGCCGGCTCCTGACCCCCCGAATACACTATTAACCACTTATGATTATCTGTCTGGCTGATCTAAGAATTTCCTGGTATTCGCTTAACTTTGCCACCTTTAGAGACCCAAGCATTCTACCAGCAGATAAGAAACCGTTTGCTGGCCCACACAAATCGTCTTTTTACTAAGCTGGCAAACAAGATACGGAGACGATTAAAAAAGCGACAACCCACATTTGGCCAGTTCTTAAATATGGGGGCTTTAATTTAAAAAAAACTTAGTTTCTTGACTGTGATACCATCTTTTCCGCCCTTATAAGGTTAAGTTAATCGTGCATTACGGTGATATTGTTTTATTGTTTGTATAATTGGTCAATTTGCACTTTTTGAATTACTTTTTGAATCCTATAAAGCATTTAAATTCTATAACCTGTCTACTATGATTGAAATTGATTTAAAAATATGCAAAATTCTGCTGTCTGTTCAGATCAGTATCAACAGCCGAGTCGATAAAGCCATGTATAGTACGTCTCTCCGTATGCGGAAACATATCTTAGAGATGGTCTGAGATAGAGGTTCGACATGTATGGGACATAAACTTCTCATACTGCAAGGCAGAACAAGTCGATTTTCACTTCTACCATCCGCAAAATAGATAAATCGACTTATCTACCACAGTTTTATAGATAGAAGGAGTATACCTCCTAGACATATTTGATAACCAACATTATTTATCGAAACGCCAAAGGAATGACCAAGATCGGATGAGCTATAGTTGAGCTATGCTGGGCAGCACTGGCTGAAACAGCGATGGGCAGCACTTCACACATCTTAACACCAACGTAGTCGGGCCTGACCGACTTTCTTACTTGAAGGAAGCATCTCCGACCACATAAAGTATACATATTCTTGATCAGCATGACGAGTTGAATTGATTTAGCCTTGTACGTCTGTTTCTATGCTATCTCCTCCGTCAGTTTTAAAGCTATCTTCACCAAACTTTTGCACAAAGTCGTTTAGTACAACTACGCTGCATATTTGTCGAAAACGGCCGGATCGAATGACTATAGCATATAGCTGTCATAGGAATGAACGGTCGAAAAACTAGTTTTAGTGAGAAAAACGTTTTTGCTTTCAATGGAAACGCCTCCAAACTTTGTATTTCTTAGTTTGCTATGCTTCCCCATGATTCCAACAAGTTTGGTTGAAATCGTACATCTATATAGTATAGCTGTCATAGAAAAGTAAGGTTATAAAACTAGTCTTAGTAAGAAAACCTTTTTTGTTTTCAATGTTAACCTCTTAAAAATTGGCATATATTTATCTGATAAGCTTTCACACAATTTTTTAAAGTTTTGTCAGAATCGGATGACTATAGGTTATAGCTGCCATAGGAATAAGCGGTCGAAAAACTAGTTTTAGTGAGAAAAACTTTTTTGTTTTCAAAGAAAACGCCTCCAAACTTTCTATTTCTGTGCTTTCCCATGATTCCACCAAGTTTGGTCGAAATCGTACATCTATATAGTATAGCTGTCATAGAAAAGTGGAGTCAGAAAAGTAGTTTTAGTGAGAAAAACATGCTAGTTTTCAATGGAAACGCCTTCAAACTTTGTATTTCTGAGTTTACTATGCTTTCCCATGATTCTACCAAGTATGGTCGACATCGGACATCTATAAAGTATAGCTGTCATAGAAAAGTAGAGACTGAAGAGTGGTCTTAGTGAGAAAAACTTTTTTGTTTTCAATGTAAACCTCTTAAATATTGGCATATATTTATTTGATCCGCTTTCACACAATTCTTTAAAGTTTTGTCAAAATCGGAAGACTATAGGTTATAGCTGCCTTAGGAATGATCGTTCGAGAAACTAGTTTTAGTGAAAATAACTTGCTCGTTTTCAAAGAAAACGCAGCCAAACTTTGTATTTCTTAGTTTGCTATGCTTTCCCATGATTCCACCAAGTTTGCTCGATATCGGACATCTATATAGTATAGCTGTCGTAAAAAAGTAGAACCAAGCAGCTAAGCTACACATTGTTAAAATATTTATGAAATATATGTACTTTCAGTTTTTTCAAACCATTGGTTAATTTTGGCAAGAGCCCCTGAAACGGAGCTCCGTAAAGAACTTTAAGGTTGGCAGCCCCGTTAATAACTGGATGATAAGTACACTTTAAGGTGTAACTCTACATAATTCGTTTTTTAAGGATATTTGAAGAAAGTTAGTTCCTCTTCACAATACACGGGCACTTTGGTAAGGTTTTTTTTCTATTTTAAGACATATATAAGAATATATTTTTAACAAGAAACAAACGAAATCCTTTTCAGTATTCATATTTAACATACCCAATCTTTAGTCCTGCAACGTTTCTTCACTTTACTACCTATAAGTCGTGTTTCTAGGGAACCCGCTTTGTATTCTCACGCATAACCCTTCATTAGTACCAATTCCTTTATCCTTCTCCAAGGCTTAGACTTGACTTACACAGTGAAGCAAACTTCATGAAGTTCTCTTAATAGGCGGATTACTCAAGGCAAGACTAATGCGTTTTATAAAGGAAAGTTGTAGAATCTCAACTGATTCTCCCGCCGACTAAGAGAATTCCATGAAGTTTGCTTCACCGTGTAAATCCAGTCTTAGTAAGAGTTTAAAGTTTAATTTGGTACCAGCCTTTGTTGCCTTTATGAATATTGCTTACTAATTTCTAATTGTAGAATTTTCTGGGATAGTATAAATAGATAACAAAGGTTCTTGCAAATGTTATTGTCTGCAAGTTATACAAAATCTTCTTTAAGATTTTATAAGTCTTGAGGTAATAAACACTTATCGATAATTTCAAGATCCGACTTGATTTTTAGATTTTATACACATCCCCAGACTGAATGCATAACTAAAGCCTAGTTTAAGACAATTTTTTAGTAGAAGAGCCTACACACATAATCCAAATACTTTGAGTACTTCAAGAAATTCAACCTTCAAGCCAACTGTTTAATGCTGCTTAAAGCCAATTCCTTTCGAAAATAGTAAGTAACCAAGCAGCAGCAGGTCGAACTTAAGCTCTTGCCAGACCCCAAAACACACAAACAAACACATACATTCATATTTGGACAGCTAACAGACGGGGCAATGTGCGCATTGTCAGGCATTCAGGCTTTCAGCCCAGGCAGGCTCGATGGCAGACAGCAACAGGGAGCAACAGAACCCACGACAACCGCGACGCCACATGAAATCAACAGTTTACCTCGGTATGGTGGCCCAGGGGCCCGGTCTGGTCTGGTTAAATGGCTTAAAACCAACCGAAACTGACAACAAACACAGCTGATGATGATGGCGATGATGAGGAGGAGGAGCATGTACAAAGGCAATTACTCATGACAACAATGTGGGTGGATGGAAGGAATATGAGCAACCGTTGGCATTTCTCCCAGCGATAGTTTTGTTTATTTGCTGAAAATCAAAGCCTTTTGTTGACTGTTGGCTGCTGTTTCAACGGCCCGTGCATAATTACCAATCAAAAACGTACAGTTTTTGATCAATCGCCGGAGTCATGTAATGTGGCCATCAGTTGCCTGTTGTGCAAAGACATGGAGCTAGTATTTTGCATTGTATTTCTGAAAATTATTCACAAAATTGATGTTATGCTTATGATCACATCCCAGAGACCACAAGACAATCAGCATGCATGATTGAACATTATCCAAAAAACCAAATGCAAAATGGCACATCGTACTCATACAGTGTAGCAGAAAAGTGTTGGCACAATGGAAAGAACTGCAACAATTTTGGAGTCTTTTGCTACAAAATGTGGTTTTTGATACCTTTTTGCAATTGTTTCGTATTTTGATTGGATGATTTGTGGTCTTAGATGCTTGTTAAAAAAAATGTTGTGAGGGTTTTCAATTAAAAATCGTTTATATGCATCGATTCTTTGGCAGTAAAATACTAGCATATGAGTTAGAAGATCTTTTAAAAGTAATCTTAAGTTATTTAAGTTAAGATTTTTGTTTCCAGACGTAAGTCAGCTCGTTTCGGGCTCTGGCGAGACAAAAACTACTCATACGACACGTCGACCAAGTCTTTTGCTCTCTTCGTTTACTCTGTACAGAAGTTAAACAGAGTATAAAACTTGTGCAAAGTAGGTAACAACAAGAAGACTTCATATCCGACCCTATATGTATATATATTCTTGATCCGCCTGAATTGCTTAGTTGATACAGCCCTTTTCGCTCGTCCGTATGAACTAACAGATCTCAGAGATGGTAAGCGAAGGAGGTTTGACTTGTATGGGACACATGCTTCTTATACTTGCAGGCTGATCAAGTTAATTTCCTATATTTGCCACGCCCCTGCCCGCCCCCGCATTTCAAAAAAACCGTCATATCTCCTACAGTTTTATAAGTAGAAGGTTCGTACCTTGTGTTCTTATTAAGTAATTAAAATGGTTTATTGAATCGCCCAAGGGTTTGTTAAGATCGGATAAGCGCAAGTCGAGTTATAAGCAAAAGAATGTACAAAAGTCATACTAAGATTTCATTTTGACCGACTTTCTTATTTTCATTACTTCTGGAATTCGAAAAACTTTAAAATCAATTCAAAAAGAAACCTTCCCCCCACAAAAAACTTCATTAGCAAATGATTACCAAAGTCAAAAAACACTTGTCCAAAGTACATTTTGACCGACTGTACTGTACGTATGCATTCACAAAACTGCAGCCACTGCTGTGGCATGTGTATCACTAAGTTGGAACCTAGGGCATATTTTGCACCAATTTCCATACAAATCTTCAAAATGGCAAGAAGTTTACCTACCAGTTTTGCATCCATGCCCCCCCCCCTGCACGCCCATCAACAACCTCGCATGAATGAAACAAGCAAAACAAAACACAACACAAAAACCCACATGCGATAAAAGAAAAACAAAAGCCAAAAGGTGGCAGGGAGAGCAACAGCAACAAAACCAACAGCAGCAACAACAGCAACAACAGCAACACCAGCCACTGAGCCTGAGAACTAGAAGAAAATTAAAAAGTAAACACAAAAATTCACGTGCTTGGCATGCAGGAGCAGGCGAGTGTTTTGCATTTGATGGTGAGGGGGGATGGTCATGGGGCAGGTATTAAGGAGAAGGTAGGCAGAAGCCAACGAAGCTGCGCAGTTGGTCATTGAGAGAGACACCAAGCAGAGCGCATGCCCTTGCTGGCCCAAGGCTCCTCTATAGAAGAGAGAGAGAGAGAGAGAGAGAGAGAGTGAGAGAGAAGTATATGGAGAGAGTGAAAAAACAACCTGACTGCTCCATGGGAATTCCTCTCACACAAGTTTTGTTTACCGTAATGATGACGTATGCTTAGGGTATTGCGGAAGGCATAGACGAATTCCAGAAGTCAAGTTGAAAATATATATATATAAATTATATGAAGTGGCCGCAGATTTGTTTATACCCTGGCACCCTGGGCCGAAAGGCCAAATTTTTGGCAATATTTTTGTAGTATTAGCTATAGCTTCTTTTAGAATAGGACACTTCATATATAGCAATTCCCAAAATCAAAGCTGTCGGAGTGCAATTGGGGACTCATCCAATTTTTAAATGTATTCTACTACAATTCTGCACGCATTTCAAGTTTGTTTTAACTTTAAGACACGCCCCCACCACCCCGGAAATAAACAAATCAAAGTCGATATCAAGCTCATCTTTTGCAGTGTAGTGTATGCGGCCAATATCTACAATCTCACAAATTTATATAAAGATCGGATAATAAATGGCAGCGTAATACAGGTTTAAAAAAAACTTTGCATACTTATCTGAGCCGCATTCGCTGTCTGCTCACATAATGTTAATGCTCTGTTAATTAACATAAGGAGAGGTAATTAAACAACAATTCCCCCTCGTTTCCAAGTCTAATGTTTAGCTTATGCTATCTCTTATCATCACTCAAATCAGTGCGTTCAGGCAGACAGATAGACTGGCACATGGTCTTATCTACGGAGACTAAAAAAACACTTGGTCACCCTTTTCTACTCAACCTCTAGGAAGTATCTGAGATAGAGTCTCTACACGAGGCCACGTCTAACTTCAACCGGAGCTCTCTAACAAAAGAATGAAATCAGCAAGATGGTCTCACTGTGCAGAGAGAGTTTGATAGCTAACTATCGACTCATAAGCAACCCTTCGAGCCTTTTCTTTGGAAATAGCAGGCGATGGTTTTAGTATAGAAACAGACCGACGACCGACAGGCGGTCATGCCTCAATCAACTTAGCTCTTCATGCTAATTAAATTCTCGTGATCAGATATGCTCTTATGCATTATAAATACAATCTGAACAATTATAAGAAAGGCCAAATTTGAAGTAGAATAAAGTTGAAACCTGGTGATTTTGATAGCAACAACCATAATATTATTTGGAAAAGGTTTTAAACCAAACCAACCAAGCCTACCTCAACGCCCATTTGGTCCCACGTGGCGGATGCGTAATATAAATTGATTCATTTCATTTTTAACTAGTTTTTTTCATGTTTTATATTATTGTTTGTTTTAAACCTTATGTTTTGCATGTTAATTTGTACAAAAATCCTTTAAAAAGTATTGATTTTGTCGATTATTGATCGGCTGATCGGCTGATACATCGAACATACGTTCTAGCTTGAACTTAATTTGTTCCTAAACGCCGGAGAACGGGCAAAAAGGGTGGATAACTAGTTAAAATGCTTACTTTCAAGAACACTTTAAGCTTATTACATTTTGCCCGAAAGTGGGCGAGAGTTAGTTTAAAGTCCACGAAAGGGAAAGAAGTTTGAAGTAAGTTTTCTCAGAGCAAGGACGTATCACAAGACAACATAATGTTTATTATTTAACAGGTATTACACATACAAAGTTTATACACACCAAATATCCTAGCAAAAATTTTTTATCGCGGAAGATAAGAATGCGATTCGTCAGTAGGTATCGCCATACTCTAGCGATATGGCATTATTTCGCATTCTAATCGCCCTACGAGAAGAAATGTGACACTATGCGATAACTTCCGGGCGATAAGAGAGCGACACTTCTGGGAGATAGGAAAAAGTCTCTTCTTAGCGATGGGAAAGCGATTCTTGATAATCGCTTTGGAGATAAGAATGTGATTCTTCCTAGAGGCAGGAAAGTGGTTCTTCGCCCGAAGATAAGCCTTACAAATAAAAGTTGTTTCGAATTCTGGTTTTTAATAGAACGATTTCGCACCTAAGGTTAATAAGCGTTGCCAAAGTATTTTCCTTTGGTAATATTGTAAAAAGTCGTGCAACTCACTTCAAGAAGAATCGCATTCGGGTCTTCTTAGGGACTGTTAAGCGGTAGGACGGTTAAGGACGGAAAAAATGCGATAAGATATATCGCCAATATATCCCTTTTATAATACAAAAGCGATACCTAAGGTTTTTTGTTTGTGTAAATCGCCAAACTATCTTCAAACTGTCCCCTGAAGCTATCGCCAAATTCTCGCATTGTCGAGGGAGATAAGTAACACGACAAAATGTTTGCAGGGATATCATGCTTTATGCCCTCTTAAGTATGCTACTTTAAATACGACTAATCATTTTTGTTAAGTATTCATACTATATTTGTCTTGACTCAACATTTGCAGTGTCGATTATCTAAGACGCGGGCCTAACTGTCTAGCATTGCTTCGATCTAATAGATAACTACTTAAGGAAATAAAGCTAGCATACTTTGAAGGGCATTAATCACGAATAATTTGGTGTGCATAAACATAGCAATGGGTTCGGAGATGCATTCTATTGCCTGTTACATACATTTGCACGAATTAAGTTTACCCTTTTTACTCTTCGAGTAAGATGTATAAACAGGATTTGTATGAATATGAATATCGTGTCCTTTAGTCTTTAAAATTGTAAAGAATAGTGGGCAATGCGGCTCGTTTTTTGAGGCCACAAGTTAACATACATGCCACATACTTTTATACAGGAGGGGAAATGTGCTGCCGTCTAGGCCGACACTTTTATCCTTGTTTCTGTCTATATCTCTCTCTGTTTAAAATTCCACCTGCCTGGAAGAGTTTACTTTGCATTGAAATGAGAGCTTAAGACCCACCTGGCCCCGCTCCCTCCCCTGTCGTAACCAAATGTGCGTATTATTTATGCGTAGACATTCTGGCGCCGCTTTTAGCCACTTTAAGTCAGTAAGATGCAGATACGCGCTCTCTTTTTCACTCTCTAGCTCTCTCTCTCGGAGCGTCATTTTCAGAGAGAGAGAGCGTGAGAGACGTCCGTTAAGAGAGAGCGTCCAAAAAAACGTAAATATTTGCAACGCTTTCGCTCAGAAGTGTGTGAAGTGTCGTGGCGAGCGGACCGTGCGCTGCGCTGAGGATTCCTTCGCATAACAGCAGCCATATTCTATATTCCAAATGCTATACAACACACAACCAACACACAGACACAGACACAACCACACTAAAACACTCTCGCACAAAAGTTGAGCACGCGCGCGCGAAAAAAGAACGGAAAATAAAGCGAAAAATGTGAAATGGTGCACAATAAAAAACAAAAAACCAAAAATTAAAGCGAAATTAAAGTTGAATTAAAAACGAGAAAATCAATGCTGACGCACAGATACACACACACACCGACAGAACACGTGCACACACAAGCACCCGGGCACACACACACACTCACACACTTACACGGCAGAATGCCCCTAACCAAGTGAAAGTAACCAAATTAGCAACACATTAAGAACAACAGAAGGAAAAAACAGCAGGTGGAAATTGAGAGTAAAAGTATTATAAATTTGACATTGCATACTTTTGGGGCTGAGCAGTAAATTTTTAATGCAACTCTTCCCCCGTCCGTGTGTGTGTGCGTGCGAGCGTGCGTGCCTCTTTGCTTGTTTTCAAAGTCGGTCATAGTTTAAAATACAACAACAACAGCAACACCAACAACAATAAAACTTGGCTCGGTCGTGCCTTCGAAGGGCTAAGAAAGGCATGCAACAAAAACTGGCGGCAACATCAGCAGCCGCCTCGACGAGATAAACACGCAAAACAAAGCAAACTGGGTCAGTGTGCAAGCAGCCGGAGCAGGAGCCGGAGCAGGTGGAGGCGGCTCACATCCTTTGCATGTGAGCAGAAATATGTTGCATACTTAATGGCGCACCAAAAAAGGGTAAGCAAGACAGGGTTACTGCATTTATCAGTCGATGCTGTCCTTGAAATGGCGCAGCCAATAATTGAAAGCAAGCTCAACCAGGCACCAGGATACGCATTTACCAGGAGTCGAAAAGTAAACGTTGAACGCCGAAAGGAGCAATAACAAAGAGCAACAAGGGAGTGGAACGGGGGGCAGCAGCAGCAGCACCAGCAAAATGCCAAATGGAATAACAGTAAAATAAAATATCCTTGTGAAAGTTTCGCCTTGCAGGCGGCCACACCCCCCTCTAAAACAGGTTCCTCCCACGCAGCCCTGGCTTCACTTCTGTCTGTTTCTCCGTTTGTGTGTGTGTTTGTGTTTGTGCCTGATGTGGGTCATAAATGTTACTCCATTTTTATGGCCAACTTGCACACGACGACGACGTCGACGACTACGACGAAGCAGAAACAGCAAAATAAAAGACCTGCCAGCATAACCAAATGGCGGCTCCTTAGGGCAGAGCAGCATGTGGACAGAACGGAAAGGGTACTAAACGGCCAAGCTTGTGCTGCGAGGGCTGTTTGGCTGGGCATAGTGCAAAAGCATCTAAATATTCATTAGAGCAAAGTTTTTGGGCTACTAATTGGAGATGCAAAGAGCTTAGAGTAATCTGGGAGAAACTATTCCTCAACACTTTAATGCTATCTAGCATTAATATTTGTACTTCTCTAGGGGGGGGGGGGAAACTCCCGTAAATGAACAATTTTCAAACTATCCAATTGGCTCTGCGGAAGGGGAAACAAGCTATTGTAGGTGCAAGCCGAATGGCTTAGAATCTAAGTTTTACTTTTATATACTTTTATGAATATCATATAATCTAGAAGACTGAAATAACTATCGAATGGAATGAAGACGTGAACATCTTCTTGCATTTAGATCTTCTTGGCTTTAAGCAGAATCCACTCTCAATCAAAAGCTAAAGCTACTCTGTTTATACACACCAAAGTATTCCTGATTAATGCCCTTCAAGGTATGCAAAATTTTATTTTCTTAAGCTATTATGTACTAAAATATAGCCATTGCAAGTCTATCATAGATATTCAACACTGCATATTCACTCAGATTCGTGGGTATTCAACAAAATGTTGAGTTAAGACAAATATTAAGTATATGCTTGACCAAAATTAAGGTATTAATATAACATAGCATACTTTTAAGGGCATTAAGCATGATTTATTTTGTGTGTATAAACGTAGCATAAACTAAATTGGACCTTCTTCAGTATAGATGGTGTTTCTAAAAGGGTTTTGTGTGCTGAGATCGAGTCTGTTTTCGTAAATGGTGCATCATTATCTGTCTTTCTCTCTGGATCCTTAGTAACTTTAGCTTAAAGTGGTCTAAAATGCATATTTTGAACCATTTTCGTGACTTTTTGTGTGGAACCTTTACTTTTTGTTATTATCTTAAAGTATTACTTCTTAGTTTAAAGATAAACTCTTTCAATCATTTCTGCGATTTTTTTTAAGCGAAGATATGCCATTTTGAATACAAGTTTTCATTATCATTTTAGCTATTTAGCGGTTGTGGTGCAGCGTGTAGTGTGTGTGCCTGCTGGGCAAGAGGTCGTGGGCTCTAGTAAAACAGATTTTTCTTCGAACTTGTCTTTGATTAGTAGTAGTAGTAGGAGTTGTAGTAGTAGTAGGAGTTGTAGTAGTAGTAGTAGTAGTAGTAGTAGAAGTAGTAGTATTTCTTTATTTTAAAAATAAGAACAATATTCTTATTAAGGCATGGCATTATAAACCGTCAGCCTTAGCTGATGAATTGTACAGTTTATAGTTATTAGTCCTAGTAAGCTATAGGAAGACACACCCTTCGGAGTTACACCACCTGCCTTCCCCGCTCGTCGTGAGATGGCAGATCTTTCAAATCCTCAGGGGGTCGTCCCAGGTTCTTACTACTAATATACAGAGATACAGTAGAGAGTGTTAGATTTATCATAAAGTTTGCTTGCCTTAGGGGCTTATTTAAAAATCTTAGAAATCTTCTGTAACCATTTTGAATCTATACTTAAGAGCAGCAGAAAGCTTGAGTATATTCCTGTTTTACCCGTTGAGTAGATCTCTCGCTTTTTACAATGAAATCAACCTTTCTCCCAAACATTTTAACATTAGTTCTTCCAGAATTGGGCATTCTGAGAGGAAATAGAAGATATCCTCTCGGGTTCTCATGTTGCATAGCGTGCAGTTCTCGTCCCTTATATGAGGTCTATAGTTGACTTGGCAGCAGCTCAGATCTCGCTTGAAATATTAGTTTTATGGCATCTACCGAAAAGTCATCTTTGATATAATTGCCATGGCCCAGGTTAAAGTTTAGGCTTTCTACACTCATAAAAAATTCGCCCTGAAAACTAGAAATTCTCCTATGAAATCTGATCTAAAGCGATTCATCCTAAAATTAAGAAAAATATTTTCTCAATGATGGAAAACTTTCAAAGTTTCAGAAAAATTTTCCCTAAATGAGAAAAAGCTTTCTTAATTTTAGGGTGAATCGCCTTAAGACGGATTTCATAGGAGAATTTCTAGTTTTCAGGGCGAATTGTTTTACCAGTGTATATAATAGACGAGTTTCGCTCCTTCGAGCAGTGACCTCAAAGGTTTTTAGCTGGGCTTTATACACATTTTCCGGCGCCTTGTCGTGCTAAGTCTTGGATTTAGCAAGTCTTACTCCCAGCCTGGATTGGCTCGAAAATATTTGCAAAGCTACTAACTTCGAAAGTCTCTTCTGTGGCATATCCATGATTTTTCTTAGATATTTCAAATGTTTGTCCAACGTTTTGAGGTAAAGCTTGGGTAGGCCAGTCTTCAGGTATGTTGCGTATGTTGAAGTTCTTTTAGTTTTTCCACACTATCATATTCAGCATAGTCCCACACCTCTGCTGCACTTGCTTAGTAAATGCTAGATGAAAGATGTCACTTAAAAGTATGCATTTTATGTTGTAATGCTGTAAGAAGAATGGCTACATAAAAATAGTTCTATAAATGCATCTACTGGCTGCTCTAATAGTGGAACTACAACTTTGCCTCTAGAACAACACATGCCAGCTTCTTTTCTTTTTCTTTTTCTTTTCTTTTAGGATCTAATGGCTGTCCTACCCAAGACTTGCATCAAACTGGAATGCAGTTCTCTTAAAGACACTCCAAGTGTTTGCAGTAAGTGCTCTCTGCTGTCTCAGCAGATACTCTGGGAGGCGTTGGGTATAGGAAATTGCAGGCGTCGATTGTTCGTATGCTCCTGCATTTCAGCAAATCTTAGCAAAGGGCTGTTACGACAGTTTAATGTTATAAATTCTTCGGAAAGTTAGTTAGAAAGTCTCAAAAACCTTGTTTTCCAATGCTTTGGATTCGATTTTCGCGATTTTTTATGAATTTTTTTCAAGTGTAGTCTGTTTTGTCTGGCTAATTGACAATTGTGTCTGCATTTGAAATATCCATTGCTATTTTGAATGGCCATCAACGGCAAATTCAAATTGAAATTGAAATAGAAAACAGATATATGGCCAACCCCAATTAGGGGATGGTGGTTGCAACATAAAAATTGCCTTTGATAACTTAACAACAACGATGATAATGTGTTTGTGTGTGTGTGTGTGTGTGCGTACACTTATGTCATAGTCAGGGTCAGGGAAGGAGTAGCAGCACGCACATATGCCACGCCCACACTCACATAAAGCCGCGTTTCGATTAAACAAACCCACTCAAATATGCAATGACATTGAGCCAAAGGCAAGCAGGGAACACAAGCCGTAGGTTCATCGAGGCCAACAACAGCAACAACAAACAATGATATATTGCAACCGAAATGACATTGAATACCGGGACAGAGCCCATTGTGTAGTACAGTCTCAAAGGATGAAACTAAAATAGATTCAATTTTCTATGAAATATTAACTTGGGAAATGTTGCCAGTAATTATATAACAAGATTCAGCTGACGCCAGTTGGGCAAATGTCAACGCAATGCATGCAACATGGCCCGGCTCAAGGATATGCACACACACACACACACAGGCGCACGCACACATCTGCATGTGTCGCTTGCGTAACGTAAAAGTAGCCTTGAACTGCAGTCGTGCGCTTTCAATGGATTTTGCATTCCAACGCTTTTCGCGCGCCTCCTTTACCTCCTTCTGTTCTGCCTTTCAAGGTCATGCAACGCCTACAACAGCAACAACAACGTCGGCCAACCACAAATGGGACAGTTTGCCACAGGAGGGCGGGGGGAGTACGAAATACTCGCCATAAAAGCTGTCACTGGCATTATATAAAATGGCAACCACAGCAAATGTCATGAATCTGTCGCCAAGTTGCCTTCTAATTGCCACTTCAGCTTGATATGGGGTTAGGGGGAATGGGTTAGTCACGTTAACTGCCAGCTGCAGCCATGCAATTCCACTATTGGCCAGCTGAATCTTCAACAAAACTTCGTCCTTTATGTGTCACGAATAAGAATCAAACACGTGCCAGCAGCAGCAGCAGGAGCAAACGAATTGAGGATAAAGTGGAAGGCAGAAACCGCGCTCTGAAAATCATAAAGAACCGAGCTGAGCACAATGAAAGGGGCCAAAATATACTGGAATGAAGTGGGAAATGCATTTTCATTTCAAGAATAGACGCAAATTCGGAATAATCCAAGAAAATTTCAATAAAAAGTAAGCCAAATTCCACGGTACCTGCCAAAGATTTTGCTGCCCATTGTCGTTGCACTAGTTCATTAAAGTCCAGATGTCTCCGACCACATAAAGTATATATACATTCCTGATCAGCATGACGAGCTGAGTTGTTTGAGTCTGTCCCCCTGTTTCTAAGCTCTCTCCTTCATCAGTTTGAAAACTGTCTTCTCCAAACTTTGCCCCAAGTCTTTTAGTACAACTACGCTGCACATTTGTCAAAACCGGCCGGATCGGATGACTATACCATATAGCTGCCATAGGAACGATCAGTTGAAAAACTAGTTCTAGTAAGAAAAACTTTTTTGGTTTCTATAGAAACGCCTCCAATCTCCGTATTTACTAGTTTTCTATGCTTCTCCAGGTTTCTGCCAAGTTTGGTCATAATCGGGCATCTATATAGCAAAGCAGCCATAGAAAAGTAAGGTTAGAAAACTAGTCTTAGTAAGAAAAACTTTTTTGTTTTCCAAGTAAACCTCTTTAAAATTGGCATATATTTATTTTAAAAGCTTTCAAATAATTCTACAAAGTTTTGTCCAAATCGGATGACTATAGCATATAGCTGTCATAGGTACGATAGGCGCGAAAACTAGTTGTAGTGAGAAAAACTTGTTTGTTTTCAGTGGAAACGCTTCCAAACTTTGTATTTCTTAATTTGCTAAGCTTTTCCATAATTATAATAAGTTTGGTCGAAATCGGACATCTATATAGTATAGCTGTCATAGAAAAGTAGTGTCTGAAAAGTAGTCTTAGTAAGAAAAACTTTTTTGTTTTCAATGATAATGTCCTCAAAATTGGCATCTATTTATTTGACATGTTTTTACATAGTTTTACCAACTTTGGTCAAAATCGGATGACTATAGCATATAGCTGCCATAGGAATGATCGGTCGAAAAACTAGTTTTAGTGAGAAAAACTTTTTTGTTTCAAATGGAATCGTCTCCAGATTTCTTATATGTTCGTTTGTTAGGCTTTTGAATAATTTTACCAAGTTTGGTTGAAATCGTACATCTATATAGTATAGCTCCCATAGATAAGTTAGGTCCCAAACGTAGTCTTAGTTTAAAAAACGTGCTATTATGGTAGCTATCATTGACAAGACTTGATTTTGTTTTTTCTGGACTTTGATAAAACACTTAGAAATTTAAAATATTTACTTAGGGCCAATTTCTCGTCTTTCAATTTTAAGGGCCGATTTCTCATCTTCTACATAGCTGCAATGTGTTAGGTAAACTAAGGTCTTGCTCTGTTATTTGTAGGCTTATTTGACAGATAGGTCTATGTAGTAGATCAGAAAACGGCCCTTACTCCGTTCTTTGGTAGCTTATGTGACGGATAAACTGAATAACCTGATAAGGTATCTAAAGTATAGGCTTATTGTGACTTCTCGCACGAAATCTGATCTCACATCTGTTCTCTTGAGTGTGACACGAAGAAAAACAAGACACGCACCCAACTCTAGTTCAAACATCCGCACCGAACTTTGTTTAGAACTTTTAATTTGTAAACCCCTTACTTGTAGAGTAAAAAGGGTATACTAAAGACGTGCAAATGTATGTAAAGGGCAGATGGAAACATCTCCGACCCCATAAATTATCTTTATTCTTGATCAGCATCAATAGTCGAGTCTGTCTGTCTGTATCAACACCTAGATCTCGGAGACTAGAAAAGCTAGAGCCACCAAAAATAAAATTTTGACTAGTATTGTCTGCACGCAGATTAAGTTTATTTTGGCCACGCCCCCGCAATAAAAAGTTGAAGTCTAAAAAGTTAAATTTCTGCTACAAATTTTAAGATATCCAACTAATATTTTGCAGTGTTGTCTATGTGCCTCAGATCTACAATCTCACAAAATTTCATAAATGGCGGATAATAAATGGCAGAGTTAAAAAAACGTTGCATACTTATCTGAGCCGCATTAAAAACTAATTGCCCTGAGTAGCGGATATTTCGAAGTCTGGCAGGGTCGTCTTTAACCTACGCTCTCGTTGGTCTCGGTCTCTTGACCGTTGGTCTCGGTATTAATATACAGGGTGCGCCATATAAAGTGTCGGTATGGCAACACTGAATAAATATAAAAACAAACAACCGATTACTATATGTTGATCTTGTTCCTTTAATTTGGTCCTGTACAATTTATTTCGACTACTTTTTGAACACAACATCAATCAAGTGGCCGCCTTTATTGGCCACAACAAAATGTGCCCATTTTGCGGCATTTTCCATCACTTTTTCGAGCGTCTCAGTCGATAAAGTGGCGATTTCGGCACGAATGCTCTTCAATGGTCTGTGGATCGCTGGCGTAAACCTTGCTTTTTAAATAGCCCCACAAAAAGAAGTCTGGGGCGGTCAAATCTGGAGATCTGGGTGGCCAGTCAATATCGCCTCTTTTTGATACCAGGCGTCCATGGACTTGTAAAGGTATTTCATGGATGCGGTGTGGATTTGCTGGAAATGGGCCTCATCGGTCATCAAAAGTTGTTTCCAATTGTTAGCACAATTGAACGATTATTTTCGATGAACAGCGTCACTATTTCGGCACGTTGTTTTGGTGTGAAGCGTTCCATGGTCAAAATTGTACTAGATTGATGTTTCCAAAACATGTCTAACAAAAGCAATCGGTTGGTAAATGTCAAAGTTATTCAGTGTTGCCATACCGACACTTTATATGGCGCACCCTGTACTTGATGTTTCTTCTGATTTCCGAACAACCCCACGTTCTTACATATAATTTAAGTTGCCAGCTTAAGAGCTCCTTCATAATGCTTACACTTAAACGTTCCCACTAATGACCACTCATCAAATGTATCTCAAAAATTGAAATCATTCGTAAACCTAAGCATTCATTTATTTGAAGCTCTCAAATTACTTGACAAACATAACATTTATCAATATTTAATGTTAACCGCCGGAGGCACGAAGTTTTTATTTGTCTAGGCACTTATCAAATGGTTAAATTTAGCCAAAATGTAATTAGGGATTTGACCTGACCCCGGGTGGCCCGAATGCCACCAATGAGGCCTTAATAAATGTGCCTTTTGTGTAAGGGAGAGAGAGAGAAGACGCCGGAGTCAGCAAATGCAAATCAACGGGGCAGAAAACTGCACAAAATCAACACAAAGCCACAAAACAAATATAATAATAAAAAATGGAGAAAGAAAAACGACAGCAATGGCGACTAGGAAAAACAATTTGCCGTAATCAAAAACGAAATCAGCAAAGCGCAAGCCGCAGCGTCGCAATGGCAAAACTAGAGCAAACGCGCAAAACGAATTACAGGAAGAGAACGACATTCAAATGCTCTGTAGAAAGAGTTTGAACAAAAAAGGTAGTCAAGGCAAAGCAGGTTTTTCAAAACAGATACAGAGCCGAGCAAATTGTGAGATTATCCCACACAAAGCAGCTAGCTGGAAGTTGAGAAGTCGGCCCTAAGTCGTACTAAATCATACCAAATCGTTTCTCTGGCAAATAAGACTAAATTTTAACACATAGAGTATAGCCCCTTCCCTACCCAGCACACTGCAGTCTGTGGCCGTCATATGACCTGGCACAGAGTCAACAATAAACCGCCGCACTCTCCTTCAGTTTCAGTGCAGCACTACCACTACCTGCCCAGATCCTGACTCGTTGTGCGCCAGGTCGGCAACGGTCATCATTATACTTATACTATATACATATATATTTGTTGTCACTTGAAAAAATATTTGTGCTTTGCGCTTGATTTATGCGTCGTGAAGCAGCGAATCGAGTAGCGCGAAATGCTAACAATGAGAGAAAGTGGGAAAAGGAAACGAATTCTGCGGTCTCTCCCCTGGAATATGCAAATGCCGGCCAGAAATAATAGAAGCTGCTGCTGCTGCTGCTGTTGCTGGTGGTGGTGCCTTTTCTATTTCTGGCATTGTTCTCCATCCTGCGGGTATATTAAATTTCTTTGACAGCAACTAGTGCCTCCACAATCACACCCCCCCGCCCAGTTTGGTCCTGACTCACGACGGATGTGGCCAATTGTTGTCACTCGCAGAGCGAATGTTTGCCTAACGCAACAAAAACTGAGAAATGCTGTGCGGAGAGCGGAGAAAAAAGTGCTAAAAGGGTAGGCTGAATTAACAATTCAATTTAAACTGACTGCGTAAGGATACAAAAAAAGGGCACAAAACGTGGGTCCCGGTGTGGGGTTCAAAGGTTGACGCACACACACAGACACACTTGACAATGACAATCGTTTGTTTTGCTGTCAATTGTTGTTGGCGGGCCACACAATTTAATAAAGGGCTTAAAGCAACGACAACAACAACACAAACAATCGTAAACGAGGGCGGCCCGAGTGGTTAGGAAGTCTTTTTGACTAAGAAATTTGTGAAAATCGTACAAATGGGAGACTTTTTTCTAGGATTCTCATTCTAGGCCTTTGCTTTATGAGTCTGAGTGTTTCTCAGCAGCCGCCCTCGTACCAGAATATCAGCCAAAAAACACCAACTTTTGCCATTTGCTAGGCGAAAAACTTTGCCGTCAATGTTGTCGTTGTCGTTGTGGCAGGTGGGCCTGCCACGCCCACATTGCGTGCACCAAACTCTTTGACATTGTCATAGTCAAAGCCAAAAGTGGCAGAGTAGGAGTTGTCCTTGTCTCGTATTTAGGGACAACCTTTATTAAATTTACGCTGGCTTATAATTCAAACTGTAAGCAGACAGACAGCGAGGCGAATGTCCTGAGGGAGGGAGGGAGCTGGAGGGTTGGCATTCTGCTTTCTTTGTTCAGGTTCAGGTTGGGTTACCCCGTGGCGCAGACGTCGCCAGCGTTTTGTTAGCGTATTTAGATTTTAATTTGCGATAGAAAAACTTCTTAATAGGATTTCACTGTCGCTGCATGTCGCACCCACCACGCATATCCTGAGACACATAAACACGCATTAACCGGCATGGAAATGGAAATGGAACGTTATGGGGAGTGTCCTGTCCTGTCCTGTCCAAAAATCGCCACAGCTCTCAAGGCTTTTAGTCCAGGCTCGCGTTGGTTTTCTTAATTGTTTCCCCGCTCACCTCTTGCGGCTGTTGCGGTTAGCTTATCTCACTTTCTTGGCGGGATGGTTGCGTGGGCGGCTGCTGCTGCTGCTGCTCCTGAATTATGTAATAAGCGTAAATGACTTTGCGTGGGTATAAGAGGTGCTCTCTTTTAATTTATTGTGACTTTGATAAGCGGCAAATGCTCGTAAATGACAGAAATTACATAATAAACAAAATACAATGCCAGCGGACAAACGGACAGAGTCTCTGACACATAAGGGAAAATTTATGCTGTCTAGACCTTCGGGGAAAATGTGTGTGTGTGTGTGGGCGGGAGAGAATGGGCAGAGGCCTAACCAATATTGATTTAATAAGTAATTGCCAGCTACCAATCAGGTTTAATACAATTTTAATCACAACTTACTTATCAGCCGTCGGATGGTACACCAAAATCCATGAATACATGAGCAATGGCCTACAGAGAGAGAAATGTTGCTTGGGGAAGAATACTTAGACGCTCTGGCTCGAAACCCCAATAATTTTTTGGGAGCTCCGGCTCGCGGGTTCGAACAAAAATTTAAAAATGGTTCAGGTTTAGAATTTTGATGCAACGGTTTTGGTTCGAACCTTGGTTCAGTCCATGCTTAATACAAGTTTATATAGTAATCGATCTAAAAACGAAATAAACTGTAAGGAAATTGCGTCGATTTACGTACCAAAAGTGTTTCCACAGTAATGTTTAGCTCTTATTTTGTGAATAATTCAATAAGCTTTGGGGAAAAGGATCTTGAAAAAACAGAGGCTAGGAATTCTAATGGTAGTTCTGAACATTTTTATAGATGCTTACATTAAACATTACTGCCGATTGTAAGACTCAGTCTTCCAGAACCATCAGGATAAGAGAAGAAGTTGCTAGGAAATAGGTCAACTTTTTTCATGTCTTTAATATTTGTTGAAACGAACCGAAATTATAGGTTCGGAACAGGTTCAGCTTTAGTAACTTAAGAGGTTCGGTTTGAGGCTCGTTTCACAGTAATCTGAAAGTCAGAATTCCGGGTTCGGTTCAAAACCGGTTTGCAGCCCTGCTTGGAACAGAACCAGAACTGCAGGAGTTCTAGAAATCTACGACAAAAAGCTGACAGGTCTAAACTGGCTCAAGTTCACAAGCAAGTTGACTTTCTGCACTTAATCAAATAAGTAAGAAACGTGGTCTAGCCCTGTTTTACTCACATAATCGATAACTTTTAAGTGTGCCGACAGGCGGACTGTGTGAAGGGCTGCCCATGGCTGGTACTAGCAATTTACCTACAGTCCAGTGAGATAAACTGGGAGCATTCTACAAACTCTAACCCACCTAAGATTTGTAAGATGGTTTCATAAAATATACCTTGAATGAGTCTTTATCGAACCCTTTTGATGATTGATAAGATATACTTTCGTGTGCGACTGAAAGAAGTCTCGAAAATGGCTCATTCATACGCTCCAAATGTGATTCATTAAAATTCGACTCTAAAAAGGCTCGCAAATGACTCGAAACTGAACAGAAGAAGAGGCTAAGGACTGCTAGGGTGCCATGTTCTCCCGACTCAAAAGTATTATGACTATTTTAATCAGTGCTAAGACTCGAAAACGGATAACTTAATTCAACAAAATATGTAAATGCAGCAATAAGAATGTTTTTGCAGCTCACAAATGTAATGTCGTGGGTCCACATCAGAAATCTACGCTATGACATTAAATTTAATGGCCGTTAGGCATTTTGTGTTTCTAAAAATGCTGATCTCCATGAACTTCTCAAAGAATGAACCCTTGATAAACAAGTAAGCCTGTATTTTCCATATTGCTTGGTCGGAACATGAAGGAATGCAGGCTATCTAGACTATCAAAACTTGTTTAAAGATAATTAAACAGTGCAACTATTTGCTTGTCTGTGAAAACAAGTGAAAAGTGTAAACAAGTTAAGATAATACTATACACTTCCAAACGGAACCGCCACATTTGCGAGTATTCAAGAAGACTCATGCATGAGATATTTGTGCATTCATTGCATGGGCCTATGCAAAAAATTTATAAAATAGGGAACAAGTCTTGAAATAAACATCTATTCAGCTCCCAGCATTAAGCTGGTTACTCACAAACATTGAGTTTTAATCACGTCTCTTGTGTCGAACAGAGTAAATTACATTTTAATTGGCGTGCAGAGATTGAACGCAAAAGTAAAATCAACACCAACAGTTTGGGTACTGATATAAATATATTAAACCTCCAACACTGCGTATGAGTGATGCAAGAAAACTCCTCAAGCCTTTAAAAAATAGATTTTTGTTTTTAATTTTGCTTTTTTTATACGCTTTATATACACCAAAAGGTAATAGAGAATACGAAGAGCAAATTTCACCTGACAAATAGAGTGTAAACATAAATAGAGTGTAAACATTAAGTTTATTTAGCTCATAGCAGCTATAGGGAGGAAAGTAATAGGCTATTTACCAAACAAACAGCAAATTTTATTATTAACTTAGGACTATACCGAAGAAAACACACTTTTGATTGCTGATTTTTAGCAACTCTTCTCTGATTTGTTAATATCTAATCAGAAAATGCCAAATATACAAATGTAGAATAATTAGTCGAAGCTCTGGAGCAATTGTTGTGCTCTTCTTCTTGGTAGCCTTGCACTGGCCACGAATGGAAAGGCAGCTCAGCGCTCAGCACCATAGCACATGAGCACTCAGAGAAAAAATAGAGAGTTTCATACTTGGATCAAGAATTTTTGATGTCAGAAGTTCGATAAGAATACAAATTCTTGATCCAATAGTGAAATTCTTGATTCAAGAGTAAAATTCTTGATTCAAGAGTAAAATTATTGATCCAAGACTGAAATTCTTGATTCAAGTATGAATTTTGTCACTACTTGATCCAAGCGAGAATGTTCTTTGTAGTATTAAGAGCTCATTAGGTTCAAGAGTAAGATCGTTTACTCTTAAATCAAGAGCTATACAGATTCCAATCATTCAACCATTTAAAACTAGTTTTTTTCCCATTTTGCTTAAATGTTTTTCATTGTTTTCATTGAAAATTAGTTGTTAAACCAAGTAGCAAGCTTAAGCCAGCTTGAGTATTCCTCAACACCTCAAAGCAGCATCAGTCGTTGCCTGTCAACTGTCAGTGGAACAGCCGTGTCTCCATGCCAGCAATGTCATAACTGATTGGGAATTTCAAGGTAGCATAAGTGCTAAAATCGATGGTGCTCTGGCCTGGTTGTAGTTTCCCCACTCAACCCTCTCCCATAAAAAACGAATCGCTATGCTCTCCAATGTGCTTGCTCTCCTCTGTCAGTTTCCTTACTGCACTGCCTTCGCCTAAAAGTACTAAACTGATAAAGAATTTAGCTCGATTCCAAGATCGAATTTCTGGCATATTTAAGAACGAATATATCTTTTTTCGTACTTCAATCTCATTAACATTCCCCTCATTCGTTATTCTCTCAGTGCACTTAATGAATTTCTCCAGAAAAATCAATTTGAGACGGCACGAATAATAAGTTTGGCTTTCAGTTAAATTACATAGATATGGCCTCAAATGGCCCCATAATCAGCCTTAATTAAAATTTCAATGATATTCATTTCAGGCAGTCATTGAATTAAGTTGGCCCCAACTGAGCCTGGCACCTGGGAAAGTGCACTTGACGTTAAGTATACGACATGTTGGCAGACATAAAACTAGCTGAAAGACTTTCAAGTACAAACAACACGATAAACGTTTTAAGCCAATAACAATAATAATGATAATGTTGTTTCGACCAAAGTGCATACATTTTTTTGTCTACTTCGGGGAAACGGAAAAGCTGCTGACAGTCAAACATGCAAGTTAGAAATTTTATTTTTTCTATACTTTTAGTTGGGTGGGAGGGGGTCTGGAGGTTTAGTTTGTCGAGTGCCTGTGGGGAGCAGAGTCAAGTTGGCAGCTGTTTCCGTCATTTAGCTTCAGGTACGTTTTGCCGTTGATGATGATGTTGATGATCCTCTAACTTTATGCCACTTTACATAAGACAGATGGCTGGACAGAGGACAGGCACTGCTTTGATGCATATGTGTGCGCGTGTGTGTGTTGGGGGAGGGAGAGAGAGCCGCAGCTGCTTGAAAGGAATAGTCTACTTTTCAGAGTTCCGGCGTTGACAGACAGACTGCGCCCCCGTGGGCGTGACTTGGCCATTACTAATAATGGGCGCTGCTGAAAGTATGTCAAGATTAACGCGCATCGTTGAAGCAATAAACCAAAAAGAAAAATACAACAAAATGTTCCAAACTTGCTTTCCTGTGCTCTCTGTTGTGTGGGAGTGTCAGCAGAGCAGGTTCAAGCGCTTCACACTAACGACACGTCAGTCAAAGTCAACACACACTTCAAGTTGTGTTTTTTTTTGTCAGTTTTTTCAACACTGTCAGACGCACACACACACACACACCCATGCACATGTACATATGTAAATAAATGCGCTGTCATACCCACACACACACACACACTCTTTGCTTTTCAACTTTGTCACAGCCATTTTGATTTGCCCCATTCCCCTGCCCCCACCGCTTTACACCAACTCTCTAAATGAAAATGTCGAACAACAGCTCACAAAATGTTTTATTTACGTTCCTCTGACTGTTGGCTTCAATTTTTTTGCTTTCTATTTGGCTATTTTGCGCATTTCCGCATTGCTGACATGTCTGCCATTTTAAGCACATACACTGGCTGGCCGCCCCCTCCGCCCTCTCCGCAAAGGCCCAGCAGCCTCAGTTCGCCCTGGGGTAATTAAAAGTGCTTGCAGTTGGTTGCTTTTCCTAGTTTTCTGGTACTCAACTGGAAGTAAATTTGCTGCCAGAATAAACTTGCATTGCCATTGTTAGAAAGGAGTGGTTTTGTGTATTGTTTGTGTATTTGTCTTCCCTCTTTTTGTTATTGTTAAAGTGCATCCTAAGTTTTCGTTATTATCATAAATCATTTTGAAAGTTTGCCAAGAATAAATGAGAATCTTTTCCAATGCGACGCACTTTCGGTTGGCAAAGCTGATGAAGCACGCAATGTTCTGGGTAAGTTTTATTTTTTTTGGTTTTTGTTTTGCCTTGGATTTGCACGAAATTCGCTTGAGTGGAAGATGTCCGTCCGTTCTGGTTGCTATTTATATTGGACTCTGGACGCTCGTGCAAATTATCTCTGCCTATATGCAATAATTTGAAAAGTCTAATTATGGCGAAATTCGAAACTTTGAAGCCTTAATGGCTGCCACATAAAATATTTGATTTCAATTTGCCCATAAATTCGGTATGAAATATATGGAACTTCTGCGTGCAATTCGCAAATCGAATAGGTTCATTTGGCAGTTGAGCTTTAATGAACATTTCATCAAATTGAACATGGAAAATCGTGCTTTAATAATAATTTTACACCCTGATAAAATGGGACCATAAAGTTGTGCAAATGTTTCTGCTTGGGTGTGTTCCCAAGCTTTAATGTCCCATCAAGACAAACACGGAACTTTATACCCTTGAGGCTTCCTTTGGCTTCTTCTTTATATGCCACCAAATATCCAAATAGAGAGATCTTATCTCTCCTCGTCTCAGTGGTAACATTTCCGATGAAGGGCTTGATGTCTTTTATTCTTTACAATCTTGCACTTACATTGCCTTAAGTATTTGATTTTTAAACTTCCTTCTGATCACCAATGCTGCGGGCAGGTGCGTAGCTAATCATTGTGACTAATAAAGAACCACCAACAGATCAGAAGAAGTTCAGTTTAATTTGTTTTTCCTTTTTTATCAAGGTATATTATATTGTAAGTGTGTTTGTATACCCTTGCACCTTGCTTTTTTAACTAATTTAAAGGACATATCTGAAAACAAACAAGTTTTTCTCAATAAGACTACTTTTCTGACTCTACTTTTGTATGACAGCTATGCGATATAGATGTCCGATTTCGACCAAACTTAATGGACTAATGGGAAAGCAAAGCAAACTAACAAACACAAAGTTTGCTTGAGTTTTCCTTGAAAACAAAAAATCTTTTCTCACTTAAACTAGTTTCTCGACTGATCCTTGCTATGGCAGCTATAACCTATATTCATCCGATTTTGCCAAAACTTTGTAGAATTGTGTGAAAGCTTAGAAAATAATTGTATGCCAATTTTCAAGAGGTTTACAATAAAAACAAAAAAGTTTTTCTTACTAGGACTAGTTTTCTTACCTTACTTTTCTATAGCAGATATGCTATATAGAAGTCCGACTTCAACCAAACTTGGCAGAATCATGTAGAAGCATATAAAACTAGTAAATACGAAGTTTGGAGGCGTTTCTATAGAAACCAAAAAAGTTTTTCTCACTAGAACTAGTTTTTCGACCGATCGTTCCTATGGCAGCTATGTGTTATAGTCATTCCATCCAGCCGGTTCCGACAAATGTGCAGCGTATTTGTAACAGAAGAATTCGTGGAAAGTTTGGTGGCAATAGACAGACGGACAAGGTTAAATCAACTCAGCTCGTCATGCTGATCAAGAATATATATACTTTATGTGGTCGGAAAAGTTTCCTTCTTTGCATTTTAAACATCTGGACAATTTTAATATATTCTCTAGGTTATAAAAAGACTGGAGCATGCAGAATGTTTCATAACCATTTTCTGTTTGCTGACGAATCATTAAATCGCCAAAACCATTTTAATATAGTTAAAATGCAAACAGACTGACATCAGGCCCACCATTTTCGCTTGTAACTAGGTGCAGAAACCTACCGGATGCTAGCAGAAAGTCAGGTCTCAGGTCTCATGAATATCAGCAAGGACACAATGTCGCGTATCACAAAATGTGACTTTGATCACAGTGTTTACAAGAAACACTCCAGCCACTTGCTCACAACAGCATTGAATCAAAAACGCAAGACAAAACGAAACCATTACGTCGACAGTGCGCGAACAATGAACTCAGACGAGAAGGACTCGTTCCACTAACATAACGATAAAGTCATCAAAACAAGCTTCCGAACTCATTCTGAAAGTTCAGAGAGGTCATGAGGTGGTTTGGTGGAAAGTCGCTCATGATGCGGCCCATCAAGCTCCATTTTTGTTAAAAAACTTCGTCAAAGTGTATCAATTAGGGGTGTCCCAGAAATCTCTAGAGATTTTTGTGTAACGAATGAACTTTGAACCAAACTAGTTGATATTTAGATGTAAGGTAACAGGAAGGACAATAGAGCAGGGAAAACGAATGCAACATATCTACTAGAGCCCTGCATGAGTGGAATCAAAGTTGAGCTGAGTTAAGCTGAACTATTTCAAACAGATCATATAGCTCATGCCTCATGTCATGAGCTATAATTCAATGAGTCAATAATTCTGTGAGCTATGACTAGAAGTTCATAGACAGATCAAATCAGTAAGAAAGTCAAGGGGAACTTTGATTCATCTCATGCAGGACTCTAATATCTACTCAGCCTTGAACAGCCAGTTTCAAATCTCTCAACTTTTGTCATCTGATCTAGCAGCCCATCATTTTGGTGACATTTCACATGTAAACACAAGCAGTTTTCGCTCGAAATGAAAGCATTTTTAGGAAAATCTCTAATGATTTCTGGGACACCTTCGAATCCGACGCTTTGGATAGGGTTGAGAAGCCTCTCAACACGACATTCTTTTGCAAACAAGCCGTGGACCTTTCAACACGAATCAGTTACATGGCTAAAAACCAGGGATGCAAACCGGTTCTGAACCGAACCGGTTATTCCAGCTGGTGAACCGAACCGGCTTCCTTTAAGGTTTGATGAACCGAACCCGAAACCACAAATAAAAACGGTTCGGTTCGGTTCAGCTTTTTGACGAGTTTCAATACGGGAGTCTCTTTCCTCTAGCCAATGATACTTATTATTTTGGGGATTTGAATCGTTTCCCCAAGACAATTTTTCTACATATCGTTCGACTCTCTACATTCTTACCTATGCCGGAACTTTTAAGGATGACCTAACGAAAATTTAAGAACAAGTAATTCTGCAAGTCTTCTGTAATTGCCCTCCGATCTCTTAATATACGTACCATCAATGTACATTCTTTCCTCTAGTGGACAATATTTGGAATTTTCTGTAATACATTCACCTTAATTCAATGCTAACCAGGAGAGTTTTTATACTTTTCTATTCTAATCTTTTCTGGCCGACATTCTCTGTTTTCAAAGATCATTCCTCTAGGATCTTATAGACGAATCCTTTGAATCAGGCACAATAAATTTGCGACATTCTTCTAAGGGTTTTAAAGATATTCAAATGGATTATAGAAATTCGATTTTAAAGTGTGCAAAAGTCACATGACAATAGAAATCATAATGTACCTAACATTCCGAGCCGGCGGTTCAGAAACTGGCTGAACCACTGAACCGAACCAGTAATTATATTAAATTGGTTTGCATCCCTGCTAAAAACCACTTCGTTTCTTAGGATGATAGGCCTGTTGATAGCCTAGACCTGAATGCAAACCAACTTGGGTCCGTTCTCGAGGCTAAGGCTTGCCCTATTCGACACTTAAATAGTGAGTCTTTGAAGCGCTTCCTTGTTCGAGCAGAGGACCATTTCTCGATGCAGGAGGAGCCCATATCGATGGATGAGTGGCCAGGAAGACTTCGGCGTTGCTGGAAGGCACAAGGCAGCCATTTCTAATTAGTTGTTCTACGATTTGTAGCTATTATACCAAACCAATTGCCGGTACTAGGTATAACTATAAGAATCTTAACACTGTCAAGCCTAGAATTCCACATTTTCAATCATTCTTAGCTCAAGTACTTTTAGTCTGTATAGTGTAAACCCGCGTCTAAGCCTGCTTCAATGGCAATTGCTAGACAATAAGCCCACATCAAAAGAACATTAAAGCTAGAAACAGTTTTAGAACAAAATTTCATTAACTTCCTTTCACTTGCCTCAATGGCAGTTGGCCAAAAGCCTTAATTTACTTTTAAATACGGCTTAAAAATACATTTCAATTCCAACTTTGTTATTAGAACTCTTGCTTAATGCTAGGAATACTGCCATTCTTGTTGTTTTGTGTGGGCTGATCCACCGCTGCTCCCCAAGTCTTTGATGGCTTGCAGGCAGCATATATTTTCTATATAACAAAAAAAAAAAAAAGTAGATTATTATGATACACAAAAGACCTAAGTGCGGCACTTACCTGCCGCCAAGTGCCAGGCTTCTTGAGAATGGCATAGAGAGCCCAAGCCGGCAGCTGGAGCAGACCCAAAGCAGCCAAGCAGCAGCCAAAAGCTGGAAAATGCCAAAGGCTTAAATAGAAAGCAAAGGCTAAGGTATGAGCTCATGCTTACCATGGGCCCAGGTGGGATAAGCCACGCCCTTGTATGTCAGAACGTTCAAATCCACGAGGGTGTAAAGGAAAACTCCAGTCATCAATCCGGGTGTGACATAGGACCAGCACCAGCGCCAATACCAGCCTGTTTCGATGCCCATCATGAATTTAATATCCGCACAGAATCGCTCCACACCTAAACCAACACCAAGCATATTCATGTTACTGTTCCCATGGTTGTCAGTGCACCCACCATATATCCAGGCCACGGCCAACAGTTCACCTATGGCCAAAATCAAGGCGGTAAAGGACACACCATAGTAGTCCACCAGATTCACAATGAATTGTCCACCCGGCGTGATGTACACCAGACTAATCGCAAAACCCATCACAGCCAAGCCGCCAGCCAGCCGCCAGCTGGGTCCAGCCCGCTCACCAAAGTAGTCACGTATCACACGCAAAATGCACGAGCCCATGCCCACCGTGCTGCCTATGCCCAGGACAAATAACATGAGAAAGAAAAGGACCGCGAACATCTTTAGGTAGTTGTGCTTTAGGGCGCCCAAGGCGCGCAGAGTTCTCAATACTGTACCTGTGGCACATACGCAAATTTGGCTATGGCCTCCGGGTACGAGATGAAGGCCAGTCCGGTGCCACCCTTGACCACGCTGCCGATATCCGAGATGCCCGTCTCATGGGCCAGATTGCCCAAAATACCAAACGTAATGCAGCCCGCAATAATTGATGAACACGAGTCCATGGTGGTAATGATGACAATATCACTGGGAACATTCAATGCGGCATCAGTATGGCAGTCGGAGTTAATACACCAAAACTAAAAACCCACTTGTACACATTCTTGTGGAAGTTGTTGTAGCTGCCATAGGTGATCAGAGTGCCAAAGCAAATGGCCAGCGAGAAGAAGACCTGTGTGACGGCCGCAAACCAAACCAAGGGATTCAGTAGCTCACTCCATTGCGGCTTGAAGAAGTAAACAATGCCATTCCAGGCGCCGGGCAGGGTTACAGCTCGGATGAGCAAAATCACTAGTACCACATAGGGAAAGATGCCCAGAAAATATGCGGCCTTGCCGCTGCTTTTTATGCCCCGGATGAGTACGGCGCCAATAACCAGCCAGGCGACAGCCAAACACAACACCAGCTGCCAATTGGGCAAACCCAAGCCATCGTCTATGTTGGGCAGCTCATGGAGGATCTCACGTCTGTGGAGAATTAAGTTAAATTGGGAAATTTTCTATTAAGTTGAATTAAAGTCAGTCAGTCCCACCCACTGTAATATACACTTTAAGGTATCTGCTTGTACCTTTAGCTGTAAGCTTTGTTTCCAGCCTTACGTACACAATACCAAGGGGTTCACAGAGGGAAAAGACCTGTTTAGAAAACAATTTGGCTTCAACTCGAGATAGGAACTTATTTCTGACCACAAATGTTCTTGAAATGAGCACAATTCAACTCAACTCGGCCACCGCAGCGAAAAGTATAGGTAGCCATTTAGTTTTGCGTCTACAACTATGTGCTATGGCACAGTGAGCTAACACGTCGCCGACGTTGAGTGTAAAAGGTCTGGGGATAGACTCTAGACAAGTCAGACAACAATTTTCATGTCGTTGAAGTTGTTGTTCCTAAACAGGATGATTTCCCTTAACCATTTGGACTGTATATGTCTTAAATATCATCCAAATGAGCTGAAAATCATTCGAAACTGATGATAAATGATCATACTTTGGATTATTTTCAATACCTTTCAATGATATCGAGAATATTAAGAGCATATCCAGTTCAAATGTATCTATTTTGGATCTCTTTTGTTTCTGAATACCCACCACAACTATTTGAAATGGTTCGGTGAGCTAACACGTCGCCGACATTGAATGTAAAAGGTCTGGGGATCGAGTCCAGACAACTCAGACAACAGTATTTCTGTCGCTGAAGTCGTTGACTTACACAGAGACAAAAAAGTATATTAGAAAAAATCCATTGGATGATTTCACGTATCCATTTGGACTGGATATGTCTTTAATATCCTTTTAATCTTACAAGGGAGCTTAATATTAACCAATGGTTGTGAAAATTATCCTCATTTGAATGTTTTCCTGCTCCGTTGGATGACTAAAAGGATATTAGAGACATATCCAGTAAGAATGGATCTTTTTCGGATCTTTTTTTTGGTGTATAGCCACTTAAACTTGCGTCTATAACTATTTGCAATGGCGCAGTGAGCTAACACGTCGCCGACGTTAAGTGCAAAATGTCTGGAGATCGTCTCCAGACAAGTCAGACAACCATTTTTCGGCCTCTTATAGAATGAACCAAGGCAACTGCCTCTCTGAAGTTGTTGTACCTTAAAGCGTTGTATCAGATTCTAAGGAATATGAGAGGGCGCAGCAGAAGCAGCACATCTCCAGCACTTGTTAATAATATGGAATCGCGATCCTATCAGTTGAGGAAGAGATCTTCTCAGAATGTAAGATCCTCTTGTAACCTGAACCAAACTCGATCTTTTAAAAGAATTCAGTACATGGTCAAAAACGAAGTAATTTAACTCAAATCAAGTTTTTGTGATCTCAATAAATAGTTATAAAGGTGAGAACATTGTATAATAAGTGAGAAAACCTGTATACGGCTGGTTTTTGATAACAAATGTGCTTATATTAAGTCCAATTCTCTCGGCTTTCCTCTTGTGTAACCTTCTCTGATTAGTATAATCCTTGCAGTTTTGGTTCCATTTGCTAAATGTATTCGATTTGGATGCAAATAGACCCCAAAGTAACAGAAACGAAACAGAAAGTGTTAAAATTGATCAATCTGCACTATTTTCTTTTGCTAATAACTTCTCTAGCTTTGATATATTTTATTTTAATGATATATTGATGGGCTTTTCAATATTTTCATTCTATCGTAGTATGTCAAAGTCAACCGAAGGACACAATTTCTTACAAGTTTCCGACTAAAGAAGGATTTTTCAAATAAATGCCAAGAAATAGACACACCAGTTCTTAAGTATAAGCCCTGTTCACTATTTTCCAAGAAAAATGAACAAAATATTCGTATTATAATAAGGTTACATAATCAAAAACTCACTCAAAATATAGCTGAGCAGCCGACATCTTGCCTGTGCTATTCTCATCCAGTCCATTATTACAATCCTTCCCCCAGCTCTCTCGGCAATAGCTCCAAGGCAATACCGTGCCAATCGAGGCAACCAGAAATCGCAAAGTCAATGCCATTATGCTGGAGTAGTATGTAATCGAGCAAGCTGTGGCCATTACCTGTCCCGCCGCCACTCCCTTCATCAAGGGTGCCATATTAAAGGCTTTGAGCACTCCCTTGCCACTGAATTGCCCTAAGGATATCTCTAGATAATACACAGGACGTCCAATCACCAGCAGTGCTATCAAATAGGGTATGACAAAGGTGCCGCCACCATTTTGGAACGCTATGTAGGGAAAACGCCAAATGTTGCCCAAACCCACTGATAGCGAAATGCACGAGAATAGAAACTCCAAGCCATTGCCCCATTGCTCGGCCTGCTTTGGCGGCGGCGGAGGATCTTCCGAGTGTATCTCCATTTGCACTTGTTTCGACATCGCAATTGAAACCACCGAGCACTGAACTGCAACTGAACACTTTGAGGTCACGTTGCCGACTAACCGCACCGAGTCTGAGGTTTTGATTCAATGTCACAGATTGTGAAATTTCAAAATTAGTTTTTCCTGCTTATCCAGCTCAGGCCAGATCGGCAGATAGCGACTGCCTCAGTCTCAGCCTCAGTCGCTATTTAAAGCATCTCGCTTAATTGGCACTAATAAAAGGTGCTAAGTGACTGTTGGAAATGGTCTTACAAATGGAAATGTGTAAAGTGGTTGCTATTTATTAGGATGGGCATGCTTATTGCTAATTTCAACTGATGCATCAAATGTGTAAAATTAAATCAAAAGAGTGAACCAAGTCAAGGAATTAATAGAATTAATGCAAAAACAACTAATATTTGGTTTGAGCTTATCGCATTTGATTGAGTTTTTGTGATAAGAAGATGGAAACTGTTTGCATATCCATTGAAAGCAGTTAAGCAGTTACAGATATGCATGCATGATGCTTAGTAATCAATACTCAGTACTCTATACTCAGTAAACAGTAATTAGTACTTAGTAATGGCAAAGTAAGGCTGATTTCTTAGGTAAAAGTTATATCTGCTATGTGTCAGATAAACTACGATTTTTACCTGTTTTTTGTGTGTTTATGTGACAGATAGCTCTATGAAGAAAATGAGAAATCAGCCCTTTGAGTTTACTCTGTTATTTGTTAGTTTGCGTATGTGACATGAAGTATCCTCCTGCTGCTAGGTCAAAAATGGAATATGGAATATGTCCTGTAAATGGTCACAGATGCCCATACCTTAAGCAGTCACCATTGGCATATCAAAATACTTTACATTGAGCCAAAGAAGCTCTTCATTGATGTTTTCGATCTCTTCTTTTCGCTCAATCTTTTCTGCTCGGCAAAGGCCAAGATCTCCCAGAGGCCTTCAGGCTCATTGTGATTCCTTATAAGTGGGAAATGATGGATGAGCAGGGGAGTGATTAAGTGGGTGTTGAGCAATGTTAAGGAATCCACAAAAAGGGTCAGGTCTTCTGGGGGCACATTTGCAAGACTGCAAAAGTCTTCAAAGAACGCTTTATCCATATGCTGGTAGCGTTTCCTAAAAAGCGCAGCGTAGTCGCAAAGAAGGCGTTGTAGGCTGTCTATTTCCTTCTCATTTCCACAACTAAGTCAGAAGTCATGATGGGGCAACCGCTTTCTGATGGCCTTACTTTCACTGATTTTTATACCCGTTACTCGTAGAGTAAAAAGGGTATACTAAAGTCGTGCAAATGTATGTAACAGGCAGAAGGAAGCATCTCCGATATCATAAAGTATATATATTCTTCATCAGCATCAACAGCCGAGTCGATATAGCCATGTCCGTCTGTCCGTCCGTCTGTCTGTCCGTATGAACGCACAGATCTCAGAGATGGTAAGAGATAGAGGTTTGACGTGTATGGGACGTATGCTTCTTATGTCTGCAGGCAGATCAAGTTTATTTTCAATTTTGGCCACGCCCCCTCCCGCCCCCGCAATAAAAAATATTAAATAACTCCCACAGTTTTTAAGATATCGAGCTCAGATTTTGCAGTGTAGTCTATGTGGCCAATTACTACAATCTCACAATTTTCAAAAGGATCGGATAATAAATGGCCGAGTTAAAAAAATGTTGCATACTTATCCGAGCTGAGCTGAGTAACGGGTATTTCGAAGTCGGGCAGGGCCGAATTAACTTACGCTCTCGTTAAATTTGTTATGTACACCCGTCAAGGAATCATTTATGATGCGATTTGCTAAGGACATTATCGGCGTCCACCCTAGTAAACATATCCTACTGGGGTGTATGTATGTCCGCTGCCGCTGAACCGTTCCTTGCACACTCTTCTGCTGACTTGTGGCTCGGCTATTCGGAGAAGATGCCTGCTTCTGAACCTTCTGTATAGAAAAAGAGCTTGTTCAGAACAAGTTGTTCTCCCTGAAGGTAGTTAGTTGCTTAACAATGTTCCTTAGACATAGCCCCCCCTGGGGGGTCGAGCACACTCTGCTATTCCAACCTCATGCTGGTCTCGCACCGGGAACCAGGTTCCAAAGTAGTCATTCCATTTCTGAACTGATATACAGTAGTCGCTTCCTTCTTTTATTCCTACTCTAACTCTAACTCTATTGAGCTTCCTTTATATATCAAACTGACAACCAAAGAAACATTTTAGGGTTTCAAGATGCCCAAGATATGATCTGACCTCTTTTGGATGTTTGAATAAGCTAGAAGATTCTTACAAATGCGAAACAAACTTGAACTGAGTAGCCTATGCCAAGATATGTGACTTGTATAGGTTCTGGGATGGACGGACGGACTCACCCAATCTACTTCCAGAGATTGCTAAATCCATTTGCCCAACTCTCTGACTTTTAAGGGAATAAAAATCCAGAAGCTGTGCACTTGAGCTAGTTTCATTTAGAGTTTACAGTTAGTTTTTGTGATTGTCTCCCACCACACCAAGGACCCTAAAATCAGTCTGACAGCCTCTTTTGGCAATCTCATTTACCTCTTCCTCTCTGTCTCGGTGCTGTCTGTCTGTCACTCGAGCAAAGTTTTTAATAATTTTCAAGAGTTTTCTAATTAACATCCCATGCGCCACTACCAAGTGGCTGGTGACTGGCAACAGGAAGTCAAGTTTGCTGGCTGCAGGACCAAGATGGGGCCTGGAAAGGGAGGGGGGAAAACTAATGTTGCCATTGAGCCAGTTGAGCGTTCCATTACGGTGACAGTTTTAAATGGGTTTTTAACAACTTTTGCAGATTTATGGCAATTAAATGCTTTTGATAATGCTGATTTTGCTGGTCGAGGGCGTGGTCGCTGCAATTGAGGCTAATGCAAAAAGGACTTTACCAAAAATTATCGCACATAAATTGCCATTAGCCATTAGACTGTGCAATTCAGGGAGTTAATTATAGCGAGCGAGCGAGAGAGGGAGAGAGCAGGAGAGAGAGAGACTGTAACTAACTTTAATTGCAGCTGTAAAACATTGTAACTTGCACACACGCAGATTTGAAAGTGGCCAAACAATGTGCGCAAAATGAGGCAAATAAATTTGGAGAAACTTTGCGAGCCAAACAGAAACGTGTGTGGACTGTATTTCTGTGTGTGTGTGGGTGTGTGCGAGGAACAATCGATAGCTAAGGCAACTTGAAGCTCGTTTGCAGTCCCATTAACAAGCACCAAATGAGCGCAGCAATTAGTTTTCCTTTGCTCTGTGCTCGAGCTTCTTGTTTCGGTTTTACACACATAACAAGTTTACTTTTAAAATTGATTTCAACGGACTTTGCAACAACTTCCGTTTCCGCCTGTGTGTGTCTGTGTGTGTGTGTGTGTTTTTGGGCCAACTTTTGCCATTTTCCACCCCATCAGCTTTGTACCCACCTACACCATTGTGTCATGTCATGTCAATAAGCAGCTGTCCCTCCATGTGTCCACGTCCCTTTTATTTTTTTTGCTCTTTTTAACTACAATTTCATTGAGCTCACATTTAATTTGAAATTAATTTTTAATCAGCTTCAATTGAATTAAAATTGCGCTTGCCCCGACATATCTATATGGGAATGCACATTTGTGTGAAGTCGCATCATCTCCCCGGGGGCAATGCGGTTTTTATGTATTGTAAATAAATTAGCCTCATTTATAATAAAACAGTGAAAATGCGTTGATATTAATAATGCATCATGTTTTTGCAGTTGTGGAGCGCCCAAGTGCAACATTAACTCTCGGTGAGTAAAACTTTAAATTAAGAATAACACAAAATTTTGATTGGATTTGTAAATAATAGTCATAGTTTTTGGCATGAAGTTTGCTTAGGGAGTTTCCCTCTAAATTGCATGAGCTTTAACAATTGGCTTTAAGTCTGTTGCAAGTGTGAAATTATATTTAAAATATGCTTTGGTATCAGTAGAAGATGTGGTGTAAGCCGGATTTTGAAGAAAATATACTGAAATATCTATTTAAGAGATTCACTTCTTTTTCTCACTTCCTTTTAATTAATAAGGAACTGTTTGTAACTGAAACAAGCCTTTTTTTTGCGAATTCTCCGCCCCTTCTCCTAATCAGGCAACCACAAATCTTCTGCTGATTTCGAAGGAAAATTCACTAAAATATCTATTTTTGAGATTCTCTTCTTTTTCTTACTTATTTTTAATTAAAAATGAAGCTTCCATTAGAAAATACTAACCAAAGTTAATCTCCAACATCTGTTCAGAACTAAAACAAATAATTTTTCCGGAATTCTCCGCTCCATTTAAAAACGTTTTCGGGGAATTTTCAGCTTAAAAAACCTTTTTTCATACTTCAACCTCGCAAAATTGAAGTTGAAAGTTGAAGCTTTAAACTGTCACCCACTTCCACAACGTGACTTAATATACGGATGACCTTTTCACACGTTGCATACTTTTTGGCTTTAGGCAGGCACTAGCTTTTACAATAATTAGTGTTCGTTGTAGTCCCAAAATGTTTAATCTGTTATAAAAGGAACATGCAAAACGACTTGGTGAGTGACTGCAATAAGTCTGCTGTTGCTAGAACCGGGAAGTCCTTAAAACAGTACTTTACTGACAAATAATGGAATTTCCAACAATCTTTGTTGACTTGCGTGGCTTTTGATTAAAGTAAGCATTCGGCTTGAGTCGTCTATAATCAGATTTTGGACTTAAATCAGTGCACTAATTAACTTAAAAAAACTTATTTAAGTTAGTATTTAGACCTTTTGTGAATACTTAGAGAGACCTAAACAAATTAACTTCATCGTCTAGTCTGATTTAATGTTGAACAGTCAAAATATAGATCAGTCAGGTTAGCTGAAACAGATTTGGCAGGGGCTTTCATTACAATCAGGTCTAAGATAACATTAAGAATAACATTTAATAACGAGAAAGCTAAGCTAACTTCGTCTGTGCCGAAATTTTCATACCCTTGCAAGTGCTCGCTTAAATATTTTCAAAAAATACTTACTCTTTTTCCCATTTTCCGACCGATCGTTCGTATAGGAGCTATATGATATAGTCATCCGATTTGGCCAAAAAATTGTAAAATTATGTGAAAGCATGTGAAACAAACAAGTACAAAATTGCAGAATGCTACCATTAAAAACAAAAAAGTTTTTCTAACTAAGACTGTTTTTCAGACCTATCTTTTGTATGGCAGCTATACCATATAGTTGTCCGATTTTATTAAAACTTCGTAGAACTATACAAAAACATAGAAAACTTACGATTACAAAGTTTGGAGATGTTTCCTTTGAAAAGAAAAAAGTTTTTCTCACTAAAACTAGTTTTCCGACCGATTGTTCCTATGGGAGCTATGAGATAAAGTCATCCAATCCGGTCGGTTCCGACATATTAGTAGTGTGCAGTAAAAAGAAGACTCTGTGCAAAAATTCAGCTCGATAGCTCTAAAACTGAGAGACTAGTTCGCGTAGAAACAGACAGACGGACGGGAAACTCAATCAACTCAGCTTGTCACCCTGAACAAGAATATACATAGTTTATGGGGTCGGAAATGAATATTTCTATGCGTTGCAAACTTCTGGGCAAAATTATAATACCCTTTGCAAGGGTATACAAAAATCTAGGAACTAGAATTCTTAAGTGCTTTTGACTATTGCTAACATCAACCCTGTCGACTTTTTTTTTAGAGTTTCCTCAGATAAAGCTTTTCAATTAAATTTGAATGATTTTTAGTAGTAACATAAAATTAAGTGTGAACCATTGAACCTAAATAGCTGTAAGGGTAGCTACAAAGCCCATCTTATGAACCTAACAGCTTAAACTGTCGGTTGACCACTGAATTGCCGAGCAATCCCTGGACTTTTAAAACTAATAAGATCCTAAAACTCAGCTTAATCTGAAATTAATCAATCGTAGACCTATAAGAGAATTCTAAAGTAGTGCAAATGTATGTAACAGGCAGTAGGAAGCACCTCTGATATCATTCTTGATCAGGATCAGCATCAACAACACATTCGATATATCCATGTCCGTCTGCACGTTCTTTTGTTTGGATACCTCGATCTTAGAGACTTGAGTAGCCAGTGACACCAAATTTTCAATGAAGACTAGAAGTGTCTGCTCTTTTGCATTGTAGCTTATGCGCCCAATCTCTATAATCTCTACAATTTTCATTTAAATCCGATAATTAACCTAAGAGTTATAAAGGTTATATAGTTTAAAAAGTTGTATGCTTTAAGGAGCATAACATAACATTGATATGTTTACATTAATGTTATTGTTCTGCTTATTAACATAAAAGGAAGAAATATTATGGGCCAGAGGCAAATATTACAAATTATTTGCGCTATGAACTTGATATAAATCAGTATGAACCGGCTCAAAAGCGTTTCAAAGAAATATCTCAAAATACGAAAAAATTTGGTTAGATTTACTTAGACAATTTTCTTTTTCAAAATCGGTTTAAAACTAGCCCGAAAAGGTTATCAAGTGTTGGAGAGCTGCTTGGCAAATTTGATGTAAAGGGTTGGGACTTTTTTACTGTTTTAAATCCAGTTCTGAGCTCGACTTAGCCTGTGCAATAGTGCTTGTGAAGGATATCTTTGAAATTATTGAAGCCCTGAAGTTGAAGCTATGAAGATGTAGACATGATGCCAGATCCATGACGAACTTTATTGAACGAGTGAAAAAGTGTATTTGAACTTAAGAACCTATCACCGCTTCATAAGTTTTCAGATTTCTAGTTTCATTCTACACAGATCCACAAAGATCCAATTGGAATGGTTAGTTTTTAATATCCATTTTTTGATATGTGCATTTGTCATATCCTTTGGATGATTTTCAGCTCCGTTGGATGAAAATTTGGGTGCCATTTAACATTGAATGAACATTTTAATATCCAAAAATGGATATTACAAAAAATATCTTGAGTTTTCTTTGTGTAGCTATGACTAAGTTTGTTTGGCCTACACCAGATCAGCGATTGCCAAGTATTGGCCCAAGCAGATGAGCAGTGACTAATAATGAAAGGACACATAAATATGAATTTTGCAAGCAGCAGCCTTCCTCCCTTCCTTCGTCCTTCCAGTCCTTTGCTTAGTAAACAGCCAAAGGGATTTATTTGCCAACTAACCGCTGCATTCCCTTTTGTTATCCAATTCCATTGTGTTGGCCACTCGACCAGAAATCATATCTTCGGGCTCCCCCCACCCCCCACCCCCCGCTCTGCTCTGCTCCCAGTTATTTGTTACTTCATAGCGCGTGCCTCAATTATGACCAAGGCAAGGCAACATCCACTTGAATAAATCGGGAAGCGGCTACAAAGTTGCCGCACCAAATGTCAAGGGAAACCGAAACGCAGGTGGAAACTCTGGCGAAGTGTTTAACCCAGTTTTGGGTACGCCATTGCCAACTCTGGGTGCTGATCCAGCTATATGGCTGCTCTGGCTCCTTTTGTTGTTAGTTTGGCTGGCTGCTGCACTTGCGGCACGTAATTGTTGCAGTACTCTTGCCTTGCTTCGTGAAAAAGTTATTAAAATGAAAAGGCAAAAGCAAATCGATTATGCGAATAGAGCAGCGGCGCGGTGCGGCGGGGGGTAAGCCAAAAAGTCGAACAATGCGCCAACTTTGCCACGAAAGTTTTTTATTTCGGGGAGAGAGAGAAAAAAAAAAACTTTAAATTGACATCGTCGAATGGCCAAAAACCAAAGCCGACCCAGGCTATTCCCAAAAACAAAGTGGAAAGTTTTGTATGTGTGTTCACTTAGGATTAGGAAAATGATAAGCCACGAGGGCAGTTGGGAGAGTTGGGGAGGTGGTTTCCTATAATGCTGTCTTCAATGAGAACTTTCTCTACATTACTTGAGGATGTTGAATCTGACTTCAATGTTTGTTACTTAATGTGGTGCAAACAAAAGGGGTTTCCGTTAGCCGATTCTTAACCACAGAATGCATTCTAGTCAACCCATCAAACTACCCTCGTAGCTTCCGCTGTCACGCACACTTTTCGATTAAACCGAAACTAAAGAACAGATCTCTTTGCATTTTAGGCATAATGCGAGTTTAACAACTGACATTTAAATTTGCCACACAATTTGCATTTCTTTCTACTTTCTACTTTATGCAAATAACAAGCGGATGTTGGTGTCTCCATTACCTGCTCACCTCGAGTCCAATTTCGGGCAAGTTGTGCCAACTTTTGGGCGCCTTTCGTGTTTGAGTTGTTGCTTGGGGCGGGGGGAGGCAAATCATAGCCAAATTCCTAGTTGAATTTAATATGGCATTTGTCTGCACTTTTTGCCTTTTGGTAAATGGTGCAAGGGAAGGCAATTAAATACGAAAAGTAATTCTCATTGTTTGCCAAGTATTCTGAGTTTTTTTTTTTTGCCCTGGCACTCGAGCACGTTTCGTTTGAGCCATAAGGAAACTCATTTGGCTTTGCGCTGCGGACAGGATATGTCAGCTTAAGCTTTAAAATGGAATGACATAAAAAATGGAGTTCAAAGCAAAGCCGAATGCAATTTGCATGCGCAGGGATTGGATATAATTTGATGGCTCTCGCACAAGCGCCCCCCACCCTTCACGCCTTTGGACTTGGTCTGAAGTGAATTTCGCATTCATTGAAAATGTCCTGCTGCTGGAAAGGTCCAAAACTTGTGCCACTTTAACTTGCATTTTGTATGTAGCATGACTGCTTACATTGTGGCGGGGCTGGTGGCTTGAAGGAAATCCAAACTAGAGTGCATATTTCCCCTCGCAAGTTCCCATCAACAAGTTTTGCTGCTCCAGCGTAATTGTCAGTGAATATCCTTTGGCTGCCCAGGCGGCGTATGCGCAATCTCATTGTCAAATGATTATACACTGAGCAAAGTTGGCTTGATAAGAGTGGTTAGATGCGGTAGACAATTCAGGGAAAAGTCTACTCTAAGTATGCTTTTAGCATTTCGATTATGATAGTGATAATGTTAGTCCTGGTCCACAAATATATATATGTTTTCTTTTTAAGTATTTGATAAGAATTACTTAAACCTGCCGCCAAACAAAACATGGCATTCTTTAAGGCACACATATGCTAATGCACGCACTAATATGTCAGAAAACATAAAAAAAATACTAAATCGTCAATGTGTACTTAGAAATATGCAAACAACTTCGTCAGACGGTAACTAAATTGTAGGACTCAACATCTGTTCTACGTAGAATTAAATGGACTATTATAATAGAACTTAAAAGCAAATCACTTAGAACAAAATAATAAAACCCGTGAAGACCAAAGAAGAAATTTTTAGAAAAAAAGGTAAAAATGCGTGATCTGGAAGCCACAATTCAATCTGTCGTCGCTATCGGAATTGCCAAGGTTATACACCATCAGATGGTCTATGCATGAGTATTTTCAATTTAAATGAGTAAAAAAAGCCGAATGCGGTTTTTGGGCCATAACTTTAGATTTTGGGGCGTGTAAGGAAGAAGCCAAGTGCTGGACCAAGTAAAGGACTGGACCTGCTCTACAGCGTAGGCACGGTGTCACTGTGTTATTATAAAATTTAGCTTAATTATTCTATATGTTTTCCTAACAACTTTCTTAAAATGAGGTCGAATTTGCCTTTGAATCCACAGATTTAGGGAAACATATGTAGTTTTCATACCAACAAGATTAGTAACCTAGAAATCATGAAAGTCACTGACACTTATAGGCTATTTACACTAGAAGTGCGTTATACTTCAATACACAGGTAAAACAATTCGCCCTGAAATCTAGAAATTCTCCTATGAAATCCGCTTAAGGCGATTCACCCTAAAATTTAGAAAACTTTTTCTCATTTATGGAAAATTTTTCTGAAACTTTGAAAGTTTTCCATAAATGAGAAAATATTTTTCTTAATTTTAGGGTGAATCGCCTTAGAACGGATTTCATAGGAGAATTTCTAGTTTTCAGGGCGAATGTTTTATGAGTGTAGCTAACAATCAGCTTTTTTTCCCATACAAAACAAGAAAGAAAGAGGGACAAAGTATGTAACAGCCAGAAGGAAGCATCTCCGACCCCATAAAGTATATGTATTCTTGATCAGCATCAACAGCCGAGTCGATATAGCCATGTTCATCTGTCCGTCTGTCTGTCCGTATGAACGCACAGATCTCAGAGATGGTAAGAGATAGAGGTTTGACAAGTATGGGACATATGCTTCTTAAGTCTGCAGGCAGATCCAGTTTATTTTCAATTTTGGCCACGCCCCCTCCAGCCCCCGCAATTTAGAAGAAACGTCATATCTTCCACAATTTTAAAGATAGATGATTCGTTTTTTCTTGACATATTTAGTAATCAGGATAACTTATTGATCCGCCAAAGGAATAATAAAGATCAAATGAACGGTTATTGAGTTATGATCAAAAGACTGTTCGCTGCTGCAGCGCAGTAGCAGCGTTGCTTTCAGCTGCTTCGAAATTTATGCTGAGCGTCTAATTTCGTTGGTACAGAGTATGTTATAGTACCGCTTGACCGACTTTCTTTCTTGTTTGATTTGATTGCCTATTTAGAAGTTATGGTCCAAAAACTATACAAAATTTGGATTTGTTGCTCTTTAAAAAAAAACACTATAATTTCTTAAAATTAGGAAATGACAATGTAAATTTTGTAAATCAAGAGAGCTGATAATATAAAGTAATTTAACTTTGATTTCCCTTAGTTTATACAAATTTTAGTGGAAATTTTTATGAAAAAATGTCTCTAATTGTATAAGTTTGTAGTACATATCTTCTAAAAGCGCATAGATATAAAAAATGTGTAAATGTGGTAAAATTAAGAACACAATGGTCTTTTAAGAAGTTAATTTAGTGATTTTTTTGTATGGCAGGTTAAGTTTTAAGAATTTTTTTAGATATTGAGGGAAAAAGTAAAATTTCTAGAAAAATGCATATTTTTCATATTCAAAACAAAATAATGGTTTTTTAGCAATCAGAAGAAAACTTTGGATGTGTTTTGTTTGTGATTCAATTAAGTTTACAGAAAATCAAGTTTGGTTTGAATCGGTTACAAAATATGGCAACAGTAGCTAGAAATGCGAGCAAACCGCGTTTAACACAGGTTTAGGCTTTCTTATTACCGACGTGCTGGGGCAAAACGAAGGGATTTTAGTTGAATTCTACACCCGAACATACAAAAGTGGCCAGTTTTTTGGTAAGCTGGTATAGAAAAAAGTCAAATGTCAGCTTCGTTAAGCGAAACTATACATCGCCAGTTTCCAACTTTAATTGAACAATTCTATGAGATCTTTGATAATTTGTCAACACTTTTGAGACTTCGCCCTAGCAATTATATAGCAAAAATCGTAAATTCCATATCAATAACCAACGCTTTGCGTACTTGTTTTCATATATACATTTTCATGTAATTAAACTTGATTCTCTGAGTGTAACTTGAGCCACTGTAAAAAGACTCTGAAAGCCATTGCCTCTTCTTGTGGCTTTGACAGCCGCCAACTGACACTTGAGGCGGCCGTTAACATCGTTTACCATATTTACGCTTTAAATGGTATTTATTTGCAGCACCAACGAGCAGTCAAAAGCGGGGCGTTGGTTGGGATGGCAGCTGCTGTCAAATGCGCCACTTAAGTTTTCTGATATTGTCAAAACGAAAGCCGGGGAGCCCAAAACGGGTTAGGGCAGATTTCTTTGGAATGGCATGTGAAGCTTAATAAGCGTAAAGTACAACAGGGAATTCTAATTACAATTCGGAAAGCCTCGGCGAATTTCAAGCGTGAAAACTGCCGCCAGCAACTATGTTGAATTAAGTTGAATTAAGTTGTTTTGGCGCTGTGCGTTTTGCCCTGTTTGTTTTGTCTCAGCTTGTCACGAACAGCCGAGCCGAAGGATGTGTTGGTGGTGCGTAGCCGGCGAGTGTTGCCGTCGTGCTTGGTGATGTTGCTGCTGCCGTGCAGTGTCAACAGCAATAGCAACAGCACTTGATTTCATGCACAAACAACGTTGGCTCTCTCTCTCGCCCGCTGCTCTGGCCTTGTGTCAGCCGTAATTACACGCCACGTCTTTTTCATGTACTCCTCCTGTCCCACCCCCCCTTCACCTGGCCGCCCGGTTTGTTTGCTGTGCGTGTTTTGTTTCGAGTGCCATTTGTTTTAATTAAAAATTATTTAAAGTGCTTCGACATGGCAGAACCCAACCATTCGCTCGCTCGCTGCAAATGGAATTTATCGCTTCTGGCATTTTATTGTCCACCTAAATTCCATTTTTGTTGATTTGTTTGCCAAAAAAATCGGTTTTATTCTGCGGTACGCACACCACAACAGACACTTAACAACGACGCGTCCCCTAGCCGTTTGTTTGTGCTTGTAAATGAGAATGAGAAACCAACGTGGCAACCATAAAACACACCCACACACACACACACACACAGCCATTCCCATGTTTGCACAATAAAATTTCAACAATATACGCGACTGGGTCTTTGTACTTGAGTAAATTGGATCTGTGCAACGGGCCATGGCACACCCCCTCCTTGGCGGGGTAGGTGAAAAGAGATGTTAAAATTAAATAAATATTTGCTTTAAAGCTTACTGGGCAAACAACCCACACACACACACACCCACACTGATATTTAAAACAACCGCCCACCCACGCACGCCCGCCCACAAGCAACAGCAGCAGCAGCTACAACAAAAGAAGCTTTCCGGTTAAGCCTTGTGTTGGCCAGAAATACTTTTTTATGTTGACTTTCTTGTGAAATAATCGTAAGTGGATTTTCTAGAGCGCTGCTGGGAATGTTCTTCTTGGTAAAGTCTGCATAATCCGACTTGGAAATTCCTAGAAATCTTCACATTTGGCCAGCTTCTCATCTAATTTGACCGACAGACTTTGGCGTAGCCATCGCTACAAGCTACCACTAAGGGGCCACTTAAGATTTTCTAGGGCAACATTTTTTAAAACAAGTTTAGCACTTTAGCTTAGCAATTGCTAAATTTTGTTATTTTCTTTAGGGTTTGGTTATTTTTGCATACTTTTAAGCTCTTTGGATAAAACGAAAATGTACCTTATGTTTAATGCGAACTCCGGAAGAAACTTTAAGTAATTTGTTTTATATTTAGGTGTTTGAAAATGTCAGAAGAGAGCGTAAATATGGGCTTGGGAAGATATAATATCATGAATTCTGCTTAGGATTTGTACACAGACCAGTGGACAGACTAAGCTCAATCGACTCAGCTTGATGTCCTGATCAAGATTATAAGATATAAGAAGTGTACACTCAAAAAAATCAATCCGAAACGGGATTAAAAACGGGATGATCCCGGATATTCTTGAGCTGATCCCGGAAAAAGATTGATTTTACTTCCAATTTTTTTTTTTGTTCCCGAAAAACAGGATTACTTCAAGCATGCCCCGGGATCACCCCGTTTTCAATCCCGAATTCGGATTTTTTTTTTCTGTGTATGTTTTCTTACTAATACTGTAATTTCACATGTCGAGATCTCAACAAGAAAGAAAGTCGGTCAAGCCCGACTATAACATACTCTGAACCAAGAAATTTTGTCTTTTGATCATAACTCGAAAACCGTTCATCCGATCTTCTTCATTCCTTTTCGATAAGTTATTCCAATAACTAAATATGTCCAGAAGGAACAAGCCATCTATCTTCGAAACTGTGGGAGATATGACGTTTTTTCTAAATTGCGGGGGCGGGAGGGGGCGTGGCCAAAATTGAAAATAAACTTGATCTGCCTGCAGACATAAGAAGCATATGTCCCATACACGTCAAACCTCTATCTCTTACCATCTCTGAGATCTGTGCGTTCATACGGACAGACGGACAGACGGACATGGCTATATCGACTCGGCTGTTGATGCTGATCAAGAATATATATACTTTATGAGGTCGGAGATGCTTCCTTCTGGATGTTACATACTTTTGCACAAACTTATAATACTCTATGTACCTACGGTACATAGTATAAAAATACCTAGTATACTGGCTGTCAAAATTTTGTATAAGGGAACTCAGATAGCCTACTTCTCATGCACCTTCTCATATATAAATATTTGTGCTTCTCATACCCCGTTTATACACATAAAGAATATCATGATAAATGCCCCTAAAAGTAAGCCATTTTCATTTCTTTAAATAATTCTAATTCTTAAATAACTAACTGAGAGTCAGCTATGCCTGCTTCATTCATAATCCACTCTTTTCCTGAATTAGTTTTATCATTAAACATAGCATACTTTAAAGAGCATTTATCATGATAATTTTGTTGTGTATAAACAGGGTATCAGATTGACTATTACACTTATCTGATAACTCACTTGAGAAACTTTTATGAGATATCAGACAAGAGAAAATACAGCTTATTATATTATTTAACGAATTTCTAGACATTTAGGTATAAGCAACTGGACTTAAAACTATACTAGGATCACTTTAAATGTAAAGTAACACTTACTCGATTTAAAAGAGGGAAAACCGTATTTAATCTACTCAAATCTCTTAACTTGTCTCTACTAATCTATTAAGTAGCCTTGTGCATTTTGGTGACACTTGGCATATAAAGGCAAGCAGTTACAGTTTGAAATGAAATTGTTTAACGAAAATGCTTAGAGATTTCTGGGACATATCCATCTGGCAATTTAAACCATTTAAAACACAATGTAAGATGACACAGAAATCTCTAGAGATTTTCGTATGAACGATTGAATTTTGAACTAAACTAGGAGAACTTTAGATGTAAAATGACTGAATCGTTGCTGGCTACTGGATTATAGAGAAGGAAAACTGTACGCATCAAATCTACTTGGCATTGAATAGTCGGTTTCAAATCTCTCAACATTTTGACGACATTTTGCATATCCCAAACATTTTAGCTCGAAATGAAAGCGTTTATACGAAAATCTCTAGAGATTTCTGGGTCACCTCCGAATATTGCTAAGATTTTGGAATCAGTAACTCAAAAATAGTGTATCTATGAGTTAAATGTGTCTTAAAGTAAGTGGGCGATATACCGGTCGTTCATAAAATTGGTCTTAATAATAAATCTTTAGCGTTAGTTGATTCGGGCATTAAAGGTTATATATGCTTCATTAAATATATAGGTTGTCAAAAAAGTCTTGCGGTATTTTTATTGAATTTTCAATTGTTCATAAAATTGGTTATAATAATGCGATTTAAGTCAAATATGCGCCGTTTTGTTCGATGACGAGTTCCCAACGAGATGCCAACTTCATAATGCCCCTCTTATAGAAGCTCGCTTCCCTATTGTCAAAAAACTCGGAGAGCCAATTTTCACAGGACTCTCTTGTGGCCAACTTCCGACTACCAAGCTCGTTCGCCATGGACAGAAATAGGTGGTAATCACTTGGTGCGAGATCCGGACTATACGGTGGATGCAAAAGAACCTCCCATCCGAGCTCCCGGAGCTTCTGGCGCGTCACCAAAGATGTGTGTGGCCTGGCGTTGTTCTGATGGAAGACAATTCGGCCTCTGTTGATCAAAGATGGCCTCTTCTGCATGAGTGCTGCATTCAAGCGGTCCCGTTGTTGGCAGTACAGGTCCGAATTGAGCGTTTGGCCATAGGGGAGCAGCTCATAGTTGATGATTCCCTGCCAATCCCACCAAACACACAGAAGAACCTTCCTGGCCGTCAATCCAGGCTTGGCCACCGTCTGGGCAGCTTCACCGCTTTTCGACCACGACCGTTTGCGCTTCACGTTGTCGTAAGTGACCCACTTTTCATCGCCAGTCACCATCCGCTTCAAAAACGGGTCGATTTTGTTGCGATTCAGAAGCGATTCGCATGCATCCATACGGGCCAAAATGTTTTTTTGCGTCAAGTCGTGTGGCACCCATACATCGAGCTTCTTTTTGAATCCAAGCTTCTTCAAACGGTTTATAACGGTTTGATGACTCATGCCCAGGTCTTGGCCGATGCTACGGCTGCTACTATGCCGGTCTCTTTCGATCAATTCAGCGATTTTATCGCAATTTTCGACGACAGGCCTTCCGGACCGTGGCGCATCTTCGATCACCTCTGCACCAGTACGAAAACGTTGAAACCATTGTTGTGCGGTGGAAATGGAAACTGTATCGGGTCCATAAACTGCACAAATTTTATTGGCAGCATGAGATGCATTTTTGCCTTTATCGTAGTAGTACTGTAAAATGTGCCGTATTTTCTCTTTATTTTGCTCCATGTTTGCGACGCTATAACTCACGAACGACTAAAAACAAACAACAATAAATCAAACACGTGTTAGCGCGTGAAAAGAGCTTTCCAAAAAGCTCTAGCGTGAACCGATGCGACGAATACAACTAGAACTACGCGCTTGCAAAGACAAGCTTGCGGAAATACCGCAAGACTTTTTTGACAACCTATATTAAACTGATTACTTGCAAGAGTGTTAACACTTATTTAGTTGGCTTAGCCTTCACTTTATCTGTATTTGTTGTTGAACTGCTTCCAAATTTAAATGTCATGCCCACCGCTGCTTTATATAGAAATACGCTGAGCTGTCATAGCAAGCACACAGCTGTTGTACAAAACATTGAGCTCAAATTGATAATATTATATGATAATTTTGTAAGCTACATCTCAATATGGCAGCAATTAGGGTGCTCCAAGTCATCATAATCTTCAAAAATTGCATGCCCACCGCTGCTTTATATAGAAAAATGTAGAATTTGTGTGGTAAACACACAACTGTTGTACAAAACAGTGAAATTAAAATGATATTATAATAATTTTGTGAGCTACATATAAATATATAGCGGCAATTGGGGTGCTCCAATCTATCATAATACTCCAAAATGCCATGCCCACCGCTGCTTTATATAGAAAAACGCTGAATTTTACAAGTAAACACCCAACTGTTGTACAAGACATTGAGCTAAAATTGTTATTCTGATAATTTTGTGAGCTACATCTAAATATGGAAGCTATATGGGTGCTCCAAGGCATCATAATCTTCAAAAATTGCCAGCCCACCGCTGCTTTATATAGAAAAATATTGAATTTGAGTAGTAAACACACAGCTGTTGTACAAGGCATATGGTTAAAATTGATAATACGATAAATTTTGGAAAGCTACATCTAAACATGGTTCCCTTTAGGGTGCTCCAAGACAACATAATTTTCAAAAATGTTGAAAAATGATACTTAAACTCTATGATTTGTACATAAAGGTAGCAAGAACGACTACTTTTCTTACAAATCAAATGACAAACGCAACTCTTGTTAAACTTTCCATATATAAACTCATACTATTTATATTTTCCTAGGTGGCAGACCTGTCCTGAACTGAACTCTTTAACTTAAGTGGTTCGGTTCGGGTTTTTGTATAATAAATCAATTCAAATCAAATCCAAAAACGTCAAAATGCGAGTTCGAAAACGAAATTAAGAATGGGCAAGGTTGTGAAATGGCAAAACAAATCTTTATATTAGTGTTTATAGAATAGGCCAAACCTATTATTGTTTAGAAATTGTTATTTGTTGTAGATATCAGTATCAAAATAGTTCCTTTTCGACTTCGAAAGAAGTTATTGATACTTCTTTTCCAAAATAAATTCATTTTTATTCGCTTTTTTGTGGTATCTTTGGTGCAAGTCGAGACTATTTAGGCGGGCATTCTTCTGTACTAGTTTGGTTGCTATAGGCCATAACTAAACTGTACCCCATCCCGGACTGCTGCTCCCTATTCCTTAATTATACTGCCACATTTGTTCTCCCCTCGCCTACTCATATATCTTCATAAAGTTTGCATCAACGTTTTTCGTTTTACCCAACAAATTTTCATAATTAACATACCAACTTCAACTGAGTGCACACATGTTTGGTCTTCATATGCAGATAGGAGAGATCCACGCCCAGGCACTACCCACTACTTGACAAGGAGAAGGCGAAAATACCAAAGGGATTGCTCGGCAATTTTCCCATAATTTACACTTTATCGAACGATAACAAACAACCTGCATAATATATGGCTCTCTCCCCCCCTGTATGTGTGTGTGTGTGCAGGTGAATTGTGTGGCAAATGTGCGTGTCATGTGCCAAAAACCCCAAAAATTCTAGTTAAAGTTGCATGTCGATCAAGGTTAAAGCAATTGCAATGGCATTCCGCAAAGACTGTAAACTGAACATCCATTGTCTTCATTTTGCATTGATGCGGAGTTTAGCATAAATTTTCATTGGAATGGCTCTCCAAACGACCATCAGAGAGAGAGAGATGGTAAACATTATTATGGATCCTTTCAAGGCAGGCGCTAAAACGTATTACGTACATTCGGGCTCGTTATATCGAGGGATATGGGGGCCATAATAAAATTTTAATTCGCACCACGATTGATGGGGCTGCACACACGCATCAATGGCTTCAGCCTGCAATACATTCAATTTTATATATATGCCAGGAGATTTGCATGTGTGTGTGTGTGTGTCTAACATTGATTGGATTTGCTTTGACTTTTAGGAGGCAGGCTAAGTGCCTGGCATTTGGCAAATGGCAAAGAACCAAACCACCTTACGGCAGTAATGGTAATAAATAAGTATTCTCAGCATTAGCCAGAACCAAAAATTGCGGCCGTCTCGTTAAGTTCAAATTGCCTGTAATTACAACTCCAATGGAAATGGAAATGGAAATGGAAATAACCCTTGTACACTTTCCATTACAATCCAGAAATCTGTGTTGTGTTTTATTCAAACTTTTTAGCAACTTTTTACTTAAATACCATAGATATCCACAATGAAACTGAAACCCTTGCCACGTTGACTCTTCATATGGATTTTGGCAAATCTGGACATGGGTCCTCCGGCCTGTAGTGTGGCATAGCCACCTTCACCATTACGTATCTGATCGGTGATCACAATTTGTGTGATGGTACGTGCAAATTTCTGTTTATAAACAAAATTATTTTTAAAAATCAATGCTGGAAGGGAAAGTCTATATACAAAACAAACTTACCTTTTGCTCAAACACATAGTCTCGGGTCACCACACGCCAAAACTTGGACTTCTCGGTGATAATCTCGCGACGCAACAGCGAATCCCTGTACGTGCGTGCTCCCCAGGTAACACTATGGCTGCGACCACGTCCAGCAGCCTCAGCAAAAGTCGACAGGTAGACAAGTAGAAGCACGAGTGAGAAAACAGCTTTCATTCTGTAAGCCTTATTAAATGGAAATGTACAGAGTTTCGCTTTTTATAGGTACTCCGTTTAGGAAGACAATTGTTCCCAAATTATAAAGAACGACCTAGAAATAATAGCTTTTGTGGGGCTACTACAAAAAGTAAAAAAATTTGTTCAAAAAATGAAACGGCTGGCACAAAAGTAACAAATGTTTAGTTATGGAAAGGCACCGACTCACTCAGAATCAGGGTATTGTCTTATAAAAGTACAATAAAAACAAAAGTATACTGGTTGTATCAGTGTACAGTGACAACAACACATTACTGAAGTACGAAATTCACTTAAAATCGAATAGAATATTCGATTTTGAACCTTTACCTGCCAAATTTGGTATATATATACATATAGGTAGAAACTAGAAGCTGCTGCTTAGAAATTTCTTAAACTTTAGCTTGTCTGATGAATTTGGATCGACCGTTTTGTACTTAACATATATAAAATGAATTACGAAACATTCTAAAATAGAAAAGCGACCTTCAATGTGGAAATAAGAAACGAAAAAGCTAAGCTAACTTCTTGTGTGCTCGCTTAAATAATTTCAAACAAGAAAGAAAGTCGGTCAAGCCCGACTATAACATACTCTGTACCAAGAAACAGTCTTTTAAACATAATTCGACAACCTTTCATCCGATCTTCTCCATTCCTTTGGCGGTTCGATAAGTTATCCTGATAACTAAATATGTCCAGAAGGAACAAGCCATCTATCTTCAAAACTGTGGGAGATATGACGTTTTTTCTAAATTGCGGGGGCGGGAGTTGGCGTGGCCAAAATTGAAAATAAACTGGATCTGCCTGCAGACGTAAGAAGCATATGTCCCATACATGTCAAACCTCTATCTCTGAGATCTGTGCGTTCATACGAACAGACAGAAGGACAGACGGACATGACTCTGCTGTTGATGCTGATCAAGAATATATATACTTTATAGGGCCGGAGATGCTTCCTTCTGGATGTTACATACTTTTGCGCAAACTTATAATACTCTATGTACCTACGGTACAGAGTATAAAAATACTCGTTCATATGGCAGCTATATGATATAGACATCCGACTTGGACAAAAATTTGTAGAACCAGCTGAAAGCATGTAAAACAAACAAATACAAAGTTGCAGAATGCTAACATTAAAAACAAACAAGTTTTTCTCACAAAGACTGTTTTTCAGACCTATCTTTTGTATGGCAGCTATACCATATAGTTGTTCGATTTTCTTCAAACTTGGTAGATTTATAAAAAAGCATAGAAAACCTAGGAATACAAAGTTTAAAGACGTTTCCGTAGAAAAGAAAAAAGTTTTTCTCACTAAGACTAGTTTTCAGACCTATTGTTCTTCTGGGAGCTATGAGATATAGTCATCCAATCCGGCCGGTTCTGAAATATTAGTAGCGTGCAGCAAAAAAAAGGCCTCTGTGCAAAATTTCAGCTCGATAGCTTCAAAACTGAGAGCCTGACAAAGCTCAATCGTCTCAGCTCGTTACCCTGATCAAGAATATATATAGTTTATGGGTTGGGAAATGAATATTTCTATGAAGACAAAATTATAATACCCTTTGCAAGGGTATAAAACGTTCTTGAATTAAAAACTTACCCTGATGTATACAAAATATATTGGATTGAGTACAGCATAGACTTACAATGCAAGCATCTAAAAGTATGCAACGAAAAGTGCGAACTATTTAGATAAGAACCTGTTCTTAAAACTCCCAACTATTCCAATGGTGTAATGGTCCTACAGTATAAACATCTAGTGCTCTGGTTAACTTATGATCCACCATTCTTTGGTGGTTCATATAATCAATAATATCAGGCATGCAACTCGACCGCATACTAAAACTGTTTCAGTTCAGTAGTTCACAGAGTTTTTTAACAGCAGGTTCGGCTTATTACACAGTTCAGTGTGGTTCACTTAAAGGACTTTTTCCGATGCTCAATTCCTAAAGTCTACACTTCAGAGAGCATTTTCTTTTTTACACATTTTCGAAGGTAAGATAGTCCGAAAAGCATTAACATCGTCATTAATTTCGTCGAGTCCCAAGCCTTATGCCACTTTTATTGCTCTTAAGTCTGCGCGGAATGTTTGGGATACGAAATTTTTGTATGTTCTTTTCATTGATCGAACTTAATTTTACCATTTCTCAACTTTTGAAGCCCTTCCTGTAGTATTTCGTCTCGCCTTGCCCTTAAATCTGCTTGGTTAGTCATGTTTTTGGACTTTCGAACTTGCGGCAAGCACTTTTTCTGTTCAATGAAGCCACTTAATTCCGCCCTTTAAGCTTGTTCTTAAGTCTAACTTTCAGAAATGTTCTTAAATCTGTTGAATTTGCAGATATATGGAGTAAGTATCCAGCACTTGGTGCGGGAATCATTCTTCTACAGCCCGAGTCAATTTTAACATGATGCAGCAACCTGTATTGACTTAAGGCCAATAAAATATGCTATCTCTAGCATAAACTAACAAATAGCAGTGTGTATGTTGACACTGACACATAGCAGCTATTAAGAAGATGAGAAATCATCCCCTTAATCCCAGCATTTTATGCTGTGTATGGCTTTCTTTTGACTCCGGCAAGCACAGTGTATCAATGCAACTCGAGAGTCTTATGCTGATTTCCCACTGACTTTTGCACAAAGAACTTCAGCTGACCTCCAAGCCGTTCACCACAAAAGATGCCTCCCATCGTTCATTTCACAGCCAATTTTCTGTCTGGTTTTTTCTTCTTCTTATTCCTTCTCACTTGTACTTGTGTTGTCCTCGTTCTTGTTACGGCAGCGTTGAAGAAAGTGTGAAAACGGATTTCTGGTCGTGTCCTGCGAGACTTTTGTTTTTCAATTGCCATTTGCCATATTTGAGGCAATTGTTTTCGCTTCGTTCCGAACCAAATGCAATTGTGGCAGCTGCACAGCTGAAGTGGCTGGCTGCATGGCTCCGTACATATGTACGAGCGTACCGTAAATTTCCGGCTTAAGTTTGACTGGAGCAACAGACTTTACTTTAGCTACAGTTATGGCGCCCCCGGTACTCTTATCAGAGCTGGCCAAAGGACGAGCGCAGGGTGGGTGTAAGTGCAATCGCTCCTTACACACACACACTCGTTCCGTTGGCTCTATTTCTTATGCTTATCAAGTGAAGGGAAGGCTTCCCCAACGGTGCCAGCAAACGAGCAAAAACAACCAGGAGCCAGGATAGAGCACGAGATTGCCCACAGTTGTTTTTCCGGCCAGCAATTTCTCTGCTTTGAAAGCGATTTTCGCTTTTTGCGTTGCCTCTAAACTGCTTAAGTGTGGCAAGGTTAAATACCTTCCCTGAATGAATGAATGAATGAATATATAAATTTCCAACTCGTATTGACACAATTCAATGCCATGATTATTCATTGTCTCACTTAATTCTAAGACACCTTTGGACCCGCTCGTGGCCGTAAATAGGTCTTCACATAGAACTGACCGAACATGTACGTCATTAGGACAGACTGTGCCATCATCATATACAATATGCTCTTGGGAAACTGACAGCCCGACGAGAAGATCAGCACATAGGTTGAATGCAGAAAGATCATTGCAAACTGTACCAGCTGTGTGATGGTAATGTACTTCTTCCACCACAGACTGCCCTTAACTGCTGGATACTCCGAGGACAGATAGTAATAGAAGTACATGACGGTGTGCACAAACGAGTTTAGCATTCCCACCGCATTCACATGTCCGCCAGTGCCATAGAAACGCATCAGGGCATAGCAGGTGGTCACCACGGTGACATGATGGAAAACATGTAGAAAACTGATCTGCTTATAGCTCTTACGCAGCACAAAGAACACTGTGTCCAGCAGATCCAGTATTTTGTTGGCATAGTAGGCCAAATGCACCATGCGTTCCAGATTTTTTCTCTCATGACCCAAGGGAAACGTTTCCATGCACTTGAGATCACAGATTTGTACCATGACCAGGTAATAGAATGTCTGCAAGAAACATTAAGTCTCCGTCATGTTCGTTGCTCTGAAATGTCAAACTCAAACCTACCACCGCAAAGAATGTGCCATTATAGGCCACCTGGAATAGATTGTACGCCTTCAGTATCCTCTTCAGGTCATAGGGTTTGCGGCTGGCCATATAGATTCTGCCCAGCTTTAGCACAAACAGCAAATAGCTGGCCACAATCAAGGCAATCGGCCATGGTGAGGAGGTTAAAGGCAGCGGATGGGGATCTGAAATGTTGGAAATTGAATTTGAATCAAGGCAGACCTCGAGCTTACTATACCCGGGTGTGGTAAGTCGAAAATAGCGAACATCGCTTCAGCTGCTGATATGGAGTACGACTGTGGCGGTTCATTAAATGCGACTGCTTAAAAGCTAGCCAACAAAGTAAATAGACTTACAAATGCATATAGATTAGTGAGTAGTCGTAACATACCAAAAATTTTAAAGGTATAGGCATTCTTGCATTTGGTTGGGCACCAAGAAGTTGACGCCCTGCAGGGCACATTGATCCTAAACCAAATTTAAGCATATCTGAAAATATTTTGTAACATATTTTGGACAAGCATTTTTATGCCACCTCGAATGCCGTACACTCTTCAGCTTAGTCTATGGACTTTAAAGCTTTCTTTTGCTCTTCCTTCGAGCGGCCACAGACGTAAATTGCATAAGAATAGATTGCACAATTGCTGACCAAGCTGGGATTGAGCATTAAGCAGGCAGAACGGTCGGTCACAAAGGTCTTTGATTGTCGGAGGCATAACAAAAAAAAAGTTATTCTAAAATAAGATATGTACATTTTTTATTTAATTAACTGGCTTTTGCCATTTCCTACCTAGTACAACAAATTGTGAAGTTGCCTGGAGTTACATATGTGGAAAAACTGGCGAGTTGTGTGGATATTGGTTTATGTTTCACTATAAAGCTGACGAAATTTCACTTAAAGTCGATTAAAGTTATGCAAGCCGAACAGATTGATGCATTCTATAAAAAATATCAAGTTTTAATTTAAATTTTAGACAGTAAATAACCAAACATGAATACAGTGCCGTACGCAGGATTCTTTAGGGAGGCTTTACTACATTTTTATTTAATGGCTACTTTATTACAGCGCTGACCTTAATGTCAGTTCATTATATCAAGTTTCCCTCGATTGAATTCAAAATCTTCAAAAAAGAACCATTAAAGGTTCTGTGCCTTTCGCTTTAAGTTTCGTGTAAAACATCGGAGTTTTTTGTACGATCTTATAGTGCTTTGTTTATGTTTGTTCTATTTGTTCTATCTTATTGTGCTTTTCAGAATAGATAAAATATAAGGCCTATAAGGAGGCTAAAGGGGTTGAAGCCCGCCCTGAGCCCAAATATCTAAATCAAACTAATTTTTGCAAAGAGCAATAATCTTGCAATAATCTTAACTTTCAGAACTTTCATTGGCTACTTTCCAGCTAATGCCAGTAGCTGGTGATGGTGATGGCTGCTTTAATTCTCAAAGATACTTTCTTTTTGTACATCTTTTGAATTCGTAAATCGAAAATGTCAAACATTTTGCGCTTTCAGCAGACAACTCTGATTTACGATTACTGATTTACAATTTGTGATTGCTGATGATTCTCTGCTGAATGTCACTAATGGCTAAGTCATACACTTTGCCCAAAATACAAAGAAAAACCACAAAAAAAATGCATTAAAAATGGAGGTAAGTTAATTTCGGCTCCTTCAAAGTTTACAGCACGTTTTTCTAACTAATTTGAAGGACATTTCCACTGACAACAAACAAGTTTTCTCACTAAGTCTACTTTTCTATGACAGCTATACTATATAGCTGTCCGATTTCGACCAAAACTTAGTGAAATCATGTGAAAGCATAGTTAATTAAGAAATACAAAGTTTGAAGGCGTTTTCATTGAAAACAAAAAAGTTTTTCTCACAAAAACTAGTTTCCCGACCGATCATTCCTATGGCAGCTATAAACTATAGTCATCCGATTTTAACCAAACTTTGAAGAATTTTGTGAAAGCTTATACAATAAATATATGCCGATTTTAAAGAGGTTTACTTTAAAAACAAAAAAGGTTTTCTTACTAAGACTATTTTTCTAACCTTACTTTTCTAGGACAGCTCTACCATATAGTTATCCGACTTCGACCAAACTTGGTAGAGTCATGGGAAAGCATAGAAAACTTGTAAGTAGCGAGTTTGGTGAGATGATTGCATTGAAAACAAGAAAGTTTTTTTCAACCGAATATATATGTTATAGTCATCCGATCCGGCGGGTTCGAACAAATATGCAGCGTATTTGTTTTAAAAGACTTCGTGCAAAATTTGGTCACAATAGCTTTAAAACTGACGGAGGAGAAAGCATAGAAACAGACGAACGGACAAGGCTAAATCAACTCAGTTCGTCATGCTGATCAAGCATATATATACTTTAGGTGGTCGAAAATGCTTTCTTCTGTGCGTTACAAACATCTGGACAATTTTAATATATCCTCTCAAGGTTATAACTAGACAGCGGATTTTGCATATTTTCAAACAGATTTTCTATTTTTACTAAATGTGCACAACACTATATAATGCGCTGACTTTTAACGTTAATAAAATTCCCAAAATTCTGCACTCAAAACCAAGATGACTTAAGTAACTATTTCATGAACTGAAACGCCGGCAAAAGACAAAATAATGTGAAAAAATTTGTTAAATACACATTTTTCCAAATCTACTAGAATTAAAATCGGTTTAAAAATATGCCAAATCCGCTGCCCAGCTATAACAATGAACGTTTTCAACTGACGATAACTTACGATAACTGACTTACGATTTGCAATTGCAGATGATTCTCTGATTGCTAAGTTCTGGCATTAGTACGTTTTTGTCAACTCATTTGGCCAAACAATCAGTAAACCGTCTCAACGTAGATTTTGTATGATTCCATCTTAGCGAACATGATTGTAATATTTACCAATCGCTGTAATCAGCATGTGAAATCGGCAATCATAAATCAGTTATTGTAAATCAGATTTATCTGCTGGAAGCGCCCAATGATTTAAGTGATTTAATCGATAAATTGTGTGCTGCCACCTGAGTAAAAATATTTCTAGTTTTAATACTAGAAACTACCCTTCGAAACTTTAGGCATTTTTGTATGATAAATATACAGTCACATTTAGCTCGTCCAGATAATTTTATACAGAAAACAAAGTAGTATAATCGGAAATTAACGCTTGTCGGATTTAAAGTTCTTGGCTGTACTGAAAATCGGTTTGAAATATGGTTTAATGATGGAAAACCTAAAAGAAATAGCCCTATTTATTATACAGAATCCGAGACTGAGAATCAAGATCATGCAAATTTCATTATTTTAGGACTAATTCGTGATTGATTAGTTTAAGACTATTCTGAACAGAACTAAAATTCTCAGTTTTGTTAAAGTGGTCCAAAATTTACTATAAAAGTAAAGTAAAGTAAAGTATTTCGCCAAAAGCTGTTCAATTCAACCAGCCGAGGAGACAAAAAAACCGACACTTTCTGTCTTTCTAAGCTCAATTTCGTACCTGGATCAAGTATTTACTTACCTTTCTAATAACACTCAATCGGTAGATGCATATTCTATATAGATACAAATTTAGATAGGAGTAAAATTTCGGTTGTGCTACAAAGGGAAATATGATATAGCTCATATTTGTATCGTAGACCGACATTTATTTGATTTACGAACAATTTTCTCGCTGTGTAGAAATTAGAAATTCCCCAGCTCAAGCCAATTAGCATGTCGAACATATTCCGCTTGTCCCCAAGTCTAGACCATCGATTTAATGTAGCTCGGCGCTTTTATTTCTTATCTCTAGTCCTGCTTTTTACCGCCTGAAGAACACAGATACGTTCGAATATAGAATTTGCCAAATAAATACATAAAGATCACTCCCTGCAACATGTTCAAATAGAGTGCACTGTGCGGTACACCGCAATTGGCCGGCGAGAACACTCTCACATAGATGGCATACAGAAACAGGCTCGCAAATTGCACCAGCTGGGTCAGGGTGATATACTTCTTCCACCAAATGCTGGCCTTAACGCCCGGATACTTGGCCGAGAGATAGTAATAGAAGTACATCACAGTGTGCACGAATGAGTTGAACATGCCCACGGCATTGAAGTGCCCACCGGTGCCGTACAGCCGTGTGATCATATATCCACCGGCTACCATGAAAACATGATGATAGATGTGCAGGAAGGTCAACTGTTTGTAGCTTTTGCGCAGCACAAAGCAGACGGTGTCCAGCAGATCTATTAACTTGTTGAAGAAGAACGCAAAGTGCACCATCCGCTCCAGATTCTTATGCTCGTGACCCTGGGGGAAGGTTTCCATGCAGCGTAGATCGCAGATGCGTGCAATGATCAGGTAATAGAAGGTCTGCAAGTGGTGGGTGGAAACAGCCCGTCGATTAAAGCCCTCAATGCCTACTTGGCCATGTACTTACTACGCCAAAGCAGATGCCATTGTAGGCCACCTGCATCAGATTATAAACTTTCAGAAACTTTCTCAAATCGTAGGCCGGTCGATGCTGCATATATTGTGGACCCAATTTTAATACAAAACTCAAGTAAAGTGCTAGAATTAAGCAGACGGGCCATGGTGAATCGGTCAGCGGCAAGGGATTGGGATCTAGTGGGGAAACAGTTGAAATTAGTGGAATTTCTCGAGACACAACTCTGAGTTTGTGGTCTACCGTTTTGTGGTATGTCGAAAATACCGAACATGCTGTCACAACTAATGATTGCTTCCGACTAATGACAATTAGTTGACTTGCCATCAACAAATACCAAAACTGAACAATCTAGCAAACCACTTGATATGCAATTCTTGAACTATTTGAACCCGGTTTCGGGTGGCAGACGTAGAGCAATGTGCACTGTGAACAAATTCCATGCGCTTGCTCTAAGAACTGTCAGATTGATTAGATTTCCGTCCAATTTTCTCAGCGTGTAGAAATTGTAAATGCACAAAAACTCGAAAACGAGACTTACATTTAAGCTTTATTGTTGCTTCTTGTTTTTCGGTCTCAAGTATGCATGATAATAGAAATTCCCAAACATGACTATCATTGAAATGGCCAGCAGAATTTGCAGACAGTTCATGAACAGGGGAAAAGAGCAGCTGGGATTGAAGATCATCATCATTACGGCCTGTATGCCGACGATTGTAAACTGTCCCAGTTGAAGCAGAGTGATGTACTTCTTCCACCAGATACTGCCCTGACTTTGGGGGTACAGGGCGGACTTAAAGTAGTACGAGTACATGACAATATGAACGAAAGTATTGAGGAATCCCATGGTATTGTACTGCCCACCAGAGCCATAGAGGCGATAGGCCATAGGCACGCCGGCGGCCATTAGAACATGATGATACACATGCAGGGCAGTGATCTGTTTGTAACTCTTGCGGAGCACAAAAAATACTGTATCCAGCAAATCGATCAGTTTGTTCAGGAAGTAGGCATAGGTGGCCACTCGATCTATCTGCTTGTGGGGACTGTCCATGGGCAGAGTGGCCATGCAACGCCAGTCGTACACTCCCACAATTATTAGATAGTAAAAGGCCTGCAATTAGAGCATCGTTTTAAGGCCAGTTGATACCACTTGGAGACTGGAACTTACATAAGTGAACAACATGGCATTCATGATGACCTGACTGAGATTGTAGACGAGCAGCACATTCCTCAGATTGTAGGGCTTACGTTGTTCCATAAAATCCCGGCCAAGCTTGAACACAAAGTACAGATAAAAGCCCACAATCAAGAAGGCAGGCCATGCCGGATTGAGGAGTGGCAGTTGAACAGGATCTGTGGATTGGCTTGAATTAGTTTCCTTTCAAGTAATTCGTTTAAATTTACCAGCGCCCGGTCCCAAAAATAGTTCCAATACCTTGGAGTTCATTTCAAGTACTTCGATGGGCAATCAAAATGCCACTTGCTATATCGAATGCAACTAAGTGTGTTGACTATGCTAATTTAGCTTGCAGTTTCGATAGTGCCTTGGGTTTTTAATGATTAAAACAAAAGTCAACATTATTCACAACTGGGCGAGGCGGGGGGGGGGGGGGGGGAAGTTAAATTCATCCAATGCATTTGAATTTTCACGTTTCAAGTGCTTTTTTTTTGCAAAGAACCGAAGGTATTTCCTACTTCTCGTAATAGGCTAAATGTTGACCTACCGCACACGATTCGTTGTAGTTATGTAGCTGCGATTTGACAATCGAGGCATAAATATGTATTCATTGCCTTGAACTGGCGCTTGTGGGTTCGACCCCTGTTTTTCGTTTCACAGTAAACAAATATTCGCAACTCCATGCAGCCCTGGCTTAAAGTCAATTTCTTTTGCCTTGCCTCTGGACACATTAAACTAAATAATTTATGTTAAAATAAAATACCTTATTTAATACAGTACTTAGTATTCACTCTAAGCAGACGGTGAGCCAAACAAAATAGAGATTGTTATACCCGTTCCTAAGGGGATTTTATGTTTAATAACCTTGGAATTATGTTAATTAATAGAGCATTAACAGTAATGTAAGCAGATTGACATGATGTACGCAAACAGCGGAGAGCTCTAGGATCTGTAGTGCAAAATATTAGCTCAGTATCTTGTAGAAGAAGGAACATGATCAAAGTTTCAAACAAACTTGATGTTGGTGTAGTTATACCCGTTACTCGTAGAGTAAAAAGGGTATACTAAAGTCAAAAATGTTGAATAACTCCCACAATTTTTAAGATATCGAGCTCAGATTCTGCAGTGCAGTCTATGTGGCCAATATCTACAATCTCACAAAGAGGATCGTATAATAAATGGCCGAGTTAAAAAAACGTTGCATACTTATCTGAGCCGCATGAAGTTATTAAACTCTAATTGAACTGAGTAACGGGTATTTCGAAGTCGGGCAGGGCCGACTTTAACTTACGCTCTCGTTTTTTTATTTGGTTGTTCTAGCTCTGAGATCTTGACGTTCATATAGACGGAAGGATGTACCGACGGACCTGTTAACTCGGCTGTTGATGCTGAGAATCTAGAATATATCGAATATGCAGTGTTTGGAAGTAACTAGGTATTTGTACCTAGGTACATACCTAGATACAAATTTTGTGTATCTTTTACCTTACCTAGGTATTTTATTTGTTGGTTACCTTTTACCTTACCTAGTTCCAAATTTTCATTTACCTTGTCAATAGGTAAGTTATTAGGTACTTTTTCGTAAGTGTCTTTTTTTGCGACCACGGATCGATATCAATTACTGTTTTGCGTCATCTCTACGCTTTTGGTATTTTGATGATATGCGTTCACACTTAATTTGAGAAAACACTCGAAGATAGGGGAGAGAGAAAAACGGACAGACCCCGCGACAAATAAAACAAACAAAATTTTAAATAGTTTTAAAGATTGGCTTGTAGAATAAATAACGGAAAATTTGGAAACTGTTGTCAATAAGAGTTCAAATTCAAAGGATTCTGAAGACTTTTTCGATTCCAATAATGTAACATTGGACGAAACTGAGAATTGTTATGAAAATTCTAATATTGAAATGAAAGTCTTAACTTATCTTGCCGAGAATTGCAAATCTCTAAATTCTTTACTTAAGTAAAAAAAATATTTGTAATGATTTTTATAAGTATAATACCTTTTTGCCTAGCTCTGCTCCAGTTGAAAGAAAAATACTAACTCCCAAAACAAACAGACTAGGTGACGAAATCTTCGAAACTCTTTTAATGTTAAAAAAGCATGAAAGTATATACGAAACAATATAATAATATAAAGTCAAATGAAATCAAAATGTTGCATTTTAATTCTTTTTTGTGAATTTAAGTTCTTTCAGTGGCTTATATCAATGTGTGACTCTATCAATATTTGTATCGAACTAAGGTTGTTTTGTTTGGACTTATATAATAAAATGGATGAACCAGGCTTTTAAATTTAAAAGTACCAATTTTGTACCTGTACCTTTACCTAGGTACTGAAAATTCAGGATACCTTTTACCTTACCTAGGTATATTTTTTAGCATTTACCTTGTACCTTACCAAGGTAAAAACGAGAAAGCTAAGCTAACTTCGTCTGTGCCGAAGTTTTTATACCCTTGCAAGTGCTCGCTTATATGTTTTCAAAAATAGTCATTTTCCCATTTTCCGACCGATCGTTCGTATGGGAGCTATATGATATAAACATCCGATTTGTCCAAAAATTTGTAAAATTATGTAAAAACATGTGAAACAAACAAATACAAATTTGCAGGATGCTACCATTAAAAACAAAAAAGTTTTTCTAACTAAGACTGATTTTCAGACCTATCTTTTGTATGGCAGCTATACCATATAGTTGTCCGATTTTAATAAAATTTGGTAGAATTGTAAAAGAACATAGAAAACCTACGATTACAAAGTTTGGAGACCTTTCCATTAAAAGGAAAAAAAATTTCATACTAAAACTAGTTTTCAAAACGATTGTTCCTATGGGAGCTATGAGATATAGTCATCCGATCCGGTCGGTTGCGACATATTAGTAGTGTGCAGCAAAAAGAAGACTCTGTGCAAAGTTTCAGCTCAATAGCTTTAAAACTGAGAGATTAGTTTGCAAAGAAACAGACGGACAGACGGACGGACAAAGCTCAATCGACTCAGCTCGTCACCCTGATCAAGAATATATATAGTTTATGGGGTCGGAAATGAATATTTCTATGCGTTGCAAACTTCTGGGCAAAATTATAATACCCTTTGCAAGGGTATAAAAATGAGTACCTTTCCAATCACTGCTAATATGTAATATCAAAATTGCTTCCCTTTGCCTCTTACATACCCGTTTTACTCTAAGAAGCCACATTTTAAACTTTTTTTAGGGCAATTTGTTTGCTTTGTTTATGTTGTAAGAAGTTTGTGGTTGCAACTGTCCAGCTTTCTTGTGCATTTTAAATTGCCAGCACTAACTTCTTATGCTTGATTCTAAGAGGTAACCGCTGACTAATCTAGCTTTTTATTTTAATTGTAAATTCACTTTGCTTGTGCTTTAATCAGTTCTCCTTTCTTTTTGCCTCTCTCTCTTTCTCGCTTCAGTTTAAAATATTTAATAATGGATAAAGAAAACATTAACAGCAACAACAGCAAAAGCCAGCTTGGTGCTGTCCACATCCCACTGGAATGGGAGCAAACACTTTGGATCAACTGCATATCAGCAACTCTAATTACGCCGGAACAATAAACCCAAATGGCCATGTGGATGGTGATGATGATGGGCTTCCGTTTCCTGAAAATAAGGAAATGAGGCAGGCAAGTGGTTTTCGAGCACAAAACTGAATCGAACAACTTCTCTTGGAATTGCCTAAAAACTTAATTAAAAACCAAGAAACAAAAGAGAGCAAAAAAGAAATCATCTAAAAGGGAAAAGAGAGGGCTTAAAGCGCCTGGACGGCGGAGGTCGAGCGGGCCATAAATCAGCACAGTAGACGTGCGGTCCAGCACTGGCCAATTAGTTAGTCCATTGCACGTTGCCTCCCGCCTGCCTCACTGATGACTGCGGCCAAAAGACGTGCGGGTAGCAGCAGCAACAGCAGCCACAACGAGCCGCAGTCCCTGCAGCAACAGCAACTCCAGCAGCAGCAGCAGCAACATCAGGATGTGGATCAGCAGCCGACGTCGCAGGCTCACGAATACCAACAGCTGCTGCAGCACCCACATCATCACCATCACCACCACTACAACAGCAACAGCAGCAGCAGCGGCCACACCAACAGTGGCAACCACCCACAGCAATACCACCAGAGACAACAGCAACAGCCGCATCCAGCGACATTGCGCGATTGCTCCGTTAAATTGCCGCTGGATATTCTGTGAGTATTCCCCACCAAGAAGCCCGCAAATCATTTAGGGTTAGCTAACGATAAGCAGCAAAAAGGTCAGCGCTCTCGCCAGGGCCAACCTCCTTTGGGACCCCCCCGGGGGAAAGGGCGGGCGGGGTCTGCTCCATCTTGTTAATGCCAAATGGACGCACGTCTGAATGGTTTAATAAAATTTACATTTTAACAACAAAACAAATGGAAATTGCATTAACTTTAACGGGGCAATCGTCAACGTTTTCTCATTTCATTTTAATGTCTTATTTTTTGGCTCACATTAACAACGATGGCACAAAACGAAAATGACAGCAAAAATTAATGTGATTTTTGTCAGCATGTTTATGAAGGTGGCCCGAGACGTGGCTAATCCATGGTCTAGGGCAGTGGGTATCAAATTGTGTTTCCCAGATAACTGGGAAGTTTGAAAGCGTACAAATGCGAGACAGAAAGAGCATACACTTTCCCATCTATAGACTCTTGCGTTTGTCAGTAAATGCGGCACCCATTTGGACTTAAGCTTTCCTATATCCAAAAAGGAAAAGAGAAATGTAGCAAGATTTCAGCATTGCCCATTTTTATACCCTTGCAAAGGTTATTATAATTTTGCCCAGAAGTTTGCAACGCATAGAAATATTCATTTCCGATGCCATAAACTATATATATTCTTGATCAGGATGACGAGCTGATTCGATAGAGCTTTGTCCGTCCGTCTGCCTGTCTGTTTCTACGCGAACTAGTCTCTCAGATTTAAAGCTATCGAGCTGAAACTTTGCACAGAGTCTTCTTTTTGCTGCACTCTACTAATATGTCGGAACCGACCGGCTCGGATGACTATATCTTATTGCTCCCTTAGGAACAATCGGTCGAAAAACTAGTTTTAGTAAAAAAACTTTTTTGTTTTCCATGGAAACGTCCCCAAACTTTGTATTCATAGGTTTTCTATGTTTTTTTTATAAATCTACCAAGTTTTATTAAAATCGGACAACTATATGGTATAGCTGCCATACAAAAGATAGGTCTGAAAAACAGTCTTAGTTAGAAAAACTTTTTTGTTTTTAATGGCAGCATCCTACAACTTTGTAGTTGTTTGTTTCACAGTCTTTTACATAATATTAAAAATGTTTGGCCAAATCGGATGACCATATCATCTAGCTCCCATACGAACGATCGGTCGGCAAATGGGAAAACGAGTATTTTTTGAAAATATTTAAGCGAGAGCTTGCAAGGGTTATACCGATTCAATTGTGTTAAACCGATTTCTCGTCGTCTACATAAAGCTACCAATTTGTAGCGCTACAAATAACAGAGCAAAATCTAAAATAAGATGAGAAATCCGCAACAAGTTACATCAAAATAACAGAAAACCGTGAGATGGAGTACCATTTTAAGAGTCACACACCTAGCGGGGTTCATGGAGTGGCCCAGACTAAACCAGTAAGGTCGCTGCAGTCGAGTTTCCCGACTACGAAGTACCCTGTTCATTTGTTTTTTAATTTTTGAAGATGAATGTAACCGGTTTTTGTAACAGCTATTAAATTGTCATCCTGAATGTAGGCAACACTTTTTTCTAGTCCTGACTAACAACTGGGGGGGTGCTCTTATCAGCTCAATTGATTCGCTTATAACTCCGGTGTTTTTTGTCCGATCTGATAGTACTTTTCAGAGAGATATTGGGCCTAGCTTGATGTAAACTAAACCACGAGGCTCTAACTTGAAAATTGTGGATCTGACGGTTTTTTGAGATAAAAGGGTGACGGGTGAGGAATTTTTCAAATCTGAACAAACTTGATCTGCGTACGGCATACATCTAGCTTCATGCAAAAACTTGTGGCTCTATCTCTTATAGCCTCTGAGATCGACGCGTTCATACAGTCAGACAGACGGACAGACGGCTATATCGACTCGGCTGTTCATGCTGATCAAGAATATATATACTTTGTGGGGTCGGAAATGTTTCCTTATCCCTGTTACATACATTCGCACAACCTTATGATCCCCCTTTTCCCATTTTCAATGGGAACTGGGTATAAAAATAGACCGAACAGCGTTTTCAGATTTACTAACGAAGCATTTTTGAGCTGAGTTTGAGAATTTTTGTACTAGCAGTTGACCTACAGCAAGGTTGACCATTTAGGGTCTTAGTTTAGGTTAGGTAGTTCCGACTGACCCCAGGTGGGGTCACACATAGGCCTTAAGGTCCTTCTTGAAACCGGCTGATTATAGGGGTACGTTTGACTAAGAAATCCAGGTGGATCTTTGACGTTTTGGCGAATGCCAATTATTGTTTAGGGGACCCCTTCGTCGCTTCTTCCAAAGCAGAAGTTTTAATCTCATCTCATCTCAGCTGCAAATGAGATGTTCTATAGTTTCTGCGACTTCAGGTTCCAAGCATTTCCTGTCGTTATGCCTAGCTTTGTCGCATGAGCGTCTCCTAGGCAGTGTCCCGTTAGTGCACCCATAAGCAGTCCTACAGTCTCTACTTTGGAGACCGGACGAGGGAGACTTGTCTTGCACATTATTTTAGAGATTCTGCATCTGTTGGTGTTTTCCCACCTAACCATTGCTTCTTTCTCTGCTTTCTCCTCCATCTTGCTGTTTAGCGTCTGTATGGAGATGGATATGTTTAGTGTTTCTTTTTGGCCGAGTACGACTCCGGCTTTAGCAAGACTGTCTGCCATCTCGTTTTCATAGATTTGCACCTTTCTAGAGATGCTGAGGGAATCTAGGACATTAGTGGAGTTGATGGAGTTGTGTCTCTGCATTGCCTTGATTGCCGCTTGGCTGTCTACATACGTAGATATTTATTTGGTTGTTTGGAGCGGGAATTTGCTGCTGGTACTCCATCTGCCATTAGAAATTTCGTTTTAAGTATGGATCTACAGTGCGGCTTAAAAGATATTCAAAGCTTTAGGTTTGACCTCTGCTGGAGGTACCTTAGCCAATTGTCCAATTGATATTATGTTCCCAATGGCCCTGACTGTACATTTTTATGTTGAACCATTAACAATTAAGTTAAAATTGTTGTCACTCTGTGTTGCTGGTACAAAAGTACCCCTAGGACACAATTGTTAGACTGAGTAAGTGGTGTTGCTTACAGCAGTCGCTACTTCCAAAATTTAAGGGTGTACTATAAAACAGTTGCCAAATAAGCCTTCAAATATGTTTCAAGTCTCGAATTGAGATGGCCAAAGCTTAAAACATTTTCATACTAAGCCGACATGGAGCCATCCAACGTGATTAACAGCTTTCATTCATCATTCCACATAAATAAGAACCCTTTTTTTTGGCCCCCAGGATTATGTGCACGAATTCTACAGTATTAAGGCAATGGCCATAAGCCAACTTTTCTGCGCGTTTTTAAGCTTAAAGGCTGTCAACTTGGATGCGTGACAGGCGACAGCTGAAACAACAGTCAAAAGGACCGGAGAGGGAGGGAGGATGGGAGTCAACATGCATATGCGTTTATGCAGATCGCAGTCAAGTGGCAGTCGCCCAGGGGGCGTGAAACGAGGCCAGTTCCCAGTCTTTCGACTACGGCCAGGGGGGGGTAAACTTAAGGCATGTCGTCGTCGTCGCCGTCGTCGTCGTCCTTTACAATGACGGTAGGAAGGCGCAGCTCGGCGTCTGAGGTTTGCAAACGTGGCCGTCAAGTGAAGTGACTCCTGGCGGGCCTCCTCCAGTTTTAGCCATAGCGTGTCGTTACATTTAACGAGGTGTCGCATGCGGAAAGCAGATGGAACTGCCTGTTGCCACATGGCTTTCCCTTTGCTCTATGAAAATGCACTTAGCTGCTGGCCCGACTGCTGACTGCTGTCTCCTGTCTCCCAGTTGCGGCATGCCGGTGCTGCTGCTGCTGCTGCAAATGAAGTCATCCATTAGACGCGGCCGGGTGTGTGCGAGTGTGTGTTGTGAAATAATGCTGGCTTCCAAGTTTTCTGCGGTCTAAGCGGAAACGTTTATAATGGAATTCGCTTAACCGCTGGCGCGGATAAAGGCCAGGCCAGGCCAGGCAAGTGTCGCCCAGCTAATTTCACTCACTCAGAAAAAGGCCTGGATGGAGTTTAAGTGGGACATGCAATTCCAAATTCAAATTCGTCTGTCCCCACGAACTGCTTGTTCTTTTTTTTGTGAGTGCATGAGTCACCGTCAGCCCGGGCAGCTCGAAAGGTCAAACTAATTAGTTTCGGCCCCAGCATTGAGAAGGCGTTCATTAGTTTAATTGCAGTGGATCCTGTACTAATCTATTTTCCTTTCTTTCTCTCCCCCCCATATTTCCCTTTCAGATGGCTACCCAAATCGGCCATGCGCCCGGTGGGCCCCGATACCTCGCACACGGACTGCATACTGGTCGTTGGCGTCTCCCGTCCAAAATTGGCCGTTGTCTTTCTCACGGTCATGCTGATCTCTCTGTTCCTTACCTTTCATGTGCTGTACGACAGTGCCGTGTACAATATACAGGCCGCCCAGGCGGTGCACGAGAGGCATCGCCTCTCCTTGGCTGCGTCGGCCTCAGCGCTGGCCTCCTCCTCATCATCATCTGCTTCCGGCTCCTACGCCTCATCGAATCATTTGCCTGTGTTTGTGAAACCGGTGCCCAGTTCGAATCAGTTGAGCCATCCCATGGTCTTTCCCTCGAGCCGTGTGCATTTCCCCAAAACTAGTCGCCGACTGCCTCAGGTGAGTGAATGGATGGTTGTCCCTCTAATTGCTGCAATTTACGTACCATTTCCGTCTCCCGTTCAGGCCCTCATAATTGGTGTACGAAAGTGTGGCACACGGGCGCTGCTGGAGATGCTGTATCTGCATCCGCGCATACAAAAGGCCGGCGGGGAGGTGCACTTTTTCGACCGGGACGAGAACTATCTAAAGGGGTTGGAATGGTATCGCAAAAAGATGCCCCATTCGTTTCGTGGCCAAATAACTATAGAGAAAAGTCCCAGCTACTTTGTGTCGCCGGAGGTGAGTGTCTCTCTCTCTCGTTTGAGGTCTAATTGCCAATTAGGCTGCACCTGGCAGTCCGTAATTATTAATTGACAGCCAGCTGCCCGGTTCTGGCTGCATCTATCAAATTAAACTGAAACGCCTGGGCCATGTCCCATCCAATTTCCGTGTCCATGTCCGCACGAAATTTTGGCGGAAATGTTTGCAAATTCATTTGACAAACGGCGTCATCTAACACCCAAGTGAATCAGTTGGTTGATTTTTTTCGTTTGTTTGTTTTTGGTTGTTTTTAGCCTTTGACAAGGGTAGCAAGGGTATGATGGGGTTTCGATTATAGATTAGAGCTTATAGACCAGCTCCTTGTTAATTTTGAGAAGCTTTTTTAGGGCTAGTTAACTCAAAGATGGCGCCAACAGCTGTTAAAGGTGACCGGTTGTGAAAGTTTTTGAAGGAAACAACTGTTTCATTAAACCCCCGACCAATTGCACACACTTCACTCAGCGAAAAAATAAAGAATTTCATAAAATCAATAAAATTCTTGATCTAAGTATGAATTTTTGATACCGTTTTTCTTGATCCGAAAACTTGAATACTTTATGCAAGTACCAATCATTCACAAATCAAGCAGATTAGTTCCTGAATCAAGTGCTAAACAGACTCAAATTCCAGATTGCTTGTTCTTGAATCAATAGAATGCAGCATTATCATAAATTGAGAATCTTCTTTCTAGATTCCAATCTTTTTCACATATTCCAATCATACAACAATTTAAAATCAGTTGGTTTTCTCCATTTTGTTTGAATTTATTTCAATGAAAATTAATGGTTAAGCCATTTAGCAAGTTTTAGTCGGCTCGAGGAATACACCACACCTCAAAGCAGCATCAGTCTTTGCCTGTCAACCGTGAGTCGAACAGCCGGCTCTCCATGCCAGCAATGCCATAACTGCTTGGGAATTTCATAGCAATATGAGTGCAAAAATCGATTGCGCTCTCCGCTCGCTCACTGCTAGAGCAAGTTCAACGTTGTGTTCTCTCAAATGTGCTTGCTCTTCTATCTTTTGCTTTTCCTCACTCCCCTTACCCAAAAAACACTATACTGAAAACGAATTTAGCTCGATTTCAAGAGCAAAATTCTTGAAAATTCAAGAACGTATACTTTTTTTTTTAAAACCGTTCGTTCTTGAGTTATTCTTTCGCTGGTGAAAAACGTTTGTCTAAAGATTAAATAGGTATACCAGATTAAAGACCATTGACTTGTGCGTTTTGTAGAATTAAGTTAAGAAACTTTGCTACTGGGCACTCAGTCTAATACCATTGTTCCACTGGCACATTCTTGAGGTCATTCGCTGTTTGAGCTGAATGACCTCATTCCTTCTGTGTACTTCTCCACATGAGAGAAATGTCCATTCGCTGCGGATGATCAGTGACTACATATGACATTCGCCCAAGCATTTTTTTTAGCTTTTTCCGGCTAAAAGGCTAGACTTTCTATCGATAAGTCCAAGTTTCATCAATAGAACAGCTGATTGTGAGAGGTCTAGATAAGCGGCCAAACTTAAAATCTTTTAAAAATAATAATAACATTTGATTTTTAGATTAATATAACCGGAAAACAGGCCGTTATCCATGACAACATGCCATTTTTTACAGTTGGTATGAGAACTTTAAGGCGATCCGAAGGTATCAAAGGAACTCGCATCTGTATGCCTGCCAACTGTCCGATATTCGGCTGAGGAGCCAAGCGTTTACTAGGCAAATGCAATTCGCTTATCTAATGGTATAGCCATTCGGAAATTCATATCCTGTTTTGCTATTCCTTGCAAGCAATTTACAAGAACCTTAACGTTGGTCCTCGCTCTCTAGCAGTTGTCATATGCACTCTACATTTTTCTGGCAAATCCACAGCAAGGCAGTTAAATCCATTTCATAGAAATATCAAAACAAACCAAACAGCTGATCTTTGTTTACTTTAATTCAGCGATGTTTAAGAAGAGAGGCTCTCTGACGCTCTCTGTCTCTCTCCGACACTCACTGAAGCATTACTTCGGCAAGCATTCGGCGTTAATTACCGAAAGTGTTCGGCCCCTGGGCGCAATGGGTGAACATCGCTGCTTTAATTTAATCATTTGACCATTCGCGTGTAACCGTGATAGACATTCGTCAGTGGAACAAGGAAAACTCACTTTTTCAGAATGTGCCAGTGGAACAAGGATATTAAACAGGCTTTAAAAGTGCGGAAAACATTTCCGAATTGCCACAAACATATCCTAGCCGTTTTTAAGCATCGAAGTTAGCTTGATTGAACCACAATTGGTAACAAAATCAAAAATATCCCGGCTCAAAGGACTTTTTCTATAAAATAATCCGATTTTTCTCTCAGTTCAAGGCCTCATAACAACTCTTATCTGTCAGTAACCCCATAAATTCATAAACCAACAAAGATTCTCAATCAAATTCAAGCTCAAGGGTATTTGCCAGTCGTTGCCTACCACTTCAGTGGCCTCTGCCTGTTTTTATTTTCCACTACTTTTTGCTGTTACCCGCAGAGTGTACCCAGAAATTGGGTTTTGCTGATGCAATTTGGGCCGCTCAGAGCCAGAGCCCCGGAAGTTGCATGTGTCACACGAGAGGACAAGGCAATATTTTATGCTGTTCGCTTTCAATTTTAACTGCCTGCCGCATTGCTTCACATTTCAATTTGTTAGTGCACCTGCAGGACCCCGGATAAATCCTCATTAATGTCGTTATGAATATTTATTGACACACGTCTCGCTGTCCCTGGCCGGAGACGGAAGGAAGGAGCCACTTTGCCATAAGAAGAAGTGAAGTTTAAATTTCGCGCAATTGTGTCAATTTAATGTGCCTCGGTGTCGTGAGTCTGGAAATTAGCTATAAATAATGCAGTTCCCCATGGTGTGCTTTGGCCTGGACCCAAGAACCCCACATGGCCAGGGCCCGGCCCATCTAATTTCCGTGTATTCATGTTGACATTAAATTTTCTCTGGTTGCATTTTGACTGAAGAATAAACAAAAACCGCGGGGGCAAAGCAAACGGAAAATGTTTCATCAAGATGAAAAGTTGTGAGCGCTGCCAACTTTTCAGAACTTGTTGCATACTTTTAGGGGCTCTCATTGAAATTGATTAACTTTATTTACTCGGCTCGTTTCGCCCATTTGCACGGCTATTTATACTTACATACAACGTGGCAAATTCAAGGACTCTGAGCACCCCAGTCAATATATAAACAGTAGCGGGAGACTGCGTCGGAGCAGTAGGGGGGAGGGGGAGGACGAGGACGCTAGGAAAGGCAACCAGCCTGTCGACATTGTATGGCAATATTTACCAGTTTAATTAAATTGTTCACAGCACACTTGCTGCGATAGTGCGCTGCCACCACACTGTGAAACAAAGTTGAGGTAACTTGGACAAAAAAGGTGGCTGTCTTAGGATTTGCCACACAGTTGCTCCGGGTCAGTTTGAAGTCCTCTCTAGGATGTTTCTAGGAACCTTGTTTGGAAGCATTATGGAAAGTAGAAGAAACAATGTTTAGTTTTGGAGTGGATGCAAAGCATTGGTTCAGTTCAATATGCCACAGCTGGAAGTGAATGTCCTTTTTTCAGGTGTATAGATTACATGTATTTCGGGAAAGAGATGGTCGACTCAACCCTCAGCTGAAGCCTCTAAGCCTAGAAATGCTAAAAGCTCGGATAAGTGAACTTTACTCCATGGACACATCAGGTATTCAGCTTATGTGGCAGCCAACTTAGCCAAGTTCTGACAACTCTAATAGGCCCAGGACCTTACCAGTAACTGTGTTGCCAGTTCGCCAACTGTGCCGGGTTATAATTTTGAAATTTGAAAAGGGATTTGTGTACAATATTTCACCGATTTCATACCCGTTATCTTTCGCAGGTGCCGGAACGTGTTAGGGCCATGAATGCCAGCATCAAGCTGCTACTGATTGTGCGTGAACCAGTGACCAGAGCCATTTCGGATTACACACAATTGCGTAGCCATGCGGCTACAGCCATTCTGCCGCTGGCCGAGAGTTCTGGTAATGGAGCAACACCCAAGATGCCATCGCAATCCTTGCTCTATGCCAAACTGCGTACAGCTCAGGGCTATGACAATGCATTGGGCAGCGGTGCTGGGGCCAAGGAGACAAAGATGAGTGCACGAAGGGGCTCCGCCGCCGCCATCGCCACAGCAACAACAACAACCACCACGCCCACACCCAGCGCCGCCCAAATGGCAGCCAAGTAAGTGAAGACGAGAACGTTGACATGCAAATGAAATGCAAACTGCAAATGAAAGTTGGCCAAAAAGCAAAAAAAAATCGGAATCCAAATGCTGATGAGGAAAGTTCAGTCTTGTGGTGTCACTTGTTGACAGAGGGCGTTGGTGTTTAACTTGTCTGGGCTGGACTGTTCATTTGCAGCTGTTGCCAATTCAATTTGCCGTCTGTATAATTATCTCCACTGTCTGTGTTTTAGGTCCTTTGAGGAGTTGGCCATATTTCCCAATGGCACCGTTAACGAGGCGTATCGACCGCTCAGCATATCCATGTACCATGTACATCTCCATCGCTGGCTGGAGGTATTCCCACGCGAGCAATTGCTGGTGGTTAATGGAGATCGCCTCATAGAGGATCCCGTGTCGCAATTGAAGCGGATTGAGGCGTTTTTGGGTGAGCATGAAGAGAGCAAAAGAGGGCAGTTTGATAAGTTGAAGTATTATAATGGTTTTTTGTCCAATAAAGATTGCATGTCTGATAGATCGAGTTCAAAACATAAAAATCCATCAAATATAATATTAAAAGGCACCAAATCGATATTTGTTATATCGATTACACCAACAATCGATAAGTCCATCCATCCATTCATGAAATCCATTAAAAAAAGCACCAACCCGATATTTTGTATATCGATTCCACCAAATATCGATAAATAGTTACATTTTAAAGTCGTTGAAACATCAAAATCGTTAGTATCCATATTTAAATGCACGAAATCGATACTTGTTATGTAGACTCAACCAAATATCGATAAATCATTAAGTTATAAAGAATTTAAACTCACTGGAGAGCATTTTAAAACATAAAAATTCATAAAAAGCAATATAAAAAGGCATCGAAATCGATAAGGGCCATATCGATTCCACCAAATCTCGATAAATCTTTGAATTCTATATCCTTTCAACACACTGATGGCTTTATAAAACATCAAAGTCGTTGATATCCATATTAGAATGCACGAAATCGATATTTATATGTAGATTCCACCAAATATCGATAAGTTATTAGGTTTTAAAGAATTAAAACCCACTGGAGAGCTTTATAAAACGCAAAAATATATCAAATGCTAAATTAAACGGCGCGAAATCTATATTAGAAACATTAATTGCACCAACTATAGATAAATTGTTCGTTTCTAAATCCTTTCAACGCACTGAAAGCTTTTTAAAACATAAAAATCGTTAATATCCATAAAAAAAATGCAGGAAATCGATATTTCTTATGTAGATTCCAAGAAATATCGATAAATTATTTAGTTCTAAGGTGTTTTAACTGTTTAAAACATACAAACCCATAAAAAGCTATGATACGAAATAGATTTTTAAAATATTAGAAATATCGATTTCACCAAATATCGATAAATCTTTAATTTCTAAAGCCTTTCAAAATACTGTTGGCTTTATAAAACATTAAAATGCCTGAATGCCAAATTAAAAAGAACGAAATCGATATTAGACTTATCGATTCCACCAAATATCGATAAATCTTTAATTTCTAAGTAATTTCAAGGCACTAAAAAGATTTTTAAACATCACAGTCGGTAGTATCAAATATTGAAACTTATAAAATCGGTACTAGATTTCAAGACTATCAAATTTCAATATATCTGTGTTGAATAAAACCTTTTTTAATCATCTGAAAATCTTTTTAAGAACATAAAATTCTGGAAAATTAAATATAACATTTAATAAAATAGGTATTAAACAAGAAAATTAGCCGAATGCGGCAAAGATTCGGCATCAATATAAAATAATGGTTACTAATTGAATAAAATTAGCCACAAACAGAACACTTAAATGAATTGTTCAATACAAAAAGGTCAACCATTACTCTAATGTCTGCAAGCTCTATGACTTATCAAACTCCCCTCTTGCCATACCAATGAACTACTCATGAATTACTAATCCCTGTTTCTTGCAGGCATCGAGCATCGTGTGCGTAGCGAACACTTCTATTTCAATGAGACCAAGGGCTTCTATTGCCTGCGCTATGACAACGGCGACCGCTGTCTGCGCGAGACCAAGGGACGCAAACATCCGCATGTGGATCCCGTGGTGGTCTCCAGATTGCGTAAATTCTTTGCCGAATACAATCAACGCTTCTACGAGCTGGTGGGCGAGGATCTGGGCTGGCCGGAGGAATAGGGGAGCGGCTGAAATTGAGAAACATGGACTGATGTTTAAAACCATTTAAGAACTCCTCGAACTAGGGCAATTGGTGCGTTCCACTTTCTTTTCCTTTTTTTTTTCTGTTTGCTGTAAATTTTCTGTCTGGGTAGCGAAGTGCAGGGTAAATACATTCAGCCAGCGGTCAATCACTTGGGACTGCGGACTGTGCATTTAATTACAAACAGAACAAACATTTGGTCAGGCAGAAAACTGTGTAAAAAGCATAGCACAGATTTCAGGGCAGGACGCGTTGCGCAATGTTTCTGCCTGACAGTTCAATTATGCGAACTTTTGCACAGAGCGCGGGTATCGAACAACTGCAGCCCGCCGGGTGGGATGCAAATTTGCCTTTACACCAAGCGGGAACACAAATAAAACATTTAAAAACGAAAGCACTAAAATATACTGCGCGCCTTTTTGTGTGCAGGAGGCCATGAAAATGTTTGGAGGAAAATAAAAAGCAATATCTACATGATGTTCGAAGGTTACTCATTGGAGTACCAGAGTGTGTGTGTGTGTGGTCTCTTCCGCTCTCTCCCTCTGTGTGTGTGTCAGTGTGTGTGTGTGTGTCAGAGAGCATAAAAATTAATTAAGCAACTAAATGTGATTTTATAGCTTGTAAGTGAAGAACGAATTGAAATTAATTGCAATTGAGTTTGGAGCAAATGAAGGAGGGGGAGAGAGCGTGAAAGCCAGGACTCATTTCAGAGGCAATTAAATGTATTTAGACTTAAAAGTCGGCTGAATTAAATGTGTGCATAGAACCATGAAAACTAAACATATCATAGCAGATTTAACTCGTACGGTGTTACATATCAAAAGAAATGCTAAAACCAACCATGAAAACGAAACATATCAGCTGCAATCAGCGGCACAACCAGAAAATATATACAAATATATATATATATACATATAGAAACATATACCATAGTATCTACAACTAAATGTTATATATACAGATAAAAACGATACTTTTGTTATTCATTTTTAGTTGTTAACCCCCTCTGGGCGCGTCATAGTCGACTTAGACAAACTAACTAGCTGCATAATATTAACTTGTATAACTAGATTAATGCTGCACTGCCTAAAATTAAATTAAATAACTAAATGAAAGAAACATATTTTGCACCCACATCAAAATGTAAGATTTATTAAAAACAACCAGTTTTTTAATACATTTTTAGTCACAATTATTTTGTATTCCTAAACGACAGAGAGAGAGAGAGAGTAAACCAAGTAAGGCCAGGCCATTTAACTATACCAAAAAACACATATCAAGAGAAAGACACAGGTATTATTACACACTGAGCGTCACTTGGTTATGATAGTATGCCTATCGAAGTTATCGAAATTATTGTATGATTTTGTAATTAAGGCAAAAACGAGCTTACCTGGGTATATATTTGGTAGTACTATGAAATGTTGCAACCTTAAAACTTACTAATTTTATTTCTGGAAACCCAATTTTAATCCAAATCATTTTTGCAATACTTTCCGTTTTGCCTAGGCTTTTTTGAGTCTTCTGTTCAGGTACCCAATCTTTTTAATAAATAACCATTTGAATAGTACCATTTCCTTTTCCATTTTATTGAATTTCTAACTCCAGTTAACTGAGCATTAAGAAACTGAATTCTAATCGTCTTTGAAAATGATTTAACTGTCTATTTAATTCCTGGATTTCTCAGCGTTGCATCGTTTGAGAATATTAGAAATCTCTATATATTTATTAACGGCTTTGAAAAGGGAACAATATCGATACTTTTTCTTTGAAAATACCGTTATCGATTATTTTTTTGAGGCAATGGAATATATATCGAAATATATCGAAGCAGCTTTTCGAATGCTTTATATTCAAATATCACTTTAAGGACCTTTAGGTGTGTGTGACCCCATCTGGGGTCAGCCGAAACTACCTGCCAACATTGAAATATGCTGAATTTTAAAATTAAGCTTCAATTGATGATATAAATGTGAAGAGTATAAAAGCGCTTCAAATCGAATACAAATTAAAAAAAAAAATTGCATTAAAAAGTTGAGCTCTATGAAGTTTTTAACAACATTTTATGGAAAAGTTTGCCCATCTTTTGCCATAAATTATACAAAATACATTATTTTTTATCTATATTTTGTAAGGCTGCAATCCGGGCCTTTCGTCTCGAATGTTTTGGTTCCTCAAACCAGACACAGAATCGGACCTTCCAAATTGTTAACCTTCTAAGTGTTGAACTTGTCCGAAATGGACTCTCTTTGCATGGAACAGATTTATTCAGAACTTATCTCCAAAGTATCACATACCCTGTTTATATATAAATAAATTATCATGATAAATTCTCTTTAAAGTATGCTATGCTTATGAGTATTACTAAGTCAGGACAACAATAACTTATATTTGGCTTACTATACAGAGAAAAAAAAGGAAATTATATCCTTTTGGGAAGGATATGTCTTAAATATCCTTTTTATCATCCGACGGAGCTGAAAATCATACGAAGGATATGAAAAATGATCATCCTTCGGATATAAGACATATCTTTTCCAAATGGATCTTTTTTGGATCTTTTTTATTCTGTGTATTAATTCGTTTTAAATAACTTCAACTAGTCAATCTAAGTGTAAGCAAAATTTCGGACTTTGTATATTGCTGGCCTAACTGTCTCTCAATTTCTCATTTATATTGATAATTGTTTTAGGAAATAAAGTTGACATACTTTTAGGGGCATTTATCATGAAATTCTAAACGGGAAAAAAATGTATTGACCAGACAACAAATTTTTACAAATATTTATTTATTAATTACAGTGCTGAATCGGAGCACTATCATTTAAAAACTAAATTTTACGATTTTGAAAAGAATACCAAAAACATGAGTCAAGTTGTGGCAAAACAGCTCCTCGTTTTTAAGGTCAGGTTAGCGTCTTTTTAGAAGTCCCGCTAAAGGTAGAGAAGGTTTTTAATTATATCTTTAATGAATAAGATCAATTCGGTTATTAGATGTCTGTAAGCTGCCAACTCTTAAAATGTATATCGTTTTGTTTTACCAGAAAGTGTATCCCACTATCTAAGATTCTGTGAAAAAGCATCAAACCATAACCTTTGGTTTGATAAGTAAAGGAACGAGTCTGAGAACCTTAGACTTTCCAACGGTTTTGGAATCCCTGAGCGAACTTTCTGCAGAATTTGCTTGAGATTTTATAGTGTTTTGCAGCTTTGATTCCTAGATTTTAAACTCAGTTTGAACAAAGTCCTTAAAAATTGTCAAATGACTCCTAAGTTACCATAATGACCCAATTATTCTAAGGAAATTGCTACTTTTTTAATATTTCGAAAATATTAATAATATTGATATAGGTATTTTTGAAATATGTGGCAACCCTAGTGGAAATTCTTCACCAAAACTGAAGTAGCGATTCAAAAATGGCCAATTTAACGTATAATGTTACAACAAATTGTACAAAAATATAGATAAAGTTTTATTTGTGTATTATTTTTGGGTTGAGGCCTCACAAAACAAAGTGCATTGTTTGAAATATCTTGGGATTGGTTTATAAACAATGTACAGACAAGCGGCTGGAGGTAAAAGTGTTCTTCTATCACACTTTTCTCAATTCCAACGATTTTCCTTAGGTGCATGATGATTTATAACTTACAGAATGAAATGAACTTCAAAATGCATACCACAACCAAGTGGCGCCCAGTGTGACATCCAGCAGCTAAATTAATGTTAGTTCTTACAATTATATTTCGTGTACTTTCGATACCAAAAAACTGTTACCTAAACAAAAATCAAGCATATCAACTCAATGTGAACAAAACTTAACTTAGGCTAACCAAATAACTCGTACTACGTATTCATATCAGACCCAACGTTGCAAACCATATTTGATTTGACATCACTTCTACTTAGTTACTAAGGGATCTTCAGCACAGAACTGGCATAAATAGCAATTAGGATACCTTAGTTCTTACAGTTCTTACAGTTATTATGCTGATCTCCCCCACAATGAACCGAAGCAACAGCAAACCAAAAAACAAAAAACAAAAGTGAAAACCAAACCAAAGCAATATCAAATTACAAAAACAAAGACTGAAGGTCCTCCGCAAAATGTTTTATCAATTGTTTTTCGTTTCGAAAACCAACAATTATCGTATATAGGCATGAGAGACAACGAATGTTTTTAATTTGTTATATTTTTATACAGAATTGCGATAGCCGATACCAAATGGAAACCTTGCTAAATTAGTCAACTATTTCAAAATACATGTGCTATATATATATCGTATATATATGTGTGCAGTTACATTTTGTCCTTGAACTAAGCGCCAATGCATATCAACCAAGTTTAACTCAACTCTAACTCCTCCATTATTGATATTGATGTATTGTCTATGTAAAACTTGAAAACAAAAACAAAAAACAAAAACCACAACTATAATGTACCTTACGAAAAGCAAACTCTATTTCTTTAACTCTCAACTCTTGTAACTTATTCAAACTTTCAATGTACATACAAAAAAAAATACAAAATTGATCCACAAATTGTATGAAAACCAAAATCAACATTTTAAGCTATGAAACATTTTACCGCATGCAATGAATAAATGTACCAAAAAAAAAGGAAGAAGACCAAGTCATTTCAAGGGTTAAGGTTAGTGGAGACAGCAACCATTGTGGAGAAGCTTTTTGCAGGGAGAAAGCACTCGAGCAGCTTTTGCCTGCACTTACAACTGCTAGAAATGCTAGAAATCGAATCAGTTGCTGTTGGGATTTCCGGAACAGCGGTGCTCGAGCGGATTAGTTTTTAACTAAGCAAATTTCGAATAAAAATGTGGAAATCTAGTATACAAAATAGTCAACGCTTTGGATGCGCTAATCAGCTTTTAATTGTCATAGATAGAAAACTCTCTTCGGGTGGCATACTCTGTCAGCAGGTGAGTGAGATTCTAATGTTAAGAGAGCGAGAGAGTGAGAGAGAGAGCGAGCTTTTGTTGTTTACAAACAATAAATCTATGTGCAAATTTGGCTGCCCTCTCAACAGACCCACTTGGAATTTGTAGAGAAAACACCTCCACGCACTGACGAGAAATGGCAGCTGGCAAAGCCTTACAAATCAGTTCCGGGACCCAGCAGTTGGCGCTTGTTATCCTTCTTTCTGCCGGGAGGTAAGCTCAAAAATTGCCTAAAAACACACAAATTGTGCACTTTACCACTAAATATTATATTTTATTTTAAAACTAGATTAGGAATCTAGTTTGTAGAATATATAAAATTTTAGTTTTCAAACAAACCTTTCAAATTCCTTTTTCACAAAAAAAGTTTTAAACTTTTAGAGATTCCTCTATGATATCCTGTCTAATTACTTACTCTAATTACCTGTCATTTTTACTTAATTTCCTTTAAAACATATCTAAAGTATTAAATAGAAAACTTTTCTGAAATATACTTCAGAGGTATTCAGTTAGAGCAAAGATAATGTCAAATGTAGAACTAGTTTCTTAAATGTGGAAAGAAATCAGTTTTTTAGAGCATAAACCGAAAATTGTTTGGCTTTCAAATATTAATCAAAAGATTGTAGCGGTTCTTGGTAAATTGTGGGGATCGAAAAGCCAGCGATGGTCATGCCTGGCCCGCAGCGGCCGAACAGATTTCGCTCTTCACACCGACACAAGCCCATGATACAAGAGAGAGAGAGAGAGAGAGAGAGAGAGAGAGAGAGAGAGAGAGAGAGAGAGAGAGAGAGAGGGGTAAGGTGGCATCAGTGTGAGCTCTCTGCAAAGTACCTTCACATTCAGTGCTGCGCGTACGCTTGAAGCGTAAGCTTTTGCCCATTATACAAAAAGAGAGGTGAGGTGGCTTCAGTGTGAGTTCTCTTCAAAGTACCTTCACGTTCAGAGCTCTTGAGGCACTCTTGACTCTTGAAGCGTAAGCTTTTGCCAAAAGTACGCATCACACTGACGCCTTACCTTTATTGTTGCATCATGCACAAACCGAACGCATGCAAAGAGCTGTGCAAAGAGAACAAACAGCTTTTTAGTCGCTGGCCAGCCATCTATGTAGTAGGTCAGAGCTGGTTTGAGTAGCTTTTTAATTGACAATAATTACATCTTTTTGGTTTGGGAATGGTATTTGCCAGCACTTCTCTTATCACATCTCTATCTATGTATATACAAATTATTGTTAGTCTGTCTATCTGTCTGCCCCCTATACCTGCCTAAGCCTTATATCCCATTGCCATGAACTTTGGAAAATATTGCAATATTTTCTTGCTTTTATGTCGCACCTGCAGGTGAAGATTATCAATTGAATTCCCAGTCATAAGCGCCTAAGCAGATGCGAAATGTTATGTAGCCTATCAAAACATCCAGAAACGGGAACTAATGAGCTAGAAATTACCTTTACAAGAACTACACATATTAGTAGGTTCTTTAGTTTACAGGAACTTATTTTTAAGCCGACAAGAACTACACATTATTATTAGGTTCTTCGTTTTACAGGAACTTATTTTTAAGCCAATCATAGCCGATCTTTATGTCGATAGAGAAAGAATCATAGGCTATGTCTTAAGTCTCTGAGCAGGTTCGAAAGCGTATACAAAAGGTTCACAGCCAAATATGAAAACGTATATAAAATAAGCACTTTAAGTTTATGATGTTGGATAATTTACTGGCTTAGAACCGGTTTCGAATTGGTTCAAACTTAACTTAGAGCCATTTGTCAGAGTAACTTAAGCAATGAACGTGAAAATTCTTTTGAATTCTGGTTATATGAGGTGGATTTTTACTGGATTAAAAGTTATTTATCTTTACATTTGGTATGTGGCCTGGTACTATAAAGTTTGACATTTTTATACTCTGTACCGTAGGTACACAGAGTATTATAAGTTTGTGCAAAAGTATGTAACAGGCAGAAGGAAGCTTCTCCGACCCCATAAAGTATATATATTCTTGATCAGCATCAACTTCCGAGTCGATATAGCCATGTCCGTCTGTCCGTCTGTCTGTCCGTATGAACGCACAGATCTCAGAGATGGTAAGAGATAGAGGTTTGACATGTATGGGATATATGCTTCTTATGTCTGCAGGCAGATCAAGTTAATTTTCAATTTTGGCCACGCCCCCTCCCGCCCCCGCAATTTAGAAAAAACGTCATATCATCCACAGTTTTGAAGATAGATGGCTTGTTCCTTTTGTACATATTTAGTTATTAGGATAACTTATCGATCCGCCAAAGGAATAAAGAAGATCGGATGAACGGTTTTCGAGTTATGACCAAAAGACAAATTTTCTTGGTACAGAGTATGTTATAGTCGGGCTTGACCGACTTTCTTTCTTGTTTCCACTTTAAAAGTGGTTTAGATCCAATAATTATTGTCAACATTGTGTAGGACTCGAACCTAGCAGCCTTTGCACATCTCACTATCGGAATTTCGTTTTATTGCACTTCGCCAATGCATACGAAATCAGTCAGTCAGTTCAATAAGCATGCGAATATGCATAGATGAGTGAGAGAAGAGAGAGACTTAAGAAGTTGTGGCAATTGACTATACGCATTGAAGTTGCCTTGCGTAAAATCACAAAGAATGCGGCCGGTGCGTATAGGCAGCGGGCACCCCTGACATAAATTATAAGAACTGCAGGGTAGTTTTGCTCTATTGTTTGGTTTTGTTTAAACAAAACGTTTTCTGTTTGTTAGTAAACATTTGTAAAAGGTAAAGTTTGAAAGTTAAGGAAGATTTGTGGTACTTAAGATAAGGGTTACAGTTAAGAGTTACAGGTACAAGAAGAATTGCGACTCTATTTTAGTTCCCTTGGCTATTATTTACGTCTCTTACATCCTTAAGTTCGACCCAGCCTTAGGTAACTAAGTGTATCAATTTTATTATAACATTTCTCTGCCTACCCTTAGGCAAACTCCACCAAACCAATCTTGTACAAATGAATCGCCGACTGCGGGAGTACTATGGCAATATATATCGCCTGCCCGGACTAATGGGTAAACCAGATGTTATCTTTACATACAACCCACAGGATTTCGAGGTGACCTATCGCAATGAAGGCGTTTGGCCCATACGCATTGGCCTCGAAAGTTTCAGTTACTATCGAAAGGTGCAACGGCCGGATGTCTTTAAGGGTATGGGTGGGCTGGTTTCAGAGTAAGACTGCTAGAGTAAGATTAAACTTAAAGGAGAATCATTTTCCATTCATTATTAACAGACAGGGCCAGGACTGGGCTGACATACGCAACAAAGTGAATCCAGTGTTGATGAAGGTACAAAACGTCAGGCAGAATCTACCTCAGTTGGATCAAATAACTCAGGAGTTTGTCGACAAGTGAGTGTTAAGTGTTACAACTAATCGATGATAATCCAACTGTTTTTTAGACTGGAAACACTAAGGGATCCTCTAAATCATACACTGCGAGCGGACTTTCATCAGCAACTAAAGATGTGGGCCTTTGAGTCCATCAGTTATGTGGCCCTGGACACACGCATGGGCCTGCTAAGTGAACAGCCCGATCCGAATGCCTCACGTCTGGCCAAACACATGTCCGATTTCTTCAGCTCTAGCTTTGAGTATGATGTACAGCCCTCGATTTGGCCGTACTACCACACACGCGGATTTAAGCGTTTCCTCAAGACCTATGATGCCATCACAGAGATCACCATCAATTACATAGAGGCGGCCATTGAACGCTTCGACCAGGACAGGCAAACCAAAACCAAATGTGTTTTGGAGCAACTGTTGGCTCTCAACAAACAGGTGGCTGTGGTTATGGTCATGGATATGCTGATGGCGGGCATAGACACGGTGGGTTCTTTGCCTTAAGTCAACCTTGTTCAATTCATAGCAACTATTTACTATAGACCTCCTCGGCCTTTGTAACAATACTCTATCACCTGGCAAGGAATCCCTCCAAGCAATTGCTTTTGCGCCGCGAGCTACAACGCTTGCTGCCCGATCCGAAGGCCCCGCTGACCGAGGAGAACACCAAAAATATGCCTTACCTAAGAGCCTGCATCAAGGAGGGTTTGCGTATCACTTCCATCACTCCGGGAAACTTTCGCATTACCAGCAAGGATCTGGTGCTATCTGGTTATCGTGTGCCACGTGGCACGGGCGTCTTAATGGGTGTGCTAGAGTTGTCCAACAGCGATGAGTACTTTGCTCAGAGTGCTGAATTTATGCCCGAACGTTGGCTCAAGATGAATAACTCCTGCCCGGAGGCGCGCTCACGAAATCCGTTTGTTTATCTACCCTTTGGCTTTGGACCACGCACCTGTATAGGCAAACGCATAGCTGAATTGGAGATGGAGACGCTGCTGGTGCGACTGTTGCGTCGCTATAAGATTAGCTGGCTGGGCAAGGATACACTGCAGTATGAGAGCACCATTATACTGTCCCCCTGTGGTGATATACGGTTTAGGTTTGAACCGGTTGTGGATGATGATAAATGTTAGTTGGGTCCTTAAAGTAGGCAACGTTTTGATTCCAGGCCTGTTTACTCAAAGTATTCTTCACTAACAATATAAAAATGTACAAAAAAAGGTTGGCTTAGCGCCGGTTGCGTCCGCGAAAACGATGATGACTCGGTGCATCCCGCCTGTGTTGAAATTTCTGCTGCTGCTGCTGTTGGTGGGGCGTCTGTTCAGCCTGATGAGCCAGCGAGATGTTGGCCCTGGTGGCTTCCTCCAGGTCAGAGGTAGCGGAATGTTGTTCATCCAGCTCCGAAGTGGGTGTGGAATGAGCTGTGGAAGCAGCCGAACTAATGTCAAGGGAAAAGGTTCATTCCAGAATTGTAAACTCACCCATAGCAAATGGAGTGGTGGCTGTTTTCACCAGAGGTGGCATTCCCAAACAGGTGTTAAAGTTGGTGGGCGAACCTTTTGAAATGGATGAGATTCAGGTAAGTAGGATACAAGTAGCAAGGGGTCATCAGGCTAACCGATGGGACTATAGAATATATCTTCAGAGGAGGTGGCTGGGGTGAGGGTGTCAATGGTGGCATAGTTGGTTAGGGTTTGGTTTTCTGGCTGATAAACAGTGCATTCGCTGCTGCAGTCTGTGTCGTCCGAGTTGTCTTCGATGGTTGGGGAAACGGTATTGGGAATGGGTTTAGGAGCGGGAGCGGGAGCGGGTTCAGTGTGGGCTGTTTTGTTTAAACACATGCACGGAGTAACAGAAACACAAACAAAATACTATGGTTACAATGTTAATTTATCATCAGATCAGATCAGCTAGGATCAACTCGGATTACCTGCAGCTGCTGTGCTGTTGTAGCGACTCGTTTGGTTATTCATCAAGGCAGCATTCAGGTGAATCGGCAGAGCCTTCCGCTGTTCCTCCTCCTTGGGCTGGTTCGGGGCTATACCTTGCAGAGAGACGGGTAGAGCAAGAGTCAGAGAAGCAGCAGACTTAGGGCAGATCAATGGGCTGTGGTTTTTCTTTCGGATTGTATTTCATGATAATAATTTTCAAGTTCAGTTGCTTCAGTTCTACGCTTAAATTGATAATCGATACTTGGAGTTAAACTAGACTTAGTGGGCTAAGCGGAAGTGCATAATAACTGTGTTTTTTTTTGTTTAATATCCATTACCAACTTCCGTCTGCTCCTGGTCGCCATTATGTTTCTCCTTGTCCTTTTCCAAATGCTCATTGGTGTCCTGGAAGTCGGTTAAAACAAACATGTTTTATTTGGTTTGCCTAAACTTAGCTCTCGTCCTACCTTTTTCAAATCCTGCTCCTCATCGCTGTTGACCTGCTCACTGGTATTGGATTCAGAGCTGGAGCTGGTCTCGTCGCTGCTCGCGTTCTCCTCCTCCGGATTGGGCACAAAATCTGAATCATCTTCGGAATTTTCATTGGCATATTTGGCTATCAGTTCCGAAATGGTTAGGTTCGCCTCGGTTTCAATGTTGGTTTCTTCCTCGCGTGGACGTTTGTTTGTGGTCTAAATTGAGTTGTCTTAGACTACTCCCAGTCACAGGTAACCATCAGACTTACCTGGTCTAGATTATGCACTTGAAACATACGCCCGCTGTTGGCCCGCTGCACACCCGGCCGACACATGGCCTGGGAGAACCACTGCGTCAACTTGTGCATCAAACCCTTGCCTGTTGTACCAAAGCACACTTCCTGCTGGCGTTGTCGTATCTGCTTCAGGCCCTGTACGCGTATGGCCCTCAACTTGCGTCGTCGCGTCTGAATGAAGTATATCACCTGCATGGGCGAGATGGGACCATTGCCAATTATCAAGGCACCCACAGACAACCAGATGCGTGCCAGGCGCAGCCAAATGATCAGCATCAGAAACGGTACCCAGGGCAGTGGACGCTCCAAGGGCATCGAACATTTTTCTAGAATGAAATCGTTGAGCTACAAGGTAACTATAAAGTCCTTTTCTTTTGACTTACCCTGAGGCAGGCTCCACCTGGCGGTTTCCTCTACTATTCTTAGGGCGTGATCGAAACGATCCATGACCGCTTGACCCAATTGAGTGGTGGCAAAACGTTCCACCTGCTCTCTCACTTGATCGTAAAAGGTACGTGATTTCTGCATTTCGCCTATGAATTCCTCGTCCTCGTGTTCGAGGTGATCGTAGTGATGCACTGGGCGAATTTTGGCTCCGCCAGTCTCTGTCTCCTGGGCCATGATGATGCTGCTGCTGGGCGATATTTTTGCTTATTTCAATCTTCGTGTTTTGGTTATCTTTATAAACACTAAGGAGCATGTAAAACGAACATTTTTCTTAGGGACCAAACATGAATTTAAGAAAGACAAGCAGGAAACATAAGGCACAAAGAAGCAAATCGGACTTTTATGTACTCTGTACTTCTCAAAGTTTGTGTTAAGTTGTGTAAAGTGCTACAGCGGAATTTGGCCTTCTATTTCTCTTCTTCTCCGAGCTGAAGGGGGCTGATGAAGTACATATATCCTTTAGGGGATCGGGAATGCTTGCTTCCGGCTGTTGCATATTAAAGTTAGCTTGGCCGGCCCTTGCAGCAGGTTTTTGTAGCTTAGAATACTATTCGGTCCTTACCTTTCTATGGGAGCTATCTTATATAGATGTCCGATTTCGATCAAACTTGGTGGAATCCTAAAAAACTAACATCTATAAATTTTAGAGTCGACTCCATTGAAAACAGACAAGTTTTTCTCAATAGAACTTAATTTTAGACCACTCATTCGTACTACAGCTATATGCTATAATCTTCCGATTTTGACAAAACTTTGAAGAATTGTATGAAAGCATATAAAATAAATAGATGACAATTTTAAGAACATTTCCTTTGAAAACAAAAAAGTTTTTCTAACTAAGACTACTTTTTAGACTCTACTTTTCTATGGCAGCTACACTATATAGATGTCCGATTTCAACCAAACTTGGTAAAATCATGGGACTTCTTAGCAGACTAAGAAATACATAGTTTGAAGGCGTTCCCATTGAAAAGAAAAATTTTTTTCTCATTAGAACTAGTTTTTTGACCCATCTTTTCAATGGCAGCTATATGATATGGTCATCCGATTTTGACAAAACATTGTAGAATTGTGTGAGAGTACATAAAATAAATAAATGCATAAATTGAAGGCGCTACTCTTGGAAACAAGAAAGTTTTCCTTACTAAGACTACTTTTTATACCTATATTTTCCATCGCAGCTATACTAAATAGTTGTCCAATTTTAACCAAACTTTGTGGAATTATGGAGATGCATAGTAAACTAGTAAATACGGAGTTTGCAGACGTTTCCATTGAAAACAATAAAGTTTTTCTCACTAGAACTAGTTTTTCGACCGATCGTTCCCATGCCAGCTATATGTTTCAGTCAGCCGATCCGGCCCGTAACGACAAATGTGCAGCGTATTTGTACTAAAAGACTTTGTGCAAAGTTTGGTGAAGATAGCTTCCAAACTGACGGAGGAGATAGCATTGAAACTAAAGAACGGAAAGATGGATATGGCTAAGTCCCAACTCAGCTTGTCTTACTAATCCAGAATATATATACTTTATGTGGACAATTTTAATATGCCCTCTTCTACGTTGAGTGAACCCCCCACCTCAGCATTCTAGCATAATAAGAGTGTTCTACTCAGCTACAGGCCTTTTGCCTTATAACAGTGCAAGGTTGCGTGAAGTCGTTTATCGACAACAATATATCGGTTATCATGTTAATAGCAGCAGCTTAGCTCTGTTAAGAATCTCTCGAGTGTCCCTTAAAGCTATATAGGTTAACTGAACAAGTATGCTGCGGTTCTAGCCAAACTCTAATTAGAATTTGGGCCTTATTATCGAAGTTAACCTTAGCTTATGTTTTTCCTTTGCGTTTTCCGCCTCTCCGTCAGCTGGACTTGAGCTTTTTTAAGTTCCTCATAAATTTAGTCTTCGAACAAATGGTTAGTCTATATCAGGGCAGACACTTGTACATATCGAACAAACTCATTTGTCAAACAACAACAAACACAAGTTAGAGGGGGAAAACAACTTGCAATTGATGACTGCTGCTGGGGCAAAGAATCAGGTTTTAAAATCTGTAATAAGCCGAACGCAGCCGCTGAAACCAATCAAGAACCGAAGATCCCCAGCAAAAGCCTCGAAATGGGATGGTTTGGCTTTAAAACTAACTAAAATAACTTAAAACGAGAAAACCAAGCTAACTTCGTCTGTGCAGAAGTTTTTATACCCTTGCAAGTGCTCGCTTAAATATTTGCAAAAAAAAAAGCTTTTTCCCATTTTTCGACCGATCGTTCGTATGGGAGCTATATGATATAGTCATCCGATTTGGACAAAACCTTGTAGAATTATGTAAAAGAACGAGAAACAAACAAATACAAAATTGCAGGATGCTACCATTAAAAACAAAAACGTTTTTCTAACTAAGACTGTTTTTCAGACCTATCTTTTGTATGGCAGCTATACCAAAAAAAACATAGAAAAACTCTGAATACTAAGTTTGGAAACGTTTCCATTGAAAACAAAAAAGTTTTTCTTACTAAAACTAGTTTCCCGACCGATTTTTCCTATGGGAGCTATGAGATATAGTCAGCCAATCCGGTCGGTTCCGACGTATTAGTAGTGTGCAGCAAAAAGAAGACTCTGTGCAAAATTTCAGCTCGATAGCTTTAAAACTGAGAGACTAGTTCGCGTAGAAACAGACAGACAGACGGACAGACGGACGGACAAAGCTCAATCGACTCAGCTCGTCACCCTGATCAAGAATATATATAGTTTATGGGGTCGGAAATGAATATTTCTATGCGTTGCAAACTTCTGGGCAAAATTATAATACCCTTTGCAAGGGTATAATAAGGTTAAAGAAAAAGCTCAAATATACTTTAGGGATGTGCATTAAAAATGGCAAACGGTCTTATACCAAAACCCGGTGCAGCGAATGGGAATTGGAAAAAAATCTAGACTTCAGTGCCTAAAATCAACCTGACTGCGCGTGATTACCTACCTTAGTACATATACTAAGCTTGACAGCTTCTGTCACCATCTAAAACTGTAACACTTATCAGCTGAGGCATCAGCACTTTTTCACTTTTTTTTTTGTGCTGTTGTCTGGGCCCAACTTATATTAACAAATGACTAACAAAAATGAGAAAAAAAATGAAATGAAATCAAAACAAATTAAATAATATTAAATTAGAAACTGAACTGAACTTTGCACGCCGCCGCCTCCGCTAAGTTGGAATAGTTGATGTTAGTGTTGATTATGAATAAGTGTTCCAAAGAGAATTCCGTCCGGGATCTAATTTAATCAGCTATAACTTTTTTCCTATTATTTTCCCACAGCAAATGAATAATTTGAATTGAATTAAGTGCAACAGTTTCCTTTGTTAACTGCGATAAGGAATTCTTACACCCAACACTCAACAATGCTCAAGACAATAAGAAGAAAATAAAAACATTTATTTTAATTTATTAACAAAAATAATAAAATTATCAAAAAATTTGTTGGCCGGGGGATCAAAGTGTATCGAAAGCCACACTCACACTCGTGTGCAAGTGTACTTGCACTTGTGTGCGATGTACAGTGTAATGAAAGCAGAAATGCAGAAATGCTTGGCGCCCTGAGAAAAAGTGGGGAGGGCGGAACACGCAAAAAACTAACTGGGAGCTTGACCCGCCCACACAAACACACACACGCACACACACACACATACGTAGATATGCAGATAACGGTAGTTGCCTTTTAAATGGCGCACTGCCTTTGCCACTTACCGGTGTTTCTTTCTTTCGTTCCCTCTCTCTTTTCCTTCTTGAAAGTTCGCTTGAACTTTTTGCCTTTTACCCAAAACTCTCGAACCAGCCGCAAGTTTCAAATAGTTGAATTAACAATTTAAAAAAATAAATAAACTTTACTTGCACACAAGAAACACTTGTTGCTGTCGCTGCTGCTGCTGCTATTGCCAAGTCTGAGGACCAACAAGCTCTCACGTACGCTGCGGCTGCACAACTCCCGAGTGACTGACCCACGTTGCTCGAGTCGTGCGCCTTGGCAGCGATTTGCGAATTCGCATTCCATCGACGCGTCGATCGGCAGCAGCCGCTGTCAGTCGGGTGTGCGTGTGACTCGTATTATCAGCCCCGGAGTCAATCACGGCGGCAGCAGCAGCAGCCTTCCTCTATCTCTTTGTCTCTGCTGCAGTTCTCTTTGAAAAACCAATTATCCGTTAGCCGCTGTCGCAGAGATTTCAATCTACAAGCTGCCTAAAAACTACTAATTTTCGAAACAAAAGTCCAAGCTAAGTGCTCAGTTATCATTTTGGAAGACTTGATATAGTAAAAAGTAAGCTTGAAACACCCTGCAGTTCTACGTGGCAATACTGATATGTTCAGGGCTGATTCAGACCTGATCCGCAGGAAATGCTGAATTTCATGCCCACGTACCACCTACTTTAAGTACTTCCCATGAAACTCACCCATGAGTTCAGCACTGAAATCATGCCTAAGATCAGCTAAGGTCTGTGTTAAATTCATGACTGAAACTCATATAAAAGATGCCATGAATTTAGCCCTTCTATTTCAGGGCTGTTTCAGATCTGAGCCGAACAGAAGGGTTATCGAAAACTTTGTTTATTTTTATCTAAAAACCATTGTGGGAACCAGAGATGTAAATTTTAGTTACCTCTACAAAACTTCGGCCTAGGACAGGCGAAGGCACCTTTCTTCTTGATTTTTCTAAAAGTCAGTTTTAGGTGATTTCAAATACAAGCCTAAACTAATCCATCATGTCCATTTTCATTAACCGTCGAACTCCAAATTATACATCATCTATATACCAATCCGAAAAGAGTGGGACAACCTTCCCCACAGTAGAGCCAACTCCATTTATATATAGTATACACGAATGGTTCTGAGAACTTTTGACAAAGTAGGAGTTGGCGTTTTCTCCACCAACCTAGAACTGAATTTAGTCTTCCAGGAAGCTGCGGCGTATCTTAGCACACTCAAGTTCAAGGAACTAAACGTATTTTTAAACTAGGACTATTAAGCAGCTCTTAAGGTACTCGTCTTATACACAAATAATGCCAAATCGCTCACTAAATGTCGCCTATCTCTGAACAACACTTCAGTATTCACCTAATAATAGTGCTTGGGTACCGGAACATACATACATGGAAACGAGTCTTCAGACATACTGGCCATACTAGACACAACCACCGAGCTTTTTCCTGAGAAGAGCACGACAGAGTCAATGACTACCTACAAGCTTCACCAAAACACTCCACCTCGCTACTGGCTGGTGAAAAACCTTTCCTCTTGAGCAAGAAAGAAACTCATGTGGCCAGCATTCGATTTAAATCGTCCTAACACACTTTTTGGTTACAGAAGGGAACACATATTGCTGCTGATAGGGACCCTTGCAGGTCACTGTCTTATGGGCAGACACTTAGTATGTCTAGACCTACCAAATCTTGTTTTCTGTAGAAGTGGAATATATGAAGAAGCAGAGGAAACGGCGGAGCACCTTCAGTGTCATTGTCCCACTTTGAGTGGGAGGAGACTTAGGTCACTCAATATCTCGCAGACATTCGTGCTTAAGATCCCAGCTCCACTTTAGTTTATTCTGCCCAGTCAATGGTTCAGTATTGAAGATCAAACTACGGTTTAATTAGCTTTAATGAAAAAGGGAATTTAAGGAATATTTGTGATATCGTAACAGGCCCATGTGGTCAAAGTGGTAGAATGAATTGTCGCTCCCAGCCATTAGGTCACATATTCCTTCCTTGGTCTGCAAAGTTGTTTGTTTTTATACTCTGTACCGAGTATTATAAGTTTGTGCAAAAGTATGTAACATCCAGAAGGAAGCATCTCCGACCCCATAAAGTATATATATTCTTGATCAGCATCAACAGCCGAGTCGATATAGCCATGTCCGTCTGTCTGTCCTCACAGATCTCAGAGATGGTAAGAGATAGAGGTTTGACGTGATGGGACATATGCTTCTTATGTCTGCAGGCAGATCAATTATTTTCAATTTCAACGTCATATCCCACAGTTTTGAAGATAGATGGCTTGTTCCTTCTGGACATATTTAGTTATTAGAATAACTTATCGATCCGCCAAAGGAATGAAGAAGATCGGATGAACGGTTTTCGAGTTATGATCAAAAGACAAAATTTCTTGGTACAGAGAATGTTATAGTCGGGCTTGACCGACTTTCTTTCTTGTTTGGATTGGAAAAGCCTCTTAAGGCCCGTTAAAGACACCTTAAGTCCCGATTTTTGGAAGTGTGGAGCTTTAAAGGTGTAATACTAGTAAATGTTAAGGCAATTTCAGTATATTTACACATCCGATGTGAGCCGAAGTGGTATTGGTTTAACCAAAACTATTTTCAAAGTGTAATCCAAACCAAGAGTGCAAACATAGCCGAACCTAACTTTTTGTGACACAATTCTTCTTCTTTTTCTTTGTCCCGAAATTATTAACACAACCGCCAAAGGCTTCTGACATATATTTAGATAGAAGTTCGTACCTTCTGGATGTTACAACCAATTGTTCAAACTTTAAAATACTCTGAACCACTCTATATTTGGAAGATCACATTAACAAAATCATCTTGATGAATCTTTTCTAGCCTTTTTGATGATTAAAAAGAGATTTCTATTAAGTGCGACTAAAGAAGACTGGGAAACTCCAATGTGTTCAAAAGTTTCTTTAAAATTATGTTGCTAAAAATATATTTGGATTCCGATAACAGTACCGAAAAGTACCGAACCGTAACAGCGGCTTAGTAAAACCAAAGACAAAGAGCTATAGAATAGTTAACAGCCATCCAACTCAATAGCAAAAGGAAATTTCAGTACAGACCTTCTTTCGTAAATACTTTGCACACAGACAGCACACATATGTAAATACAGGGGTCCACATAGCAAAATTTACCTTCATATTTAACTAAAATTCACTTGTTTGGCAGTTAAGCATCATTTAGTTCTAAGTATTTGGTAAAACCAAGTCATGAACCAGCTTCCCTAAAGAAACTATTCATCTTAAGATCAAAGTAGTTAAGTTATTCTAATTAAATTATTAAAAATGCTTTTAGTTTCGACTACAAGGGATGATAAGTCTGTAATTGATCGAACAGCTTTAAATTCTAACGGATTTCTCTGGTGTAAACATTTGTGGTAGCTTTTCCGCCCAACGTTAAAAAGAAATTACTTAATTATTAGTGGTATTCCTGAAAGTGATTTGCTTTCGATTTTGATTTCGTGAAAGCAAATCAAAAGCAGTTGACGGAACGACCATGATTTTATTTTGATTTGCTATCGTTTGGCCCGAAATTAAACAAAGGCGCGAAAGCAAATAGTGCCGAATGAAATTTAGTTAGTATTAATTATAAGTAATAGGATATTACCTCCAGCGATTCAGGTGTGTCTTTTATTTGGTCAAGGACCAGTTCTAAAAACTCCACAGCCTTTGCATCCGTCCATTTGAATGCGCTAGCACGCTTAGGCTTTGATGTTGCTTCGCAGAAATCCTTAAGGAGTTAATTAACACATGCATTTAAGTTTAATAGAAGAAAAACACAAAAAACTTACAAAGTTTTCCATATTGAGATCAAATTTAAAGGTAAACAAACACCAAGTGCGACCCTATTCGTTGATGAGAACGGTCACGCTAAAACGAAATCAGCCTCGAAGCTCCAAAGCAATTAGTGTTACCCTACTTTCCATACCTATTCTGGGCACACTGCAAATTTTGTATAGAGCTGTCGTGATCAGCTGATACACGAAATCGAAAGCAAATCAAAATCGAAAGCAAATCACTTTCAGGAATACCACTATTAAAAATGTTCAACAAGTTTCTTTAAAAACACAACAAAAGCCAACTCTTCTCTCATATGATTATTTTATGTGAGCTTAAATTGCTCCTGTTTATCTTGCTAGCTTAAGTTTAAGTGTCCTTCGCCCGCCCCCTCCCCCTCCTCGTTGCATTGCCAACGCACTCAAGCATGTCCCACTCAATTGGCTTTGTGCTCACCCGAAAAGCTCTGCTACTCTCTGCCCGGAAAGCTCTGGCCAAGCGTTCAGTTGCGCAAAAACTCTCCACTGAAACGGTTGGTTCAACAACGCCGAGTCGCTCCATCCAACCCATCGCGCGTTCTGTAAAATAAATCATAAACTTTACGCAGAGTTTGGAACTACCAATAGAGCAACTAGCCGCCTGGCCATTCATCTCGCGTGTGTTCCCCAAAAAATAGTTGAAAAATCAACCCGTTAAAAGTGCGTCGAGTGTGTGTGTGTGTTAGCCAAATATGTGTGCCGTGTGTTAAAAGTGTACAAAGTAGTCAAAAGGCTATGTAGCCCTGGAGGGGGCCACCGAAATTGCGATTGCCTTGGTGTTGGTGACCTCAGCAGCATGTGTGAGTGTAAAAAATGTTTTGGTTTAGCAATTGATAAGCCACCATTTGACTTTGGTGGTGGCGCCCCCTGCGACCGCCCCCCCAAAACCACACACATGAGCTGTGGACTCCTATAAAAAGACTGCAGAAATGAATTGGTTGAAGGGGCTTCGGGGTGATAAGGTGGTGCGACAGCTGCGGTTGTGTGTATTTTTAAGCACCACTTTTTGTTTTTTTGAAGTTACCCAAAGCGCGCACGTAATCCGTTATGTTTCAACTTGTAGGACCCATCCAGGCCCACTTGGCTAGCTTTAAAGCGCTACTTCAGGCGGCTGCTGCTGCTGCTGCTGCTCCTGGGTTAGTTCAACCGTTTTGGAGTGCTAACATAATTCTCGCTGTGCTATTTTTATGCGGGTTGACTACGGCTTTAGAGAAATTAGTTGGCGCATAAATTTGGCGGCAGGACCAGAGGGTGGCTGCAAAAGTTACTCCAGGCTGTTGCAAACAAAAAGCTCTCAAACTTTAAAGATTAAATTAAATGGAGTAGAGTTTTCAAAATCACTTGTGAAGTTTTTGGAATTCTCTGAAACTTTCTGTGCTGAATTACAAATGGATGATCTTAAAGACCCCAAGTTTTTGTCAAAATATTTAAGGAAACCCGTTGAGAGATGTGGTGGTCTTTAAACAGCATCCTTTTACAGCACATTGTTTAAGCCAACCATTTAAAAAGTCGATCAAGATCGACTATAATATACTCTGTAGTATAGAGTCTGTAACTACGAAAGTGTATGCACAGTATGTATATCGATGCAGCTGTTGAAAGCAGCGCTGCTATTGTGCTGCAACAGCGAACTTTCTTTTGCCCTTAGCTTGACTTCGTTCAACCTATCTTTATCAATTTAAATCAGACTGATATATAACCCTGACTACCAAATAAGTCCAGACGGTAACTTCTTTCAATAAAACTGTGGGATATTTGAGGTTTTTATACTCTGTACCGTAGGTACACAGAGTTTTATAAGTTTGTGCAAAAGTATGTAACATCCAGAAGGAAGCATCTCCGACCCCATAAAGTATATATATTCTTGATCAGCATCAACAGCCGTGTCGATATAGCCATGTCCGTATGAACGCACAGATCTCAGAGTTGGTAGAGTTAGAGGTTTAACATGTATGAGACATTTGCTTCTTATGTCTGCAGGTAGATCAAGTTTATTTTCAATTTTGGCCACGCCCCCTCACGCCCCCGCAATTTAGAAAAAACGTCATATCTCCCACAGTTTTGAAGATAGATGGCTTGTTCCTTCTGGACATATTTAGTCAGCAGGATAACTTATCGATCCGCCAATGCAATGGAGAAGATCGGATGAACGGTTTTCGAGCTATGATCAAAAGACTGTTCGCTGCTACTGCAGCATCAAAATTTATGCTGAGCGTATAATTTTCTTGGTACAGAGTATGTTATAGTCGGGCTTGACCGACTTTCTTTCTTGTTTGAAAATGAAAGGGCGCATGGAGGCGTGGCAATATATGAAAATAAACTTGATCTGCCTGCAAGTATAAGAACAAGTATAAGGGACAAACAAATCGTACCTCTTCATCTTACCATCTCTGAGATCTTTGCGTTTATACGGACAGATAGATGGACTAACGGACATTTCTTTATCGAAGCGAGGAGGTAATAACCACTCCTGGGCTTCTTTGGAAGGCAGCAACTCTACTGTGCTTATAAGTGAGGTGAAGCTTTAGACCGGTTCAAACAGACGGAGAACCTAGCTAGAACCAAAGATTTATAGATATGATAGATGACGCAAAATTGGTAGCCAATGTCAGCTACCAGAAATAATCGTGTTTTCGTTCACATGTGTCATCTATAATATCTAAAAATCTTTGGTAAAACACTTACTGAGTTATATCAAAGATATATAGATGACGCATGATGATCAAATCAGAAATTATAATCCAATGTTAGCTACCAGGAATAATCGTTTTTTGTTTCACATGCGTCATCTATAATATCTATCAATCTTTGCTAGAACCTAGCAGCCGGAAAGCTGCTTTCTAACGTGAGTGCGTCGAGCTCTTCAGAAGTCGGTCAATTCCGGATTTTCACTTCTCTAGTACGAACAGGAGTGTCCTGATCTCGGATTTTTCAATCCTCCTCTTCTTATTCGAACTGGACTTAATCCCCAAGTAGTATCAAATCAAGCAGATCTGATATTAACTTAAGCTTGAAATTCGTACTTGATTTGATCTTGAAATCGGTTTGATGCAAGTTTACCCGAGATTAATTTGACATCGATATTCAAACTACACACAATCCGAAAAAGAATTGTTTTAAAAATTACCGAGATTGACTTTATCTTTTTATTGATTTCTGTTACCCAAAAATGAGCTTCTAATAAGAGCCCAATGCTTCTTATTTAATTTTGATTTTGATTTTCAAGACAGCAAGTTCTTGTCATTAGTTGTTTGCATACCCCCGGTTCCATCTTTAATTGATTTCAGCTTCCTCCTCATGCAAGCATTGCTATGACTGTTTGGGAATTGTAAGGCATCAAAAATCGACACATAAAATGCAACAATTTGCGCATGTGTGCTTACCCATTTAGCCTCATAGTATTGGTGAGAGACTCATTGAGAAACTTATCCAAGAGGTTTGAGTCGAGCTTAGAGTTATAGTAACTGGTGCTTCGACTCTACTCTTGTCACAGCTGTTTCACTTTATAGAAGTTCCGAACTGTTAAGAATAAGGTATTGCCCAGAAGTAATGACAACCTAAACGTATTCTATTGCGGTTCTTGATAGGGTTCAGCGGTTGGTAAGAGCCACTAGTTTGGTTTGGTTAAAGGTTCGCTCTGTGAGCTCAAGTTTCGGAATCGGTTTGCCTGACAGCTTAAATTTTAGGCGTTTTTTCAACTGATTTACTGCTAAAACTACCCTCGCTATTATTTTGGCGCCATGTCGGCAGCGGGTTAACGCGCCCCTGTCGACCCCACGCATTGCTGTTGGGTGGATATTCCAGCTCTGCTGGTTGCCTGCTCCTTCCAGTTTGGTGTTCGTCATGTCGTTATGGCGTCTTTGCATGCCGCTGCGCTTCCGGTTCACCAACACACACACCCAACTAGCGATGGCTCTTGGCCGGGCTAATATGAATGGCCAACATATGACTGTTGCTCCGCCGCTGCTGCTCTGCCAGTCTGCTGCTCTTTGGCTATATCTAGATGTCGCGTGCTATTTTGGCTTGATATTTATTTTTTAATTATGTAAGGCTTTGCCTGCCCCAACCCCCTACCGCCTTCAGTCTATTCATTTGCATTAGTTTTGCGCCGTTTAGGGCAGAGATCACACAGCTGGTGGCCTCGAGGTGTCTGCGTTGCCCCGCTGTTTAATCGAGAAACAGAGACCAACCGTGTCTGCTGCGTTTGTTCAAGTAATTGATTGAATTTGGCCAAACTAGCAAATTGCTGGACACTTATGCAGTGCATCGATTGGCAAAGTTTTAATTAGCTGCGCGGACATTTGGCCCAGTTAATTAAAATGAAAGCTCTAAAGAACAACAACACAGCTTTGGGGGCCATTCAAGTTGACACCGAAAACTCTGTGCATCTCTTAGAGTGGCTTATAAAGCATTCGCCTTAATCCTGGCCACTTGCACATAATTAAGCTGGCCTTTTATGACTGGATTTGATGCTGCAAGTTAATCATTTAGGAGCAGCTTAAGGGTTAATGTGCTCACCACAAAGAAGCTGTCAGTTTGACTAACGCAGAATGCATAATTTAATTTAAAGGCAGCCCAACAAAAAAAAGACTAAATCGACTGCCAGAAATGTTGAGTAAGTATTTCCATAAATTATTTAGTGCCTTCGGCACACAAAAAGTTTGAGGGAAACTCATTTACTCAACACTCGCAAGTTGACAACCAACAAACTGCGTGGAAATGATGGCCACAGACTGTCAGTTTGTTGTTGAAGGTTTTTTTAGGGGAATGAATAAAAGATTATTTGCAAACATCCCTCGCTTCTTATTTAAAATTTGCCTAGATTATTGCAGATGTTTGTGTTTTTGTTTTTAAATTTGTTCCATATGGTAAACAATCTGAGGTTACGGAATGATTCTATTACTGACTACCTGTTTGTTTCTCGCCAGCTAAAACAGTTGGCAACTAATTCAATTTTATGCAAAAAGAAAAACAACACTGAAATCGGAAATATGGAAATATATTGGTGTTGCCTGGTTGCGTGTTTCGTTAAACATGATAATCAAAGCCACAATAACAAGAAACGTTGGCAACAATAACAACACAAAAAACAGCGCAGTTGCCCCGCAGGGGAACCCAGGCAGCCGCCACTTTGTCACTTGCATTCGACAATGACGTCACCGCTGAAAGGTTCAAAAGCGCCACTGGCAAAAGCCAACAAGGCGTAGGACAAAAGCCTTTTTCATACACATAACTTGACGCACGGAAAACGGAAATGCCAAACCAACTTGGGCCTCAACAGGTGAACCTGAAGGTGGGAGGGCAAAACTGTGTAAAAATATATGACACTTGGCCAACTCGTGTCAACATTAATAATTGATTAGTGACCCCCAGGCTTGATTTATTGACCAGTGTCAGAGAGTAAAACAATTATATAGATGGTGGTACGATAAAGGGCGGGACTAATGCATTATAGGTACTATCGACACTTGTTTGGGGGGTCATAAAAAGCATTTTGTCACGGCACGACACGACACGATACACGAAAAAGTTCTGTAAGCTTAACAAATAGCGGTTGAGCTTTGGACTGGCTCTTGATGCATACAAAATTTGACTCTAGGCTGCAAAAACTCACTTTTTAAAGATTATACTAACCTTCATTTCTTGAATATGCTTTCAACATGGATATCCATATGATATTGTCACCTCTACACAGAGAAAAACGAGAAAGCCAAGCTAACTTCGTCTGTGCCGAAGTTTTTATACCCTTGCAAGTGCTCCCTTAAATATTTTCAAATAAATACTCTTTTTCCCATTTTCCGACCGATCGTTCGTATGGGAGCTATATGATATAGTCATCCGATTTGGACTAAAACTTGTAGAATTATGTAAAAGCACGAGAAACAAACAAATACAAAATTGCAGGATGCTACCATTAAAAACAAAAAAGTTTTTCTAACTAAGACTGTTTTTCAGACCTATTTTTTGTATGGCAGCTATACCATATAGTTGTCCGATTTATAAAAAAACTGGTAGGATTATAAAAAACATATAAAACCTACGATTACAAAGTTTGGAGACGTTTCCATTGAAAAGAAAAAAGTTTTTCATACTAAAACTAGTTTTCCGACCGATTGTTCCTATAGATATTGTCATCCGATCCGGTCGGTTCCGACATATTAGTAGTGTGCAGCAAAAAGAAGACTCTGTGCAAAATTTCAGCTCGATAGCTTTAAAACTGAGAGACTAGTTCGCGTAGAAACAGACAGACAGACGGACAAAGCTCAATCGACTCAGCTCGTCACCCTGATCAAGAATATATATAGTTTATGGGGTCGGAAATTGCGTTGCAAACTTCTGGGCAAAATTATAATACCCTTTGCAAGGGTATAAAAAGGGGGTATTAAAAGGGGTATGCCTTATGAGAATTCGGTATCTATTTAAAATGGCTTGTTTTTAATCAGAGCGGGCCAACAAACGAAACGTTTAAAGAACCATTCGCGAAAGCTAAGAAACGATTCATATTAGAGCTGGCAAAAAATCGATGTTCATGGCATCGATTTTTTGCCAACATTTTTAGGAAAACATCGATTAAAATCGATTTAAATCGATTTTTTGAATTTGTCTCAAATAAATACTTAGGCCTTCATCTAGATGGCACTATCTGCCACATAAACTAGCAAATAACAATGTAGGAGCTATATAGATGAAAAATCGGCCCTTATAAGAATAAAAATATATATATTTGAAACCATATAACCCAAATTTATTTTCCATTTAACATTTATAACTTAAAATATATCACTTCATGTAATACTCTTAATGATGAAATTCTTTTCACATTTGACTTGTGTAACTAATAATAACAGAATGAAATTACTCCTCCAGCCACTGGTTCCTATTAGTAAATAGGAGCATATCGACGTTATTTGGTTTTAAAGAGGCACGCCTGTCCGAGATTATGTTCAGGGTGACCATACTGTTTCACTAAACGAACGAGTAAACAGCTGACTCGGTGTGGTTTATTTGTTTTTTAATGCGATTGGTTGTTGCTGGTGATTGTTTTGCGTAAAAGTTGACTAAAATACGATGCTCTGCCTCTTCGAATTGCCTTTCCATTGCGTGGAGTTGAAAATTCGTTTATTCATAAACATTTTGTGTTGCAGCAATTAATAAAATAATCAAAGCAAGTGTGCGGCCAGCTGTTTGTATATCGATAGAAATATCGATAACTTCATCGGGGCTGAGCTCGCGGTTAAAGTTGACCAGTGGATGAGCAGCGTTTAAGTTTGTTCCTCCGGTTAAGCAGCCTACATCATGAGACACTCAAATTCGGTTAAACTGCCTGTCAAGTTGACCTACCGGACTTTAAGAAATCGGGCCTAAATGAATCACATCCATTGTAGTTTTTTACAATTTTGTTCTTACCCTTAAACGCTGTGTTCCGCCGCTAAAAATAGTGATGGAACTTTTTCGATCTTAATCGATTCTCAAAAAAAATATCGATGTTTCGCACACAGGCAAAAAATCGATACATCGATTCGAGAATCGATTTTTTTGCCAGCTCTAATTCATATGTTTTGTAGCTGTTACTCTAGTCAGGGAAAACGAAACCACAAACTTTATATTGCCGAAGAGCGCAAACGAAAGATTGGAATATTGTTCTCCCAACAGCTGCACTGCCTTGGAACGTTTCGGAAACGAAAACAACAAAGCTGAGAGAAACAAAGAAGTAAGCAACAGAAAAAAAAAACAACAATACAAATACAAATACAAATTGAGCAGCAAACGTTTCCGAACTAGAATTACCGGGATTCGAAAAAGTTATACGATTTTTCTTAACATAGTTATACCAATATCTGCTACAGAGAAGAGACTGTAGACTGCTCATTGGCATACTAACGGGACACTGCCTAGCAGCCGCTCATGCGATAAAGCTAGGCATAACAACAGAGGACACCTGCAGGAAATGTATGGAACCTGGAGTCGCAGAAACTCTAGAACATCTAATTTGCAGCTGCCCAGCAATTGCCACGACAAGATTACAAATTCTGCACACCCCACGGTTCTCTTCTTTGGAGGAAGCGGCCAAGAGACCCCCAAAACAGTTATTGGCATTTGCCAAAACGACAAGAATCCTCCTGGACTTCTAAGACAAACGTACCCAAATAATCACCCGGCCTCATTAAGGACCCTAAGGTCTATGTGTGACCCCATCTGGGGTCAGCCGGAACTACCTACCTACCTATACCAGTAAGAACATATGCGATGAAATTAATATAATTTCGATTGCCCATAGGTATGCAATGGGTATTATTAAATATAGTATACTCATTCAATACAAAACGGGTACTATGATGCTTTTGTAAGCACTGCATACTTTTAGGCACCTGCATTTAATAAGAGAAATGTTTCTTTTCGAAAGCATGCAGTCAAATAAGCATATATTCGCTTAAAAATATCGCAAAATTGTTTAGGAACTATATTTTGGTGCCAAGAAATAGCAATATTCGGTTTTAACATATACACAGAAAAAAAAATGGGGAGATAAATTCAATCCCAAAAAAACATGATTTTATCTCGACATTCGGATTGAAATTTCAAGCAAATGTCGTTCTGGAGCCGAGATATCCGAGATCAAGTCAATCCAATTCGTACTTGGAATGAGAAAATCCGGGATTGACCGACTTCTGACATCGTTTGGGATCGATTTAATCCCGGATGGCTTGATTTTTTTTTTCTGTGTATAGTCAAATAAAAGACGAACCCCCATCTCTTGTTCTTGCTTAGACCATATACTTAAAATGGTCTACATTTTGCGAGTTTAGCAGGCTCGAGGTCCAAAACAGTTCCGTATGTTCACAACTGCAAACAAGTAAAAGGTTTTATACCAAAATGCATTTGTTGCCCATAAAATACTTTAAGAACCTATCGGTTCTACCTTCAGTAGGCATTATTTGTTGTTGGGAATATAGCGCACCGCGACCAGTCTTGGTCTATTGTGCCCTCTGCTGAGTTACAGCTCTCCTGGCAGTCCAATTTCCTGCACAAATGCCAGTATTTTCGTGAGTTCTAGGCAACTCATCTTGTTGGGGTGTGGGGGCTGTGTTCCCCAAAGTCTGTTGAATCTGCGCCTCGCCAGAGCATCGCAGTGTGCTAATACATGTTCGGAGGACTTCTCCTTCTCTACACAAAATCTGCATAGTTGGATGCTTGCTATGGCCAACTTGTACAGATGACCCCGATTAGAGCCCTGTCAGAATCCTGAAGGCACTGTTTCCTTGTTGGATCAATTTGTGGTACCTTTTAGGCTTGTGGTTCACCATTAATACTTTTGCTAGTCTCATGCCCTTGATGTTTACCTAGTAGGTTGTTCTAAGCGTATTCTCTTCTTTTCTGAGGAGTTCCGTAATGATATTTTGGTATATGACACAATACGGTTCAGGTCTTACCATGGCGGTGTGCCAGTTCGTCGGCCATTTCGCTTCCGGAAATGTTGTTGTGTCCCGGTATCCAGCGTAGGGACAGATTGTTCCTGCTGTCGAGTTTTCAGAAGGCATTTTTTAAAGACTTCTTATCTGCCAACTGCCTTCCTAATTTCACTTACAATCATCTCTTTAATCAGTGTACATCTGCATGAGTAATGAAAGCAAAAATAGACAAGCAACATTGCATTATTGCTCTCATTCTTAATACTTAGAACAACTGACTTGCAATGTAGCTAGTCTGTTTTACTTTCAAGGCTGTTTGCAGCTCCATGATTCCATGCATAATTGCAAGAAGAGACAGTGGGCAAACAGCAGTCAGCAGCGAAAGTCTACTGAAGAGAGAATTCGGGAAATTCTTGAACCAGTACTTAATAGGCAACCAGCTGTGTTTGTTGTACAATGCATACGATCTTAACAGTTGTGATCACACACAACTTGCAGGACCTCTATCCAGCTTAAGCCGCTTATTATTTTTAATAGCTTTATGAACTTTCATAGAATATAAATATGAAATACCAAAACCGGTATTAAAGCATGATGTATTACACAAGCTTTATGGGAAAGATAGCTTAAGAATTACATCCTTTTTTCTACTTAATGGTAAAATGTATTAAAAACTAACAATAATGGGGCTGAAACCAAGGCTGAAACTTTTGGCGTATATGGCCATATTTTAGTTGCAATTTCTTCAAAGTTATGTAACTCATCCGTCACTACTGAACTACAACAAAGCTGTCTACCACTAAATAAAATATGTCGAAATGTCAAACCATGATTTCCCATATGTAACTCGAAACGTTCAATCATTTGGTGATGGAAATTGATGCTGCGCTCAGTGGTTGTAGTTGCCAAATCAACAGGCTACAGTGCCAAATACATTCATTTAAGCTGGTATATACAAGTCGTAGAAAAAACGGCTGTCAACTGAATTATATACAGGTTAACAAAATGTTTAAGAACTAAAGAAGAAGCCTAACAAAGAAAATGAAACAAAATTAACTAACAGCGACTCAGGCACGTTGGATAACTTTTGCACTGCTACCTCCCTTGTATATACTGCACCTAGGCTGGGTTAGCAGCTGCCCAAAAGTTAGGAATTTCCTAGGGTCGAAGGTCTTAATGTTGATTGGGGCTTAAGCTAAGTTTCGGCTTCTCTTTTTTACTCTTCTGTTTAGGTGGCTTTGCCATGAAGGAACTCTCAGCAAATTCTTTTCATGTTGCATTTAGTATTTATTTGAATTTATATATAAAGTTTGTCAAAGAGCATTGACTCGGAATTCATGGCCGAAAGAAATTAAGTCAACTTTTACCACTGTGCCATCGCATAAGTCTTGCAATACTTGATTAGTGTCCAGTAATTTTCGATATGGATACCATAATGATGTTATTGCTGTTGTTGTTGTGGTCTTTTATGGCCACATTTTCATGGCTTTGGTCATAAAAAGATCCGAATTGACCGATTAATTCTGTAATTTGAAGAAACCATCTGTTGGGGCCCATCAAATGGCTGCCCCAAAAAGTATGCCACACTTTTAATAAATGTCCACATATGCATACTACACTGGCGTCGCAACTATTAGTGCCACTTGAATGATAACAGTTGTTCGAAGCACCTGTATGTAAGTATAATGTGCGGCGTGCGGTGTTTTGTAAGCCAAAATGCTCCCCTAAGCACAGGATTAGCTCCGGGGAACAATTGAGGCCAAAAATAGTCATTATTAAGTCATGTGCTGAGAAGGTGTGTTGCCAGCTATGAGGCAAATCTGCAATTTCCTTGCGCAAGTCAAGCCAACAATTTAATTAATTAGAACGGTTTGGGTGTTTGTTGTTGTTGGCAACTACTACCAGGGGTGGCTTATGCAAAAGGCTGCTGACCTTTACATGTTGTAACACTTCAATGCTCTAACCAAAAACATGGGACAGTTTAATTTGTTTCATTCATAAGAACTACAAAATGCTCAAAATGTTTGCAAGTGGTCGAAGCTTTTTTTTTTTTACTGTTTTAGTCGAGGAAGAGTGGTGCGTAAAGCTTTGCACACTCGGGCACGCCCCCATTTGCATTTTATGACGCCACCGTTGGGCGCTTTTCCAATTTGTGTAAAAACACAAGTTGCAGCATCGCGCGGCACAAAGCATTAATATTGCATGAGCCGCAACCACTCAACCAGCCCACGCCCACACAGCCACCTACCTACCGAACCACCCACCCAAAAGTAATTCAATGCCAAGCACACACACATGCACATTGGACACAGACACACACAGAAACTAACTGTGAAACAATGCTCTGCCTCTGCCTCTCTCTCCCATTGTCTCTCTCTCTCTCTCTGAGTGTTTGTGTGGCACCGTTAACAATAACAAATGCCAAAGCGCAAAAGTTTCAATTTCATTCGCTTTCGCCTCGCGAAAAATATTATCGTAGCAGTCTTTTAGGGGCCTCGCTGCAGTGCAGTCCGCCAGTTCGCGCCCGGAAATGGCAATTGAATTTGAAAATGCCGCTCTAACTAAGTGAAACTTATACATCATGTACACATTTTATCTGTCGGCGGTGTTTGCATAATAATCAAAGTCCCAAAAGTGAACGGGGTGTGTGTGCATATAAATTGCCTTTTTTGGTGGCAAATAGACTGCGATGCAGTCGAAGCTTGCCGAGTCCCCAAAGTCAGCCATAAAGCATCCAACATTTGCGCTGTATCAGAAAATTAATAAAATATTCCCAGCCAGTGGTAAGAACCGGATGAAGTTTGTTTGCTTTAATTCAATTGAGCTCTCGACTGAAAGCACTCTGGAGAAAGAATAAACAATTGAAAAATAGACAAGCTGAAAGGATTTTTCAAAGAATTTTAACTTTAGCCTTGCCACAAACTTCAAGCCAGAATTTGCTGTATGCTCTGGTGCGTATTTGTGTTTATCTATTGATATTTTAAGTTAAATGAAATGAAGCTAAATAAAGAATGTAACCCGATGCAGAACCATTAACCTTAGGTAATACCACGCCTTATTTACAATTATTTGAGCATCAAAACAACTTAGCTGTTGTTTTTGAAAAAGAATAGAATAACGAGCAAGAAACGCGAGCTTTTGTCTTACTGGTAGGGTTAGGTGTTTGGCAGCAGTCCTCCAAGAACAATCGCCGCCTTGGCGATTTGTCAACCACCAAGTTTATGTGGCTAAACTTCTTCCTGCTACTTGCATCAATTGGCGAAGATGGAAAAACGCATATAAAAATACAGCCAACTGATGTAGTGTGCACTTAAGTGTAGGTGTATTTTAGGGCAGCTTAATCGGTAGCCAAAAAAAGTTACCTCATCTGCTTTTGATGCCTTCACTTACTTATTCTTATTACTCGAAACAATTTTGTTATTTTTAATAAACGATAAGACAGAGTAAACTTAAAGCAGGCGCTTCTCAGCACTAACCCAGCTTGAGTTTACTGGTAGTCGCTTCATTGATCTAACCCAGATAGATAAGTAAGCCGGCTAACATCCAACTGATATTAAAAAAGTCGCCAAACACAAATCGATAGATTTAGATATAGATTTATTTGATTTGAGTCTTAGTGCTAAAAGTACAGGACTTATTTGTAGCACTAATCACTATAACAATTACGATAAAAAAAGTTTTTGGTATTATTAACGTGAACTTAATATTTAACATTGGTTTAAACACAAATCAATATAGGAAAGACAATTGAAAGTAAACTGAAATTAGGATGATTGCTGTAGGTAGATTTCAATCGATTTTTTAAAAACTGGAGCGCTTCTAATTATTTTGAGATCGTTCGGTAGTTGGTTCTATAGGCGAATAGCATAAGGGAAAAAGTGCAAATCGGATGATGCAAGTTTATTTCGTGTGCCAATTAAATGTTTTGTCCTTTGTGAGGAAGCAAAGTTCAGCATTTGAAATAAGTAGGAAGGTTCACCAGAGTTGATAATTTTGTGCAGGAAAATTAGTACTCGTCAGCTAATCTATGCATTTTGTGGTAAGTTAAATATATTCTCTGCAAATTGTGATAAGTAATTAGCTATTTCATTCGATAAGAATACACAGAAAAGAAGAAGACCCATTTGGACTGGATACGTTTTTGATATCCTTTTAGTCATCCGACGGTGCTGAAAATGATCCAAAGAATGTTCATTTATCCAATTTTTGTACGATTTTCAGCTACGTAAGGTGATTTAAAGTATATTTAGCATTTATACATTCCAAATGGATACGGGATCTCCAATAATAATTTTTTAATATTTTTTTTTCACTTTGTAGATAACACGGTCCTGTACATAAGATGGTGGAAGTGATTCTAGATCATTATTATGTGCTTAACACAAATCAGTTTTGAGAACTGATTCCAGCAAACATCTTATTTATCACATTCGAGTCTTTTTCTAGTCCTAAGGCTGATCAAAATAGTCATAAATGCGCTCGTTTTCCGATCATAAATGATACTTGAGTCGGGAGAAAGTGGTACCCTAGCCGCGATTCTTTTTGAAGAGTCGTTCTTAACACGTTCTAGTGAACAGTTTCCAATCAATTTCGAGTCATTTGAGATTCGTTTTTTAGTCGTTATTCACTAAATCACATTTTGAGCATATTTATGAGTCCTTCTCGAGTCTCAATTAATTGCATATAATAGGCATCTCTTTTGGATCATAAAAAGTGGTAGGAAAAGACTCATCAAGGTGATTTTTATGAAAATGATCTTCCAAATGTTGGGTTGGGGATACTATTTTACAGATTTTGAGCTCAAAATGCCTATTTTGACCCTTATTCTGCGTGATTTGTAGGGACCCTTTACTTTTCTTTCAAATCTCTTTGATATTTACTTGAAATTGTTCGGAGCTTTCAAATTGATTTTAAAATGGCTACATTTACTTGGTTTTTGATGCTTATCAGGAATATAAACGGTCGTAAGCGCTTCCTTCCGGCTGCTACATTTAGTAGCACAAACTAAATATACTCTGTGTACCTTTGGAACAGAGTATAAAAATCGTAGAAATACCTGGGGCCAACTATTTTCAAGCTTACAAAAAGTACTAAACGACGTTTATAAGCAAAGTGCCAGACAAAGTGGAAACCTCTACACAATCCATGCGAAATGAAATATAAACAATTTTAGAGGCTTAAATTAAACCTAGACATCTACTAGAATTGCAAACCCAAATAAGAACCCTCGAAAATCCTGACCTTCGTACAGGAGATAGGGTTGCTAGGAGAGTTGTAAACTCAGCAGGGGGCACAATAGACCAGGATTGATCGCAGTGCGTTATCTCCCCAACACATAATAATAAGAACCATCAGGGCTGGTGTACCGCAGGGTAGCGTACCATTCACTCACGTTATGCCCAGAGCCTGTAGCATTCCGCACGAAAACCCCGAAGACCTTCTTATCGCAACATTTGCTGACGACACGGCCATTCTTGCCCGGAACCAATGCATAAACTCAGCCACAGATGTTCTTCAGGAGTTCCTAAATAGGTTTAGCAATAGGTTTGGAACATTGCCATGACAAGGCAACAGCTCAGGCAGTGGCTCCTGAACTCAGAGCACAAGCTGTCACTCAGGAACAAAGTCCTAAATCCTACTGTATGGAAATACGGCCTACGGTATCGCGGCAAAGTCTCACCTGGCAAAGATTAGAGTGGTCCAGGCGAAAATCCTTAGGCGCATTACGGAAGCTGAATGGTTGCTGACAACCAGGGATATTGAAAAGGATGCTATGGTTGAAGATTTGATCAACAATCAAGTCACTTGATATGAATGTCAATAATACAGTTTCAGCCCTTTAATTTAAGGACTGATTCAGCGAAGATTCAGTAGTGAGCCAACTAATTATTCAGGCCTATTCTTAATTATGAAAGCAATTGAAATTGAAACTGAAATTGATCAAATTGAGTTAAAAATTTAAGTTAAATGGATTTAAAGAAGAGGGCTCCTGTCGATATCCAGGAAGAGGCATATCTATATCTAAATATGGATAGTGTGCAATAGATTTCCCACAGATCACACCTTTCGATTGTCAACCTCCACAGCCCATAATAGTATTGAGTCTGGCTAAGATACGGGCAATGATTGCGATGAAGCAGCTTTAAGCCTTCAGCGCCTTTAAAAAAACCAAGGCATTGCCCTTGCCTAGATATTTCAATTGGAAGATCTTCAATTTAATGATTATAAAAGTGATTTTAATGGAACTCTGTGAAGTAACGAAAAGAGTAAAAGAGATTCTCTTTTCTCCATAGCAATTCCTATGGTTCCGCTACGACATATGGTTTGTCTTTTATATATCTCAAGTGGATTCTTAAATAAAGAACCTCTGTGTACCATAAAATTCCATTTCGAGTTGCCAATATTTTCTATTTATATCTACAGGGCATACCATCACACCACACCACACCACACCACACCTCATCTCATCTTTTTTTATTCCATTTTAATTGAAGGCACTTTGAACAATCAGCTGTCTAAGTAATTATGTGGTCGACAATCGACCAACCAAAGTGATGTCATTTGTAGAGTGTGTAGAGTCTGGTGGGAGAGTGAAATTTTTGCAACAGCCCAAACCGCACCTCAGGCAGTCGGAGGCAGTCAGTCCATGCGTCCATCAGTCATACATGTGTGATTCTCCTGTGTTGTGTTTTTGCTCATTGAATTGTTGTTAAATCGATGGCCGTTGCTATTTGTCTGTTCCAGCACGCATTCACTACGCTGACCGGGAGGAGCAGCCGGCCAGCAGTCGTTTAACTTTAACGGCCACCGCCAGTGTTGATACCAGCTCTTCTCCACCGCGGCGCATCTCGCCACACGGTTCACCACAGCTACAACAGCGTCTGGGCAAACATCTCAGTAAATCTGCCTCGGAGTTGAATGGACACGATAATCACAGCAACGAATCTCCGCAAATCTCACCAAAACGAGCCAAGAGTGCAGCCTCACAGCAGCTGGGCGCAGGCGGACAGGCTGCTCCAGGTGGCAGTGTGGGGGTGCTGCAGAGGACACATGGGTTCTTCAATAATCTAAAGCATCGCTGGAGTCGTGCAAAAAGCAAAGATCGCTTGGGTCGCAAATCTCCCAGCGATTTTCTTGAAGAGAGCACTGACTATGCGGCCGACTACAGTTCCGAGAGCAGTTCAGTGACGCAAAGTCCAAGGCATCGGAGCACCACAATTGGTTCACCTTTGGCGCGGGAGTTTCGGGCCACGGCTAAGATGGCTCAGGCTATACAACGTTTCGGTGGCTCCATGGAGGGTCGCATAGATGAACAGCCCGAGAATGGCAATGCTCAGACCTCGCCTGCTGCAGCCATCGCGGGCGGCGGAAACTATCAAATAGAAGCTTTGCAGGTGAGTGCGAGGTGCAGTGTTGGGTTACTTTTTAGAGTGCTACTCGTATTGTTCAGTGGTTCACTTTTCAGACTATCTTGCTCAGTTATTCTTGATTCTGATTTGTCTCGGGATTCTCAAAACTCAACTGAACAATAAAGAGCACTTACAGAAATGAATTGAGCCAACCAACACTTGTACATTGGCTTGGCTTTGCTTGCTTAGGGATTTCTGTTTGGCCATTGGCTTTTGTACTGGAGGCACTAACAAAATTTAATTTTAAAAATTTTCAATTTTCGCTACTCTGCTCTCTGCTCTGCTCTCTGCACAACTGTACCATTTCTTAAACCGCTCTAACATCAGGCGGATGAACTGCGTCGCAAGCGTGAGGCTCAATTACGTCAATTCGTCTTCTTTCAGCTGCGTGTACATCTCAAATCTGGAAGCGACCTGGTGGCCATGGATAAGAATGGTGAGGTCACACCTACCCCAACCCCCCCTCCCTGTTTCCTGTTTATATATTAAATATGTCACTTGACACAATGCACAATTTTCTGGGTCTTTTGTTTTACTCTGATGCTGACAGGGCTGAGTGATCCTTATGTTAAGTTCAAGGTTGGCGGCCGTTTGTTGCACAAATCGCGTACCATACACCGCGACCTGAATCCAGTGTGGGATGAGGTGTTCATTGTGCCAGTGGAGGACCCGTTTCAACCCATTATTGTTAAGGTAAGGAATGACATATTTTTTCATGGTGCACTCGGAAAAAAAGCAAGCTTCGAAAATGAGTGTTAAGTTAAGTTATTCAAGCACAACGAAAACCAAATTGACGTGTGGAAACTGTAATCCCAAATCCTAAGATGTGGAAATCAGAACGTTACACTTGACATGTAGACTAACTGCAGGCTATATGTAGATATCAGAAAAGTACACCGGGCATGTAGAGAACTTGTATGCTGTGTAGACAAAGAGAAAGGGTTTAATGACCTGAGAGAAAATCAGCTTATTTACAGATCACACAGATTTTGCTTAGAAAAACTCACTTTTTCATTTATATTTTCATTTTGCCTACATGGTTTTTGAAGTTTAAAGATCAATTAATATCAAAAGCATCTTTATTTTATAACTTAATGTTAAAATGTATTATTAAAGGAATATTTAAGAAACATTAAGACAAAGCTGCCCCCACCTTTATGAAAATCTGGCTACGCCCTTGAAATACCACACGAATACTTAATGTTTTTATATTGAAAGCGCGATAATGTTAGAAAACTGCTCTTCAACCTTGACTTGTAGGTTTTCTAAATAAAGGTTGAGAGTATCATTTGATTAATGCTAAATCTAGAAAATTTTCAATGCCTTGCAATATATTCTTTAAGCCTGGTACAGCTCCGTAATCGATTGAAATGTTGTCCCAATTACCGAATCCTAAATACACAACTGGATCACGTACTCAGCTCCTGATTCTTATTCAATTTCGTCCCTACTTTAATAGTCTAACTTATTCAAGACACTATCAGGCCTAATCCATCGGTAACGACGTAATGCAAAGTATGAATGGGTATGTTTAGGATATATTAGATACATGAGACAACTTTATTTAATTCTGTATAAACGATTATACTTGTTCTTATAAGAAACGTGGAATGCATTCATCTTCTATGTACTTAGTTTATACCTCCTTTCTGAACATCTTAGTTGCTTATTTCTAATTGATGGGGAGCTGCTCTTGCCTACTAATCTAGTACAAATGTGTTGACATATTTGCTTGGCATTTCCCCTATTGACCAGATTTGCAGGCCAGGGACTTCTCATCTACCTTAAGCAATCTTTCACGTATGATCCTATTTTATAGAGTCATCTGGTGCTTCCCTTTATTTCTTTCTGTGATTTACGGCAATGCCACGCGAGGTCTGGATAGTCTTATGCGCTGAGATGCCGGCTTTTGTGTTTGCCTTTCCGATCCCTTTCTCCTATTTCTTCCTACCCTTAAAACCACTGTGCCTTCCCTACCTCTCCACATGTCCTCACTTCGCTGACATACAAGCTCTCTCTCTTACCTTCCTAAACTGTGTAAATAGTTAAAATGTGTCAATAATTGTATTTACAGTGTTTATTTCTGTGTAAGCATGCACAAATTAGAATAGTAAACGTTGAACTTAGAAAAGCTACATGAACGGTAAGCAAAATTCCTTTTAAAACGTGTAGTTATCTTATATTTAAATGTAGAATTAAGGAATTAACAAGAAGTTGGACCACTCAGTGGCCAATCGTCACAGTTTCATGGGTATTTAAGGACTTAGAGACATTCAATTTTAAAAGAGCATAGTATGTGATGTTCTTACTACTAAAACTATTAAAAATCCAGTTCTAAAATTACTTTGAATGAAGAAATTACTACTTATTACTAGAAAATACTACTTTTACCACCGACTAAAGTCAATTCGTTTTTTCCGAGTGTAGAGTGTTTTTCCAATTACTGTCACTTTTAATTTGCCCAAAACCGAAATCAATTTCCGGTCTTCCCTCTCTGCCTCACCACACACAGGTCTTCGACTATGACTGGGGCCTGCAGGATGATTTCATGGGCTCGGCCAAAATCGATCTTACTCAATTGGAATTGGGCAAGGCGGAAGATATTAATCTGCAGCTATGCGATACAAATCATGGGGCGGAGCGTGGCATGGGTGAGATACTCATCAATTTGACGCTGTGGCCTCGCAGTCAAGAGGATAAGGAAATGGTAAGTGCCACATAAATCCATCAGGCAATTTGTTAAATAATTTATAAAGTGTCGTCGTGTCACAGAGAGCTCAGACACAATTACGGCGAGCTATCGGCTGAACTTCCGTGTGCCCTTTCCATTCAGGTATTTGCATAAGCGATTATCTCATTCAACTTTTCAGGCACTCAAAACGGGTGAATTGTTCCACATACATTTTTGGGTTTGTGTGAAGTTCTGTGATTGTTGGCTGATTTATGAATTGTCTAAGACAAAGCAAAATGGGGAAGTGACAAAAGTTAAGCTTTAATGGCTGTCTCACCTCGACCTAGCCAGGCAGTGACTTTTGATCGCTTGTTGAGCGTCCAAAACAATTGCATGTTAAGAGCGTATTAAAGCTACTCCAAAGTCAATAGATGACAAAGTGGGAAATACGAGGAAATGTAGCTAAATTTGAGCTAGGCGAAGAGTGTATACCCTGGCACTTGACATATATTCAGTTGTTATTCAAATTTGGATTGCAAGTAGCTCGAATAGCCAGCTCTCAGGCATTTTCGTACCTAGACGAACTGAAGTTCAAATCAAGTACGATTATTAAGCTAAAGTTCTCCTTGATTGAGTCCGAATATGCGATCAAGTCTACAGAGAGAAAAAAAATTAGCTACACGCCACGTGTAGAAACGACAATCCTAAACGAAACGTAGTTCACCCTGCTAAACTTCACACGAAAAATTTAGAAATCAGAAAATTACACGAGGCATGTAGAAAAAACTACATAAACGTGTAGCAATACAAAAAACTACACGTGGCATGCAGAAAAGCTAAATGCTGCGTGGACAAATGCAAAGGTACATGACAAGAGAAAATTTGCGTTTTTCCAAAGTATTTCTACACTTTTCATTCAACAATCTGATTTCCACACGGAAATGCAGATTTTCTACATTAACGTTTAGATATTGAAAACCTACACGCGCGTGTGGAAATTCTAAACGAAAATTGTAGCTCTAAATCAGTTCAGAATTCTCATATTTTTCATTTAGAAAAATGCTTTCCACACGTTACATGTAGGTTTTCTAAATAAACGTTAAGGATTTCAAATGCTGAATGCTACGTATAGAAAATTTACACGAAAAGTGTTGTTGATCCATTAGCTCATCGTCGCTTGTCACTTCCCTTTATTACTTTGATTTGCGGCAATGCCGCGCGAGTGCTTGGTAGTCGTGTGGGCTGAGATGCCGGCATTTGTATTTGAATTGCAGAGAGAAAGTATGTGAGTTATGAGTTCGAGCCCCAGACAAGGTGAGTAAATAAAAAAAAAACTAATGTCTTAGGCTTTTCAGAAAGAAGACTTTCCCCTACCGTCCCCCTTCCTGCCCTCCCCTCCTCACCACACTCCCTTGTGAAAATATTGTGGGGATAATAGCTGAATTTAAAAGACAATTTTTTTGCTCGGGCTGGGTACACATCGTGGCATGTAGGAAAGCTGCATGCCGCATGTAGAAATGAGAAAGCTAAACGTGGCATGTAGAAAAGCTACATAAACGTAGTGGGTGTAAAATCCCTGTGAAACGTGTAGAAAAAATTACATTTTCGTGTAGTTTTTACATATTTTTTTTTCTCTGTGTAGTTTTAGTAACAAGCTGTAATCAAACCTTACTGAGCCTGAGCTAAGCACATAATCCAAACAAGAATTCCGCATTTGGCTTAATTAATTTATTAATTTAATACTTAAAATCTCACAAATCTCTTTTAAATGTTTTTAAAACCTGATCCTGGGTTTCACTACCTTCTACGCTTTAGTACTCTTTAGAAGTTTTGCAGCCTTGATTTCTGGCAATTCCCACATCCAATTTTCTAGTTTTTAAAAATTCGCCTTGAACAAGAAAAATTTCTTGAATTAAAAAGTTTTTCTAAAACTTAGAAAGTAAAGTAAAAGTTAGGATACATTTTCTAGATGGTTTCCAACAAACTTTCATAAACCATTGGCAAGTTTGCCCTTAAATTTAGAAAAAAACTACATAGCTTGTGAAATAGGGCGACAATCAATAATGTTAGTAAATTAGGAAACAACATATCTGAAATTTCGAGAAATACTTTAGAAATTGGACGTAAAATGTAGATAATATACTGTTGAAAATTGCCCTCAAATCTAGAAAAATGTCTAAAAAACAACGCTTGTAATTCTCAAGTTCGAGTTCCCTACATTCGGAGTATAAAAGAGGCAGCTGATATTCGGCTTGCTGAGAAATTCGCTTTAAAATATAGCAAAAATTTGTGTAGAAATTGTCATAGAATCTAGAAAAATATAAAAAAAAGCAACGCCTGTTTTTTCCAAGTTCGTATACCCTGCTTTCGGAATATAAAAAAGGCAGCTGAGTGCCTAGCATTTGACTGCGTTCTTCAGTGTGACTTCCACGCGTGCTTAGAAGTTGGTACCGAGTTCTAGTCCCAGACAAGGTATAGTTAGAAAGACTTAAGACTTAGGATGATTTTTCAGGATATTTAAGACACATCCCTTCCAAATGGATCTCTTTAGGATCTTTTTTTGCTTCTGTGTAGTCAAACGGAAATGTATTCTTAACTTGCGAAAGTCTCAGACCTATTATAAGAAATTATTATTCTAAAATCTACGAAGAATCAAATTTGAACCCTTTTTTAAGGCGAATTTGTACATTTTTATGCCAATTTCGGTTGAGTGTAGATTGAATACTTCAACATTTACAGTACCTTAACCATATAACCGCCAACTACTTTGTAAAGTCACCATACCCACTCTTACAACCAATTCATTGCCAAACACTCACACCGATGGCTATCGACATTTTAATCACAGCTTTCAGTCATTGTTTGAACCTCAATCTCCCAGGCAAACTGTGTTGCTTCGCTTAGTTGGGATTATGTTGGGCACCAATTGGCCTGGTTATCGCCAAGCACCACGCATGTTGCTCAAACATCTGCGACAGCAACGTGGCGACTTGCAAGATCAATTGGAGCAGGCTGGTGAAGAACTAAAGGAGGTCAACCAGAGCTGCAGCTTAAGCTCTCTGTGTGAAATGAGTCAATTGTAGCTTGTTTTTTTTTTCTCCTCTCAACTATTGCAGCACTTTCAACGTAACTCCAAATTGGCCGAGTCATCGAAGCGTTTGAAATCACAAATCTGGAGCTCGGTGGTGACCATATTGCTGGTGAAGGCCAAAGATTTGCCACTGGCCGAAGATGGCAGTAAGCTGAATGATACGCACTTTAAGTTTAGGTAATTGTGTTATTTTTTTATGAAACTAAGACTAGATTTGCTTGGTGAAGCATACATCCTGAAGTTCTCTTACAGCTGACTTTCACTAGGAGTGCGTTATGCGTTAATAGCCAACATTCAGCTTTTTTTGTATGGAAAAAAAGCTGATTGTTAGCTATTAACCCACTCCTAGTGTAAATCAGCTTTTCAATGGTGAAGCAAACTTCCTGAAGTTCTTTTAGTAGGCGGAATATTTAAGGCAAAATGGATGCATTTTATAAAGGACTGCTTTAGAATCTCTACCGATTCTCTCGCCTACTAAGAGAACTTCAGGAAGCTGGCTTCACCCTGTAAATCCAGTCTAAGTTGATCTACAATTGAAATGGATGGTCTTTAGCTCCTTTTAATATCCTTTATCTTCCCCCCTCTGCACAGATTGGGCAACGAGAAATACAAAAGCAAGTCTTCCTGGACCGAACGCTGGCTGGAACAGTTCGATCTGCATTTGTTTGATGAGGATCAGAATCTGGAGCTGGCCCTATGGAATCGCAACAATCTCTATGGCAAGGTTAATATCGATTTGAGTGTCTTTCAGCGTGAGACCACGCATGGCATATGGAAACAGCTGGAGGAGTGTTCGGGTGAAGTCTTCCTAATGCTAACCATAAGTGGCACCACAGCCCTGGAGACCATTAGCGATTTGAAGGCGTTTAAAGAGGATCCACGAGAGTTGCAGTTACTGCGCGAACGTTATCGTTTTCTACGCTGCCTGCAGAATCTACGGGATGTGGGTCATTTGACGGTGAAAGTGTTTGGAGCCACGGGACTGGCAGCCGCTGATATAGGTGGTAAATCGGATCCATTCTGTGTGCTCGAACTGGGCAATGCACGACTACAAACCCAAACGGAGTACAAGACTTTGTCACCCAATTGGAACAAGATTTTCACTTTGTAAGTTGGCAGTTGCATGTGGGTAGGTAGAGATTTGTAGAAAACTAACTACTTTGTTTATAGCAATGTAAAGGATATAACACAAGTGCTGGAGATAACCGTTTTTGATGAGGATCGTGATCATCGTGTGGAGTTTTTGGGTAAACTGGTGATACCGCTGCTACGCATCAAAAGTGGGGTCAAACGTTGGTACACCCTGAAGGATAGAAATCTGGGAGTGCGCGCCAAAGGCAACTCACCGCAGATACAATTGGAGCTGACGGTGGTGTGGAATGAGATACGTGCTGTGTGTCAAGCCCTGCAGCCCAAGGAGGAGAAGTTGATACAGCAGGAGGCGAAGTTCAAGCGGCAATTGTTTCTGCGCAATGTAAACCGTCTCAAGGAGATTATAATGGACATACTGGAGGCAGCACGCTATGTGCAGTAAGTGAAATATAATGTTAACTTGTAAATGTGCCGGCTCAACTTGTTTGCATTTTCTTAGGAGCTGCTTTGAATGGGAGTCACCCATCAGATCGGCCATAGCCTTTGTTTTGTGGATAGTGGGCTGTGTGTATGGCGATCTGGAGACCGTACCCTTGGTTCTGCTGCTGATTATTCTCAAGTAAGTTGGCTGCTTTGTGTGCCATGAAAGATGTTAAGAGTTTTGCCTCTTTGTTGTTTACTAGGAAATGGCTGATCCGTCTGATCACCGGCTCTACAGATGCCAATGCTGGTCACTATGATTATGAATACGATGAGGATGATGATGATGATAAGGAGAAGGAGGAGAAGAAGTCAATTAAGGAACGCCTACAGGCCATACAGGAGGTCTCACAGTCCGTGCAGAATACCATAGGCTACCTGGCATCACTGGGCGAGAGCACCATCAAGTATGCGCCAGGTGACCCCTCTTTTGAAACCTCAACTTATCTTTTGGTTTTTTTTTTTTGATAAGCACCTTCAACTTTTCCGTCCCCGAGCTGACCTGGCTGGCGGTTGTGCTGCTCATGGGTGCCATACTGGTCTTGCATTTTGTGCCCCTGCGCTGGCTGCTGCTTTTCTGGGGCCTTATGAAGTTCTCGCGACGCATACTACGCCCCAATACCATACCGAACAATGAACTACTGGACTTCCTTTCCCGTGTACCCGATAATGAGGCTATTGTAAGTCTGGCTAGAGATGTGTGTGAAACAGCCTACTTAGCTCTCACTTTCCCCCCACAGAACCAATACCGTGAACTGCCGCCATCGACCACCACCGATCAGGCACGCAATAATCCCAAAAAGAAACTAAAAGGCTCATAGTCCATAACCAGCGCTGATGCTGCATTGGCGCCGCTACCGTCCAGCGTTAGTGTAAGCAGCAGTGGTCCACATCAGTTGATGCAGCGTTTTCGCGCCAACACCAACCAACTGAAGCACAAATTTGGCCAGGCCAAGAGCCTTAGCCTGAGCCAGGGCGAATTCAATTAGCGCACCAAGCAAACAAAGTTCCGACAACCAAACAACTCCAGAAATATGCACCAATATAGATCGCTTTACAACTATTTACACTCAAAAGTATTGTACATACACCCCAAGATTGTACTTTAACATTGCATGTACCTAAAGGTTACTCGAATATTTACCAGATTATTTTTAAAATACGCTACGACCGAGCAAAATTCCTTTTGCCACAGAATTAATTATTTATTGTATATTTAAATTTGTGATATTTTCAAAGAATTTTCTACTTAGGCATTACTATATGTGACTTAACCCAAATATACACACACACCCGCAACTCCTTTGCTCCGTCTACCTAATTATAAATCAATTGCACCACTTGATTTCAAGATGCTTCTCTCTCGATTTGAATCTCTGCTGTTAACTATGCCCAATTGTTTGAGAAAACTATTTTCTAAAATTTATATAAAGTGTCTAGGATAATCAGCTATCAATGGCCATATTGTAATCCACTCCGATAAATTTAATACATTTTAGATAGTCAAACTATTTTATACCCCCCACACACACAGCAACAACAGCAACAAACAAAGTTTTTTATATACCAAAAAGCAAACAAACTCAATTAATTAACATTATTACAAAATGTATTTATCACCTAAGTTAAGTTTGTTATTTTTCAAAATATGACAACAAAATAATATATATATACAAATATTTTTGGATTTCGCTCAAATTATAACAAAAGAGAGAGAGAGTTTTACTTTTTAAAGAGGATTTTGAGGGGCTGGTTTTCTAAGTATCTGTTTACAGCTTGATACACTTCTAATGTAAGACTAGATTCTTCAAACTTCACGAAGTTCTCTAAGTAGGCGGAATATTTAAGGCAAAAGGCATACGATTTGTAAAGAAAAGGTTTCGAATCTCACCTGATTCTCTTGCCTACTAAAAGAACTCCAAGAAGTTGCTGCACCGTGTAAATCCAGGCTTAGTCGAAAAGTTCGTTTTTAATTTGAATTGTTTGATCGCAGTTTATGGGTTATGTCAACCTGTGACGTATGAGCATTTCGAAACTAAAGTTGATAGCTAATATCTCTTAAAAGTTTCTCAATTAAGACATCTGACAAGTGTAATGGTCATAAATATATGAAAATGTGCCTAAGAAGTAGGCTTTCTGAGTTCTCTTATGAGTTTTATGACAGACAAATCTCAGCCAAACTGAGTTATTTTTCGCGCATCTCAAATCAGATCTCGACAAATGAAAATACAGCTTAAGGAAGTTCATTTGCAAAGGTCTGAGGTGGCTACCCTGCGGTACTCCAGAGGTAAAATCAAGATATTCCAAAAGTGAATCCTTAAATGGGACCTTTTGGTGAGAAGCTGAGTTCTCTTATGAGTTTTTTTAGCAGCCATCTCACTTTAAACAGAGTTATTCTTTGAGATATCATCAAGTGACTAAACAGCAATATTGTTCGTAATTCTGTGTTGATTTAAGCATAGACCAGGTGTGCCCACAGCCTATACGCGCAACCTATACACAATGCCACTAGCATACTCAAGCATATCACAGCTACAATAACAACTACGTAGGTATGCTCTCTTCACTTACTATTGCCAAATTGAAGGCAACAAGAAATACGTTTGGACTGTCTTTAGCTAGAATTTGTGGTTGGCTAGGAATAAATCCGTGTGCATCAGACACACAACACTAGGCCATAACCGGTTCTCTCTGTTGTTTTCTTGCGATTGTTGCTATGGAAAGTAGAGACCCTAAAGTAAAGTTATATTAAGACTGAGAAGAACCTGTCAGCCAACAAAGTTGATGCTGACGGTTTTTTGGGATTACTTTTATTCATAAGCTTCTTTTCTTAAATGGAACACTTTGAAACACAATATTGTAAAGGCAATAGCAGTTTGATTAAATCAAGAAATATATGAAACAGTCTTTTAATTTTGAAAACCAAAGTGTCTAAAAGAATTCTCTGCCAAACTCGCATCAACAATGCACTTGGTAAGTGAGCCAGCAGTTAGACTAAAGTCTTGCAAATGCAGATAATAGGCAAAAGAAAGCATCTCCGACCCGATAAACTATATTTATTCTTGATAAGCATCAACAGACGAGTCGATATAGCCCTGTCCGACTGTAAGAACACCTAGAGCTCGGAGACGAAAACTAAGAAGAATACTTTACATTTTCCCGGGAAAACAATCAAAATTAACTTAATAAGGCCAAACCGAACTCAAAGACGCTCAATCACAATTTTTCTCATTTTAAGAGTTCTACTGCAACTTTTTGTTGAAAAAAGTCCTATGAAGTGGCTTGACTTTTGACATCTCTGATTGATCTAAGGGTAAAAACTGTTTGTAAAAAGGATGTATAAGAAATCATAACAATCTAAGTGTTTGCAATTAAGTGTCAGATGTTGCTTGGCATTTAACAGAAACCACATAAATTGTTGATGGAAGAAATGTCGCTATCGACATCTCAAGTAGCGACACAGATCAATATTTAATAAAAATGTAAAAAAAAGAAGAATTACACATCAAACAAAATACATTTGAAAGAACTAATTACTCATTAGATTTAAAGCTACATATTTGGGCTTGAGAATGGTCTGAGGTGCGCCCGAAAAACACTTCTAAACCCAAAATTTTGAAGCAGTACTTCAGTTGCTATTCACTTTAGCAAAGAATTAAGTTGCCAGCGAAGAGCTTTATTTTAAATAGGAGAACGTATTGAAAATGCGTTTTGATTTGCCTTTTTATTCTGTACTTTTAATGTGTACGACTTTCACCGTCGACATAATGGAAATACTCAAATATTTTGTTTGAAAATTTGCGATTTTGTATGCAGTTTGTCGATGCTGTACCGCTCTTTCAGTCCCCGTCTGCGAGCTTCTGCTTCCAAAGCCGACTCTGCAGCTTTCTGGGATGCTATGTGCATTGCAAATTGCTGGTGTCGATTGCTCGCCTGCTTTGGCGTTTCTGCAGACCTGGCCTGTCTCTTCTCTTGTGAGTGAGTGTGAGTGTGAATGAGAAAGATTCCGTTTGATCAACGAGTTCTAAGCTAAGATCTACGATTTTTGTGGATTTTTTTCACTTTAAAAGAAAGTTAAATAGCCAAGCTTAGCTCAGCTTAATAACTATCTGTGTGCAAAATGCCATCCAAGTCAGCTCAGTCATTTCGGTGTGATTGTTTAACAAACACTCAAACATACAAACTTTTTCATATACAATACTAGCTGAATACCCGTCGTCGCCCGGGTATTTGCATTGTGAGAATATGAAAGTTTTAACTGTAACTTTGCTAATTTCGCAGCTTTTTTGACAGTTTGGTATACACCTCCCATTAACCAGTCTACAATTGCCGTCTATGAAATCTTCATAATAATTTAAGCTCAAATGAAAAATATCAAAATTCAGCCGTTCAATCTGCATCGTCCATTTACCCAAGGCTGGATTTTAATCTAAGCTTTAAGCGCTTTCATAGATATACATATGATTATTTTAGAAATTTCGCGGATTTTTCGAAACTAGAAATTTTCGCTTGCAAGCGTTCAACCATTCCGTAAAATTTCATCGCAATCGGATGATCGGTATAATTTTTTGCAAAGTTCGCGGATTTTGGTCCATTTTCCCCCAATTACGTCAACTTAGAAACCTTAACCGGCAAGCGTTTAACCAATCCCCAATGTTTCAATCGGATGAACGGTTGAACTTTGCAAATTTCGCGGTTTTTGGACCATTTTCCGCCCATTTCTTCAACTTAGAGGCCTTCCCGGGCAAGCACTTAACCGTTCTCCAAAGTTTCTTCGCAATCGGATGAACGGTTTAATTTTTCAATTTTCGCGGTTTTTGGACCAAGTCACAGACATGAGACATAGACTATGACAATTTCCTGATCGACATGAACATACTGTGAAAAATTTGTCAAGATCGGTTCAGCGGCTTAGACGCCCATAAGGAACAAATATACAAACATACAAACATACTTTCAATTTTATATATATAGTATGTATAGATGTATAGATTAGTAAGATGCTATCAACTATACGAAAGTTTCTATAAATTTTGTATATTTTATCGTTAACCTCAGCATAAGTTTGTGTCTTTTAAGTCTACCAAACAAACTTTGCACACAGACACCACACATATGTAATATCGATGGTCCACACTACAAATTTCCCTGACATTCACTTGCTTGGCCATTACACATATTTCTATTATTTTATGCCTCAATCTATTATTTTCAATAATTATTGAACATCTCTCAAAGTAAAACCAACTAGCGAAGCTTTTTCAACATACCCACTGACTGTCAAACTATCATTACCAAACTGTGCCGCCCCAACTGTGCCTCTCCAACCGTAAGCTTTTAATCTATTTATTTGCTGTTTGTTTTGCTCAATTTTTCTGTTTACTTTGCCGCTGGGGCTGTGTTTCCATGCAAAAACCAAAAGTTCCCACCCGGCGTGCTGGAAATCAGCTTAAACGATCATTATATATTAATTTTATGGCTGGCCCCAGGTATTAGGAATGTCAATAAAAGTTATCAATCCCGCGCACAGATGTTTCCCGCTGCTGCTTATCAGCTCGGCGACTGTCACCTCAGACCAGCCCACCCGATTACGCAATCGCGTCGAACTTTTCCATAGGTGAATACATTTTTATTTTAGTATGTAAAATTATATAGACAACAGATAAATCTCATTACCATTGCTGGGCAGCCCTCTAGAAAAATGCCATCCTTAACTTATAAATGCAAAACTGGTTAACCGGTCACGTTAAGCCTTAACTCAGTTCTCGAACTTGCCGCTCTTCATCTGGTCATAGATCACAGAGAAATCCTTGTTGCCCAAACCCTGCTGGTTCATGGTGGTGTAGATCTTGTGAGCCAAGGAGCCCAAGGGAATCGGGGTCTTGGAGGCAGCAGCTGCACCAGCAGCCAGACCCAAATCCTTGGTAATCAGTGCGGTGGAGAAGCCACCAGCATAGGCCCTGTTGCTGGGAGCGGTGGGGCAAATGCCGGGCACCGGATTGTACACCTCGGAGGCCCAGCAGCGTCCGGTGGAGGAGTTGATAATCTCAGCGAAGACCTTGGCATCCAGACCCTGACGAATGGCCAGGTTCATGGCCTCTGACACACCAATCATGGAAATGGCCAGCATCATGTTGTTGGCCAGCTTGGCGGCTTGTCCCATGCCATAGACACCACAGTGGGTGATGCGCTTGCCCATGCACTCCAGAATAGCCTTCACGGCATTGTATTCCGCATCCGTGCCGCCCACCATGAAGGTGAGAGTGGCCTGCTCTGCTCCGGGCACACCACCTGATACAGGAGCATCCACGAAGCGGGCTCCCTTGCCACTGATACGCTTCTGCAGCTTTTTCACCAGCTCCGGATCAATGGTGGAGGAGTCAATGAAAATGGTGTTCTTGTTGACACCATTGGCGGTCATCTCCTCGTAGGAGGCATCCACTATGGCATTGTTGGGCAGCATGGTGATGACAAAGTCCGAGTTCTGGGCCAGCTCGGAGGTCTTCTCATAAACGGTGGCTCCCTTGGCCCGCAGGCTGTCGCAGGCCGGCTTGGAGATATCAAAGACATGCAGCTTGTGTCCAGCCTTCATCAGGTTGCTGGCCATGTGGCCACCCATGTTGCCCAGGCCGACGAAACCAATGTTCTTTCCGCCGCCCTGTGTGGACATGCCACGTACAAGGGTCTGGCTCCAGGCCTGGAGCAGGGACACATTGGAAACAATACGCAGCGACATGACTGCAAAATTGGTTATGTAAGCCCGCTGATAACTTGCTCGGCCACAAGAAAATCTATTTCTCTACCCACCTGAAGCACAAGAAGATGTCTAGAAGAGAATATCTCACAGCACGCGATCAGACCACTGCCAAAAGCACACTGTTCTCTGGTGGAAGCCAGCAAAGAGCTGATAGTATCACGTAATTGGACGTCGTTCCAGCGCCAGCCTCGGAGTTGTCGAGACGAAGCAAATTTAGTTTATCATTTTAGTTGAATTGCGGATTTAACGAAGCTTTTGGTGCTCCGGCAACTCTGCCAGATCTGAGCAAGTTCTCTCTCTCCCCAGATATTCCAGTGCCAAGCGGCGAAAGCTTTTTTTTTGTTATAATTTATATTCAACTTGAACTACACGCGCCGCTGATAAAGAAGAAATCCCACGACACATCTTATAAGTCGCTTGCTTTCGTCGACCTTCAGTGGGGAATGGGCAGATAGAGACACCCCCCGCAAACACACACAAAGTGGGTGTGTTCCCAGTGACTCGCAAACTGGAAGCTTCTGTCTACTTTGGTTCTGGTTCTGCTTTCAATCGCTCTGCTCTCTGACTGTTTGTTGTCTGTGTGAGCAACTTTTTTATTCAGTTTATCAATTAATGGGGAATGAAAGTTTTACAGGCATATCTTGACAGTTTTGGGGCAATTGGCTGGCGATTTTTATTGCAGCAAATAATGGAGCTAAAAGGGAAGAGCCATACCTCTCACTTGGTTTCAAACGTTTGGATATAAAGCTGAACCGAACCGGCTTTTAACCGAACCGAACCGCCTATTCCAGCTGGTGAACCGAATCGGCTTGCTTTCAGAAATGCTGAACCGAACCGAAAAACACTAAGCAAAACGGTTCGGTATGGTTCAGTTCTCTTACGAGTTTAAAGACGCGTAAACTTTGGCTCTTTATTAACCCGTCCAGTTTGCTATCGTACAGTCAAAGAGTTCATTTTTGCTTAAAAGAATGCCAGTTGAGTGAAGCTGAGCAATAGCGATAGCCTCTACAATGATCATGGCTGGGCAGCTTATTAAATGGCAGCTATATGTTGCTAAATTGAGCTTCTTTGGAAGGGGTTGTGTGTAGTGATGTAAAGCATCTGACCGGCTCAACAAGGCGGAGTGATAAAAGCTGTGTCACAAAACGACTCTCACCTTCTCATTAGTAACCTCTGATGCAACAGCAAAACTGCTGGATAACTTGAGTGGCAAACCGCTGCTGGTTTGGTACCCACAAACTTAAAAGTGCTTCACCAATGAAAACTGCAACAATAATGCCTCGGATAAAGATCTAAATACATGCTTTAAATAAGTTTCATTCAAAAAGTTAATAAAAAAAACTGATTTCTCAAGCTGACCAATGGATTATAGATCTACTATGGATTATTTGGCTGGCCAGTTTATTGTATTTTAGTGAGATTGGACATAATTGTGCAGAAGCAGATAATATTAATCAGGTCGAACCGGTTTTGGCAAGTCGGAACCGAGCCAAAACCGGGGCAAACATATTTTTCCCTGCCGAACCCGAACCAGAACCGGTGGAAAACAAGGAAGAATATCGGTACATACTCTGTACCAACGAATTTATACGCTCAGCATAAATTTTGATGCTGCAGAAGCAGCTGAAAGCAGCGCTGCAACAGCGAACAGTCTTTTGATTATAACTCGACAACCGCTCTTCCGATCTTCACTATTCCTTTGGCGGATCAATAAGTTATCTTGATTACTAAATATGTATAGAAGCAACGAACCACCTATCTTTAAAACTGTGGAAGATATGACGATTTTTCTAAATTGCGGGGGCAAGAGGGGGCGTGGCCAAAATTGAAAACAAAATTGATCTGCCTGCAGACTTAAGAAGCAAATGTCCCATACATGTTAAACCTCTATCTCTTACCAACTCTGAGATCTGTGCGTTCATACGGACATGGCTATATCGACTCGGCTGTCGATGCCGATCAAGAATATATATACTTTATGGGGTCGGAGATGCTTTCTTCTGGCTGTTACATACTATATACAAACTTAATATACTCTATGTACCTACGGTACAGAGTATAAACATTGTAATAAGTGATCGGTTTAAAAAAATATTTCTTTAACATTTTTCCCAGTGATTTCTACTCAACTTGGTACACTTGTCGTTCACAAGTTCTGAAGTCTTCTGCCTAATTCAGTTATATCTTATTAAAGCGTTTCAAGTTCAGTCTCAATTCTAAAATCTGTGGTTTTGGATCCAAGAAACCAAATACTTTTGACCTTGGAACAAAAACAGCAAAAACAATGTCCGAGCCCCGGTTCGAACCTGAACCTGGGTTCAGCGACCTTCTTACCTTCTTACTAAAACTAGTTTTTCGATGGATACTTTCTTTGGGAACTATATGCTATTATCATTCGATCGATGTACCAGAAGATTTCGAGCAAAGTTTGGTGAAGATAGCTTTAAAGCTGACTTAGGAGATAGCCTAGCTTGCTTGCTTGCTGTACGCTACAAACTTATGGACAAACTGTATGGATTGTCATACAGAGTGGCCCCGGGAACCCAAGCTCCAATTGACCACTGCCTACCATTCATTATGAATCTCTCTTCAGTTTCCCGGAACATTGCCCAATTCCTAGCCCAATTTCAATTTTACCTTCGCCACGACCTTTTCTTGTTCATTTCTGTCCGTTGTCACTTGGGATACATCAATTGCGCCAAGTATCGTGCATAACTAAAATTGCACGCGCAATTTCCAAATATGTTTCAGTTCGATTTTGGTTTCGTTGTCAAAAATTGGGTTTTTGTTTGCCTTCGAGCATTGCGAATGATGGTTATTCAGTTTGTGATATTTTTTTTGGGTTTGAGATGCGCCCAATTGTACAATGGTCATAATAATTTTGCGGCTGTTGTTGATTTGCTGGATGTGGTTGTTCACATAAAATCGGCATGCATGAAATTGCAACGGCTGGTGGTGCGTTTCGCAAATCTTGGCCAGTTTACGGACCGCCTGGCCTGCCGCTGGCCTGGATCTTATGCAATCTCACGCTGCCGGCGTCCACGCCGTTATGCTTTATCAAAGCAAATTATGGTACATATATGTAAAAGCAGCGAGAACCTGCTCGCCATGTGGTGGGGAAGAGGTGCCGGTATCTGTGTCAGTGCGTGAGCTGAGCCCAGTTAAGTGCATTTCAATTGAAGCTGACGAATCGCAATAACAATAACCCAAAAGAGGAGGACATCGGCCCCCTAAAGACAGTTTATGTAATGGCAAATGCTTGTCAATTGTCAAGCCGGAATGAGCAACACCTTATCTAACCCCATAAAATGCAATTCAGCGTATGATTAACATTAACTGCCAACTACAACCACCACAACAACAACAACAATGACCGAGTGAGAGCTCGTCTGTTTTATTTTTACTTTAAACAATTTACACCAAAAATACAACAAGAAAGTGAAGCATTAAAGCGCAAAATAAAACTATAAGCATGAAGTGGCAGCGGTAACATGACCAGCAAAGGTGTGCAAGGTGTGCTTGTCCAAGTCAAGTATACGCAGTGGTGTACCATGCTCATTAGGCAGACAAAACATTAGACGCATAAACAGTGGAGCTGGTTTTGGTGTTGTTGCTGTTGTTGTTGCTACTAATTTCCCTACCATGTCAGAAATTTCACCCACAGACGTCGCGACGCACCCACAAAAAAAAATCTCTGCACTTGAAAAAAAATATTGAAATTTGAAACTTGAAATAGAAATATTGCATTTTTGATTGTGGGCTTGTCATTTAGGCATTTGGCACTTAATTCATTTACAAGCCGTTGCTGTGCGCTGTGAAGAGACTACAAACAAAGCGCGAAGCGTTGGCTATGACCTTAGGCAATAAAATATATAATTATCATAAGTTGACGAATGATGATGGCTTTTGAATACAAGGGGTTGGTTTTGTGTTTCGAAGAGTTTGGGGGCGGGCCTTAGAGTAGGGTAAGCATTTGCTTTGGTCCTTTGGTCCTAAAGTCAGTTTATTTTAGGCATAAGCTCTTATTGTTATATTAGGAAATATACCACAAGTCTAGCCAACCTGCACCAACTTAGTTGAGGACTGAGAAGACATTTTAGTACACTTACAAAATCTTAGGCACTTACTCAGTTAAATAAACAGCTTTTATAGCCAGTTGTAAACAGTCTATATAGCCATATCCATGTCTGTATATACACGTCCATTTTGGAAACCATACTCTAAGAAAACCATCATCCTTTTTTGTATATTCAAGATAATTGTAATTAAAATCGTTCTCATTCTGGTATTTATAGAAGAGGGAATTAAGTATACGTAACTTAACAGCAAGGGAACAAAATAGTTGCAGATTTAGCAGCTTTCCAACTTTTGGAACCAGAATTGGAGGCCATAGGCTCATTCTCAGATCAAGAAATTTCCTTTTGGATCATCGTTTTTTTCATTCTTACTTTCGACTTCTAAACTTTATGACTTAAGTATAAAATTATCTGTTTTTTCCATATTTGTAAGAGACAGATCTCAAAAAGTTTGCATGTAGGCAGATTAAGCTTATTTCAGATATAGCCGATACAGATCAGCGAAGAAGTAAGCTCGCCCACTCTGGCTTCAAATGCGATAGAAGTAAACTCAATGCCCTGGGCTTGTTGTCAAGCTTCAAACATGAAATGAAACTTGCAAAATTACTCTTTTATATGGAAATCATTGAATTTGCTAGCTCTTGTTTTTGCCATGTAAAGATATTCGCATTGACTCCTTGCTTTGGCCTAGAGGCACTTGTCAAAGTCAAAGATCTGCAGCGTCACAAGCACACAAAATAGAACCAATACTCAGAGCAAAAAGGAAATATTTATAGGCTATATATTGCATTTGTATGTACAGGGTTACCCAGATTCGGCGGACCCATGTTTTTTTTAAAAAAATCAAAGAAAAAAATAAAAATTTCGCGGTTGGCAATCTTAATCATTTAATTTGTTCCAAGTAGATTTGTTTACATAAATTTTTGAATATGATATCCTTTTTGCAGCATTTTCCATCGTTTTCGCCAACATTTCGGCCGGAATAGCGGCTATTTCTTCACGAATGTTGTCCTTGAGCTCTTCTACGGTCCTTGGCTTGTTAACGTAAACCTTTGACTTCAAATATCCCCACAAGAAGAAGTCAGGCGGCGTCAAATCGGGCGAACGCGGTGGCCAGTCCAAATCACCACTTTTCGACATCAAACGGCCCGGAAACAATTTCTTCAGAAAATCGATTGTTATGCGACTTGTGTGCGGTGGAGCGCCGTCTTGTTGAAACCAGAACTGCCTCATACGCTTTCGACGAATAATTGGCATCACAAAATTGGTCATCATGTCGCGATAACGCTCCTGGTTGATGGTAACAGCATGGCCATTTTCATTTTGGAAGAAAAACGGCCCAATGACCGTTTTCGCACTAACGCCGCACCAAACTGCGACTTTTTCGTCATGAAGAGGCACTTCTTGAATCTCCTGAGGATTTTCAGTGGCGTAAATACGGCAATTTTGCTTATTTACGGTCCCATTCAATGTGAAATGGGCTTCATCGGACAAAACGTTGAGTTTTCACAATTGACTTGTTCTGTTGAATGTAAATTTCAACTATTTCAGAGCGCTCGCGTGGCGTGTATTGTTCCATGGTAAAAATCTGCTTGGACTGACGCTTCAAACGCGGTATGTCATTAAGCGATCTGACATCTCTGTCAAAAGTTATGGCGTTGCCAGATGGGTCCGTCGAATATGGGCAACCCTGTATGTTGCACACGCTTTTTTCTCCTTCCGAGTCGCACCTAGTATTATTGTTGTTGGGAATATAGCGCACCGCGACCAGTCTTGAAGAATTCTGTGATTCAAATCGTTTTCATTCCGATAATTATGGGCGAGGGAAGTAAGGATACGTAACTTAACAGCGAGGAAAAACCTATTTGCAGATTTAGCAGCTTTTAGAATCACAATTGGGGACCATAGGTTCATTCTCAGATCAGGAAACTCCCTATTAGATAAAGGTTTTTAACTGAAGTAGGAAATTGTCTACTTTTTCGATGTTTGTAAGAGATAGAGCTACCTCTTTTTGAATGTTGGCAGATGAACCTTGTTTCACAAATAGTGTCAATCATAGAACTGCAGTGGGCTGTCACACGTAAACTCGCTTACCCTAGCTTCAAATGCGAAACTTCAAACTTGTAAAATGACTAATTTCTATGGAAATCATTGAATTTGCAAGCTAGTGTTTCGCCCAGAGCAGATACTCGCATTAACTCGTAGCTTTGATCTCGTAGTCAAATATCTGCAGTAAGCTGTTTACGATCAAAGCTCGCAAAATAGAACAAATTCTCAGAGCAAAAGAGATATTTATATCCTAAACTTTGCATTTGTATATTGTACACGATTCTCTATCTCCTTCCAAATCATACCTAGTAACTGCGAGTTCAGCTTACTGAGGCTTGCCCGTGGCTGGCGTAGGGCTTGCTGAAGCTCTTTACTCTTGCCAAAGAAGGAGCTTGCTGGTTCCGACTCATTTCGAGTGTGTTGAACCAAGGCGATGGGCACAGGCGAGCCTAGTACATGCAAGTAATCGAAAATTAGAAACTTATTGCAGGACTCTGATACAAATATAATGCAAATGGCTTCTGCTTTAAAGCTCACTGCCCGTTTTCTGTATGTGTGTACCAATATTAACACCTATAATAGACGGTGACTGTTTTAAGAGAATCAGTTTTCTTAGTATTTGCAGCCACTAACATGCTATTCCATGTTCAAGATGGCATTTCGTTCAATAACGTAAGCCATCAAAATGTTTCCCAAGTGTTTGAATTAGAGGTGCCTTGGCCCACGTATGCCGTGTCGGCAGTTCCAAGATTGCCCTTTTTCTTCTTGAATATCAAAACCAATTGGTGGCCATCTGTCTGAAACCTTACTCATAAGCGTCCAAAACACACAGAGAATACAAAATATGTAAAAACTACATGAAAATGTAGGTTCACACTCAAATTTCACTTACCTTGTCTCTGCAATTTAGACGCAAGTGCCGGCATCTCAGTCCATACGACTATCAAGCACTCGCGCTGCCTTTAATAACTTAATATGTTCGGAAGTGTAAGAAGTGCGCTGAACATTATACATCTCCATTAGAAATGATGTATCAGTTAATCAGTTAATGGACTTTGAAGGACAATGCGCAGTACGTTAAAGTGGCCCACTCGACACCAAGCCGAAGCTTGTTACGCGCAAACCCCAGACAAAATAGCAGCCCATCTCCCGCCCGACCGACCGAGAGGCGCAGCCGGCAATGTGCGACACGAAAATCGAATAAAAAAATATAAAGTATTCCCAAATACGGGCTAAATATGTTAAAATTAGGGATGCAAACCACTCGAATGTAAGGACTGGTTCGGTTCAGTGGTTCAGACAGCTTCTGAACCGACGGTTCGGTTCATTACATGGTTTTGGAGCTGACTAAACCGCGGTTCCGGTTCGGTGCAGTGGTTCACAAAGCTACATTATGATTTCTATTGTCATGTGACTTTTGCACACTTTCAAATTTAATTCCTATAATCCATTTGAATATCTTTAAAATCCTTAGAAGATTGTCCCAAATATATTATGTCGGATTCAAAGGATTCGTCTATATGTTCCTTGAGGAATGATCTTTGAAAACAGAGAATGCCGGCTAGAAAAGATTAGAATAGAAACTCCCCTGGTTAGGATTGAATTAAGGTGAAGAAATATTACAGAAAATTCCAAATATTGTCCACTAGATGAAAGAATGTAGATTGATGGTATGTATATTAAGAGATCGGAGGGCAATTACAGAAGACTTGCAAGATTACAAGTCATCTTTAAAAGTTCCGGCATCGGTAAGAATGTAGAGAGTCAAACGAAATGTAGAAAAATGATCTTAGGGAAACGATTCAAATTCCCAAATTAATAAGTATCATTGGCTAGAGGAAAGCGAGTTCCGTCTTAAAACTCGTCAGAGAACTGAACCGAACCGAACCGTTTTTATTTGTTGTTTTCGGTTTGGCTCAGCAATTCTTAAAGAAAGCCGGTTCGGTTTGCGGTTCGGTTAACCAGCTGGAATAAGCAGTTCGGTTCGGTTCAAACCCGGTTCGGTTCAGAACCGGTTTGCATCCCTGGTGAAAATAGAGGTTTTTAGCACAAGAAGAGAATGTTCCGAGTTAATTAAGCGAAAGAGTTTATTGTAATCAGCACAGAGAACTCTAAATGGATCATACAGGGCATAGTAAGTGGTACAACGATTCAGAGATAAGGGGACAAACTAACTGGACGATCTACTGGGAACACACAACTGACACACAAATGATAACAAAACAGGAAAATGAATAGATGACTTTTCAGTTCCAGTGGTTAGGCCATCAATTGGTGAGTCATGACATTATAACCTCAACTACTATTTCTAGTTTCATTATTTTTAATGATTCAATACAAACATTCTTAGGGTAGATCTCCTATATGTTTTTTAGTAAAGGATGGGTTAATTTGAAAAGGGTTAAGATTGTTTTCCAAATGAGATTTGTGAAAACCTGCCCATGGATAGATCATAACTGGCAAGAGTTTTTTTCCTATTGTGTTTATTCTGTAAGCTCAAAGAGCCAAGCGAATGGCTAAGCCCACGACAATTTCGGACATAACTATTGCTCTCAATTTTAACACTTAAGTGTTAATAAAACTTATCACTCGACCAGCTTACCCAAACACATGCCAATGCGTAGTTCCGTGACGCTTGACTGAAGGAACACTGTTGATTGTGACATCGTGATTGACTCGGCCATTCCCATTTCGTTTCCGGCACGTAACGTAACTGAAAAAGTTACAATTTGGCAGTGAAATTTCGTTTTCAACATGTTATTTTAATTGATTAAGTTTTTCTAAATCATCGCTCAATTATCCCTCAGGCTTTCGCTCTCACAAATTGCTCACACTTCGACCCATATTGATACGCCAACTGAAGAGACCTCTCTAAAAATCATAATCAAAACAAATGAAAAGCTATCTGCCAAACACGAAATTGAAATGCAATGCAGTCAGTCAGTAAGTCAGCCATGCACCACCATGTAGGGAAACGAAAGTGAAACTGCCCCGGCTCCTGCGCCACTTAACTCTGGGTGAATCATTTCGATTCGTTTTCGATTTCGTTTGCTGCTCAATCGTTTCTAAGGTTTTGCGCTTTTTAATACGCCGCATGCATAATTATTATGCATAATACGGAGCACAGATCGAAGAGACAGCCAGGCCTATGCTGTTGGTGCTTTCCTCAGTGAAATTGAAAATCATTTTGAAAGTGGTACAAAATTATGTCTGGCCCCCCGACAAAATATACATTCCGGGCGACCGTTTAAAGCAAATGTTTGCTGCCGCAGTTTTTGTGATCAAATGTATTACAAAATTTTAATTGCAGCTGGCGAGAGTGGAAAAACAAAAAAGAAATGTTATTGGGGAAACGTATAGAAGATTGACCAATGGATACACTTTCGAAAGGTAATACTTAGCGGCCATTGGGGCATGAAACTAAAGCGAACTTCCAAGTAGTCTGGTGTAATCTTGGAAAATCATAAAATTATACATAGGAAAGATTTTTATAGCCAAGTCCATCTACCCAAACGGACATTATCGCCATCAAACTGACAACCGGCAGCAGCTCTGGCGGCGAATAAATGTTTAGCTAACCCAAATCCACACACAAGGAAGGAAACAGAGGCGACGATAAGCTCCTAAACTGCAGAGCAAGAAATACAGAAAACCCCAAACAAACTAACTTCCAACTCTTTTGTCTCTGGGGCGCACTTGCAATCCAGTTTAGATGTCGTCCAACATTTGACCATTGCACGGGAGCAGGAAGCGTTTGGGCACCACCAGAGGCACCAAAGAAACCAACAAAACCAAAAAAAGCGGTTGCAGTTTCGTGCACCTAAATTGCATTCGGCTCTCGATGCGTCAACGCATCGACTTGGCCAGGCGAAATCTGGCCAGGTGAGATGCATTGCATAATGCCCCATATTTATGTCTTCTTGTCAATGATTGCATCAGCTTGGCAGTCCCCTACTCCTCCTCCTCCCTGCTCCAAATTGGCCAAGTAAAAATATTCTACACTTAATTAAGTTTATTTATCTCCTTTATCTGCTTGACCGTGGGAAAAACTGTGCCAAAACACAGACAAAAATTGACTTAAATTTTATGCAAATCTCGTCAGTCTTTTCCGCATACGCTTTGGAAAAACTACTTACTACAAACAGCTTGGGAAAATGAATTCATAAGCAATGAGGCTGAAGGTCGACTTGCTTAGCTGTTGCTGTTGGCATTTCTGCTTTTGCCATTTGCCATCTTGCCTTGGGCGTGTGAGCGCCTCGAGAGACGCCGCGCCGACACCTGTGAAAAGGTTAACTTGGCCAGAGCAATTTGCACTTTAATTGCCCGGGCAATTGAATCCGATTGATTCTGTTGATTGGCTAAGAAGTGAAAGTGCTTTGTTCTGACGGCTGTATTCACGGTTGAATGACTTGCCCAACCCCAGAGGCGATGGTCAACACAAAATGCATCACATAACTCACATCATGGAGCCTTCGCCACAACACATAACTCACGCCTCCGTCTTCGTCTTGGTAACGCTGGTGCAACAGGTGAGGAGTCTTTTGACAGGTTGACTGATTGGATTTGCGGTGAGGCCTCTGTCAATGCACTTTCGTTGGCAAAATTGAAAAAAAGCGACAAAACCAGACCAGACCCGTCTACGTGGGCTTAAATGCTAATTAACTCAATTTCCACGATCCGTAACAATTGCAGTTTGCTGTCTTGTATAGCGGAAATTGTTGGAGTATGAGAACATTTTAATTGTGGTTTGTCTTCTAGACAAATATATCTTCAAAAAAACAACAACCTGCAAATAAAACATTTAAGGCCAATTCAAATTCTTAGGGCAAACAAACGAAACATTTATATTAAACGAAGGTTGCGATTTATGGGCGCAACGACGATGGAATACACTTGGCGTTGTAAGAGTAGGAAATGACTTGTATTTAGTCTGAGAATTGAAGAGCCGACATTAAAAATATGATTAACTGAAACTCAGTTGTATTAAAAGTATGGCAATTCAACCAAATCGGAGCCCATCGTAAAGTCCTAGGTCCAGCTTGTGTACCGGTAACAAGATTAATCGAACCTAAAATGCTGTCTGTACAGCTTCTAAGTCAACTGAATCATATTTGCCTATTTTATTGGTTGAGTTTAGAAAACCGGTAGAATTTGAGATCTGTTTGACTTTATTTTGGTTGAGGAGATCCAATTTACCAGGGTATTTAGAAGAATTCCAATAAGTAAAGGACCACATTCATTACTGTGATCCTTTCTTAGTCCGTAAAGTTTTATTTTATAATTAAATAGAAACCTTTCGCTTTCACTTGTTCTGCTTCCGGTCTTAAGTCCCCGAACCGTATCACTTCAGTTAGTTCGGTCTTAGACCCTTTCATAGGCTTGATTTTAACCAAAGTATTTGACTAGCGAACGACGCATCACAATGTATTCACCAAAAGACTCTAGTTCTGCCAAAATGTGGCATCAATTTTGTGTTCTTAATATTGAAAAGACCTTTTTACTTTGGTGCTTTTATTTGTACTTTTTCTTACATCGCCTACAAGCACCTAAAATTTCTCTAAGGAGAGCAAAGGCAAGCATAAAGCCAGTAAAACTTGTAAGGGAATCCAAAAGGATGAGATGAGGGCCCACAGTAAAGAAGAGTAGGCAACCGTCTTTTCCACTTCCTTAACCTTAACCATTGGATATGCACTTTCATTGATTCCCACCGCCTCACCAACTGACACAATCAAGCTTCATTCCCTTTACAAAGAAAAAACAAAGTCAATATCAATTTGATCTGGGCTGGTTAATTTGATATTTAAATAAATATCATATTTGTCATATCAATTCGTAAAATTCGAGAAAAGGATATATAGGAAATGTAAGGAGAAAAAGAGACAAATAGGGAGGTGTCTCAGAAACCTCTAGAGATAGGAAAATCTCATTGAGTTTGAGTTGAAGAAAACTAGAAGAACTTTAGATGTAAGAACAAGAATGTTGCAGGCTAGTTGCTTTTAGAGAAGGGAAACCTACTGGGCCTTGAACAGTCGGTTTCAAATCTCTCTACTTTTGTCACCTAAACTAGTAGCCCAGCATTTTGGCGACATTTCACTTATAAAGGCAAGCAGATTTAGATGAAATGAAAGCGTTTATACAAAAAATTTTAGAGATTTCTGGCAAACCCCCCTAGAGTTTCATTTCGAAGCTTATTTAATATTTAAGTAGGCTCTGCGGCGTGTGACCACTCCAAAGTTGGAGTACTGTAAGACGTCATTCCATTCGTGTTAAGTGGAAGATGTCCTTAGGTTAACCCCCTAGAGTTGACGTAAATAAAATAGTTAAAACTATTAAAGTGTTGTTTTCTGATTCTTTGAAACTATTTGCAATACTTAGCTAATAAACATACTGAAGTTCAAGTTGTATTAAATGATTAACCTGTCATCTCCAGTATATTTTGTATTTGTGGTGACAAAATGACATTCTAAAATATCAATTTAATCTTAAAACATTGATTTTCTACGCTCGAAAATATCAAAATGATATTCATAACGTTTACATCTAACTTTGAGAAACTTTTCGCGATATTTTGTAGGAACCAGCCGGATCTGACGACAATAGCATTTAGCTGCCATAGGAACGATCAAACGAAAAACTAGTTTTAGTGAGAAAAGACTTCTTATTTAAAAGTTTTCTATGTTTTTTCATTATTTCACCAAGTTTCGTCAAAGGTCTTTGTAAGAAATCCTTGTCCATTTATTTGGATGCTATCTCCTCCGTCAGTTTTAGAGCTATCGCCACCAAACATTGTACGAAGACTTCTGGTACAAATACGCTGCACATATATGTCGAAACCGGCCAGATCGGATGACTTTAACATATAGCTGACACAGAAAGGATCAGTCGAAAAACTAGATTTAGTGAGAAAAACTTTTCTGTTTTCAAAGAAAACGCCACCCAACTTTGTACTTCTTAGTTTGCTATGCTTTTCCATGATTCCAATAAGATGACAGAAGTTGGGAGACTTGAACTGCTCGACTGTTTAAGGCCAAGTAGATTAAGTGCTTCCCTAAAATCTAGTAGCCGACATTACTCTACTCACTTTGCATAAGAAGACCTGCCAGTATAGTTCAAAGTCCGAGCATTTATACGAAAATCTTCATCTTTATACGAAATATTCATATTTTTTTCTAAGAACCAAATGTCTAGTGAACCAATCAACCGATTCGGATCAATTGTTTTGCTCTTAAGGCTAACACACAAGTGAATTCATTTGGCTTCGATAAACCCAGCAATAATATCAATATACCCTCCTCCTCTAAACAAAAGGTCCCACCTAAAAACCCACAAATACTCGTAATACAAAACAATCAGACAAACAATTCAATTCAATTAGATTCATAATGGAATTTCTGTAACAGCCACACCGAAATGGAGTAGTCTACGACCTTGAGTCAACCACATGTGTACATACATATATTGGCCACATGGTGGTGGTGCTGCTAGGCCAATTAAAGCTTGATGCACGGATCGGATCGGATCAAAAGCATAAACGCTGGCAATGAGTCAGAATTAAGGCGAGGGGTGACCAAATGATTCATGGCAACTCAAAGGCAGCTTTTGTGAAAACAAATCGATTTTCCCAGCCATATAAAAAGCGAACAAAAACTAGTCTTAGTAACAAAATGCATTGCAAAACTGGCCGGCCAGACATGTTTATGCGACATTTATTGCATTTGTTTGAAACTAATTTGAATTTAGCATACAGACAAACTGAGGACATGCAAAATTCTCTTGTGGCTGGCTGTTTGTTAATTTTAACAATTTTCATTTCACAAAAGCGGTCAGTTGAGGGAGCATCCATAAGTAGAGGGTGTCTTTTTTAGTGGGGCGGGAATAAATGGGAAATTACAATGATAAACTTAAGGGAATGATACTCAATTGAAAGGCAATTATCATGGAAGACTTCACGAAATAACCAGCTCTTCAAGAAAAAGGTTTATTTTCTCTGGGGTGACAGGTAATTTTGGATTTTATAGTAATTTTTGCATATGTAATGCTGCCTTAAGAATATCTCTGGTATTTTGATTCCCTTTGAGCCAGAATAACCATTCCAAAATACATTTTTTCAACTTTAAAGCCAAATTTTTCCACCAAACTGAACAGAAATGTTAGCAGCACTGCCAGATCTAACCCATAATTGTCACCTTAATCCCTAACGGAAAATGCAACCTCTTAAAACAACACACTTTATTTGCTTTGAGGCTGTTTGTTAGTTTTGCTACAGTTTCTTGTTGTTGTTGTTGTTGTTGTTGTTGCTGTTGCCGCTGTTACTTGTCTGGCCCCAAACCAAAAGCTACAAGCTACAAATTTTAAAAGCCACTTTGGCTTTGGCCGCAGCAGCAGCGCAGTTACCAGTTTGTGGTTGGAAGAAAACCGAACCACTCTTTACTTACTTTGGCGCACGGAGGCTTTTCATTTCTTCAGTCTGTTAACGGCACGCCAACGATGCAGACGCATCAGCTCCAACTCCGGCCAAGAAGTAGTGTAACTGTAACTAACGAAACAGTAACTGTGGTGTGCACAGTGGTTTAAGTTGCGTTTGTTTTGTGTGAACAAATTTCCAAAAAAAAAAAGAAGCAAAATAAAAGTGAAATCAACGCGAAGCCAGGCTTCCACCTTCCTGTTTGTGCGGCTAATTTGCAAATTAAACGAAATTAAAACATTAAATCAAACCAATTAAGAGTTGAAACAGAGAGGGAGAGAGATAAAAAACAAAAGCTCAACTGCTGCTGACCACTTGTGGATTTGGACTGAAGCAGGAGCTCTGGGTAAGTGGCGAAGAGGAGGAGGTGGAGGAGGTGCTGCCAAAAAAGGCAAATAGAAATTTTTTAGCTCTCCACATACGTGAGTGAGTGAGTGAGTGTCTTGGCAATTTGCTGTTTATTTTCATGCTCTAATTATTTGGAAATTTTCATTTGGTTTCTGCTTAACTAACATGCAATTTGTTGGTCTAGAGGCTCATCACAGAGTCACCTAATGACATCCAAAGGTTTAGCAGTCACATCAAGATAAGACCACCGAAATGACCCATTCTAGGCAAGGCAAATGGCTTTTTGTGTGTGTTGTGTGTTGTAAGTTTTCAGACTTCATTAACCCAATTTTCACCTGCAGAGAAATTTTGTGCGTTGGACAAGAAAAATCTTGTTTATTGGTTTAATTTACATACACACACACATAAACCACACAAGCTGTTGATGGACTATGCCACTTTTTCCTCTCAACATGTGTGGCATATGACCATAACGAAACTAATGTCTGCTTTTGTCAACTAAAACATGAAAGCGAAAATGTTTTCGTTTATTTATATATATATATAAATTTTTATGCGACTTTAAAGCGTTTTCGAAATTAAATACTTTCTAATTACAATAAACGCAGGCGATGCCCGCCGGCCGGCCATAGCCTTTGGCTTTGGCAGACAACTGCCAACACGTAGCCGCCGCATCGGCCAATGCCAGCTAATGAAATCAAATTGAGTTGCGAAAGTGTCAAGAAACCAACAAGTACAGCAACAAAACATTAAGACTCACTTTTTCTTTATTGTCAGGGTTTTAGTGTGGCGCTTGATGTCTGTTTATTTATTTATTATTTGGCCAAGACGCGTGCCATTGTCGGGCCCAAACGAAAGTGAAATGACCAGAAGCTTCAACCGAACGAACGTGCCTGCCGCACTCTCACTCCGTGAAAATAAATCAAATCGAAAGACTTAAGACACAAACTTGCATCATAAAAGTGTAGGAAATTTTAATAGATCCATATCAAAAACAAATAAAGATGATATCGTGTGCCTGCAGGCAAGCCGTTTTATACGCTTCCCAATGGGGATTTGATTTTTGCAAATATAGCTATGTTCGATACCGGGTACACGTAAGCTTAGCTAATAAATTTTGGTCGTTTAATGTTTATTTAACAGCCCCATAATCTATGTATGAATATGTGAAAGCCAATCAGTTCGATACCATTTACAGCGCTGTAAATTAACATATCAAGATGAGGTTTCATTTGATTTCAATTCCCAACACTTTTTTACTTGGACGAAAACTCTAGCTTTGATTCCTCGAATCGGACCATTTAACATACCTTATAAAGTATGGAAATAAAACCGTACTGAATCTTAATGCGGTTCTAAGCCGACTTCAAGCTCTAAAAGGATATCAAAAGTACCCTGAATGGTCAGTAGATTATATTTTGGATAAACATTTGAGCCATTGTGAAATGGATATAAGGGTATCCATCGGATATTTCAGACTAGCGATTGCTGATTCGTGATCTACGAGGGTTTTTGCTGAATCGCATAGAATTCTTAAGGTGTTCTTTATAAATTATAAATATTTGGTCACACTTAAAATTTTTAGTTTGAATGCTTGGCAGACCCTGCGACCGGTAATCGCTCTCAGCAGTAATACTGTTTGCTTGATTCATCAATTATGATGAGTTTAAGCAATCGCAATAGGTGATAACTGCATGCAAAAGATAAAATCGCCATATCGGAATAATCTGCTGAAAGATTTGGGCTCGGATGAGGCTTAGGCTTAACTATATATTCACACAAGTTGCAGCTAAAGTTTGCAGTTCGAAATTCCAGTCTTAAGTCGTTTGGGTTCAACACCAATTTGCCGGCCAGTAGAAATATGAAAATGTTCAATCCATTTTTATTTCTTTTATATAACCTCGGAGTCTCTTTTTATGAGGTCGAATGAAAAAAGGAGGAGCTATATGCACAGAGAAAAAAAGGATATATATAAACAAGAAAGAAAGTCGGTCAAGCCCGACTATAACATACTCTGTACCAAGAAAATTATACGCTCAGCATAAATTTTGATGCTGCAGTAGCAGCGAACAGTCTTTTGATCATAACTCGAAAACCGTTCATCCGATCTTCTTCATTCCTTTGGCAGATCGATAAGTTATTCTAATAACTAAATATGTCCAGAAGGAACAAGCCATCTATCTTCAAAACTGTGGGAGATATGACGTTTTTTCTAAATTGCGGGGGCGGGAGGGGGCGTGGCCAAAATTGAAAATAAACTTGATCTGCCTGCAGACATAAGAAGCATATGTCCCATACATGTCAAACCTCTATCTCTTACCATCTCTGAGATCTGTGCGTTCATACGGACAGACAGACGGACAGACGGACATGTCTATATCGACTCGGCTGTTGATGCTGATCAAGAATATATATACTTTATGGGGTCGGAGATGCTTCCTTCTGGATGTTACATACTTTTGCACAAACTTATAATACTCTATGTACCTACGGTACAGAGTATAAAAAAATAATGACTTCCCGTATTCATTTGGACTGGATATGTCTTAAATATCACTTTAATCATACCACGGAGCTGAAAGTCATCCAAATGTTATGAAAAATGTTCGTCAGCTGAAAATCACGAAAAATAAGCATTCCTTGGATGATTAAAAGGATTTTAATGACATTTCCAGTCCAAATGGAACTTTTTTGGATATTTTTTTCAATAAAAAGTTGCATACTTTTCGGCGCGTTCTGTGTTCCCTGATAACATAATGTTAAGATGTTTTTAAGAGTTTAAGAGTTCTGTTAATTAATATAAGGGAATTCTATAAAATACATTTATTCCCCTATGTAAATAGTCGGTCAGGGCCGTACTTAACTTACTTTCTCACTATATTCTGGGTAAGACAACAAGATCCATAGTTTCCCCAATTCTCCGTATTTTCCTGAGTATTTCGATTCGCAAGATTGATCATTTTAAAGCTAAAAACCAGTTTATTTCCAAGTACTTGTGTTAAATGATTCGAAAAGTCGGTCATCTACATCAAGTTTTTAATAAGATTTTCCAAATTCGATTGGATAAGTCGTAAATCGAGTGAGAATTGTTGGAACTAACAAGTTGGGAATCGAAGATTACAGCACAGCTGCTACCGAACCAACTTATGTACATTAGCTTGCTCTACTTGGTAAGAAAAGAACAGAGATTCAGGGGCAAGACTATCAGACACTTCCTGGAAATCGCCAGACATGAAGAATCATCTTATGCTTTGAGGAAAACATCCAATAAAATCAATTAAAATTGTTTATAAACATGAATTGGACAATTAAAGTCAACTTGATATAAAATGCCAGACAGAACAACATTTAGAACATACTTAGCAACACAGCAGTGGCCAAACTGACTCGAAAGCGTAAAGTTTTTGCAAGAAATTTCTGTTTTTATATAAAGGTATCCTCATTTAGGAATTCCTTTTACCTCATTTTGAATCCACATAGCTTGACAGACTACCAAACACCAATATTAGTTGTCCCAAAACAGTATGGTATTCGAATTTAACATATTTCTGTAAACTTTTTCATATAAAAGTGAAAACTGAAGATCAGAGCAGGGTAACTGACAACTGTTTCTTAACTAAATATGAGGAAAATATTTATCGATATCACAAAGTGGTTACCCCATGCAAACTGAGTCACGCGATAGCTTATCAAATATAATAATATGCTAAGGCTGTAGACAAGACCCAAGACTATTGCATTATTTTAATGTTTTAAGCTTAATTTTAGTTGAATTTGAGCTTGTACAAAAGACAAAGCAAGTGAAATTTACAATGTGAACCTTTGATTTTACATATGTGTGCTGTTTGTGTGCCGAGTTTGTCAAGCCCATTGAATCTTCCCCTTGACATGGCACTTGTATGGCCGCAGCCGGGTGTTTAAAGATTGCAACTAGCAAAGATTAAGCGAATACCAAAAGTCTAACCCTAATTAAAAGTGTATCTGCACTCCATCTTTCCTTCAATATTTCATCCCCATCTCATTCTAAGCTCTGTTGTGTTGGCCTACTGATATTTTTTCTCACACTTTTATACCGGTCACGGATGTAGATTGATTGCTCAGGCTGGTCCAACGGCAACTGGCTATGGTCTTGCTGTACTTTATGTAGATTTGCTTGTACAGATTGCATAAAACCAGAGCCAGAATGGCAGCCAGTGGAAAATATGTATGTAGTTGAGTTGCCTGGCCAACTTTTGCTTTCTTCAGGTCTGGCTGCTCCACATTTTGTGGTCTGTGCTGGGGCTTTTGTTGTGTCAACTCAGTGTTGCTGCTGCTTTATGGTCTTTCATATAAGTTAGCTTTAGTTTTAGTTTTAGTTGTGGTTTTGCAATTGTCACATTGTTTGGGGCTAGTTGGCGGCATTTGGAAACAAATGCTTTTGTGTGTAATTAACGTGGCGGCTCATCATTTGCGCAATTGCCGCTCTTACCAACTCAATTCGGTCTTCAAGCTGGTGTCTGCGGTTGTCATCGAACTCAATCAGTGATAATGGCTTGAAACAAAAAAAAACAAAACGAAACAATTTAGCTGTAAATTTCGGCATCCGGTTTTGTGTGGTGTGTGGTAACGGCTCGTGCTCCCCCGCCTGGCTAATCAACCGGGGGAAGGCTTTCGCTTTTTACAAAGAAAAAAAATGCCACACATAAATTCTTGAGATTATGCAAGCGCCAACGCATATTTCAGTTTGTTAGGGTTTCCGAGCAGGTGCCTCCTCATTTGGAAAGCAAACACTGAAATGGAAAGTGAAATTTACATTTCGTTTAATAATTTCGAGTGTGTCTCGCTGTGTGTCTGTGCGTAGCGGCATACAGTTTGAGGAATTAGTCAAACAAAAAACACATTTAAAACGCCTCGAAATTGAATTTTCCGTCAGGCTAACAAGCAGCGAGCACGCCCCTGGCCACCAGCTGAACGTCTGACGGCAGACATAAAATGCATTTCATTGTCGCTTTCCTTTTCCATAGCCACCGAATCCGAGTTCAATGGCATCGCATAATTTATGCGTTGGCAAAAATATCTTTGATCTGCACTGAACCCGAATGTGTAACGGCTTTAATTAGCGGTTATGTATGCCGGCCGACATACAGATACTCATTTTTTTGTTGTTTTTTTAATAGTACCCAATATTTAATGTGCGACTTGTGCAAAAGTTCATTAAAGTCTCAGCTGGTATTTGTGCTGCTTGACAAATCTTTCGTGCGTTGCATTGCGCCAGCGAATTTCCCACTTAACTTCAACTGCCAATTGATGGAGTGAGTCATGAATTGAACTGCAGGTACATGTTGGGTCACACGCACGCACATTCTGATTTCATAGACCCAGTACCAGCCCCTGCCCCCCGGAGGCGGTACCGGCTCTGGCTTTGCTCTAATAACCACTGCAGCCTCAGCCGAAACTTGGTCGGCGCTCTTGGGCTGCAGTCTTAAGTATCTTTATGTATGTTTATTCTCTCTGCAGGCAGTTTTTGGCCAACACAATCTATTTATTATGTTTGGCCAAGTATGTAGGCAGTTAGGTGTGTGTGTGTGTGTGGAGCCAGCTAAGCGTGGCCGTTGCGTTGAGACAGACAAACGAGGCGTTGATTTGCAGCCCCCAAAATGCAATTAAAAACTTGACTCGAATTTGTATTTGTATTGTTTTGCAGCATTACAACACGACAATGCCAAAAACTAAAGTAAGATTATCATACCCTAGCCGGAGGGGAGGGGGGTGGGGGGTCTCGCTGTAACAATGCTTTCAGAAACTGGAGCAGTGGTGGGCACCCCCTTTTTGTTTACCTTTTACCTAATTTTAACAATTGCTGCTATTAATTATAAGACATTAAGCAAAGATTCGTCAGCGACATCTTTTACCCTTTCTGAATCTATAGTTTTCAGTTCCGAGTGCAATGCTAGAATGGTGCGAAAACATTTCAAAAGCTAAGCATTAAATATACAGATAATATAATACAAAAGTCCAAACTGGGCATATCTATTAGACAGACCACCAGAGTGTTGAAGTAATGTCTGATATATATCAATTTATGAAATAAATTCCCAAAAATCAGAAATATATGTATCTTTACATCGCGCCCTTTAGCTCATCAGGCTCTTCAATAACCTAGCCGTACCAAACAGCTTTCACTCTTGGTTTTTGGTTTGGCTCAGCGTTTTATTACATAAGCAGGTTTGATTCAAGATTCTTTGTAAGATCATAAATTAGCGGTTCGTAAAGCAATTTTGCGTTAATTTGTACTTTTCCTAAACGAGAGCTTAGATACTTAAAATATTTCGATAAAAAGATATAAGATATTCGATAAATATTTGTTCTGGTCAAAGGTAAAACATATCCATAAAAATTGATTAATTAGGCGTCAAAACAAGCCATCGTGCGTTAAAATCTGTGGTAAAATGGCTAAGACTATCAATATTTAATTTACATAAGCCTGCTCTTACAAATAAAAATGGAAACAAATTCGGAAAATTGCCATAACTTTTCCATTTCTCCATTAACTCAATTACATCATATTTGGTTACAAAGACAATGTGTGTATTAATGAAACTGGAGACGAAAACAAACTTCTTTTAATCTGAAATTGAAGTTCCATGAAAGGCTTAACTAAAAACCAAGTAAAGCGAGGAAATTTGAAAACTATTTACTTCAAGACTAGACAGCAAAACTCCAAAACTCTTCAAATGGTTTTGTTCAAAAGTTCCTGGCCATTGTAAAGTCTAGGGTTTAGCTCCTGGAATGGTTCGTGAGGCCCTCGAACTCAAGGTTTAGTTTCAAGCCTTGCATTATAAAGGGTGAATTTTATGATATTTCAATGTCAAAAATGCTTCGTAAGGTTTACCATTTTACTGTGATCAAACTAAGAAACGTATAAAGCTTGCATTTAATTATACTCTGTACCTTTGGTACATAGAGTATTATAAGTTTGTGCAAAAGTATGTAACATCCAGAAGGAAGCATCTCCGACCCTATAAAGTATATATATTCTTGATCAGCATCAACAGCCGAGTCATTTCCGTCATGTCCGTCTGTCTGTCCGTATGAACGCACAGATCTCAGAGATGGTAAAAGATAGAGGTTTGACAAGTATGGGACATATGCTTCTTATGTCTGCAGGCAGATCAAGTATATTTTCAATTTTGGCCCGCCCCCGCAATTTAGGAAAAACGTCATATCTCCCACAGTTTTGAAGTTAGATTGCTTGTTCCTTCTGGACATATTTAGTTTTCAGGATAACTTATCGATCCGCCAAAGGAATGGAGAAGATCGGATGAACGGTTGTCGAGCTATGATCAAAAGACTGTTCGCTGCTACTGCAGCATCAAATTTATGCTGAGCGTATGATTTTCTTGGTACAGAGTATGTTATAGTCGGGCTTGACCGACTTTCTTTCTTGTTTTATCAAAGAAACTCATTTATGGAGCCACCGAATTTTGTTTTAAAAGCCATTGCAAAATTCACCATGGCAAATTTGTTAAGAAATCAATCTTATTTAATACAGGATTGGACTTTTTCCATATTCTTTATTCTTTATAATTTACTCTTCCGCGTCTTTTTTAAGGTGCTGATCTATGAAAATTCAAGATAAGTATAAGTGTAAGAATATATAAGTTTCTTCGTAATCCCCTTAAACTATATGCAAAAACTCCCGAGCTTCATAGACTGCAGACTTCCATAGATTGTGTCACATACAAGAATGGATTAACCTAACACAGAAGCTATTCCTCCATATATGGAAAGCGTAGTGCAGCTCGGTACGCGAGCAGGGAAGGGCTTGGTACCCAAAACTTCTCTAATGCTTACACGATCGACTAAATTAATAACATAAAAACGGTGCGTGGTAAGATACTGGCGCTGAATATCATATCACATATCAGAGCTGGATACTATACTTTTTGTTTTATCAGGTTGCTTCTATAAGACACTTTCTTGTTGATCTTGGAAGAGAGTTTATGTTACATCTCTATTGCAGCAGTATAAAAGCACAGAAACAGTGTCGTTGCGGAGGAATTTAATATATTACAGTATTTTCCCAATAACTTAGATTTATTAAAACTATAAACTTTATGGAAACGAAATCAGTGGGATTTGGTTCTTAAATCCATCTTAATGGAAGAAAGAATGTAGTAACTTGCCTCTAGTTAATTTATAAACTTGTCTTTTAATTTCGATTCAATGTATTACATTGCGTATACATAACAAAAAGATGATGATAAATGCCCTTTAAGGTATGCTATGCTTATGAATATTCATAACTAGATGCATTATCTCTGAAATTTGAAAACTTCTAACACTCATTTAAATGAAATGAATTTCACAAAACTCCAAGCTCTTTTATATGGATGAAAGTAATTGTGGAGCAATGTACGCAGAGGTCTAACAACTTTGTCATAGTTTCCAGTAGTTAAATTCTCTCGTACAGTGTACACTTAGTTATCATTTGTATACCCAGCCGTAGCATTAAACCGCCTTTTCTTAATTTATTTAAGACCATTCCCACATCAACTCGATCACCCCTACAGCTGGCATGTCTCAACTCTAACTAACTCAACATTATTTGCATATTTTTATGATCTTTGCAGTTTTCCAAAAAAAAAAAAAACACAAAAACCGTTTGGATACTTGAGTTTGGCTCTTTGTTTGCCGTTGTTTATGGTAAGTAACAATTATTGTCTGACCTTACCCTCTATCTATCACTCCCCCTCTCTGTGGTGGGCGGGGGCGTGTAGGCGTGTAGGCGTGTCTGGCAATCCAATTAAAATCACACCCAAATGATCAACAAACCGATGAAACAATGTCAATGCCAGCTAAGCTAATCCTATTATGTATAGTATCTGAGGCATGGTATGTAATCCGCTTAGATTCCTGCTCTGAGGAGCCAACATCCGGCTAAGCGTTGGAGAGCAGAGCCATTAACTGCCCATTTCCAGTGCAATTAATCCAAAGGCCACAGGCACGCCCCCTCCGGCAATGGATGGTAACTTTCTTTCACCGACAGCCGAGGCTGAAATATTACAAGATATGTGCTACATGAAATGAAATGAAATGAAAGGGAAATTGCGACTGAGGGCATTGTCACATTTCACTTTCGATGAAAGACAAAACACAATACGCGGCCAGTTTCAAGTGCAAAAGCCGGTGCAATGTCTTTGGAGCCGTAGACGGGAGTCGCTGGGGTGTGACTGTAAATTTGACAAACGGGTTTTTGGCCTGCAGTACCCAAACTGACCGCAAGTGCGTCTAATTTTTATCTCCCTCGTCTCTCCTCGCTCTGGCTTTGTTTTTGTAATAGCACACTGAACGTTGCAGAGCAACTCAATGAACTTTCTTCTTTCACTGTTCCACCTGTAAGCCGCCCGCTGTCTCTGGCCTGTTGCACCGCACAGTGGTGCGATTATGCCAAACTATAAGGGGAAAATGAATAAGATGGGTCTACCAGACTTTTGGCCAAACGAAACCACTGTGCACAGTTGCATGTAATGCCCCCAGTTCCGTTTTACTTTTTTGTGTGTTACGATATTTCGCATTATTTTCTGCACTAACTTTTCTTGCTTTCGTTTAACCCATTTAATGCAGCGGTTCGTCTGGCTCTGGCTCTGGCTCTGGCATCCGTTATAAGCCACTAACCAAACATATGTGCGATTAATTCACTGGAAAAGTGAAAACGAAAGTGCCGCTGCAGCAGCAGCAGTTGTTGTTGCTGCTCACTTATCCAGCCAAGCGGTGGTCAGGTTTGGTCACTCAACAAAATTCACTTTCGTTTTGGCATCGAATCTTCTCTCGGATAATGATGATGCAATTAGTGGGCGCCCATATGCAAAATCATTACTCGAACGAGGAAATCAATTTGTGGCCATCATCATGGCCGATGGCGCCCGCTGCTCAATGATGCATTTCAATCTTGTTGACTATCATTTAAATAATGCAATTTCTCGCATTGACCAAATGAAAACAAGTGCACGATTATGGCAATTTGGTGGCAGTTATGGACCGCTGGCCGACCAGTTACTACAGCTAGACAAAACAATTCATGGCGGCCGGTTTGAAGCCGGCAATTATCTCTTGATTTACGGCAGCAACAAAAATGTAAAAAAAAAACCTTTCACTTGAACGGTTCGCTGCAGAGATAACGATCGTTAAAATGCAAATGAAAAGAACTGAGAGCCCCCCTTGCCACTCCCCAAACACTGGCAGCTGCCCATTGACCTTGCTCTGTGATCTTTGGTATTTGAGCTGGGTGGGATGGGGCAAAGATCGTGACAGGTTAGCTAGAAAATTGTTTTGAATATGATGAAATACTTGTTTGAAATGAAACTGGACTGGGTTGACTTGTAAATCAGACATCAAGTCCGTTCTTTTTAGCAGTAGAGTTCTTTAAAGATTTACTATTCTGTACTTGATTACACAGTACGACAAAATCAAACTTTTGGAAAAAACCCGGGATGAGACACTTAAATTCTGATAAGAGGGTCTTCTGTAAGCATCGCCTCATACCCAGTTTTTCAACTGTTCCCTAGGTTCGCGTTCTATGGGTACTTTTGTATTAGCAACCATAGCTCGCAAATAACTGTTAACACATTTTTCAATGCGATTAGCCTCAGAACAAAACAGAAACAAACGCAGCACAAACTGTTTCTCACTGAGCGAAACACTTTTTCTCTCGCCTCCCTTGTTTTCTGTTACGTGTTTTCGGTTGAGCAAAACGAACGAGTCGGTTTGCCGACAACCAGTGACAGAAACACTTTTGAGCGAGTGCTCTTCAAATAACTGTTTGCAAATGAGCAGAACAGAATAAGTGTCTGTGAAAAGTGTTTTTGTTTTGTGCGTTTAGTAGGCGGGAGCAACACACAACCACTCATACATACACAAAAAACACTGGAAGTTTGCTCTCGGCAAAACGGTCAGTGAAAGACACGAGAGAAACAGAAACGAAAAAGTGTGTCTTTGCTCTGAGCAAAACAGATTTGAGCAAAAACAGAACTGAAGGTGTCTTTCGCTCCCTCTTTTCGTTGTGTCCGTAACCAAACTGTTTTTTGCCGACACTAGGAAAGTGTTGAGAGTTACTTGCGAGCTCTGTTAGCAACACAAAGCGACAACAATTAATAGTTCAAGACAAAAATCTACAAAATTCAGCAAACACAGTCAGGGTCAATGGGAAATCAATATCAAACGAGAGCGTAAGTTAAATAAAGTCGGCCCTGCCCGACTTCGAAATACCCGTTACTCAGCTCAGCTCGGATAAGTATGCAACATTTGTTTAACTCGGCCATTTATTATCCGATCCTTTTGAAAATTTGTGAGATTGTAGATATTGGCCACATAGACTACACTGCAAAATCTGAGCTCGATATCTTACAAATTGTGGAATGCGGGGGCGGGAGGGGGCGTGGCCAAAATTTGAAACAAACTTGATCTGCCTACAGACAATACTAGCTTACGTATAAAATTTGGTTGCTCTAGCTCTTCTAGTCTCTGAGATCTAGGTGTTCATACAGACGGACGGACTGACGGACGGACGGACGGACGGACGGACGGACGGACGGACGGACGGACAGACGGACATGGCTATATCGACTCGGCTGTTGATGCTGATGAAGAATATATATACTTTATGATATCGGAGATGCTTCCTTCTGCCTGTTACATACATTTGCACGACTTTAGTATACCCTTTTTACTCTACGAGTAACGGGTATAAAAATCGCCTTATTCGTACAATTGGTTAAGATACCTCCAGAAGGAGGAGTCAAACCTAAATTCTTGCATATCTTTAAAAGCGCACGGTAGAGTTTTCTAAAAAACTAAGTTTATGATGGCATAATGGGCTATTTCGTGGACCTAAGAGATGTTACTCCTCAACCAAAAAACCGCGAGATGGAGTACCATTTTAAGATCTACCCATGAACCACGCCATATGGGCCATTAACTAGACTAAAAAATAGACCGATCTGCGATCAGATTTTCTTACGCAGCATTTTTGCGCTGACTATGAGCATTTTTGTACTAGCAATTGACTTGCGGCAACATTGACCATTAAGGGTATTAACTGCTCCCCAAAATTAAGCAATTAATCTAATGGGTAAATATCTTCATTACCAGCTGGAAAACAGATATCAGCATTTAAAAACTTAAGTTCGAAGCATCTTTGTGTATCGCGGTTAGTCCATTAACGGCATTTTATAGTGCATTTGTTCCATTTTCTTGCTTCCAATGAAGCAGGTTCCCTATAAGATTAATGGCATAATTTTATTTGAGCTGCTATGCCCTAAATGGCCAATGTTGTTCTAAGGCCCGATTTCTTCTCAAAGGTTACGGTTAGCCAACCACCGGTCAGATTTGACCGTCAAGATGACGAGCGGTTAAGTCATTTGGTTTTCTCAGCAGCAGTTTCGCCTGATATCGGCAAATGCCTATCGCTGCTTCAGTGTGACCATACTGTTTGACAAAACTAACGAGTAGACAGCTGACTCGGTTTGGTTTGTTTGTTTTTTAATGCGATTGGTTGTTGCTGCTCATTGTTTTGCGGAAAAGTTGACAAAAATTCGATGTTCCGCCTCATCGAATTGCATTTCCATTGCGTGGAGTTGAAAAATTCGTTTATTCATAAACATTTTGTGTTGCAGCAAATATTAAAATAAACAAAGCAAGTGTGCGGCCAGCTGTTTGTATATCGATACAAAATATCGATAATTTAATCGGGACTGAGCTCGCGGTTAAAGTTGACCGGTGGATGAGCAGCGGTTAAGTTTGTTCCTCCGGTTACGCCACACACATCATGAGACACTCAAATTCGGTTAAACTGCCTGTCAAGTTGACCAACCGGACATTGAGAAATCGGGCCTAAGGCAGTTGCTTGTAGTACCAAAATAACCATAGCCCGCAAACCAAGGCAATGTTGGAGAAACCGTAAACGCAGTTTGGTCTATTTTGGGATCTACTTTATGACTTACATGGAGACGTTCGTGTGTGAATCTAAAAGGCCGACGAGTACCATCTTTTAGTCCATTGTGCCATCATAAATTTAGTTTTTAATAAAAATGTACCGTACGGTCTTAAAGATATTTAAGAACTTGTGTTTGACACCTTCTGGAGGTACCTTAACGAATTTTACGATAAACGCGATTTTTTGATATTACGTTCCTAGTGACCTTGTCTGTGTTTGCTGAATTTTGTAGATTTTTGGTCTGAACTATAAGTAAGTTAAAACGCGAACCTAGGGTACAGATGAAAAACTGGGTATGAGGCGATGCTTACAGAAGTGCCTTCTATCAGAATTTAAGGGTCTCATCCTGGGATTTTTTTTAGTGTCGTACTGTGTTATAGAAAAGAGCTGTTGAGCTTCCCTTAGTATGGGCTAGTGCAACAACTAGTGAGGAATTCGTATGCTGCACATTGTTTTGAAGTTTATTGCCTGAGGTCAAATGGGAGACACCTTAAGAAACAGCTTATTTGAAACAAAAGACTCTTCTGCCTGGCCAAGAACTACACTGAATACAGTTCAAAACTGTAAACGGCCTGCATAGATCCTTAATTCAACTTATCAGAGCGACATAAAAAACCATAGATTAGCGTTCCATGGTGAAAACCTCTCTCAGCCTTTAACTGTCCTGAGTAGCGTTCGACAGGGGTGTGATTTGTCTTCCATCCTTTTTAAAATATCTGCATCAGGTGCTCGATGACAAGATCCCTAGACTTTGCAGACTATGGGCGTTTTCAGCAGATAAATCCGATTTACGATTAATGATTTGTGATTGCCGATTTTACCTGCTGAATACAATGATTGCCGATTGCGATTGAGATGGAACCATAAAAATCTATGATTGGTAAGACCGTTTAGTGATTGCTCGTCCAAATGTTCACCCCAAAACTGAAAATAGACTGACAAAATGCAGAGACATTCAGCAGAGATTCGTAAATCAGTGATCGTACATCGGATTTATCTGCTGAAAACGCCCGATATTAGCCTTTTTCCTCGAACTTGACTTCTTAGCTAAATCAGAGGATCATAAACTCAACAAATCTAAGTCTAATACGCTCTGCCTTCGTTCTGGAAGCTGGTATTGAGTAATCAGCCGCTTAGACAAAACCAGCAATTCAGGATTCATGACCCCAAAATAAGTTCAAGGAAATACAAATGCTGGAAATTAATCGATGAAGCAAAAGTTTCAAAAGCTAACTCCGATCTTAAACGTTAGGTATACATATATGCCGTAAGTGTGGAACTTGGGACTGCCTCACCCACTAAACCACTCGAAATCTCCGTGTTCCTCTCGCGGTATCAGCGGTAAGTATTACTTGACTGCTGAAAGCTGGTACGAAAGAAACTACTACATAACTATCAAGGATTTGAGCTATTACCGCGCTGTCTTTCATCACATTTGCTGCGAAGTTTCTAAAAGCAACATGTAGTTGGCTATGAATGGTCTTCCCATCTCTAAATTTAGCTCTTCGCGTTCAGTTTTCAAATTAGTTAGTTCTCTCTGACTGTTCTGGTGTCTACTAGGTTTACCTAGACTTAGAATATATCCCTAACCATGTTTGAAGTCAATCAATCACGATTTATCTTAAATCAAGTAAGAGATGTGTCCGGGTGTGGTGCAGCGGGTAGTGTGTGTGCCTGCTGGGCAACAGGTTGGGGCTTTAATGCCTCCTCTGGAACAGTTTTTTCTTCAAAAACTAATTTACTACATCTTGGCTACAGCTAGCCATAAGGTTTGAGATCAAAACAATTTGTTAAGCTGGATTTTAGCCTGCCATTTGGTTTCCTGGGTAGGGATTCAAGGTGTAAGAGGACGGCTTTAAATATGTTTGGTGATGGAGAAGGTACAAGTGATCCTTTTGAAGGGTGTACATTAGGGCGGACATTTGATGAATGGAAAAGTGTAAGATCATGCTACAAGCTTCTTATACAATGCGTTCTGGTGTAAAAATGGCATTCAAGAGAACGAACATAGAAAAAAATAGGTGCTAGTGTCAGCGCAATGGACTTAAAGTTTATCACGCATACGTACTGTTGTCCTTGTTTATGATGCGTGTTGTTAGGAACCATATCGGCGTTCACCCTAATGTACATAGATGTTTGGTTTCTTTAATGGACTCCAGACTTGACAATAAGAGAGTAGCTAACAAGTTTAAGATATGTTTGAGTCACAGCTGGAGTAGACATCATTATCCATGGAGAAGTCACGGAAGTCTTACCTGCACACTTCTTGTTAAAGTCTCTTTCAATCTCTTCTTAAAACCCCATTGGGATAACCCTATGTATATGCCTTGAATATCAATCATCAATTGCCTTTCTTAATCCCATCTCTATCTTCTCTCCATTCCCCAGGCACTTTGGCTATGAAGCGACACACGCAACTAACTGCCGCTTGGCTGTGCCTTTTGGCCTCAGCCTCTGTGGCTCAGACTCAAGAATCTTCGGCCAAATGGTCGCGACAGTTGGAAAACGTTGGCTCTTCGGATGCGGATTCCCTGGACTGGGTACCTCTGGCACAGCCGCTGGACGGCAGCAGCAGCAGCAGTAGCACTAAAGATCGCTCAGGCAATGGACGTGTCTTAACCTATTCCCAATCGTTTCCACCCAGTGCACGCTTTGGCGATCTAACGAAAGCCGCCGGTGCCTCTCAATTCGATTTCCCCTATCAATTTCAACGCTATTCAAATGGAGCAGGACCTCAGGCCTTGCCCTTGCGTCAGGGGCCGCCGCTGTTAAAGGGCAGCAGCCTGCAAGAGCCTACCTCGCAGTCGTTCTTCAAATTCGAGATGCCCTTCCACCACAACGAACCGGGTCAGGCCCAGTCACCGCCTACTCTGCAGACTGGCTATCAAATTCAACATTCGTTTGGCGGTGGCGGTGGTCTACCACCGGCACCCTCTTCACTATTTAGTCCACCCTCGCTGTTTGGTCAACAACAACAGCAGTACTCAGCGGAGTTCAATCCTTTGCCACATAAACCACTAGCACAAGCTCTCAGCAAGCCGCTGCATCAACAGAACTATGTACAGGACTCGCATTCCATTAAATCGCATGCGAAACCCACGCAACCTTCGCTGCAGAGTGTCACCCCACAGGTATTTCCCCAGGATCCAGAGCCAGAAACGCTGTTCGACTTGCATAAGCCCTCGCAGTCTTCTAGAGGCTCAGCGGCGGGAGGTCAGCAGCAAGAGGTACAGCTGTTGTATGTACCCTATGACACGCTCTACAATCAACAGCGACAGCAGCAAGGCTCCTCCGGCTTGGGAGCCAGCAGCAACTTTGAGGTCAACAAATTTAATGCGAATGCCGGCCTACCCGCCGTCAATCCTTACCAGATCAATCAGTTCTACACTCAAGATCCTGGTGTGGGCAGTGATTACTTCAGCCCTGGCACTACCTCACGACCCAGCACCACCACCGTGCAGCCACAGAACATCTTCCAGAACTTTGGCCAGCAGCAGACGCAGTTTACCACTGCCAAGCCCAAGCCTAAGGCGCATCAGCCTCCGCTGGCCATGTTCCTGTTGCGCTCCAGTGCACGTCCCACGCAATCGGATGTGGTGACCGCCCTGCGCAGTGCCCACTCTATTTCTGTGATTGATGCACCCACCAAGCAGACGCCAGATATCTTTGTAGGACCTGCGAGTATGCCCATACCCGAGGGCTATGTCAAGTTCGATTTGCCCTATCTGTCGCAATTGACACACTCCCGTGACCTGAGCGATGTGTCCTTCTTTGTGGCTCCGCTTAGCTATCGCACGCCCAATGGATTCAACAAGATTCTGCTACCCGAACCCCATGTGGGCTCCATAGTGGTGAATCGGGCCAAGGACACGGCTGGCATACAAGAGCTGGTACAACCGCCGCCTCCGCCTTCTCGACCTCAACGTCCTTATGCGGCCGTCAGCAGCACACGCCATCCCTTCGAGAGCACCACCACCCAGTCCCAGGCAGCTCCCGGAAGAGGCAACAAATTCAGCTACTTCTATGTACAGGATGGCATACAGGAGGTCAGCTCACCCAAGATTCCAGCCAAGCAGGAGCATCGTCACAAGAAGAAGCGTCCTCAGCAGGTGCACCAGGAACAGCCCGTCTACCGTGCGCCCAGTAAAACACCGAATCCCTTCGACACTCTGAATCAAATTGGAGGCGATGACTTCTTCAACACACTCTCTACCAAATCCAGCCCAGCGTCCACCAGCACCAGCTCTACATCCACCACATCCAGCACCACCTCTACCTCCACCTCCACCACGGCCGCGCCTCAGAACCTTTTCACCTACAGCACCCGGCCACAGGTGGAGTTCCCCAGCTCCCATGGACAGTTGTATCATCAAGTGCAACCCATACAGGAGCAGTTGCCTCGCTTAACCACCCGTCCGCCCATACCCAGCACCACCGAGGAGGAGATACGCATGAAGCAGTACTTCCGTCAGCAGGATGCCTTCCGTCAACGTCCGCAGACCACCAATCCACCCTTCGAACAGGTTCAGTACACTCCCTCATCCTTGGATTACGAAGTGCCGCTGCCCACCACCACACAGAAGACCAAACAGCGGGTGACCATCTACACACCGGCAGCCATACCCGTGACCACCTCGGATGTGGGTTACAATGTGGAACAGCAGGCCCCACTCAATCACAGGCCTAGCTACAATCAGAATGAGATTCTGGACAACAGCAATGTGGAGTATGAGCCCAATCCCTATCATGTGCCCTCGGAGCTACCACCCCTGACGCCAGATATACCCGGTTTGGTCAACAATCTGCAAGAGAAGGATAAGCTGCCACAGACCACCACACCTCTAAGCGAACTGGAGCCCGAGACACGTCCCACGCGTCGTCCAATATTGCGCACACGCAGACCAAACGTCTCCAAGGTGGTCACCACCTCCTCAGTGTCCTACTCCGAGTCGGAATCCCAGAGCAAAGTGCCTACACATCGCATCCGCCGTCCCTATGGCAACCGAGGTGACAATGTGGAGGAGGCGGCCACGCCCACTCGCAGGCCCAGCACTTCCCGAAATCCTCTCATACGCAATCCCAATCGCATACGCTATCAACCCACCACCGAGGAGCGGGAAACCCTCAAACCCAAGAAGAAAACCTACAAGGGTTCCAAGAATGGTAAGCCCAGCGAGGATCAGGACTTGGAGTACCAAAGGGATGTTTTGAAGCAAAACTATCCCGTGTTCAAGGCTGCCTCCCGTCGACCCACCAGCCCCACAGCCATACCCAGCTCCTATGATGTGGGCAATACCGAGGGACCCGCCTCCGAATCCCAGCAGGTGTACACGGTCACGCCCAGCAATAGCATTGATCAAGAGCAGAGCGGCTTTCCAGCCAGCCTGCTGGAGCCCATGCAGATTGCTCAACACTACAATGAATTCTCCAAGGACAACTATGGACCTGGCTACTTCCCCAATCAAGAGGATCTGAGTCCCACGGAGGCCATAGTACGTAACGAAGTAAGCCCCATTTTCACCACTTTGCCGCCGACCACCACGACCAGCTCCACCACGGTGAGAACGACGACGGAAGCTCCCACAGTAACAACCACAACTCGACGATCGCCCTTCGTGCGTAGAAATTATCCCAGATTGAGGACGACCACCACCACGGAGCCGCCAGTGACCACCACTGCAGCCACCGAGGAACGTCCTTCGGTAAGCTTAGTGACAAAAGATCTCAATGAAATGTTGGCTTCATAATTTAAATTTCTGCTTAGCTACGTGCCCGTGCACCACCCAGACGTGTGGTTAAGGTGCGTCAGCGTCAACGCCGGCCCGGACATCCTGCCTCCTCCACTGCGGCACCCGAAGAGGAAGCCGAGCAGCCTGTAACCCAGAAGTATCACTCACGCAAGTCGAGTCGCTTTAGTCAGGAGCAAAAGGAAAAGGAGGTGGGTGATTATACCAACTATTTAGTAGGTAAACCCATTAATTTAGACTATTCTACAGAATCCACCCACTCATCGTCGTCGCTATAAGCAACCCTTCCAGCTGGAGGGTCAGGAGTCACAGTGGTCGCCTGCCTCAGAGACTGGCAACAGCAATACGAACTCGAACAGTTTCAAGCCCTTGAATCCCAAGCACAAGACCGAGTCGCATAGCTTTGAAAACGAACCGGAAATAGTAACAGTTGGACCCACGGAGCAGCCCGAAACCTACGAATTCAATGTAGCTGCGGATCTGAATGGTGGCTCAGCGGGTCAGCGCACCACCCTAAGAGCGCCGAACCTCAAGTAAGACTTAAAACGATGACTGCTTGAACTTTAAACTAAACTCTCTTCCTTACAGACCAGAAAAATCCTTTGCTGAACTGCTGGAGGAAGTGATGGGCAAGGCTCCCGAACAACAGGGCACGGAGTCGCCCAGCAGCACCACAATAGGTCGCCTCAGTCGACGTGGCAAGTGGAAGAAACGTGTGAACAGTGGTTCAGAAACCAGCGAGAATTTTGAAACAGCTGAATCCCAGAATCTGGGACCTCAGCTGTACAATGCGCTGTATGCCAACAATGAGAAAGAGGAGTCACCGAAGACCACCACACCGCTTACCCCAGCCACAGAAGCCTCTACCCCAGCTGAAATGACCCCGGTGACCACCACTTTAACACCTCCCACCACACCCGAAGAGTACGAGCTGACCACAGCCAAGACACCAGACGAAACCACACTGCCTGCCACTTTACCCATGACCCCCGAAAGCGCCACACGTCGCATGGACACCGCCGCGGATGTGGATGATCTGGAAACCCAACCCAGCATCTTCTCTGAGGTTAAGAAACAACTGCACGATCTCTTCGCCATCGAGGAGATCGAAGATGAGGCCGCAATGGGAAAACGTCGCCAGGACTACACCAGCATCAGGCGTTCCAAAACGGAAAGCACCACCTTAGAGCCAGCGCTGGAGACCACAACAGCCACCGAGATCGCTGGCAAAAAGGATAACTTTCACAAGGATCTGATGGAACATGTGGTCTATGCCACATCCACATCAACCAAAGTCACCTCCGAGACAGAGATCTGCTATCGAGGTCGTTGCATACGCTCCGAGGATCTGCCCGCCAATCACAAACTGCACTGATCCAGCCTGTGGGAGAACGGGCGTTTGGACACGGCATGTACATAAGGGCATAAGGATACGAACAGAGGGGGGAAGGGCGACAAATTGGCGAAGCTAGTAGGTCGGAACAGAGCTAGCAGCTCTCTTTACCCCAGACAAAATCGTATCCGCATGTAATTACCTAGCTTTAACTATGATTATTGTTTTAGGTGTAAGCCAAATCAGAGATAGATTTTGTGATCCTTTTTCGATCACTCGAATCTAATCCCCCGTTAAAAATATTGTTTACCCGTCTAGAGAATTTAGTTGATAGCGTATAAAGTTAGTATAATATCAGGATAGCCAGCATAAGTCTTGTACCATACTTAAATTGAGAGTACTAACAGTTAACAAAATAAATTAATAATAAAACGAAACGAAAATCCAAGCCGCTGACTAGAAGAAAAGAACCGCCATGTGGGGCAACTCGTGAGTCGCGTAGTCTGCTTTCGATCAACTTCAACCACTAGGCTTAAGGCATTTCTATTGGCGACACTTTTGAATTCGATAGCTTATCGATAGAAATTCTAGCTTTTTAACGGAAAAAGGCTAGTTCATTTATAGGCTATTTACACTAGGAGTGCGTTTTGCGTTAATAGCCAACATTCAGCTTCTTTTGTATGGGAAATAAGCTCGGCTTTTTTCTCATACAAAACAAGCTGAATGTTAGCTATTAACGCATAACGCTTTCCTAGTGTAAAACCCTTGTAACAAGGGTATTAATCATTCGTCCCGATTGATCACCCAAATGAACATTTATCTCTTAAAAAGAAATACACAAAAAGTTTAGAAACCTTTACAAAACCAAGAACCTTTGGAACATAAGCTCAAATATTATGAACGATGGTTGAAAATTGGTTGGGACATACAAATTCATTTTGATAAGCAGCCTTAATGCATTCTTATTGACAGAAAAGGACAGAGATGCGTCTAGATAGCTTCAAAACTGACGGGATAGATAACATATGTCATGGCTACATCAACCAAGAATATATATTCCTTGTGTGGTCGAAGATGCATCCTTCTAGCTGTTACATACTTTTGAACAAACTTAATATACTTAAAATAGTTTAAAATGGTGGACTAATATGGGGCTTGTTGTAGATTGTACTTTTGGTTCACAGTTTTTCATTCTGTCCCAGTGTGCAGTGTAAAAATATGAAAAGTGAGGTTAAAAAAAACATTGTTTTATACAACTTCAAGTTCAAAGCCTTAAAAATATGCGAGATATCCCAATGAACCGCTTTTGAAACGGTTCCCAATACGACTTAGGCTAGCCTCCTGTCTAAAGCCAAGTCTACTGATGATAAAACTGACAATATTTGTAACACTTACCTGTTCTACATTTGCAGATGTAGCTCACATACAAATTGAATAATAAGTAGCCGTGTCAGATGTGCCTGACTAAAACATAGATGGGGAAAAGATGGACCTAAGATCACGTTAATGATGTCCCATTTGTCTTTAAGTAAGTCTTTAGCTGTGTAAAGTGCTGCTCATTGATGTTCCAGCCGGTGCTGCCCAGCATAAATGTTCATTTTTCACCATTCACCATTCCTTGGGCAAACTGATATATAAACTGATTTCTAAATATGTCCCGAAGTTAAGAACCTTTTATACTTAAAATTGTGGGAAATTTTCCGTATTTTTTCCAATTTCGTGGGCTGGAGGGGATAAGCAGTTTTTGTCCTATACATCATACCATTTTCGAGATCTGATTGACCACCCCCCAAAGTCGAGTCCTAGATACGCGCCTGAACAAGGCTTTTAACGACCTATTTTGATGTTAGTCAAAGAAACCTTACACTGTGGTGACAGCGGTAGAGTGTGACAGCATTATTAAAACAGCTAATAAAATTCTTGAGGGGGACAGAGAGTTAAGTAACTTGATCTACGAGAATGAAGCATATGGAATGACTCTATTTTATAACAAGAACTGTTAACTGAAAGCTCTTAGCTCTTAAACTCGAGTAACACTCGAATCGATTTACGAGTAACTTGGCTTAAGTCCCTACAGCGACCTCTCATAAGCAAACAAGGTTTTGGTACACTCAAAAAGCGTAGATTTATATGATTAGCCTTAGGTATACGTAGATATATATATATATATATATATATTAACATGTAGGTGTATATGAATATGTATATAACTAAATTAGGAGATAATCCAGGCCTTGTATGGTGGATGAATTGAAATATGGAGGAACTTGTGCTACCTGTACTTCCACAAATCATCTCTTATCACAAAATAAGGCCCTGTCTACATAGCGATCAATCAAATCCAAGGAATGCCTTCAGCTTTAGGTACAAAAGTTTCACACACACACACATAGAACTTAAAATTGTCCGTTTAGGAATCCATTAGCGGCGCCTGCTCTTCCACATTATCCTCAGGCGTACCGTTGACTGGACTTGCTCTCATGGGATGGTTCCAGCTTTGTACCTGTGTGCGTCCAAGCAACATGAACAGCAAGTTGCCTATAAAGTACACGAAAGCAGTAAAGAAGAAAACTATACGCCACTGATCCGGATTTGTCTCATCGGTAACTATCAGTCCGACAATGAGTGGAGCAATGATACTCATAAAATTGGCCGCACAGTTTGTTATTCCCATCAGGGTGCCCGCAAAATTTGGCGATAAATCAATATGATTGACATGGAAGCCCAGGTAGGTGGCCGAATTGGTGGCCACTGCCATGGTGAGCAATGCTATGGCTAGTCGTACATTGGCCTCACCTTCGGTGATATAGCCCAGGCCAATTAGGGCCAGCATGGGCAGCCACATGCCCAAAGTATTGAAGAGCTTGCGAGAGAATCCCAAAGGCATATTGGTGCCGCGTTCCTTCAGCACATCCGTTAGCCAAATAAACACAAAAGTCAACACAATCATGGTGAAGTACGGCAGAGCCGACAGCGGACCGTTGCTCTTGATATCCATGCCCAAAACGCTCTTCATAAAGGTGGGAATCTCTGTCAGCAGCGTCCAGAAGCCCCAATTGTTGGCGCAGTGAGCCAACACCAGCACCAAAAACGGTCCGGAGCTAAAGATGCTCAGCCAGGGGGTTTTAAGTCGAGGCGGCGGTTCGCGTCCCACATCTGAGGGTCGGCGTGACTGGCCAGAGGTTTCGATATAACGAAGTTCGCTGGGTGTAATGCTTGCGTGCTCAGACGGAGTGCTGGCACAGTAGTAGATCCACACAAAGGACCACAAAATACCCACACAGCCGGGTAAATAGAAGGTGCTAGGCCAACCCAGCGGTGAGGAAGCTATGTAGCCGCTCACCGAAAGCATTATGACAGTACCAAACTGAGATCCAGAATAACAATAGCCCACCAGGCGTCCCCGCTCCTCGACGGGTGCCCATTTCGAGAGGAATGTGTGTGTAGAGGGGAATATGACGCCCTGGCAGAGTCCTTGTATCGCGCGTAGCATGACCGTAAGCTTCCAGCCACCAGTCAAAGCACAAAACGGGGTAAGCAGAGCTAAGCAGGAACAGATGAGCACTCCATAAAACATTGTATGCTTTGCTCCATAAACAGAGGAGAGATAACCTCCAGGCACCTGGGTAATCACATAGCCCCAGAAGAAGCTGCTCAGCAGGTAGGACTTGACACTCTCGTCCCAGTCGAATTCCTAGGAAAACAAAACCAGGATTTAGGGGGTGCGTGAACAAAGCCTTAACCCTACCTACGGGAAAGTCCGGATTGCTGGCATTGCGATCGGTCATGGCCACAATGGCCACCGAGAGATTAACCCGCAGCGAATAGGCCACGGCCAGGCCTAGGAAAACCAAAATGCATTGCACATGCCGCACACCAAAACGCGGTCCTAAATACAGAAAACCAAAAGTTAGAAAAAGTGATTGAGACAAAGGATAAGGCCATAAACTTACCCGTGTTTCCAATTTGTTGGTAGCCGCTTCGGCAGCAGCAGACAAAACAACCCAAAACCATTTTGAGTTCAATTACACGTCGCCCGCGTCTCATTGTTCCAAGGGCAATGAGCAGGATTGGGAAGCAACACTTGTTAGAACAAACATTTTTAACAATATTTGCCAGCTGCTGCTTACGTTGCTTCTTTTCGCTTGGAGTGCAAACACAGCTGATCGGGTCAGCTGTTGAGGCCCGCTTACACTAGCCAGTGTGGTCCTAATGGCCAAAGTGCTCCATTGTGCTTTGGATTAATTGTCAAGCGTGTGGGTAGAGAGCCAAGAGACTCAAATTCAACTAGTCCACTCCTTTGTAGGCTAACCTGAATGTTTTAGTTCGAAATAGCATTGCTTTGCACTTTTCAATTCGCCCTGCTCACTCGATAGTTTTAGCCAGCGATAGTTAGACACTTATCGATTAATCACTCAGCGCGCTCTTTTCAAATAAAAACCTTTCAGCTGCATTTCAGTTTGACTTGTTTTTATTGTCTTCGTCTTTGTGTCTTGTTTTAAATATTTTTTGATTTCTGTTTGTTGTTTTTTTTTGCCTTTTTTAGCTTACATTTAGTTTAATGTTCATCACAAGTTGGTTTTTCACTACAACTAAACTTATATAATAGATAGATTTAACAATTCCTAAGTTTCCACTAATGCTATTTACATGACAAACGTTCTCGTTACTTATGCAACATTAATAAACAAAAAATTTATGTACACAAACATTTTCGAACAAATACTGCAAATAAAATATTTAAAATAATTTATGCTTAGATTTCAGCCGAGCTCTCATTTCTCACATGGGGGACACGGCTGGTGATTATCGCTAATGGAAGCACGCGATCGTCATTAAGGGTAATTTCAGCTCTTGTCCCTAACTAAACTAAATATTGTAAACTAAACACTAGAATAACAACTAGGCACCAAAGACGCACTCTATTTTTGGGCCTGCTTGGAGGATAGTGGGACTCCCTGTTCCACATCCTCGGCGGTCTCTTCGGGTGAGTCCCATGTTTGTATATTGGTGCGTCCGAAGATCACAAACAGCAGGTTGCCAATGAAATAGAAGAAGGCAGCCACAAAGAACACCAAACGCCAGTCATTCACATTTTTCTATAAAATGGAGAGGGGATTAGTAAGCATAGGTTTTCGAAGGAAAACAAGCAACACTTACCGGATCCTGCACCATCCAACCCACAGCCAGGGGAGCCAGGGCGCTCATCACATTCGCCGCTCCATTGGTCAGACCCATCAAAGTGCCCGCATAGTTGGGCGACAGATCTATGTGATTCACCTGGAAACCCAGATAGGTGGCCGCACTAATGCCCACTGTCAGGGTTAGCAGTACCACAGCCAGGGTGGCATTCTCTCGCGGCACATAGCCCAAGGCAATTAGCGAGCACATGGGCACCCAATGGCCAATGGTGTTGAAGAACTTGCGATTGAAGGACAACGACAGGGACTCCTTATGCTGCAGCACCTTGGACAGCCACACAAAGAAGAAACTCAGCAGCAGCATCACCGCATAGGGCAGGGAGGACAGCAGGGCACTCGACTTGATATCCACGCCATAGATGTTCTTCATGTAGCTGGGAATCTGCGTGAGCAAAGTCCAGAAACCCCACATATGCGTGCAGTGCACCACCAGCAGCGACAGGAACGGCATGGAGCTGAAGATGCGTCTCCAGGGAGTGGGCGACATATGATTAGCCGCTTGGATTTTACCCACAGAGCGAGATTCCTCAATATACTTGAGCTCTGCCTGTGAGATAAAACGATGCTCCTCGGGGGTGCTGGATGAGAACAAATGCCAGAACAAGATCCACACAAATCCACAGGCACCGCCCAAGTAGAAAATACTAGGCCAGCCCAGGCAGGAGTCGGCTATAAATCCGCTGGAGGCCAACATCACAATGGTACCAAACTGGGCGCCCGAATAGCAAATGGTGGCCAGTGTGCCGCGTTCGTTGGCCGGTGCCCACTTGGAGAGCAAGGAATGCGTGGCCGGATGTACGGCACCCTGGGTGAGACCCTGCACAAACCGCAGGCAGCACAGCGTAATCCAGCCACCCATTTTCAAAGCGAATGGTGAAATAATCGTCAATATGGCACAGGCACTAAGACCCACCATCAACAGCATTTTCGCTCCATATCGCTGGGCTATATAACCGCCAGGCACCTGAGTCACTATGTAACCCCAAAAGAAGCTGCTTAGCATATAGGATTTCTGAGTCTCTGTGAAGGGATAGTACTGCAAGGAGAAGAGTGAACAGAAGGGTAAGTACAAGCTGAAGAAGGTGAAATCTTTTAGAAGAGGTGCTTACCTCAATTGTAAAGAAATTGGAATCGCCCTGATTTTCACTGGCATTGACAGCCGAAGGTTCCGACATGGCCACCAGAGCCACGCTTAGATTCACACGCCAGGCATAGGCCAGGGAGAGGCAGAAGAAGCACAGGATGCATTGTATATGCCGTACGCCAAAAACTTTCTCTGCAAAGATTGGTAAAGGTAAAGAAATTAATATCAAAATTGATCATTCTCCACTTAACCACTACAAAAGTGTGCGTTGGTGCACTGCGCTGAGACGTCGTTTCATGTTTCATGTGGCTGTGGGTTCGACTGCCAAACAAGTATGATCAAACTTATTTTTCTGTTTTTTTTTAGAGAGACTTAAACAAAGTTTTGGAGTCTGAAACCAATTCAAGTATGGTTTGTTCGGGCTGGTTTTAGTTGGTAATATAGCAAGGAATTTAGCAGAGCAGCATTTTAGCTCTTTCTGCACCTGTTAATATTATTCCAAATCCAAAGAGCAGTTTCTATCCACTATGATTTCTGCAATCCAAACTTGTTTTCCTAGACAGAACAAAATAAGATCCAAAAATATCCATTTGGAATGGATATGTTATAATATTGTAGCAATAATTAGCATGTAAGACCCACTGTGCAATATAACTGTAAGTAGAGTTAAGTAACTGTAAATACATCGTTAAGTTCGTCAAGTCAAGCCAGAACTTAACGATGCTCTCTTGCAATCGCTCTGACGAGCAGCAATAAAGTTGGCGAGCGGCATTCTGAGAGTGACGCGCAAGACAATCACGCGTCTTTTACTCGGCTCCGGTCCTCTCTCAACAATATCCTTTTTTTGGTAATTAAAATATCCGATTTTCATATTCTTTGGATGAATTTCAGCTACGTTGGATGGAAATTTAAGATCCATTTAACAAATGGAAACCGAAACCATCCAATGAATACGTTTTTATACCCTTGCAGATGGTATATTGAAATTGTCCAGATGTTTGTAACGCATAGAAGGAAGCATTTCCGAACACATAAAGTATAGTATATATGTTCTTGAACAGCATGACGAGCTGAGTTGATTTAGTCTTGTCCGACTGTTTCTACGCTATCTCCTCCGTCAGTTTGAAAGCTATCTTCACCAAACTTCGGATGACTATGGCATAAAGAAGATATAGGAATGATCGGTCGCAAAACCAGTTCTAGTGAATTTTCAAATCAAAAGTCTCCCAACTCCGTACTTACTAGTTTTCTATGCTTCTGCCTAGATTAGACGAAATCGGGCATCTATATAGTAAAACTACCATAGAAAACCAAGATTAGAAAACAAGTCTTAGTAAGAAAAACTTTTTTGTTTTCAATGTAAACCTCTTTAAAATTGGCATATATTTATTTGATAACCTTTCACAGAATTCTTCAAAGTTTGGTTAAAATCGAATGACTATAGGTTATAGCTGCCATAGAAATGATCGGTCGAGAAACTAGTTTTAGTGAGAAAAACTATTTTGTTATCAAAGAAAACGTCTCCAAACTTTGTATTTCTTAGTTTGCTATGCTTTACCATGATTCCACTAAGTTGGGTCGAAATCGGACATCTATATAGTATAGCTATCATACAAAACTAGAGTCAGAAAAGTAGTCTTAGTGGGAAAACTTGTTTGTTTTCAGTGGAAATGTCCTTCAACTTACTTTGGCTTTTAACTTTTCAATATCCTTTTTCTCTGTTAAGTTGATTACAAAAATTCCCACTCTTCTAAAGCCTTTGCGTACTCGAAAAAACGTTTTTGAAGTCAAAATTTGGTACTACACATATGTAAATCACTTTTAACACTGTCTTTTGACAATGTTTTGTGCTCATCTTGAGTCTAATACTCAATTTTTGGCTTAAAAAGGCAACTGTTTACCCTAGCAAAGTCTACTGGTGATGTTGATTTTAAGGTTCTAGTTGATTGAACTTGTAAGTGAGACTGTAAGGGGGTTTGCCTACCCAAAGAATACATCAAGTATAACATTGCCTAGTAACATTTCGGTCTGGACCTCGGCTTCGCCTTCTCCTCACCCAAAGGTGCTCTTATCACTGCCCCTCTCCTTGCCATCATCTCTCTGTCGCACACACGCGCGTGCGTCTCTGTCTCCTCAGCATGTGGACCGGTAACGTGTAAGTATGTGGGGCGAGTTTATTTATAAAACACTATGACTATGTCAAAAAATCGTGTTCACGCACTCACTCAAACACACACGAACACCAACCAACACACACACACACTGTCCGAGAGCCGGAGAGATACTACACGCACACACCCACTCGGCTGCGAATTGCTCGAGAGACCGACCTGAGAGGGTCTCTGAAAAAGCAACCTGATGACGGTGCTGTACATCAAGAGCACTACCTGTTTGCAGCGATCGGCCGACCCTCACGTGATGACGCACTCCCAATATACCCAAAGACAATGTGCATTTGGCAGTTTATTGCCCAGCCCAGCCCAGCCCAGCTGTATCTCTCTGCTCGGAACGGGGATTTTCCTTTTGGCCGCAACTGACTATTTTTAGACCACAACTTGGGCTCTCCATAAATGGCTAAAACTGAAACTAAGTTTATGTTGCAACCGGCAACCTTGCCAAACGGCCTTACTAGGCATTAGTTGGGGTCTATTGAACTCGATTTGGAGTAATTACACATGTATAAATGTTCATTAATTTACAGTTGAGCATATCCAAATCTCTTGTGACGTCATCCGGCTGAACTTTGTGCAGCACCCACTCCTCCCGCTGTCACTCTCTCTCCCTCTTTCTCTCCCTCTCTCTCTGTTTATTGAACTGAATCACTCTTTTATCGTGCGTGCCGTTGGTCGTGTGAGACTCGGACGCTTTATCTGACACGTTTTTCAGATTTATTTGCGTAACGTTTCCCTGTGAGCTGTGAAGGCGCAACCGAGCGAATTTATGACCAAGATAGAGGAGGATGGGCTCCGTCCGATGTTATAACTGCTTCTTACGCTCTTTGTCACTGGAAGAAAGCTTTGCTTTGCTTTCAAAATTTGTTGATTCCGAGCAATTAAAATTCGGACTGTATCAATCAATCAGCGTTTATGAGTATATATGTATATATACGAGGTTCTATAAAAAGTTTTTGCTTTTTGATAGGAGGCCATTAGAGTGTATATAAAACTTTGAATAATTGACAATCTGCACTTAAAAAAATAAATGATTCTCAGCTTGTGATGACAGGCCATTGAGTAATTGTGCCTGGCAGTTATGCAGAAGATGAGAGATCGGTGCTAGCTTAGGGAAGTTTTCTAATCTGTTACATAAACCAACAAATAACACAGCAAAATCTTAGCTTATCCGACACATAGCAGCTATTTAGAAGATGAGAAATCGGGCCCAGCTTAATCTCTACAAGAGAAATGAAAGTACCTAACCCATATGTGTTACCCAATCTTATCAAAGTTCTTAAAGTATTTTACCAGCGTACAGAAGAAGGTCACTGGCAATAAATTCTACTAAATGAATCTATTTTTGTTTTATAAACGAAATAATTCAACTCTAGATTCGATTAAGAATTGTTGTCCCGAAGTTCTTACATTTACCATGAAAAAAGGCAGCACTTTTTATATATCAGTTTAAATTCTTCGTTTTGTTGTATTGTTTTTGAACATTTTCAGTGTTGTCGGAATCTGCTAGAATTAGCTATTAAAATATACAAAGTATCTAAAGTTAATTGCCTTAGTTCAAGGCTCTAGAAAAGGCTTGGGCTTGGGTCTAAAGTCTAATAAAAACATAAAATTTGCACTTTTCAAGTAGTTAAGACCAGTACAAAATAGCTTAAATACGAGCGAGCCACCAGGTAGTATTTTTCCAGTCCCAATTTCTAGTTCTAGTTTATTATCAGTGCCCAGACTCGAACCTTAGCCGGAGATGGTTCTAAAGAAAATGTTTTTGACTCAGGAAAGGTCGAAACTTCCTCCAAATCCGCAAATACATTTGCATTCCCAAAACGGTCCAAAAATAAGAACTGGTTCTGGTCAGTAGTTCAAATAGTAGTTTAACTTTATCATTGCTTTATTTAAAAGGTTTTTGAAGTCAATTTAGCCGCGAATTCGGTTCGGTTCAGTGGTTCACTCTCAATTCAAACTCCCCCAAATTCCTTTAATTCTAAGCGAAACGTAATTGTTTCCAAATTATCGAAGGTAAGGGTGTCTGCTAAAGCTCTTTTCTGTTTTCGGTTCGTGCTTAATGTAGCCCTATATCAACTCCTAAAGATTTTTCTTGTATACATCGTAACGACTGACCCCTTAAAATCATCTATTTGCACTTTTGAAGCTGCGGCAAGTACGAATTTATGTTAAAAACTTATTTTTATACTCTGTACCGAAGGTACATAGAGTATTATAAGTTTGTGCAAAAGTATGTAACAGGCAGAAGGAAGCATCTCCGACCCCATAAAGTATATATATTCTTAATCAGCATCAACAGCCGAGTCGATATAGCCATGTCCGTCTGTCCGTCTGTCCGTCCGTCCGTCTGTCCGTCTGTCTGTCTGTCCGTATGAACGCACAGATCTCAGAGATGGTAAGAGATAGAGGTTTGACACGTATGGGACATATGCTTCTTATGTCTGCAGGCAGATCAAGTTTATTTTCAATTTTGGCCACGCCCCCTCCCGCCCCCGCAATTTAGAAAAAAACGTCATATCTCCCACAGTTTTGAAGATAGATGGCTTGTTTCTTCTGTACATATTTAGATATTAGGATAACTTATCAATCCGCCAAAGGAATGAAGAAGATCGGATGAACGGTTTTCGAGTTATGATCAAAAGACAAATTTTCTTGGTACAGAGTATGTTATAGTCGGGCTTGACCGACTTTCTTTCTTGTTTGCCTTAAATTTAACCAAATCTTAGACCTTTAAGCCCGTTCCTAAGTCTAACACACAGAAATGTGGCTAGAACTGATTGAAAAGTTGTTATTTTACTTTTGAAGGCGCCTAAGTTGTTAGAACCATAAATCTAGGCTTCCATTACCGTTAAAATTGGGTCCTTTTGAGCTCAAACATTTGAGAAAGCATTAGTTTGGGTCTTGAGAGGTATTTAATCCCAGGTTTTAGTTTGAACCACTATTTTTGGTCTAAATAATCCTTAAAATATTGTACACTTCTTCTTGGAAAGCTATTACACACCATAAAGGTTTTTAAATTGTTAAAGCTTACCTTAAAAAAGTTTGTTTTTGTCAAACTTTTACTCGAATAATCGAAATATAAAGGTTTCTATATCTAACGAAATGGTATACACACGCAAATCGATTAAAAACTTTCAAAGAAAGTTTGTTAACAGATGACTGGCATATTTAGAGGTCGTTGGACAATTGCTGTAGTTGTAGAGGATCACCTGTCTTTCAAATGATTGACAGCTACACAAATCCAGCATCGCTGAGAACTTATGTTAATGGGACTTGCTTAAAATACCCAAAATTTGTACTTCTTCAAACTCGTCAGTGAATTGAAACGTGCCAAACCTTTGTGATTTCCTGTTTATCTGGTTCGGTTCGCGGTTCGGTTCGCGGTTCGGTTCTGTTTAGAACCTATGCCAAATATCAAAAATCTATACAGGAAAAAAGTTGGTTCAGTGAAAGAAAGTTGATTCATAATGTAAAGTTTTTGGAGTAGTTTCAAAACTATTTCTAAGTCAAATCTCTTAAATTATATAATCTTTTAAGTCAGCGATGGTTCGACCAGCTGAATATGAGACTGCAATATAACACTTTGGAACTTGAATTCCTAGAAATCTTTTATGTATCTCTGTAAAATTCTTACTTAAGTGCTTAAAATCACTAACTGTGGTAGATAGTTGAAAGGAAAGAGGAAAAGGGATACTCAGGAATGTAGTCTGATGCAGGGTATATTAAAAGGCCTGTAAACAATTGCAGGAGATGTACGGGATTGCATGTTTCACATGTAACAAGTATTCCTTAGAAGCTACATCAACTTGGTATTGCTAAGTATCAATTCGGTGTATAGAGGCATCCCTTTTAAAAGGATTCATCAGCGAAACCTTATTTATCAGAACTTCAAATAAAACTCTTTTGGCAATCAATCAAAAATGAGCAGATTTCCAAGTTAAATTGCCGAAAAATTAGCATTTTACAACTTCAAACTCTACCGAGAACTGAACTGAGAACTGTTTAAGCATTTTCAAAACAATGCTGATTCGGAGTAAGGAACGGTTTAACAACAGAATTAGCGGTTCGATTAAAGTTTGATTCGATACGGTTTAGAACCGATTTGCATCCCCGTTTTAAATTGAACTATAAACCGGAAATATGCTTCAGCTATGAGTCTAATGAATGAGATATTTTACCACTTCAAAAGCGCATTCGAACCGGCTAGAACTAGCTTTAAAAATAATCTCAATTTCGGCTTGAGCTAAATCAGAGCTTGTTCTTCGTCACAAAAACGTTCGAGTTTCCACAAAACTTGAGTCAGCTTGCGGTCGAAAGCGATGTATAATAAATTCTACAAATTTTTGAAAAGACCAAAACAACAATCTAGTAATCTCTTTTGATTTCTGCAATCAGCAAAGTAAACTTTTCTTTTTAATTTACTGCAAACGGCGACTGTACTTTCTGTTTGGGTTAGTGGGCCGCGTATCGAAGGACTTTTGGCCATAAAAGAGACACAAAAACTGGAGTGTTACTGATAACCGATAGCCGGCGCTATAATTGCACCACCGATAAAATGAGAATAACAAAACGCCTTCCCACCATAGGTTCCCGGTGTGTACACACGAATGTCTATTCGGTTTGATAAGATAGTAATTATTACAGCTCGATTCGCCGTTCGTTCGCCGGACGGGGACCATATACTAGACAACAACATTCAGGGGGAACGTGTAAAAATTGAATCTACAGCAGCAGCAGCAGCAGCAGCAGAAGAAGAAGGATTTAGCTTATCAAGCTGTGAAGATAAGTCAAGTGACTTGTATGCCAGATCTATTTAAAATTTTCCGTTTTCATTGGCACACGCTGCCGCTCTCTTGACAAAGACAAACGAAAACTTGCGTCTGCCACGATTTTATTCTGCTTTTTGTTGTTTTATTTTTATCAACGCCCAAAAAGCAACAAAAAAAAACTAAAAAATAAATGTTTAAATTTTAGAGTTGAAATTTGCTGTACAGAATCAGCGCTTTCTGCAGCGGAGGTCGTCTGTTTGTATGTCTGTCTGTCTGTAACTATAGACTGTGTGTGTGTGTGTGTCACAGCAGCTTCCATTACAAATGCATTTTTTGCATTTAACAACAATTTTTAGACAATTGTTAGACAACTTCAAAGCTAATTAACATTTACTTCACTGATTCATTTTATGACATTTCGCAAATTCAACTTGAGTTTCCGGCAACAACAACCACAACAACAACAAACCAACCAAAGTGCATAAGTTGCATAAGACACGTGCATCTGCAACTTAGGAATGAATCTACCTACCGTTGGCGTATTTTCCGGTCTTCACCATGTTCAGAGTGGTGGTCATGAGTGCAGCGCGGGTTTTGGTTTTGGATCAATTGATTAATAGATTAGCTTGGGAGACACTCAAAGATCGTCAAACGGAATTCAGGTTCTCTCTCTCCGGGACGTATTTATTGGTATTCATACAACGTGTTTGAAGTTGGAGCACATGTGTTGGCTTTTGCCCTTACTTTTCTCTATGTGCAAAGAGAGAGAATTGTGTTTCGTATTTTGGAATTTTCACAAAAGTTGAGCACGCGTTTTTCTTTCACACTTTTCGTTTTTGGGCAAAACGACGCATCGAACGTTTTTCACGATTTGGTTGGTTCTAGCGAGCTAAGGCGACTGCTTGAGTTGCCAGCGGCGGGCGATTCTTTTATAAATATGATGATCGGACACAGCAGCGGCGGCGGCGACGGCGGAGCGAATGACAGAGAGAGAGTCGGAGAGAGAGCACACACATGTGTATCGCGTGAATTCCATTTTGGTTGTTGCTGTTGTTGTTGAGTTTTGCTATCAGTAAAACGAACACGCTGGCAGCCCATACTCTAGCGCACCCATACTCTCACCGCAACGCACACACCCACTGCTCTCTGTGGCTCTCCGCTGTGGGCCGGCATAAGGCAATATGTAAACAACACCCATACACACACACACACACACGCTCACAACTCAGTTATCAGCCACAAGTTGGTTAGTATTTCTCATTTTTGGTATGTAATTTCGTTTCTTTAGTAGAAGGTTTCCATTAGTCATTAGTCTGCTCTATCCACTTCCCGTCGCCAGTGCTGGAATGGTCCATTCCAGTTGGCCACTTTTGTTTACTCATGTAACCGAATCCGCTGATAAGTGTAGAACCTCTGGCGAGGTCATCATTCAGCTGATAAACCTATTTTAGCATCATGTTTATACCCACGGGCTCTCCTACTTGTTCAGTGGCAATCTATTTAGATGACATAACCCGGCCCCAGGATGATGTATCTGATCTAGATTGTAGACTGTTGTTTGCCTTGATCAATGGCAATTTCTAATAATTTACTCTCCTTTACTTATTTGGCTGGGTTATCAATGTTTTATACAAATTATTTATGCTTATCAAGTCGGCACATTTCCTCCTGCCCAGCCCTGCATTTGTCTTCCCGCAGCGAATTCTATCAAGAGTAAATATTTTACTAATCATTTGTGACAGGAGAGATTGGTGGTGGAGTTCGGGCGGTGGAGCAGTGACAGTTTTAACATACATATAGGTACATAGGTACAAACAGATAAGGCCTCCCCATATTTGGCACACGTTTTCCAGGCACGTTCGCCACAACACCTACATCTCGAGACACTTATCAGGCTTATAGATTCTCTAAGTACCGGAAATTTTTGATTAATTTTGTTTTCAGACCAAAACATTTTCTTATCACAGTGTCACTTGACTGGGAATGGACAATTCCAAATAACAATTTGTGCAAAATTAGAAATTAATCAGACCGAAATAGCTGTTCTCAAGTATGGTCATCTGTCACGGGAGCTAAGTGTGTCAATTGAGGCGTATAAGTTATTAAATGAATACTTTAAAGCAACATTTTGAAGAATTATTCTCGGAAAGATGGTGCAGAATGTAGTAATGTATCACAGAACAAGGGTCACCACTTAAATTATGAATTCAAAGACGTTTTTCAAGCACAGAAGGATGTATTGCAGACTTAATTCAGCATTTGAAAGAGGTTTTCCTCTCCTCTCTCTCCTCTCGCATCACAAATAACAGATTTTTGTTTATAGCCGAAGACCTCGCTGGCTAGTGCTATAACTCTTAAGTTAGATCTAGTTTTGTAAACTTGTCTATCTGTAAATAATAATAAGAATATTACAAATCTAAATTTTATGCAAATTAACATAGTTTATCTTAAATACTTTGCGTCTCTATATAATATCGTTATTTAAGAGTACATATCGCTTACACGCTCTCACACTTTAACACTGGAGTAGCTCAGAAACGAGAGAGTAAGCTATATTCGGCCCTGCCCGACTTCGAAATGACCTTTACACAAGGCAATTAGTGTTTAATAACCTCATGTGGCTCAGATAAGTATGCAACGTTTTTTTAACTCTGCCATTTATTATCCCATCTTTATGAAAATTTGTGAAATTGTACATATTGGCCACATAGACTACACTGCAAAATCTGAGCTCGATATCTCAAAAACTGTGGGAGCTTACATCTAAAATTTGGTTGCTCTAGCTCTTCTAGTCTCTGAGATCTAGGTGTTCATACAGACGGACGGACGGACAGACGGACATGGCTATATCGACTCGGCTGTTGATGCTGATGAAGAATATATGCGCTATGATATCGGAGATGCTGCCTTCTGCCTGTTACATACATTTGCAAGACTTTAGTATACCCTTTTTACTCTACGAGTACCGGGTATAATCACGGGTTTTGAGTCTTTGGTGCAGAAGTATTCCCTATATTGTGTTCTATATTCTGTAAAAATTTTATCTTTGTATGCCAAAAAAACTCCCCTTTAGTTTCAAAATTACTTAAATTATTATTTTATAAGATGAACCGTCAGCAAAACATAAAATGCAGTTAATACAACAAATATTTGTTAAAAACACAGTCTACCAGGATTAAAATCAATTTAAAAATATGCAAAAATTCGCTGTCTACTTATGACAGTGTTGTGTATATGCCCAAAATTTACAATCTTTGAAATTTTCATAAGGATCCGATAATAAATGGCATAGTTATAAGAGTTATAAAAAACGTAGCATACTTCTCTGAGCTGCATGAGCTGTTTGCTAACATACTGTTGAAATATTCAAATTAATGTTAGTGCTCTGTTAATTAACATAAGGATAATTCCCATGAGTAACGGGTATATCGAAGTTGAGCAGAACCGATTTTAACTTACGCTGTGGTTTTTATACTCTGTACCGTAGGTACACAGAGTATTATAAGTTTGTGCAAAAGTATGTAACATCCAGAAGGAAGCATCTCCGGCCCCATAAAGTATATAGATTCTTGATCAGCATCAACAGCCGAGTCGATATAGCCATGTCCGTCTGTCAGTCTGTCCTTATGAACGCACAGATCTCAAAGATAGACATATGCTTCTTATGTCTGCAGACAGATCAAGTTTATTTTCAATTTTGGCCACGCCCCCGCAATTTAGAAAAATCTCGTCTTATCTCCCACAGTTTTGAAGATAGATGGCTTGTTCCTTCTGGACATATTTAGTTAGCAGGATAACTTATCGATCCGCCAAAGAAATGAAGAAGATCGGATTGACGGTTTTCGAGTTATGATCAAAAGTCAAATTTTCTTGGTACAGAGTATGTTATAGTCGGGCTTGACCGACTTTCTTTCTTGTTGATATTGTATCTGTGTCTAAAGATCAAGTTCTTGTGCTGTTTTTTTGTTTTCAGTAAGTCTTAGGTTTACGGAGACGGAGGTTTCTGCCAACAAGCTGGGCTTACAACATTCTTTGTAAGCTTTAAGAAGGTTAAGTACGAAGGTTCGAAACCATCATTCAGCGTCCGGTTTGGGTTTCAGACCGCTTTTAGAAAGCATTGAACACACAAGGTCATAACCTATGGTATATAAGATATAGTGGCCTGTTTTTGGTCAATTTTGGCCATGGCCTTAAAAGTGTTATTCTGGCATTGTCGCATCATCTGGATCTGGATTATATCTTAAACTTTGTGCTCCATTTTAGCTCTTCTCGAAAATATTTTGGTTTTTCAAAAGTCAATTTAAGATCGTTTTTCAAATAAAATTTTCTCAGAAGAGAATGTTTGGTTCAAGAATAGGAAGTACTATCGGTTGCAGGTTCAGACAGTCATTAACCTACAAGAAATCCGCACCGGCCCGATCAAACAGAGCACATATTTAAACCGTTATTGGATTCTTGAAACATCAATACAGGCCTATCATATATTGATATGGCGCAGTCTACTCTAAGAAACGTTTTATTGCGTCGTCTAGCCCAACAGTCCTCAATCTTATCTGCTATCATGCATTTCGACCAGGTTGTATTTAAATCCAAAGACCATATCAAGTAGCTGTCATATGAGCAATCGCTCATAAATAAGGATTTAGCAGAGAACTTTGTTTTCTTTTTCGATTTCGCCATCTCCCCACCATTTCAATGAATCTTTCGTTATAAATTGTAATTATTATGACAAAGATCAGAATCAAAACTGGTTGTTTCAAGATTAAAGTGTTCAAAAATGATTTGGTTTACCATAAATAAAGTGACCCTCGTTTTTTTGTTTGTAACGAATTAACTTTCGGCAAAAAAGGGACATTTTCGAGTATGATTTGTGCACAATTAGAGAAATAGTACTATTCCAAGTAGGACCATTTGTCACAGGGCAAAGTCAGGCGGTGCTTGATAACTTAATCAATTCAAGTCAGTTGCTAAAGTTGCGTCACGCCCACCTTACCGTGCCGCCCGCCTCTCTTCCAATGCCTGATGGATGAATGTGAATCTGTGGCACTATCACAAATGCTTATCAAATGGCTCGCCGGGCACATTTGACAAAAGTCATCAAGTCAGTCCGCTTGACGTCAGAACGGATGTACTGAAACATGCCCACACCGACACACACACACACACACACACACAGAGAGAGAGAGAAAGAGGGGCACACCTTTAGTTTCAGTGCAATTAAAATGCAGCAAATACAATTTATTTCCAAGATGTAAATTTCCCCTACCCACATGTATTTACTTAAGATTACGTATACGCCCCGTGTAACCAAGAGCGGGCATAATAAAATGTTCTAATTGCATTCACCTTGTGGCCAAATTCAATTACACATAAATGTGACAGGTGGCTTCGGTTTTTTCGGTGTTTTTCCAGCAAATTATGATGTCTAGTGTAAACGACCTAGACGAAAAATGTCAACATGTCAACATGTCAATTTGGCTGTCTGGCTTGCACATCTAAGTGTTTGAATAAACTTTTAGCGCATTTTTTTGTCATCATAATTGAATTGTATCCAATCAATTGTTTGATTGTCCAATTGTTCCCATATCAATTCGATGTGAGCCAACCAATTTGAGTGCCATGGAAACTTTATTAGCTGTGACAAATATTTATGCTGTGGGCGTGGCAAAGTTCCTCCTCAATGGAGGGTTCTAGTCACATTCTATTAGCACCCAGTTGTTGAATCACAAAAGATGCTAAAACCCGCAATATCAGATGTTTGTGTTCTGTAGGTCAGTCAGCTGGCAACCTGTCAAAGACACCAGAAATGATATTCGGCCAACTAAAATGAAAAAGAAAATTATAAAGAATGTTAAAGGAAAAATCATTTTAATTATCACACTCAGAGAAATGTGCAGAAACATTGCAGAATATAAAATACAAGTTTTCTTTTGATCTTGGAATGACTTTTACATGAATATTAAACAAAACTGCAGCTGAATGAATTGACAAAACTAGCTTTGCTCGTCTATATAGACGATTTGAGGACGGAAAAGGACACAAAAGCATCTTCTGTCTTGCTAGCTGCTTTATTAATTTACATCTTAAGGAAATCACTAGGCATATTTCATTTCTAGTGTACAGTCAGTCTGCTAATAAAGCCTGTTCATCAAACGCCACAAAGAAAGGCTCAAAACCACAGCCAAGTGACTCCTGATCACTCTTTCTAAAGTACTCACCAAACAAGACTTTCCCACTGCTTCTGCTCTGGCAAAAATTGTACTAGAACTATAATAGAAGTCTTTACTTAGCACTGCACCTTAGTTCATAGGGCCAACACGACTTCCGTGTTTAGTTGTGGCAACAAGGAAAAGCATCCAACACCATCTTTTTGACTGGCCCAGCTCTTCTTGAATTATTCAAAACTGACCAAAGCGAAACCAAGCTATTACCAATGGAAACAAACTGATATAAGCTGCATCGTTTTGACATATAGCTTACACACTTAGCTTATACACTTAACAAAAGTAAAGCCCGTTCAAAAATTCAGGCCAGCGGACCCGATTTTCAACAACTTCGTTCTCAAAACAAGCTCAACGTTTTCAAATAAACTTTAATACTTGAACCGAGCCAAGGCAATACCGAAACTTTTGCACTTATCACAGACGTAATCTAAGGGCTTGGAAGGTTATTTAGATGATTTTTGAACATAAACTTCCTAATGTTTTGTCTAAGAGAATTATTAAACTGTCATGTTACTAGGCTTACCAAACTGAGTTCATTTTAGGGTATTGCATGGGTTTGGATAATGATGTAAAATGGAAATTCACAGTGGCCACAACAGAGCGACCCTTGATTCGGACGTTTATGGTGTATATTTAGTAAGGAACAAGAAAGAAAGTCGGTCAAGCCCGACTATAACATACTCTGTATCAAGAAAATTGTACTCTCAGCATAAATTTTAATGCTGCAGCAGCGAACAGTCTTTTGATCATAACTCGAAAACCGTTCATCCGATCTTCTCCATTCCTTTGGCGGATCGATAAGTTATCCTGCTAACTAAATATGTCCAGAAGGAACAAGCCATCTATCTTCAAAACTGTGGGTATAACGGGCGCGGCCAAAATTGAAAATAAACTTGATCTGTCCCATACATGTCAAACCTCTATCTCTTACCATCTCTGAGATCTGTGCGTTCATACGGACAGACAGACGGACGGACGGACAGACGGAAAGACGGACATGACAGACATGACTCGGCTGTTGATGCTGATCAAGAATATATATACTTTATAGGGTCGGAGATGATTCCTTCTCGATGTTACATACTTTTGCACAAACTTATAATGAACCGTGTACCTACGGTACAGAGTATAAAAACCGCGCTATGAGGCTACAAAGTTTTGAACAGGGATGCAAACCGGTTCCGAACCGAACCGATTTTGAACCGAACCGAACCACAAATTCCAGCTGGTGAACCGAACCACAAACCGAAGCGGCTTCCTTTAAGAATTGATGAACCGAACCCGAAACCACAAATAAAAACGGTTCGGTTCGGTTCAGCTCTCTGACGAGTTTTAAGACGGGAGTCGCTTTCCTCTAGCCAATGATACTTATTATTTTGGGAATTTGAATCGTTTCCCCAAGACAATTTTTCTACATATCGTTCGACTCTCCACATTCTTACCTATGCCGGAACTTTTAAGGATGACCTAACGAAAATTTAAGAACGAGTAATTCTGCAAGTCTTCTGTAATTGCCCTCCGATCTCTTAATATACGTACCATCAATGTACATTCTTTCCTCTAATGGACAATATTTGGAATTTTCTGTAATACATTCACCTTAATTCAGAGATGGGCGCGTCGCGACGTCCCTATGCACACGCTGCCTCGTGTGCATAGGGCTCTGCCGCGGCCGACTGCCCAAAATCACACGTACGCTATAAGCATTGCTTGTATGCATGCTTGTATGCGTGTGAAAAGTGTGACGATATGTGTGCATGCCCATCTCTGCCTTAATTCAATGCTAACCAGGAGAGTTTTTATACTTTTCTATTCTAATCTTTTCTGGCCGACATTCTCTGTTTTCAAAGATCATTCCTCTAGGATCTTATAGACGAATCCTTTGAATCTGGCACAATAAATTTGCGACATTCTTCTAAGGGTTTTAAAGATATTCAAATGGATTATAGGAATTCAATTTGAAAGTGTGCAAAAGTCACATGACAATAGAAATCATAATGTACCTTTGTGAACCACTGAACCGAACCAGAACCGCGGTTCAGTCAGTTCCAAAAACCGTGTAATTAACCGAACCGGCGGTTCAGAAACTGTCTAAACCAATGAACCGAACCAGTAATTATATTAGATTGGTTTGCATCCCTGGTTTTGAATATTACTAAATTACTCATACGCAGTGTTGCCTATGGTTTTTATACATTTTTGTGGTTGGCGTTGTTTTTACTATTAAAAGGATACTCTGATATGTGCCAGATACTCTAACAATTTCAATATTAAAGCTTGAATATACGTATCGACTTTCTCACTTGTTCAAGGACACAACACCGCTGCTAATTCTAGCAGCTTTCTACTCCTTTTTATACCATTGCAAAGGGTATTATATTTTATTTTGCCCAGAAGTTTGCAACGCATGGGTATATTCATTTCCCCCAATAAACTATAAATATTCTTGATCAGGACGCTGAGTCGATTGAGCCTTGTCCGCCAGTTTGTCTGTTTCCACGCAAACTAGTCTCTCAGTTTTAAAGCTGTAGAGCTGAAATTTTGCACAGAGTCTTCTTTTTGCTGCATGCTACTTATATGTCGAAGCCGACCGGGTCGGATGACTATATCTCATAGCTCCCCTAGAAATAATCGTTGTTAAAACTAGTTTTAGTGAGAAAAACTTTTTTCCATTTAGTCGAAACGTCTCCAAACTTTGTATTCACAAGTTTTCTATGCTTTTTTATATTTCTGCCCAGTCTTATGAAAATCGGTCAACTATATGGTATAGCTGCCATACAAAAGATAGGTCTGAAATACAGTCTCAGTTAGAAAAACTTTTTTATTTTTAATAGCAGCATTCTAAAATTTTGTATTTGTTTGTTTCACAAGCTTTCACCTTATTCTACAAATTTTTGTACAAATCGGATGACTATATCATATAGCTGGAAAATGGGTTGTTGTGGGAAAAATAACGAACGAACGAACGAACGCTACAAAGAAACTATTTGGCTAAACTGTAAAGCAGTTTGAGAACCAACTTTTTCCCTCGAAAATATACAAAACCAAATTTCAAACACTTTTCGGCAACAGCTTTTCCGCCAAGTGCAATGCAGTTTGGCCAGGAAATTCTGTCTGGCATCTAGAGAGTAGAAATTTCATTTAAGTTGATAGTGGGCGACTTGAGGTTTTTAAAATAGAACATCTCATCTCGTTTCCACTTAATGTTTTCCTTTTATTTTTTGTTGGTTGTTTTATTTCTGTCATTTCTTTTGGGTGTGATCAGAGCAGCCAACGCGTGATCTCTCAACGAAAGTCGTTTCCGTCAAACGTGCAACAGCTTAGTCACTCGGCACATTTGTAGCCTGATTAGAGCATTGGGACGCATTGCGCCTGCAAAATCTTATCTAAATACGAGTTAATGCTGTGCTTTCCTGTAAGCCTTATCAGTGATTTATATAGACCAGCAACTATTTGCCTGTGACATCATTAAGCCAAAGTACATTTTATCTTAACTGAAATCAAATCAGAGACAAGCCCAAATCCTACAGGGCAGCGTGACTAGACAACAAAAAAAATAGCCGGAGCGTTGTGAAATGGGCATTAAAAACTAATTATCATGCAAAAGCGTCAAAAGAGAGAGAGAGATGGAGAGACAGAGAGTGTGAGTGGGTGGGGGGAGGTAACATGGCCAAATTGCAAAATGTAGAAAAGATGAGAAATATGAAATTTATTTGTTGGAAAACAACAAATAGCATTGAATTTTTTGTGCAAAAAAATTATTTCGCGATAACCTCAACCAGAAAGGGAGAGCAAGAGAGAGAGTATCCAAATGAGAGAGCGAGCCAAAGTCAAGAGCAGCGGCAGCCAACTGAGTTGAGGCGCCACACATAGTGTTAATTTTTTGTTGCCATTTTGCATTTTTTCAGTCTCTCGCTCGTTCGGCTTGCTGGCTCCCTTGGTCGCTCTCTCTCTCTCTCTCTGATCTTTGATCACGTTTCTCGCGCACGACGACTATGACAACGACTTCACGTGATAACCAAGTGTTCAATGCTTTTTTATACAAACGTTTGTTTGTATGTATTTTGTATTTGCTTTTGTAGCCGCCAGCGAACGAGCGAGTCACCCATACCCTTCGCCTGAACGGAGTGGAGGGCCTGCGGAGTGATGTAAAGCCACAGCTGTTCCCGATTTCACCACCAAAGGAGTCCCCCATAATTAAGTCGGCCGACAATCACGCATTACTCTTGTGCTTGAAGATAGGCCGATTTCGACAGGTAGCGCCCTCTCAAGCTCAGGTTAGCCGAAACTGTAACTGAAACTGAAGTGCTGCTGATATGACAAGTGTGTGTGTGTGTTGATAACATCTCTCCCTCCCCCTCTCTCTCTCTTTCTCTCGCACTGGGCTAAAGCCATATAAATAACTGCTTTAAAATGCGTATTTAATGGATTTAATTATCTTTTGCATTTTTTCGGGGTTTTTATTTGTTTGCTGCATAATCTATGGCCCCTACTTACCGCAGTTAAACCCATCTTCTTTTTTGTTTTTTTTGTTTTGCACACGTGCCCGTTGCTTGGAAATTTTCCAGTTAACCCTAATGAAATTCCATCTTACATAAACATCTGACTTTGGCATCACGTTCCCAGTATACCACTTTCTTGGCACGAGATTCAACAATTAAAAATGCTAATGCTGAAAATCAAATTCGATTTAAATTTGCATATGTATGTCGTCTGTATGTAGTTCTCTTTACAGACTGCTTATGTATACATAATTGGTTCTCGGTCTCGTTTTTCGCTCCCAGTCGTATCGCGTGCTTGACAATATTCAAATTCCGCTTATCAACAGGTTCGCCATGTGCTTGACTTAAAAGTCAGCAAATTCGAAACCACAAAATGTACTCAACAACAACAACAGTTCTATTTTGAAAAGATTTCATGAGTAAAGCCGCGAGAGTTTTAGCAACAAAGACACTCAAGCAAAATAGTGATTTAGTTTTGAGTGGAAAACTGTTAGGAAACTGGAGAGTGTTTGGAATTTTGTATACCCTTGGAACAACTCTGAGGTTTTGCTCTTCTTTTTGATAGGCGCTCGTTTTCGGGAAATCGGCAAACACAGTTTTTATACTCTGTACCAGAGGTACGACTGCAATTCCCGTTTTCGAGTGAATGTTCGAATCGTTATCGAATTATTCACACAGCGAAAAAAAGGATATTAAAAGATATTCATTGGATGATTTCCGGTATCCATTTGGACAGGATTTGTCTTGAATATCCTTTTAATCATCCAAAGGAACTTAAAATCATCCAAAGTATATAAAAACAGATGATCATTTGAATGATTTTGCTGCTCTGCTGGATGATTAAGAGGATATTAAAGACATATGGGCATTTCCACAAAAGGGTCCACCGCCACGAAAAAATTAAAAGTAGTTAAAAACACTATATTTTGTCACTTTTCCCAGGGAAACAATTAAATTAAACTAAATTAAGCCAGTAGAAAATTTGCTCATAGCCCGTTTCGAGATTTTCGAAACCAAATTCGCGCAATCACAGTTTTTCTCATTTTTATACTTTTATGGCCAGTTTTTTCTTAAAAAATTGCCTATGGATTTCATTGACTTTTGATATCTAAAACTGTTCTAAGGGCCCGAAGGGTTAAAAAAGGTTGGATAGGAGGCTATATCACACTATGTAATTGCAATTAACTGTAAGTTTTTGCTTTGCATTAATCAGAAACCACATAAATATCTTGATGGAAAAAAAGTCGCGTTCGACATGTCACGTAGCGACACAGATCAATATTTAATGAAAAAAAAATACAGAAGATTTCCAAATCAAACAAAATACATTTGAATGAGCAATTCATTGATAAGATATTAAATCAATTTGGGCTTTGTTAGGGCCTCAGGATTCGCTAAACTTTGTCTTTATATAGATAGGCACGAAAATCACTTCTGTTTTTGTCGCGTTCGAATCGCTTCTTATTTTGTCTATATTTAGGAAACTCGACTTCACTTGCTATTCTTTTTTAGCAATAATTAAAGTGCTAGCGAGGACCTTTAATATGAAGTAAAGAACGAATTAAAAATGCGCTTTAATTTGCATGTTTTTTTACTTTTAATGTGTACGACGGCCGCGTTCGACAGAATGGAAATGCCCATATCCATTCCAAATGGTACTTTTTTGGGTCTTTTTTTTTCTGTGCAGTTGTGCACAAGTAGGTAACAGCTAAAAGCAATCATTTTCGATAATCTTGATCAGCATCAAACAAAGAGATCTCAGAGATAGTAAGATATAGAGGTGTGTCATGTATAGGATAAATGCTTCTTATACATGCGGGCAGATCAAGTTGGCAATAATTTGGATTACGAAATATGTCCAAAAGGTATGAATTTTCTATCTATAAAACTGTGGAAAACAGAAAACTATTTTTCCAATTTTTGCCACGCTGCCAACTCTATTTGGAAAAATAGTACTATTTTCCACAGTTTTATAGATAGAAAGTTCATACCTTCTGGACATATTTAGTAATCCAAGCTATTGCATAACAATTTTAAAGATCAGCTGAGCAGTAGTCATGTTGTAAGCAAAAGAATGCTTACTGCATACTGAGCTTCGTTGGTACAGAGTATTTTAAAGCCTTGATTGGTCGATTTTCTAACTGTTATGTGCTTAAACCAGGGCTGCAAGCCCAAAAAAACTTGTCGGATATCCGGTACTCTGGTTCAAAGCAAAGTTTAGCCATGGTTAAGATTTAATAATTCTAGGTTTGGGTTTTTTGGACGAAAGTTTACACAATTTTTAAAAATATGAGCAATACACTTAATAAGAAATGAAATTAAATCCATTTTATACTATTCTTTCGATCTAAAACCAACAGAAATCGGGTCGTTCTTGGATCGAAAGCGGTTTGCAAAACACGTGAAAATGTTCAAAATATATAAATGAATGTTGAATATAAAAACATAACATATAAAACGATTTTCTGGATTTTTATAACACTTCCTGCGCATTTTTAGACTCTGTCGCTCAAAACTAAACAGATAACATGATGAAGTCCAAAAAAGGTCCAACTTTCTTATGTCTATCATTTTTACTGAAGCGAACCTACTTTTAAGGTTCGGAACAGGTTACTGTTCGGCTCAAAACCGGTTTGCACCCTGGTTTAAACCCTGCTTTAAACAGGTCACGTAAGGTCATGTACATGCCCTTTTAAGGGCTGTGTATAGTCAATTGTTTTTCTTTCTTGAACGCTTATTAAACACCAAAGCTTACCAGGTAGCGGAGAACGATCATGACCCTTAAAATTACAAACTAAGGAGGTTCGCTAAAGTTAAGAACCGCTTATAAATGTGTTAAGCATCACACATAGGCACTTCAATCTGATCCTTGGATACAGACTGATCATTTGTTCTTTGAATCGCCAGATGTTAACATAAAACAACTTAATTGTTAAATATCCGCCGGATTTTTTCTAGGTTTTCGGCCAGGGTAGGCCTTATTATGCTTCTGAGTAGATTAACTCTTAATTCTACTTCTCAGTGCAGTTTTACATGCATTGTAAAGCTTTGACATTCACTTGATTTCAAAGAGCTGCATACTCTTGGGCTGTTATGTATGTGGCAAAAATGTGTAGGTATTTGATGGATCAGTTAAACCAATGTTATTTAGTTTGAATTATTAAAAACGCTTTATCATGACTTAGAGCCCTTTCAGGTATGAAACATTAATAGGAATAAATTGGTGGCATATTGTGAAAAATAGTTTGCTGGCCTATGAGTGGTTTGCAATTAACTCCAATCAAAGTTTACCTAATATTTATGACAAATTAGCTTTGCATACTTTCAGGGCTAGCAGTAACAACATTTTTTGTTAAGAAGGTCGGGCATAATAAATCTATATTTAAAATAAATGACATTAAATGCATAAAAAATATGTTTAACCACAGCGCACACTGGTCTAAATAGCCAAATTGTTGGCATAAAGTCGAATATTTAATTTATTTATTCTAAAAGAGGTTACTTCAATTATAACAATACCAAAAATAAGAAGTGTCGAAAGGCAATTGTGGACTTTTAACAGGCCAAAGTCCGCTGTTTCCTTGACTGTTTAATGACATAAAAAAGCTGGAAAATTTTGGCTATGAGAGACAAATTGGCTAATAGTGATCAAATAAAATGTGTGAAATATACTAAATAAACTCAAATATATGCATTAAGTAAAATTGTGTTAAACCTTTGAAATAATAACCATTAATTGGTTTTGTGACACGTCCTTAGCCTGAGAAAACTTACTCAAAATACATTTCTTCTGTGGCCTTAAAACTAACGTTTGCCTTGTTTTAACCAAAAAGGTAATTATTTTAAAGTGTTCCTGAAAGTATGCATTTCAACTGATTATCAACACTTTTTGACCGATTTTGCCCGTTGTTCGACTTTTAAGAAAGATTAAACGCAGCCTAAGACATTTATTCACTGTAGGGCTGAACAATAATCAAAAAAACAATACTTTTTAGAGGGTTTTTGTACAACCTAACAATCTAAACCTCAGCTACCAAACAAACCATAATAGAAAACATGAAAAAACTTATTAAAAACAAGGAGCTAAGCTAACTTCGCCGAAGTGCTCGCTTAAATATTTTCAAATAATACTCTATTTTCCCATTTTCCGACCGATCGTTCGTATGGGAGCTATATGATATAGCCATCCGATTTGGCCAATAATTTATAAAACTATGTAAATGCACGAGAAACAAACAAATACAAAATTGCATATGCTGCTATTAAAAACAAAAAAGTTTTTCTAACTACGACTGTTTTTCAGTCCCATCTTTTGTATGGCAGCTCTACCATATGGTTGTCCGATTCTCATCAAAATTGGTAGAGCTATAAAAGAACATAGAAAACCTACGATTACAAAGTTTGGAGACGTTTCCATTGAAAAGAAAAAAGTTTTTCATACTAAGACTAGTTTTCCGACCGACTGTTCCTATGGGAGCTATGAGATATAGTCAACCGATCCGACATATTAGTAGTGTGCAGCAAAAAGAGGACTAGCTTTAAAACTGAGAGACTATTTTGCTTAGAAACAAACAGACAGACGGACAGACGGGACGGACAAAGCTCAATCGACTCAGCTCGTCAACCTGATCAAGAATATATATAGTTTATGGGGTCAGAAATGCATATTTCTAAACTTCTGGGCAATATTATAATACCCTTTGCAAGGGTAAAATAAAATAACTAAAATTATATTACGCATCCGCCATGTGAAACCAAATTATATTCTATTTGTTGCTCTTAAATTCACCAAGTTTCAGCTTTATGGCTGCATTTTTCCACTTTATGCCAAAAATTTGGCCTGCTAGCCCAATGTGCAGCGGCTTCTTTTAGGTATAAGGCCAATAGGCTGATCAAATTACTCGAAATGCCAGCTTAAGTCAGCAATGCACTTTTGAATGTTTTAACCACAATTATTCTGTCTCAGTGTGCAGTGGTTTTCAAATAGTCTGGATAAGTTTAGGCGCTGAGTTTTTATAGCTAATTCTGCAATCATCAAGTTAGACCTATTGTTCTTTGATCAATATTAAACAGACCAACATTCGATGTGCGTCAGGCACAGTTGTCAATGCAGCTGTTAATTATCTTACAATCTAATTAAGCTCAGTCTAACTGCCTGGGATGCTTCCGCACCCAATGCAATTCAAAAACTGGGCGGCAAAGGCATGTAAATGCGCATGCTGCTGAGCTGCTGCTGACTCTAGAATCAATTACAATAGCTTTATATTAACTGAGGTGTGGGACAAAGTAATTAAGCCAACAATAAGTAATACAACTTCATACTTAAACATATCTTTTATATTTGTTTTATTTATATAATTTATTTAAATGGTTTTGGTTTTTTTTTCGTTTGCTGTCGATCTTTATACTATACAAATGCCAGAGAGGCCTAAACTAGTTGCAGTTAACTACTTACAAACGAAACTTAATCTAGAATACAAAAATGTACAAATCTACACATACAAAACAACACAAACTCAATGGAGTCAATGTCAAGAGTACACACTGCCATTGGATTGCCCCCAATAGCTTTGACAGTTGGTCAGTTGTGAGGGTAGGAGGAGGAGGATGGGTAGGGTGAACTAAATGACTAGCGCTTTAGTTTCTCACTAAATTCCTTAGTTCTGTGACTCCACTTGGTTTGTGGAGTTACGGCGAGGCTTCGCTGGAGGATCATTCCAGGGCTGCACACTGGCCTGGCCAAAGATCACAAAGAGTCCATTGCCCACCAAATAAATGCCGGCAGCTATGAAAAACACAATGCGCCATTGATTGGGATTATGCTGGAATAGAAAAGTTCAAGAGTTAAAACCGTACTCCATAATCTTAGTCCAGTGAAAAAACCCACCTCATCGGTTACAATGAATCCCACTAGCAATGGTGCTATGATACTCATAATATTGGCCACACAATTGGTGATGCCCATCAGCAGTCCCGCAAAATTGGGCGACAGATCAATGTGATTCATCTGGAAGCCCAAATAGGTGGAACCATTCATGCCCACCGTAAAGCAGAGCAACACCACCGCCATTGTCGCCTCATCCGTATTCACATAGCCCAGTCCAATCAGGGTGATCATGGGTATCCAAATGCCAATCGAGTTGAACAACTTGCGACTGGTCACCGTCGAGATCATATTCCGTTTATTTAGCTGAGCCGAGATGGCCGAGAAGACAAAGGACATGCAGAACATACAGAAATAGGGCAGAGCCGAGAGCAAAGCATTCGATTTGATATCCTTGCCCAGAATGTTCTTCATGTAGCTAGGAATCTCCGTCAGCAAAGTCCAGAATCCCCAGTTGTGCGACGAATGGGCCACAATCAGCACCAGGAAGGGTGCCGACGTGAACATACTCAACCAGGGTGTGGGCAGTTTCTCCTTGGGCTGCTCCTGCACGGCCAACGCTTCGCTGGCATGACCCAACTCAATTAGCTTCAGTTCTTCCGCCGTGATGCTCTTGTACTCTGCTGGACTGCTGGCGCCCCAGAAATAGTAAGCTATGGACCAGACACAACCAATTCCTCCCGAGATGTAGAAAATACTGGGCCAACCAGCCGACGAAGCAGCCAACAGGCCACTTGTGGCCAACATAATGATGGTACCAAATTGATTGCCCACATAGGCGCAGGTGCCCAGAGTTGCTCGTTCCTTGGGTGGTATCCACTGTGAGATGATGGTGTGTACCGATGGAAAGACCACACCCTGACACAAGCCCTCGGCAACACGTAGAGCACACACCAATTGCCAATCTCCAAGTCGAGCGAAGAGAGGCGTCAGGATGTTTAGAACAGAGCAAATGGCCAGACCTGTCAGCAAAGTGACTTTACCGCCCAGTTTTCGAGCCATCTGTCCCGCAGGTACTTGGGTAATCACATAGCCCCAGAAGAAACTACTCAGCAACAGAGATTTGGTCTTCTCCGACCAGTTGTATTCCTGGAAAAGAGAACAGAAATGTTAGTGGTGCTAAGTAAAAAGGAGAGTTGCATTTTTTTCATGAGTAAGTGAACCATAATGAGTTATTTTACATAATACTTCAACTTTTGTACAGTTTTTAAAGGGTTTTTATTGGTTTAGCTGTTCAGAGAGAGTGAGCGCTAGCTTGAGTGAGCAAAAGAGAGAGACAAATCAGTGAGGAATGGAATAAAAAAGGATTAAGTGAGTGTGCAAATGAGCACAGATCAAAGAGAGAACAACTGAACAAGTGAGCTAAAAGGTTAGCAAAAGTCAACAACTCTCGTGAAACTAAGCAATTGACTTAAATGAACAGTTACCCTGTTTATACACAAGAACAAGAAAGAAAGTCGGTCAAGCCCGAATATAACATACTCTGTACCAAGAAGTTTTGTCTTTTGATCATAACTCGAAAACCGTTAATCCGATCTTCTTCATTCCTTTGGCGGATCGATAAGTTATCCTAATAACTAAATATGTCCAGAAGGAACAAGCCATCTATCTTAAAAACTGTGGGAGATATGACGTTTTTTCTAAATTGCGGGGGCGGGAGGGGGCGTGGCCAAAATTGAAAATAAACGTGATCGTCCTGCAGACATAAGAAGCATATGTCCCATACACGTCAAACCTCTATCTCTTACCATCTCTGAGATCTGTGCGTTCATACGGACAGACAGACGGACGGACGGACGGACAGACGGACATGGCTATATCGACTCGGCTGTTGATGCTGATCAAGAATATATATACTTTATGGGATCGGACATGCTTCCTTCTGGATGTTACATACTTTTGCACAAACTTATAATACTCTATGTACCTTCGGTACAGAGT